>CM077462.1:16732493-17332493 GCA_039654755.1 Calcarius lapponicus | reverse complement strand
CTGCAGTCAGCAGTTATGGTGGTCCAGCTTCAGAAACACAGATCTCTTTCCATACCTGGTAATAGATTCCCCCCTATCTATCTGCTACAACAAATAAAGGTTTAAGATCTGCATGGATCTTCACAAATGTTACATTTTCCTGCCTGAATTTCCTCATGCTCTGGTGGCCCTTATATTGCAGCATGGCATTTCACTTCCTTTCTGTCTAGACTGACTCCCACCTCTACAGAATTCCCTGCCCTGTGCAGCATCCATGGCGCATTGGACCATCATGCTTTCTTGGGTCATACATGGGCCACAAAAAGATGCAAAACACTTTTATCAACACTTCAGCTGCAAGCACGAATGATGTTGCTTTTGGCGTCATAACACATTCATGCAGTGCATGAAATAAAGGGTGTCACTCTGGCAGTGGCAGCTTCACCTGTAATGACTCTGCAGTCTGTCAGACTGTTTCTGTTTTGAAGTCAGAGTCTCAAGGCTGTCTTCTGCTTTTCTCCCTCTACCTTGGGTTGATTCTACAGTGCAGAAAGCTGTTAATATAACGATTTATCAAACCACAGCACATAGTATCTTGGGCACATTTTAGATTCAGATTTTTCTATGTTGAGAAATACATAGTTCAGTGGCTTTTGCACTAGAGGAAATGCAAAGTTACAGGATTGCATTAACTCTAAAGAATCTATGGGCATGGACAAAGAAATTCAATAAGCCTGATTCCCTCTACTTTAGAGAGAGTTTCTGCTGTAAAAGGAAAAGAGAGACAATAGTAGAACAAAGTAAATTTTGCACAGGGTGATTCAATGTTCAACAAAGTGAGAAGCAAAGGTGAAATGACTTACCCATAAATACAAGTATTCAACAAAGCTGGAAACTGGCTCTAGCTTTAGTGATCGTTTTTTGTACCAGGTTTTTCCTGAAAGCAATCAGAAGACATCCTAGTGGGCAATTAAGGGTCAGGGTGGTATTATGCATCATGAAAGGCTTTCTCTTTGACTTATTTACCTTACTGGTCCCTAAGCCTCTTCTGTTGGGGGACTGTGATCCTGGGTTTACTGCTAAATCAGAACTGACTCAAAATACTCGCAGTTTGACAATAGATAAAAGTTGCAATATTTTAACTTGATTTGCTTTCCTCAGGCTCCTTTATTTTTCCCCTTGCCTACTGTGTTCCCCACCACTTCATATTATGAAACCTCCAGTTAAATAACACTGGGTATTTAAATCACATTCTATCAAAAGAAAAAAAAAGAAAACCAAACAAAACTGAACTTCTAAAGTTTTTCTGTTCTCCTCTTTATTTTTGCCTTGCTGGTTTTGCCTTTCTTGGTTTTGTCTTTTTTTTTTTTTTGTTCTGACACTACTAACTTTTCATGCTGTCAAATCAGTAGTTTGGTAAACTACTCAGGAGGTAGATTGTCTTCTGTGTTCACAACACTTGTAGGGACCTCCTTGGAACATGATCTATGGGTTAGGTGTATGTTATGGCAGACCACCAGAATCAAGAAACCAAAAATAAACAGATTAGATGTTTGGACTTCCCTTGAATTTAGTGTGGTAGCTTCCATCAGTTTAAGTGCGATGTAAAAATAACAGCCACTCCGTATGTAATATTTAAAATTATTTTACCAAAGTTTACATGATTTAATTAAATGGCAAGAGAAGATTCTAATTACATAGGATTTAAGAGTACTGATTTCCTACAACAGGTGTATTTGTGCAATTTTTTTACTGCAGAGAGGGAACATGAAATTATCTGCACTACTGGAGACTGAAGGAAGAAAAGTGAGAGGAAAGGTTTAGTTGTTCAGCTGCAATATAAAAACTTTGAGATTTGTATTTAGTTCTAAATAAATATGCCTAAAGAGGGGGGAGAAAGCCAGAAAAGCCTCTTTATCATAGTGTCTGTGTAATTAAGCATGAACTGTTTTTCTTTATGATAAAACACAGTTTTCTCCCTCTGCAATTCCATGTAAATGCAGCCTCAATCATTAGTATTACAGGATCTCTGACTTCCAGCATTAATAATAAAAAGCAGCAGCTTTATTAATCAAACATGTCCAGCCACCCAAACATCATTAATACTTGATATATCTCATAGTGCAAATGCTTAAGCACCTGGAAACATTTCCGTGAAATACTGACTTAATGGTAAGTGTCAAGAAGATACATAGTCCTCTATTCTCTTTTCCTTAACTATATAATCCAACAATATAAATCATAAACAGGCCTGCCCAACATTTGTTAAACTACAGCCCAGTCTCCTGCCCATCCATTTAACTAGCTAAATTCTGAGCAGTTTTGGTCAGTTAAGAACTCTGTTTAATGCTCCATTGCTTCTTTTCTGAAGACGGGACCAATGGAAAAAATTATGTTTACAAAAGATTTTAGTCCATAGGTAAACCAAGAAAGATTTGAAATAATGCTAAATTGTGGAAATAGCTTTGCATTGAAATATATAATTTTGAGGAAGAGAGCTGGTTAAGTTTAAAGTGTTCTTGCTCCAGCTGTGTGAGGCCACCATGTGAGTCAAGGCATGCAAGGAAGAGCTTGCTTGTCAGGGTTAGTAAGTTCAGACCAACAGCTTGCCAGGCAAAATGCCTTATCTTATTGTATATTTGTAGAGTTTGTAGGCCCAGTCCAGGCTCCTTCTGGTCAGGAGATCATGCTGAAGAAGAAATATAAAAGTGTCCTGTAAGTCCAGACAGAAAGAAACCCTCTCTTCCAGGTCATGTTCTTCTCCAGACTGAATTACCCTAAAAGCATTTTGCCTTATTATTGATCATGGTTCATTGATAAAATAATTAAACAGTCTTAAAGAGAAGACAGAGTGGGAAGTGATGAGAAACTGAAAGCTCAGGTCAGAGGCCTGGGACTGGTTGGACAAGAACAATAATGTCCAGGGAGAGGCAAGCAGGTCATGAAAGGAGATAAATGAAAAAAAGAGGAGTTTGTGGAAGGCTGAGTAAGAAAACTTCTGTTATAGGAAACGAAGCTATGCAGTGTAGGAAAGACTGGACACAGGTAAGAAGGGAAACAACAGGAATGAGTGGTTGGGAATGGGATGAGAAGCTGGTGAACTAGTGCTGGAGCCATTTGCACAAACAGCTAGAAAGCTGGAGCTGTGAACAAGGAAAGGCTCTAGAAGGAGGCAGAATATATTAAGCTTGGTGAAAAGATTATATTGCTGCTCAGAACCTGGAAGGGAGTCCAAGGCTCTCAGACCCCACCAGTCCTCCACTGTCAACAATGCATTTATGAATACATGGCAAAATATCTGGTTTTTTCAGTTTCTGGAATTAGGTGCTAAATAATCTTAGTCACTGAGCTCATGTATCAGTAAGGCTGCAGGATGATCTGCAAATAAAGTAAGGAGACAAAATATTCAGGGGAACCTTTTTTTCAATCAGGAAGTGGAGAGATTCAATCTAGCAAAACATTGGATGAAAACCAAGGAATGAAATGAACAAACAACCTCCTAAATGCAACAACCACAAAGCTTTGACCATTTTGTTTTTTGCCATTCACTTATCTGGAAGGAGCTGCTGAAAATATAATATACCCTGCTGGCAGAGCATCAAGCTTTGTGCAACTTGCTAGGTTCCTGCAGGGAAAATCACAGCAATCTGCATTAAAAACATGCTGCTTTGCACTGAAAGACCCTTGCAGAACACGGGGAACAAAAAAGAGGGTTTCGGCTCTTAACATTGTAGTCTGCTGGTTTTAACATGAACCCATGTAAAAAATTACCCTTTCCAATCACAGCCAGAACCTGATAAGGGAATGATAGTTTTCTTCGAGAAAAGATTTCCAAGGGAAAAGCCATCATGTCAGATTTAGTTTTAGATTTAGATTTATAGCTGGTTTTGCTCAAAGTTACCCAAGTCTTTCACTACATGAGAAATGTTGCAGATAGATTAGAAGGTGCACAAATTAGAAGCTCCAGATCCAGGACTGCCTTGTTGTCTGTAGTAAGGAATAATCCCAGCTCTCCTGGCCTCTAACTCACCATTTTTGTTTCCTAAAATCTGGATTATCATGGGGTTATGTAGAAATCCATTCAAGGATGGAATAGACATATAATCAAGAACTGAGATTATTAGTTACTGCTGAAGTTCATTACTTTCAAGTCTGAGAGGGTGGGAGGGCAAGGACCAGCACATATACCAAGATTAACCAAATTATAATTTTGCAGTTTTTCGCTGCTAATTTAATTTAAAAAAAGAATTTTTTGACAATATTGTCTACTGCATGAGATCATCCACACCTTAATTAAAACCATTTAAAATTAGTAATTCATGGATATCATAAAAGATACTACCAGAATAGGAATATATTTGTGTGCTCATGGGAACTAATTATGTTTGCCATTACTGATGGAGACATGTATGTTATCTTGTTAGAGTATAGATTGCTCTGCCTGGTATTTAAATGACAACATTATCCATTGGTCCCATTGGCTTAATCAAAAAGCTGCATTTAATGATTATTTTAAAGAACAAATTGCTTTTTCTAACATTAAAATTCAATGTCGAGAAAACTTTTGAAGTGATAATTTCTAAAGTAATTCATAAGCTAAGAGGGAGTGTGATAGAGGTGGGGAAAAAAAGTGTTTGATAGGTTGAGTTGGAGCAAAATTGTATCTCTCTCATTGCTCAGAGTAGGAAAATAATCATAATAAAGAAATAATGAAACAGAATGGTGATTGCCTGAGGGTAGGTAGCTCCAACTGAAATAAATGAGATAGAAGGTTGATTCAAGGAGAAAATGAAGAATGAAGTGGTTAGAGGTTTCATAATTGAACTGTTTTGGAGATATTTTCAGAACAAGAAGGGATTTAGTTTGGGTTTTTTTTCTTTATTGTGGTTATTTAAATCTGCCTTTTCCAAAGTAGACAAAGCAATTCTTTTATTTCAAACTTGTCAAAAAACAGCTTAAATTAAATCAGGTTAAAAAATGTACTAAGAACTCTACCAAGGGTATAAATCTCTCTTGCTTTTTAAGGATAATATTTCTGAAATTTCTGCAAATAAAGAGTTCTCCAAGGCAGCAGTATTTTTTGAAAAAAAATCACTTCTCTCACAGATGACCCATGCGTCCCAAAAATCTTTGGGAAATGCTGACCAAATGCAGCTACACATAATAAAACTTCAGGCGGTGCTCATAGGTGAACTGCCATTTTCAGTTTGGTATATATGAATATTGTGGTCCTTGTCCTAAAAAGACACTTAAATATTAATGGAAAAGCAACCTACTTGCACCACAAGTGCTCTTTCAGGCTCTTCCAGACACTTCAGTTTTAGCAGTGTCTCCTATTCATTTCATGACAGTTTAAGGAGGTTGCACCTGTCATTAGCAACTCACTAACATTTTACTTCTGTAAAAAGACTCAAAGTTTTCCATAAATGATTGGCAGTGCCAGAGAAACCTAATTTCAGGGGCTAAACGACGTAGGGGCTTAGCACACTAGCTTTTTACCCAAGTAGAGTTAAAAATAAAAAAAAATAAGGGAAGTATAAAAAAGGATAGGCCCAATGCTTTGGTCCTGCTCCAGTTTTGGTTTTTTTTCCTGAAAATGCTGTTTATTGGAGCAAGTGTGCATAGGAACTTCACTCCTTGTATACACATCCTGCTGGAGCATCTATTTATGCAGTTCCAGTCTCTATCCTGGCCTAATCTAATGCCCTTCTTAAATATTTCATATGTTGCAAATCACTGAAATGTCAAGAACTAGTGTTCAGTAAGGAGGTGCTGTCAACAAAGATTCAGTCATAACACTTGGTTACTTGGTTTTACCTTCCCAGGGTGAAATCTGAGACTCCTTTTTCTCCTTGAGCTGACTCTTCCCCTCATGTGGATACATACAAAGCATCATGAATGTTAATTGCCTTGCTGAGAGCTGTGAGCAACTTGTACAAATAATGTACTTCATTCTCCAGTCTGGTGGTTTCTAAAATAGAATTGTTGTTGAGGAGGGCCATGGATCAGGAGAAGCGCTCCCCTCCCCTGTCCAGTGGGAGATACAAAAGCTAGAGGTTATGGGTTAAAATAAAAACAATTTACTGAGAAAGCGCTGAGATAAGAAAAAGGAGTAGTAGCAGCAACCACTAATATTAGTAACAGATGTGCAAAAGAGAGCTATTTATGTGCAAAATGCTCTGAGCCTGGCACAATGCAATGTAACTGCAGATGGTGCCACCCCACTGCTCCTTCCAGCATATTTTTTCCAACCAGAAAGGAAGACCCATCTCCTCTGAGAGAAGGGAGAGTCCAGACCTGTCCTGCCTTTTCCTGTGCCATCCCTTCCTTGCCCTGTTCTCCTCCACCCTGGGAAATGACCTAAATCAGTAAGGAATAACTTCTTAGATACGTCCACAGCTGTGTCACCATAGCTACTGCAAACATTAACTTCTCCCGGTCAAAACCAGGACAGGAAGAGATATGAAAAACTCATTTATGCTTCTTTCTCAAAGTAGAGAGTTGTTAGATAGCTCTTAGGCAAAGTAAGTAGTTAAGTGTGATGGCTGTTGTGTGTGTGGTCAGGTTTCAAAGGCTTCTTAGTTACTTAAATGGAACCCTAACCTTTAAATTCCTGAGTTTACTTCTCACAGGTCTGAATCATATCTTCCCCAGCTAGTTATTTCTATGCTGTTACCATTTTTTGCATGTGGTATTTTCTCCCTATGTTGCATTCAGATTCTTCTATGGAAGCAAAGCTCAGGGCAGAGACTGCTGGCTGTGAAAAAAAATATAAATCAGAGGCTTAAATTAACACTGTAAATGAATTTTTTTGGCTGCCCCTCAGGTACCACATCAAACACTTCATTTTTGCAGTCCTAAATCCTCCAAAAATTGAAACATTCCTACACTTTTCTTCAGAAGACGTAATTTGAGTGAAATATGGAATCTAAGTCCTCTACTCTTTGCTTTGGTTTTAAATACGTAAACAGAGTCTGTTACATATCTAGCGTTTATAGAAGAAAACTCTCAAAAGTGTCTGTTGGTCAATCTGTGGAGCAGATGGAGTCATGGGGAACCTGCATGCTGCAGATGCACAGCAGCAGTGATCCCAAAGTGGTCCCACTGAGACTGGAAACCCATCAGTGCTAACAAGGCCTTCCCATGGCAGCAGTGTGGGCTGGTGCCAGAACATGCTGAGCTTAAAGCCTCCCTCATGCTCATCCAGTTACCTGATAAATACATGGCATAAGTGACTTAGAAATCTGATTCACAACAGAGTGAAGAGCTTTTGAAAGCGCTACCAAATATTTAAGCTATCATCAGTCAACACAAAATGTTCACCAGGCTGGAGTTCATATCCAGTTGTTGAATGAAGGCAGGGAGGGCAGGGCATGGTTACAAGTCCCAGGCCTGCAAGGCACAGAAAGGAAGGCTGTTCATGCTGAAAACAAGCAGTACAACCAGAGATACACCATATTATGAACTGCCAGCCTCCAGCCTTTCCATAGCCATTCCACCAGTGAAGCTCTTCAAATTTTTAACTGTCATTTCACATGGATGAACCAGACTTGGTGCTTTCAACCAAACATGCATGAAAATGTGATCTTTCACAGACTCCCTGAGGTGAGCAGCTCTGGTGCAGGCATGTTCTGCAGGGGATCCTGGCATAGAGAGGGATTTCCTGAGCCAAGGAAACCCCAGGGGATCCCTCAGACTGGCCAGGACTTGTCAACTCACAGAAGAGTGACTGATGAGGTGTGAGTGGGGCCAGGAGATAGGGCAGGGGCCACCCCAAAGGGTCTGCCTCATCTATCCCTGTGTTGGCCAATGCCTCCACCCACACAGAGCTGCTGAGGGGAGAGGCAGCAGTGTGGAACTCACTCTGTGGGTAAAGCCTGGACCATTCTGGGGCAGGGACAGGCAGCAGAGCTGTACAACTTTAGGGAGGCTTAGAAAGAGTTAGACAGCTGGTTCCAAGGACGGTCTGCAGTGGACACACAGCCCCACATGCAGAAGAATGGATGCTTGCTAGAGCAAGGACCGGCAACAGGCACAGGTTAGGGTGCCCTTACAGAAAGATGCTCTTCCAGAACCACTTCATGACTCTGCTGACTCAAGAGGGAAGACTCATTGCATTTAGGAGGGGAAGAAGGATTTCAACACAGTCAGAGGGGCTGATGAGAGGACTGGAGCATCTCTTCTATGAAGACAGACTGAGAGAGCTGAGGTTGTTCAGCATGAAGAAGAGAAGCCACCAGAGAGATCTTACAGCACTTTGCAGCACCTAAAGGGTCTACAAGAAAGCTGGAGAACTTTTTACAAGGGCATGTAGAGATAGGACAAGGGGGGAGTGGGTTTAAATTTAAAGAGGGCAGGTTTAGATTAGATACAAGGAAAAAATTCTTTACTGTGAGGATGGTCAGCACTTGAACAGGTTACCAAACAAAGTTGTGAATGCCCTATCCCTGCAAGTGTTAGAGGCCATGTTGAATGGGCTTTGTTCTAATGGAAGGCATCCCTGCCCATGGCAGGAGGGCTGGAACCACATGGCCTTTAAAGTTGCTTCCAATCCAAACCACTCTGTCATTCCATGATTTGGAAAAAAAAATTAAATCATACACTCTGGTCTTTGCTTCTGTCTGCTGACTGGAACTTCAACCACCACAGCAGCACAGGCATTAAATAGTTAAAAAAAGGCATATTTAGCCATTCTCAAATCACTCATCTTACAAACAGTTGTTTCAAGTTTCTGAATTTTCCAACTTCGTAGTGTCACAATCTCAGAGTTACCTTAGGCTCTCTTTTAATTTGCACATATCTGATGTACAGTCCTCTTCAACCAGGCCCATGTAAATAAGCATCTAGTGGTGATTCATCCATTGAAGTACATAAGGCCACTCCACTCGCTCCCAAAAGTCATACATTTTAAGGTATTTGCATGAATTGAGTTGAGGAAAACTGGAACTTGTTAAGTAAGAATCTAAGACATTACCATATGCTCTTTAAAAGGTTAGCAGGGTTGAAAAAGAAATCCAAAGTTTGGCCCAGCTTTGCTACACAGAATACCTTTTGACTTTGTTTGGCAAAACTAATTAACTTCTGGCATCAATGGATATTGGTATCGTCCTTCACTACAGTTACTCTATTCTACAACTGTGAATTGTGACTGAAACATCACCTTTGTGTCCCTGAACCATTTACCATGCTCATGCCTTTCCTTAGAAGTCCTTTTCAGGAGTCCTTTCTCCTCTCTGCAGTTCTTTGTGGTCACTTGTCCTTTTTCAGGTCACACAGAGCCCATGTAAAAAGATGTGGGCTCTTGCCCAAGTGTGAAGAGACCTATTTAAAGGAGTTACTGAATGATACTTCAGGAAAACAGCTCTATTTCTTTTGCCACAGGGAAAACATTGGTAGTTTTTCTGACTGTATTTAATTTGACAGGACTCCCTTAAAAATCTGTGCATGTTATGGATCTGTAAGGTAAGTGTTGCCCACTGCAGAATAGTGGATAAAGAGAAATAATTAATATACACAGCAATTCCCTGGAGACAGCAAGGGGAGGGATATCAAGAGATTTGGGCTGATTTTGTGACTTCAACAATTTTAAGTTAACATTATTGGCAGGTTAAGGCCAAGTTTATTTCCAGTTGCACTAAAATAAAACTTCTGATGCGAGCAAGTGGAAGTTTGAGCACAGAGTTCAGAAATGAAAAATACTATTCATAAATAGATACGAACAGATGAGAGGTAGATGGATTTGGATGAGATTTAGGCTGGCTTTTTTATTCCTCACATAGGAGCTCAGAAGTATCAGGCAGAATGACTGGACAATCCAAGAGGACAGTACAAGAAAGAAAAAGGACTAGTAGAAATCAGAAAAAAAGGGATATTTATTTAATCACAAAATTTATTAAGAGCATGTGGGAACAAAGGCACTAGGGAATGTGAAGAAAAAAAATACATTGTACCAGAGGTGCAAGCTGACTCATGGCCTGATTATGAATATATATTTGAAAAGTTGATATCAAGGAAACTTGAAGACAAAAGAGTTATTGCTTGGAATGCCAGAAAGAATGATACTAATCCAGTTAGAAAGCCTTGAATAGGCAAAGAAGGAGCTAAAATAACAGTCAAAAGTAGCATTATCTTTCTCCAGCTGTCAAATGACTTGGAAGTGAATAAGTGACTGCATACAGATCAGTAGTTTTCTCTATTCTACCAGATAAGACAGCACACAGAATACAAGCCTGCATCTGTTACAGATTGCCAAATATCTTTGTAGGAAAAAACCCATATCTACCTATAATGTGAAGTGAGAAATACTATTGCCAGATGGCTTTAATCTGAAAGGCTATGCTAGAAAGTTCCTTCTGCCAATATTAGCATTCCTTAGAAACTCTCAACCTTTGCCTTTACTATTTCTTAACTAAAATGGCATTGTCCCCAGCATGCTGGAATTTGTTGCGAGTTAGAAAGTTAGAGTATAAAAGATAAATCAACTCTTGATTTTCTTTTAATGAAAGTAATCAATACTTGTTGCGAAAAACAAAATTGCAATGTAACAGAGATATGAAAGCCCTTGAATGCATCCAGAGAAGGGCATGAAAAGCTGGTGACAGGGCTGGAAGCCGTGTCTTGTGAGGAGCAGATGGGGACTTTGGATTTGTCTAGTTTGGAGGGAGGGAGACAAAGGGGTGATTTCACTGCTCTCAGCAGCTTCCTGAAGAGAGGAAGTGGGGAGAGACATGTTGAGCTGTTCTTCCTGGTGTTTAGTGATAGGACACATGGGAATGGTTTAAAGCTTTGCCAGGGGAGGTTCAGATTGGACATTAGCAAGCTTCTCCTTACTCAGAGGGTGATAAAACACTGGAACAGACATCCTAAAGAGGTGGTTGGTGCCCCAAGCCTGTCAGTGTTTAGCAGTTATTTGGAAAATAGCCTTAAAACAGTCTTTAACCTCTGGTCAGTCGTGAAGTACTCAGGGATTTGGATTAGATGATTATTGTAGGTCCCTTCCAACCAAAACAATCCTATTCTATCCTGATGTTACCAGTGACTCACTCAGCACAATCTCATCACTAATTCTTTCTTTACTTATCATATCATTTAATAACTTGATAGTAATAGTTTAAAGAGCTGAAAAAGGCTTGAGGATTTGAGGGCAAATAATTTTTTCCCCTTCCCAACAGTTTCAGAAATCTAAATAAAATTAATAAAGTATTCACTGTTTTTTAATCTTCACATTGGTCTTGAGCAGAGTTATGGAACAGCTAATCCTGGAAAAGATGCATACAAATATAGGGGGTAATATAATTATAACCAATAAGCATTCATTCATAGAAAATAACTTCTGTCAAACTACCCCAGTGTCATCTTCTGAGCTTATACATTTCTGGTAATATACATTTGTAAGATGTCTCACAGGATACAGTATTGTTATGATATTATTGCAAAAGTTCCATACCTTCTTGGTGTTTTCTCATAGGCAGCTCCTCACAGCACTGAATCCTTACTCACAGCACAACCAAAAAACTCCCAACACCCTTCTCAACTGGCTAATCCCCTCTTTTATAGCACTCAACCTCACTGGACACAGCTGTGGCCTGTTAAGGGCAGGGCTGTTCCTAATCTTTGGTGATTGGTACAGCTGCAACTCCTCAGGGGCCAGATTACCTTCTGCACTATCTTTATTTTCTCACATTCTATCCCCCCACACAGTATGACATTTGATTATGAAGCTACAATGATAAGATAATCAGTGTCACATATAAATTACCAAATTTTGACTACTTGGAAAGGTTTATGACATACCTAGAAAAAACATTATTTGCCAGGACTTTCTGTTGAGATACTACATATTTTGGCTTGATGCTACTTAACACTTCTTTTAATGACAGAGAAGAAATAATAGCATTGAGACTAGCTAAGCTTATAAGTGACACAAAACTTGGGGGAATGGGTAATAGTAGCTACAAGTCAGGTAGTTCTGCAGTCCGGATGAAAGTGACAATATGTATTTCTGTACTTCAGAACTTTTATTCAGGTTGGAAGGAGGTATTAGGATTGAAGCCTAATGATTTTGCTTTTCCAGAATCGGACCTGCTGTTCTGGGTGCTGCAGGTCTAAAGGCTATGTAATAGTTCTTGTGAATTAATAGTTATTTCAAAATATGCTGCTTGTTTGGAGGCATGGCCGAAGTACCAAGCAAAGGTTTCGCATATGTGCTCAGAGAAGGATTATTTTCTAGAAGAAGAATATTAATATATTGTTATATATACAATATATATATTGCATATGTTATATTAATGCAACTGCTATTAAATTAAGATCTAATTCTGATGCCTGCACTTCAAGAATTATTTTGAAAATTTGTGGAGTCCATGAAAGAGACAGAAGGCTTATCAGAGACTGGAAATAATTCCTCTTGTCAAGAGACCCTAAGTGTTTATCTTGATGGATAAAGGGTAAAAGACTGCTATCCATAAATGCCTGCATGAGAAAAAAATCCTTCAGCAGCCTAGCAAAGATGTGCTAAGGCTCAAGGTCTTAGTTGATGCTAGATGACTGCAGACTAAGTCTCAGTTAAAAATCTCACTCAGTTAAAACAGACTTGCCTATTTTTCCCACTGAGAATAACTAGGCATTGAAAGAACTTCAAGACTTGCAGTGCAATTCTACTGCTGGAATTTCTTAAAATAAAGATAGGATGCCTTACTAAAAGATGTTCCACTTTATCAATAACTTTGGGGTTTGCAGCTGTGCTTTCTTCAGAAGAAGCTCATACCATTCAGAAAATGTAGCCAAATAATCAGTATAGTCTCCTTCAGAACATGGCATGGCCAGCAGGGAAGGGCTCCCAACAGTGAAATACTGTTTAAAGCTCTCCACAAGAGCATGTTAGGGACAGTTGAGGTGGAGTAGATGTCAGGACAGATAGAAAGAAACAGGCTACTCCATTCCGTGATTATATAAAAGATGTCACAGTAATATAATACAGTCACAATGATTGTGAATAAGGCCAAACTCATGAACATTTTTCTTAAGCAAAAAGAATATCAAGTGAAGCAAAACGGGTTTGTGTTCAGGGTTTTTCTTTATTTAAAGTGTAAAAATAAATTCTGAGGAAGAAAAAGATGACATTTTATTTGAAAATGTCCACATGGGATTTCTTGATGGCTAATTAAAAACTATTTCAACTGATTTGGGAATTACAAACCCACCAAATCCAGTCCTGTGGGACTGTGTAACAAACTGCAATACAAATGGGCCTCCTCCCACAATCAACAGCTCTTGGGAGTAAGAATTTCAATACTAGAAATAAATGAGAAGTGATTGGCATTGACAGATGTCATGAAACTGGGGGTTCTCAGTGCTTTTTAAGAGCAAAGTGAAAGCGAGAATCATTAATGTTGAGCATCCTTGGATGTGCTAAAGTGTTTGATGCTCTGTGGAATGTGGAAAAATATTCTGTTCAAAAAGCATTGCACAGCTCATCAATAAACCCTCTCAGGAAAAGAATCCTACATAAAAGACATTCATTTTCACTCTGATCCTTCATCTACTTTCACTGACATTGGCAGCTATGGTAATTTATTGTTGTTTTTACTTCATCTGCTATTGTTCACTTCTATTCTTCAAGCACAAAAGAAAACCTATGTATGGAAAATAGCAAGACTTCTTAGGAATAGTGAGTAATGGATCATGCCATGCTGTGCTGCATTTGTATATTGATTTTGTCTCAGATTGATACATTAATTTAAATAGAGATTATGTGTGTAACTTTTCTACTGATAAGGCAAAAATTGAACTGGACTGGTAATCATGGATCAAAGTCTACTTATGATATTATACATTTTTATTCCCATTATGTGGCTGGATGAAACGGCATTTTTGGAAGGATTTTACAATATTACTTATACCTTACAACAGCCAAATTAAAATTCCTTTGTTTTCAGTGGTTCTATGTTTCAAAGAATAGATGAAATGATACTTCATGTTGCAAAATGAAAATGTCATTATATCTAAAGTTAATGGGCCTGAACATCCTGAGAGCAATTCTGAAGCTCATAACACCTCATAGATGAATAACATGCTTTACATGGCTTAGTGGGAGGAGAGCTTTATATGCAGTAGTTACGACTGCAAAGACAGAATAGCTGTATTTGGCAGTACAGCTTACATAATATATAAACATGTAAATTTTATTTATGCAAATAAAAGAGTCTTGATAATGCCACCAAATGCTAAAAGAGTAGTATTTTTTCCCCTTCTATTGTTTTAATTTAATCTGGAGGTCAGTTGTATTCGTGGCACTTGATTCATCTCCTGAGTACATTCAAAGTATCCCATACTTTTAACAGAAAATAGGGGATATGGAGAGTGCGATGATTGCAGTGGAATGAAAAGCAACTGTCTTTGAAACTGGCAGTTTCAACTGTCAATGGCACATAAAGAATTGTTTAGGGCACAAGAAATACTGACTAATAGGTTTCAAATTACTCTCGTACACAATTAATTTAAGTCTTAAGAAAGTGGGTCTGTTGCTTATTTAATTTCAGTACTTCATTAAAAATTCCAATATAAAACATATGTATTCCAATGATTCTGGGGGAAAAAATCAATATAAAGAAGTTAGAACTTTGAACAAACCAATTATTTTCCAGATTCAATAATAAATGCCAAAATCAGAGGATGTAATAACTTTATGTGCTGAAAATATAGTTACTAACTTTTAAAAACAGGCGTTTAAAGTTCATTTAACAAAACTGTCATTTTACAAAACTATTTTTAAAGCGCTATTTGCATCAAAGAACATGAAGGTTCAGGAAGGAAGAACAAACAGAAAAAATTAAATTATTTTATGGTGATAAAAAAGTTGATAGCCTCAAGTAAAAACATGTTTCTTGTTATTGCAGTCTTGATGTTACGCAAGGCAATAAACCCAACATAATATCTTGTGGTTCTGCCAGGTTAGGAAGGTCTAACTTTAAAAAGTCTTTTTCCTTGAGACAACCTGGAATCTAGTCTTTGTTTTTCACATTCTAATTTAACAATATTTGATTTTTATTATGCATGCTAATACATATGTGTATACTTATAATTGAACATTATTTCTACAGGCACAAACAGTGCTATTAGGGTTAGTTGGTGTCTTGAGGTTTTTTTTCCACTGTGTATTGATACAGTAATTTGTCTATGATAATGGAAAACTTTAGCAATGATTTGGCATCATGGTATGAATATATTTCTGAAAAATTTGCTTTTCAAATGTAAGAGCTGAAAACCAAATCTAAGCTACACTGCTCTAGTGCATGCACACACAAACTCAGACACATCATGATAATGCCAAAGGCAATTATGAACTCAAAACCAAAGATCTTAGAGACAAAGAAGGCTTTTTTGATCTAGTGCCTAAGATCCTTGCCTGTGACTAGACATCTAGTCACATTGCTGCTATGGCAATACATGTAAAAATGACACCTCTGAAGCCCAGTACACATTTTTTGTGAGGTTAAACATGCAGCTTAAGCAGAAATGTATTCGTGTAGCAGTGCGTTTTACCACTCAAAGAAGACTTACTTGAGATAAGGAGTAAATATCTTTCTCTGCTGTACACAAACTCCCATCCAAGCACAATATCCACGTGTCACTAGAGTAACTAAATGCTGAAGCAGCATAGGGGAATCTAAGACTAACACTTAAGTGACAGCATGGCCTTGATAATTTCATTCTTCCTTTTGTCTTGGAAGCATTTGTTCTACCTTACTGTGGAGCAAAAATTTTTCCCACCAATGAAAACTCTTTGTTGACCGACCCATTTTGGAGGAGTCAGAATAAGCCTGCAATAACTCTTCAGCATTTCTTCATTATTTATAATGATGCTGAAGAAGATAAAGGCATTTTTAATTATACTTTCATGACTCTCATTTGATCTACATTTTTTTTCATAAGAGCTGCAAAATCATGTTCTCACCCATGTCTTTTTTGTTTTAATGATAGCTGATTTTGGAGTCATAACCACCTATCAGTACATTAAGCTCTTTATTCTAACATTTTGTAGAGTTCTTGGATCTTCCAAAGTTGAAACTTGCTCTATACCTGGCTGGAGATAAACTCATGTTAGAATGGGATACCAGCTCTGAAGACAGACCAGCTGATGAAGTATTAATTGTAGGCAGTGAAATTGAAGTGATCACAATCCATCTTTCTTTTCTTTTTAGTAGTTCTAGTAAGAAGATAGCTTGACCCTCCGCAAGGTGTATCTCTGAGGTGGGATGAAGGCCTGGGATGTGAAAAGAGCAAGCTCACGTGACTCTTCTATCTGATTTGGAATCATAGAGATACAAATAGCTTCTTTCAAGGGATGTTAAAGATCATCTTGTTCCAACCCCATTGCCATTGGCAGGGACGCCTCGCACCAGACCAGGTTGATCAGAGCTCCATCCAACCTGGCCTTGAACTCTTCAAGGGACAGGGCATCTACAACTTCACTGGGCAACCTGCTTCAGTGCCTCATCACCTTCACAGCAAAGAATTTTTCCTAATATCTAATCTAATAGTGCTCTCTTTCATTTTGAATACATTCCCACTTTCTCTGTCACTACATGCTCTTGAAAAGAGTCTCCATTTTTCTTCTAGGCTCCCTTCAGGTATTGGAAGGCTGCAGTTAGGTCTTCTGAAGTCTTCTCTTTTCCAAGCTGAACAATCCCCATTATCTAAATTAGGCAGGGTTGGGTTTTGTAACACTGCCTGTGTTTCTGCCTGACTTAGAACTGAGATATTCTTTCCAGACAGTGCAGAATCTGGAGTCGTGTCTTGAACCTGAAACTTGCACATTTCCAGTTGGCACCAGCACTGCCACAACAGTTTTGCTTCCAATTCCATATGCATCTCTTCCAACAAACCTCTCTGGTGAACATTTTGCAGAAACTTCTGTACATGCTGGTTAGAAAACTTCAGCTTACTAAGAAAGAAGAGAAACCTAGCCCAGGAAATAAAAAATGGAGCTTTGGGAAGCAAAGATCAGAAAACAGGTTCAGGGTGACATGAATAGTTAACGGCAAGATTAAATAAGGTCTTCTCTTGGCTTCCAAATGAAAAAATAAAATGTAAAAACCACTGAAGATTGGAAAGTTGGTTTTCTTGCTATTAAGTAAATTTGATTTATTAAGATAATGAGGAATATGATTCAGTCTCTGTGGTCTTGCTGATCAACAAAGTAATACTTGTGTCACACAGTGTGACTCCTCATTTTAATGACTACGCTTTTCTTCTGAAATCAAACTCTTGCAGTAACACAGATAAACTGCCACTCCTCATTATTCTGCAGTTCAGTGATGGACAATTGGCACGTAACCTTCATTCACATGCTGAATCTGCTTTGTGTATGCATTGTACCTTCATATTTCAGTGTTTGTAAAGTTAATAATTTTATCTTTTTTCTAAGTTAATTATCAACCTCAGAGTACAATGGAAAGATGAATGAAAATGTGACATAAGATAGTATAGTATAATTTGAATAAACAAATTCTTTACAGTATATAATTTTGTATGCTTTAAAATTTATTTATTTTTAATAAAATAACCAGTTGCATTCTGCTCAAACATTTTACCTTCAAGGGAGCCATTCTTGGTGCAACATAGGCAAAATTCTAGCAATTCAGGCCAACAGACCCTTAGTCTTCAAAAGTCAAAAAATGTTGCTATTGTTTAATACTGTTCATTAAAATCCACAGCAGTTATTACGTGGGAAATCATTATTGTTCTAAACAGTGTCCTACTTTCAAACTAGAAACTTAGGCTAATATAAGTCCTATGGGTAACAGCCAGCAGTCATCTTGGTTTCATGGGAAGCATTGCTACACTATTTTGATTGCTCCAGACTTGTTGCCTGAAGGTGCACGTTTTGCTCCCTTTATAGAAAACTGATCCCGCTCTATTTTACCTTGAGATAATTGGGTTTAAAAATGAAGTTTATTGATATTAGCTATTCCAGTGGTCCTTTGGTAGGGAACCACTGTGTGATTAATTTCAAAGCAAGTGCACTGATTCAATGACATGCAGTTTGGAAGGAGATTTTTCCCATCTTTCCTGCACTGAAGAAATTTGTCATACAATGACCCCCAGCTGCCCTTCTAGCAGTGGCAGTAACAGCAGGTGGAGCTCTGAAGGCTTCCAAAGGTACAAGGAGGGACTGAGCAGAGCTCTTGAAAGTTTTTCTCTCCTCTGGGTTGTGCATGACTGCAGGATGTACAGAATGAATTATATCCCACAAAAGAGGAGTCTTTCAGAAGAGAGGAGAGTTTCTTTGCACAGATTATTTTGTGTGTATAGAGAAAAAAATATACGTACCGTGGCTACTTTTCTTTAATGTGTATGCAATGCTTTCAAATACATAGAGGATATTTACTTCTGGGAGGAATAATGTGAAGAATAATATAATCATCACCATCAGCAGCAGCAGCAGCTGCATGTAGTTTGGAGTAGTGCAATAGGGAAAGTAGCCACAGCACATACTCTTGTATGTAATGTGGCTCTTGACTATAATGAGAGAATTCAGTAATCTCAACAGAAGTTTTCTTGGCTGAGGATAGAAATGAAGTGGCAATTTAGCTGAACATTTTAATTTACCATAGCTATTAAAGAAATTCATTCAGTATATGTTGTACAGAAGCATGCTTGCCTCTGAGAGAAACACTGGTGCTTTCAGCTTGGGAAAGGGAAGGGAAGGGAAGGGAAGGGAAGGGAAGGGAAGGGAAGGGAAGGGAAGGGAAGGGAAGGGAAGGGAAGGGAAGGGAAGGGAAGGGAAGGGAAGGGAAGGGAAGGGAAGGGAAGGGAAGGGAAGGGAAGGGAAGGGAAGGGAAGGGAAGGGAAGGGAAGGGAAGGGAAGGGAAGGGAAGGGAAGGGAAGGGAAGGGAAGGGAAGGGAAGGGAGGAAAGGAAGGGAAGGGAGGAAAGGAAGGAAAGGAAGGAAGGAAGGAAGGAAGGAAGGAAGGAAGGAAGGAAGGAAGGAAGGAAGGAAGGAAGGAAGGAAGGAAGGAAGGAAGGAAGGAAGGAAGGAAGGAAGGAAGGAAGGAAGGAAGGAAGGAAGGAAAACAGAGGACCAAGCAGAGGAGTTGTAGTGTGTATCCTAAAGGATGAAGGCATCAATTTTGACTGGGAAAAGGAGGAAAATAACTAAAATACCCTTTAAAATACCAAGAAGGTTATTATATTTAAATAAAATAACTTTGGCATCCTCACAGGAGTAGCCCAGTTTGGCTCTCACCGTGGAATCAAAGGGTGTGGTCAACTCCTTGTGTAATCTGCAAGTGTCTTCAATAGGTTTGTCCACATCTCAGCCCCATGCTCTTGTTTTTTAATCACAGGAGAGAAATGTAAATGTTTTGAACACATTCCCCTTCTAAAGTGTGCTTCTAAAGCAGATAAGACAAACCATATACTGAAAGCACCAATTTCTTTTCATTAAGTGTAGAAAAGAGGCCACAGTGTGCAGGTTATCTGCAGAATTTGCCTTCTGGATGTCTGAAATCACAGGAAATTAATCCTGCCTGAAAGACACTAAATCAGTTAATGACTAATTGTGATGATGGACTCTCTACGTCATTTAATGTGCCATAATTTTCTCCCACTCTCATGTTTATCAGGTTTATTTTCATCAAAGGCCTTGGAAGCAGAGACTCTTTATTACTTTCCCAGTATCTTACAGTGCAGTATCTACTCCTACTCCTGGTTGCTGGGCTGAGTTCCATGACCACACTACTGAGAGGAGCAGTGATCTGTGTGTAGGAATTGTGTGTCTCATATGTTGTTATACACAATGGAGGTGTGCAGATTGTGCTTGACTTTATACCATTCTCAGGCAGTTTATCCATAAGCACACAGTTCTAGATACAGGAACTAAGTAAAGGAAATGGAAAGGCTTGACACATTTCCTATGGAGTCTTTGATTTCATTTTTTGCTCATTCTTCTACCTTGGTAGACAATGTTTGTCTCATTAACATTTCTTCCATGCTTTTCAGTTTGTTCATGTCAGTAGAAGCGCTGGTTTAGACTCCACCTGACTCTTTACTCCTGTTTCTATGAAATTATTTCATTGCTGTGGTATAAGGCTTTCTTTCTTCAGTGAAGGAAACTAGCCAAACAGTAAGCCAGCAGAGCCTGTGGTTACTAACCCACATCAGTTCCCTGGTGCCATTCCCTGCACAGAGAAGATTAGTGGAATGACAATAACCCTTAGCCACAAGGCTCACAATGAATGTCATGATGCACTGCAATACCTCCTAGTTGTAACCAGACTGAGCCCTTAAGGACAGCTTCTGAAATGACTTTCCAGTTTCTTGGGGTCACACAGTTTTCACTGGCACAATTCTTGTGAAAATGTTTGCTTTCATGTTACAGAGGCATTATGGAAACATTCACAGGCTTGTCAACCTCTTCCAAATATATCTATCTCAAACAGATGTACTTTAAATATACAGACTTTTCCTTTTCACACATTCCCAAATTCCCACCATCAGATTTTTATTTAGCTATACGTTTCTAACTTATGGCAATTCATTGATTTTACAGTGACTTCAGAGATGCTTTGGATGAAAGTCAGTCTTACTGAGTTAATTTATTTTTTATATAATATTTAGCTGTAGTCAAATTATCCATTGTAAGAAATGCATTTGTTTATATGTCCTCTGTTACTGGATGATTAAGCTTTAATTTGCCTCAGCTAATAAACCCATTGTGCTTCTGCTTGGGCGAGTTGTATGTACATTCCTCGGGGGTTTAATCTTTATATGTTTCCAATTTCTTCATTCTTCTGATGGTTTGCTGTAAGAAGACAGAGTTACTTAACTATTGCAAATGATGCCTTCTGCAAATTCATACTCTAGAAAGTTAAGGTTTGTAACAAGAGGCCATAAAATATATTTAGGCCAAATCTGATGCAGTCAGACAAAACCACATAGAAATTCTCTGGCATATAAGCTCTCCTTTACATCTGAAATGAAAGCAACTTACTTCAAGTGAAGTACAGAAATCAGTCCCAGTTCAGTTTCATTACTGCTATTCACCATGACTGTCTCAGAAAGTGAACATCTCTGAGGCTGAGAGAGCTGTTAGTAGGGCAGAGGTGATAAGGTCAGTAGCCTCTGCTGAGGAGAGAGGAGGGACAGATAATTATGCCCTGTGGAATCACAAGGATTAGCAGAAGAGATACAGTGAAAAAATCATGTACTGTGGGATAAATTAACCCTCTTACTGATTTCTTGAATGTATGATTTTTACTATACAACAAAATAATAAACCTTGTGTTCAGACTGACCTTCTGAAAATACCAGAGATGGCCACAACGGTTTTGAAATGCCAGTATTGAGTTCTAGTGTCTGTTAATGACTTCTTCTGTAAAGGCATACTCACGTGCATGTTACATTTGCCAAAAAGACCCTATTTTCCGATTCATATCTCAGAAGAAGATAACAGAAGTCGCTCAAACCTGATATTAGGGCACAGAAGACACAGCCTGCAGAAGGAAGGATTTTGTGTGTAGTGATTGCAGAATCTGGTGAATGACAGTACCTTCACATCCGTGGCCATGAACATGTCCAGAAATACCATGTCTGGAAATTCAAGATGCCTTTAAAAACTTTGCTCATCCAGAATCATTGCTGAGAAGTTCTGCCTGTCAAATACATAATTTCCACAGAGACCTAAAATTTAAGGATTTTAGAATGGCAAGATTTACTTCAATTTCACATAAGAATTGCTATGCACATCCTGTTGAAACTCTAAAAAATATTTCATATGCAGTTTTTATGAAAGTTAAAATATTAGCAGGTCAGTGAACAACTATCTGTTTCCCATTACAATGTGAATTTCCTTTTTGTGCTATTATTGCAGGTGATTATGTAGTCATGACTATATACTTCGACTTAAGTAGAAGAATGGGATACTTCACTATACAAACATACATTCCCTGTATATTAACAGTTGTTCTTTCCTGGGTATCCTTTTGGATCAAAAAAGATGCCACACCAGCAAGAACAGCATTAGGTAAGTTGTTAATAATTCCCTTTTCTGATGTTTCTGCACTACTATTTGAAAATGTCAGCTTCCTTTCAAAGAGACCACTAGGTAATAATCCAAATACCCTTTGGATTATTACTACTATGTCTTGCAGAACCAGATCTACTTATTACTGAGACCACTGGGTTTTTTCCTGTAACAGGGTAATTAAAAGTAAACTAATCTGACCCTTTGGACGACACTGCCACCTATTTTGCATAAAACTCTTGAATTAATGCCTGTCTCCTTGTTCTCACCATGGTATTTTAGTGACATTTTTGAAGACTTAATTAATTGCACTGCTGGCTTCCTTCCCTTCTGTAACTCTCCCCCACTGGCAATTATGTCTTATATATACAGAAAACTGTGGGATATAATACTATTAACTCATGCAAAGTGTTTTAGCTTGCATGCTTGAGGTTAAGCTTCACACTGGGTGTATTGATATTTTTCATAGATTGTGAATATTTATGCTGGTTTAGGTTTTCCAGAAACTCATTTTTGTCAGGACCAGCATATGTATTTTGGCAATGTGCTTTAGTGTACAGTTAGAATTGTTGACTTAGATATTTTTTTAACATCTGTAGGAAGACCTGCAGGTTTTGACAGCATCAAGGGTATAGGGGTATGTAACAGCCAATTATATGTAAACATCAGAACAAAGGAGAAATAATTCCTTAGCTCAGATTGTGATTGCCAGGTCTGCCAGTATGAGCTGATTCAGAAAACTACCAGTCTAGGAAAAAAGGGAGCCCGTGTCAAAGTTTGCATGTCTGTTTTCAGCCATTCCCAGTGATCCATTGCATCCTCCTGCTGGAGTTTTTTACTATGTAGGTCCATTTTTCTGAGGTTATTTTACAGGAAGGGAATATTCAGTCCTCATTCCCTCCATGTGAGTGCCAAAGGGCCCGTACACCACAGATCCAGCAACAGGATGGACACAAAGACTCGCAGTTATTCTGTTATCCAGTAACACCTCCAGAACAGCAAAAAGACCATACACAGGTGAGGACAGAGCAGCTTATAACTGCCTGTTCCTGGCTGGGTAGACTTGCCTCTGATAGCCAGAAAATTGAGCAATAGGTCTTAAGTATAACTCTCTGCTGAACTCTTAAACTGAACTCTTTTCTTCTTAAATTAGGTGACTCAAGGGAGATAAGGAAAGATTGATTGTTCTCCATCTTTTTTTAAAAGGGAGTCTGAAACCCCATGCATGGGGAGAATCACATAGGATCCAGCTGGATTATCCTTTGTAATGCAGAAGAAAAAAGAGACAAAAGATATCAAACACTGTGTTATTGATTTGCCATAAGCATTTTTTATATCCTGTACCTGAGCGTGGTTCCCCACACCACAACATACATTTTGCAAATAATTAGACACAGAAATATTTTAGATCACTAAGCACTAATGTGTGACTCTCCGCCTCACCCCTCAGCCAGCAGGAAGTTCAGAGAAAAAATGTGTTCAGATACTGAAGTCATTAATTTGGAGTAAGAACATAAAAATGAGTTGTTCCAAGCTTCTAGTCTATGGATGTCATTACTCACTAAAACTCTGACTGAGAATTTAATTTCATAGGCTAAAATATGACTTTTCTAAAAGTAAAGCCAATTATATATGTACATTTATATAAGTATATAGTACATTATATAAATATATAAGTACATTTTTTTTGTGCACAGATTCCTGTTGCTCCCAAATGGACAATGGCCTGTTGACTCCTGGGATGCAGTAAGCAGATGCTCCCATTGTGCTGTAGACCTGCATGTATAATGCAACTTACAAATCTGTCTGAGCAACAGCACACATCCACATCTAGACAGTGGCACATGGTAAAGTTGTGAGTAATGCAGCCCAAGGCAAACTGCTGAAATTGTCCTACTAAGTAGTTGAAATTAATTGTAGAGATTCTGTGCAACAAACCAACTCCAAGTATAGCTGCATTAATGTAAAGGACTAGCACCAGGGAAATATTTATCTCTCTGAAATTAATGAATAATTTCCAGAGTTATTGGCAACTACTCACAGTTACATGAAGGACAGGTTTTATTCCTTTCTGAATAATGCTAGCTAATACATTTCCATGCTGGGAGAAAAAAATATTTTGTGTTTGGGACCATAAGTATTCTTTCAGCAGTGATGTCCAGAGACATTAAAGCATTGTCTAAAAACTTGGGGTTTTAATCCCCTTTTTACATGCACTTTGAGGTACTAAGGCCCAGACTGGCAACAAGATTAACTCCAGGCCACATAAAGAGTCAGTGGGAAAATGGAAGTAAAATTTGAGTGCTGGATGAGAACTGTGTCTTTTGATCCTGAGTTATTCTGCACTTCATTCAAAGAGAAAGAAATGTCTCTCTGCAGCTTCTGCTTGTACCTAGTAATCAAAATTATCTCAAAATGTTCTAAGTCAAGAGGCAACTTCTCCCTGAAGTTACGATCTGAAAAATAACAGGTAATTTTCGGTTAAGCTGAAGCTTTCATTCTGTTTCCCTGTACTTTTCAAAATGGGTATAATATGTAATAGGACCAGGCAGTTACTACAGAGCAAGTTTGAACTGCAGTTTAAAAAGATACTATGGATATCAAGGCCAGAAATGTGTTGATGCAAAAAAAGATACAGATGATATTTAATGAAAAATGAACATTGCTTTCCTTGCCATTTCATCTTTACCTCATTCACTAGAAAACCAGGAAAGTACTCAAAACAGGGGCCAGACCAGAAAGATGGAGAACTAACTTTATGGACAAGCCATAGCATGCATGAAAGCAGAAAACATTCCCTTTAGTGTCCCACCAACATAACCTCAAGGAAATAAAAAATTAGCCTTGCTGACCAAAGAGTTTCTAACACTGAAACTCCTGCCACCTCACTTTGCATATGGCTGTCCAGTAAGCAGATTTCAAGCAGTAATAATTTTAAATAACTGTTTAGACTAATGATCTAAAATTTAGAGTGCTTTCATGCATTATGTTTATCTGCATAATTGTATCTTCCAGTCAGTCATTTTTTTATATCAAATAGCATCTTGGTATGGGATCTACTGAGAGAATATAGCATCCCAAAATGGTATTTACACAGAGATTTGTAAGCTTACACATACAATTTCTACCTGAAAATTTTGAAGTCAGGTTACTTCAGAGCTGTCCTTAGCTGATACTAAAATTCTGTTGAAATAGGTAGTTCATGAGCCCTGTGAATTTCAATAACAGATGCAAAGCTCACTTTGCCATACAGGACTCCACAAAGTGAGAGACTTCACAATTTCATATGGCAAGACATATGCATTTGAAACCACTCAACAAACTGAATTTCCTTAGCATGAGAGATGAAATGAACGAAGGGTATGGAAGCTAGATATTATATTTGGAAATAATTGTGCTGAATTTAATTCATACATACATACATATATATATATATTCTGATTTGTAAATGTACACAAATACAAAACTGCATAATCTGGTGCACCTTCTTTCCTCTCTGTATGTATCCCTATAAACTCATTTTAAAATTTGTGCCTGTTTGCTATATGTAAAATTGGTACACTAGATAGAATTTTCATTTCAAAAACTCAGTGCTTGTTTACAATGGGAGCAAGAATCCAGTTGCAAAAAGCCAGCCAGTTCACACCTTCTGCACTTGGGCACCTCTGCAGTTGGCTGCTGTGATGAATGGCCAAACAAAGTCTTTGCAGCTTTCTTAAACCATCAGCTGGGTACAGAACTGATGTTGAGGGGTCTGCAGGGGTTGCTGGATCATGCCAACCCTATCTGCTTATACTGGGAGGTGGCATAGATTTCAGGAAATGGCTTTTAGCTGTCCAAGGCACACACTAAGTCCACACTTTACACTTCCTATCAGCATTGCTTTCATCTTGGTCATTGACTTGTGATTTTTTTCAGAGACTTTCTGTTTTTTTATTTCTGGGTAATAGGTATATAGGGAATTAAATTAATCATTACTATTCAAGGTTGAGACACCAGCAATAATTTGCCTTCTGGCTTTTCCATGGACTTCCTGTTATCTTGAATGGAAAAGGTTGTTCTTGTGAATCACTGTAGCTTGTATCAAACTTTACAAGAGATGAACAATCCTTCATAAAGAGAAAGTAGTCAAAGTAGTCCACAGATACTTCTTTCTCTCCAGAGTGCTTTTAGTGAGAAGTTATTTAACTATAAGGCATAACTTCCATCATTCCTTGCCATTTCAAACACTATGAACCATTGTGAAACATCATTTTAACTATAAAAAAGAAAGATTACCTTATGGCAATGCTGTTTGTTGAGAAGTTTCTCTCTTGAGACTCACTTGTGGGAAAGCTTTATTTTTTTTCCCTAGCCAATAAGAAGTTGGATTTTTTTTTTCTGTCAGAAGACATGCAGTTCATAACAAGTGGGGAATGAAAAGACTGCTATTCCTCAGGAATGAAGAGAAATTGTATGAATTACTAGGAATCAAATAACTTACATGACATAGATTTCATTTTAGCACTGGTTTTATCATTTTGGATACTTCACACTAATCCCATTTTGTTCACTATTTCTAAATCAATCTCAGAAGTGATGCTTCGTACGAATTAAAAAGGTTAACTCTGTTAATGTTGCATCTGAAGTTTGTATGAGAGTCTTACTCTGACCGAGCAAGTAACATTGACTTCCCTTACTCAGAAGGAAAATGGCACTGGAGGACTCCCAAGGAAGCAGTGGAGTGAAGACATACTTTGAGAATTCATGGTCAGATCTCAGCAGAATTTTTTTTTCTTCCCCCACCTCTTTTTTGATCATAAGATTTTTCCTGAGAGCACTACTACTGTGGAATAGAACATGTTTCCTTCACTGCTTTCTAACTTTCTTGATTTTATTTTTCTGGGTTTAGTATCTTTTCTGCTTAATTCTTCTCTTCAAAAATTTCTTCATTCTCTCCCTCTCCCTCACCCCCATCTTCAACCTTACTGGGATCAGAAAAAGGAAGAGATGAAGAAAAGCATATTGAGACTCATAGGAATGTCACTTTTGGAAAGATGAAAATAAACAACAGAGCAAGTCTGTGTTTACAAAATAGCTTTGTCCCTATTGATACTATTTTCCATTATTTCTTAACACTACCAAATTAATTAATTACTTGGGTACACTCTGGATTTCTCTTTTGTATATTTATTTCCAGAGATTCTTCTGTGATATAAAGAAGTGATGTAGCACACAATTAACTCAAGTTTCTCTCTGCAGGCATCACCACAGTATTGACCATGACAACTTTGAGTACTATTGCAAGAAAGTCATTGCCCCGTGTCTCCTATGTCACCGCCATGGATTTGTTTGTGACTGTATGCTTTCTATTTGTATTTGCTGCTCTGATGGAGTATGCCACCCTCAACTACTACTCAAGTTGCAGGAAACCAAACTGTACTAAGAAGAAAAAGTCGGTAAGATGGGAGCATTTAAATTTCTTTTCATGTGCAGCTCAGAGAGCAGATAATGATTCAGTGGTATCCCATGGCACTTCACTCCTCCAAGATTTTCCCAGTGGTGTAATCTGCCCTGAAAGCTGATGGAAAAGTCACCCAGAGTAGCAGTAGGAGCAGTTACATGCCTGCTGAGTGAGGCCTGTTCCTAACAGAAGCAGCCTGCTCTCCATGGAGCAGCAACCCTGCCTACACATCCTTTGTCCTCCAATTACTGTGCTGGTAGTTCGCAAAGTCGCCCACTGAAACAGATTGCATAGCTTGTTATACAAATAAATGCACATCAATGTATATTCAAATGCATTGCTATTTCATGGCTTAACAGGTCTAGAAATATTTATGAGCAGAATTTCATTGTCTCTGCTGGGAACCAGCATTTGGTTTAAGCCCTGTGCACAACGGTGCAGGTTCCCAAGGACAAAAATGGAGGTCACTTTAAAAGGTTTTACACATGGCTCATTTTTTGGCCAAAAAAACAACTTTAAGTGTAACACCCAGAAAAACATAAAAGCTATCTATTTTGAATCAACTAAAAGAGTAATGCAGGAAGAATCGCCTGGTTTACTTCATAACTGACTGTGAGAATGAGAGGGGGAAAGTTTTATAGAGAAAAAAATCTCCGTGTAAACATATGGAAGGGGGTTGACCACTCAAGATCAAGCAATAAATATTATTTGTTCATGATCAGTAGTTGGAGATGTTGGATGCCATTGTGTGTAATGGAGGAAATAAGGACATTTGAAATCAGAAATCAAAGCCAAATAGGAAAAATGTGAAGAAGGAAATTGAGGAGAGAGAAGCCTAAATTTAGGAATAATAGGTCATGATGTAAAAAGGATTGAATGAACAGCTATAGAAAATGATTGAATGAAGAACTAATGAAGGAAAAGCTGAAACAAATATGGGATTAGAGAAAGTCTAGAAAGCCACAGACTTAGTCAATGACAACTCCATTAAACCTAAAATAGCTTCTTGCAAAAATGCATTGCTCACAAAAGCAAAAGATTGTTACCAAAAGAAAAGTTTGAAGCCAAAATCAACTTGCTAGTGATCAAACTAAAATTGCCATCCTACAGAAAGACTGAATTAAAAAGTCATGAGTATCTTTGTTAATAGGATGTAATTCCAGACATATGAATGAAGATGTGAGAAAACATGCAACATTGTCAAGATTTAAATCAAGACCAGAAAAAATGCTCAGTTACCTATTGTGTGAGCATTTAATGGGTTAAATAAATATTTTTAAGTCTATGAAAACCAGACGTGGATTCTGTTGAAGTTTCATGCTGTTTTCAAGTGTCCAGAATATTATCCTGAATATATATAGAACACACTGCATGGAGTGTTTTATGCATTTAAGAGCTTGGTCCAAGGAATTACTATTGAATATAGATGCATGTGAAGCACTAAGTATGTTTTCTTCTGAATAATTCTTTTCTTATCTTTATTTAAGCTACCTGATGTAAGTTTTGGTCATGTAATGGTAAGTAAGTTACTTTATTTCAGTGAGAGAATTGGGGGCATGAATACATGGTTGACATTTACTTTGCACTAAATGCTGAGAGAGCTGTATTGCTATGTTATGCTTTACCCTGACTTCACTAAAAATATTGGTTTGCTTTTTTGTTAAAAGGTCAGTTTGTTTTCAGCTGTGGCAGAGGAACATAGCTGCCTCTTTTTATAAGGACTTATCAAGTGATATGAGAGGGAGAAGGGTCAAGGTATAGAGTATTATGTGTTATTTTTACCTCAGAAATTTTATGTGTCCTGCTTTATATAATACAGAAGTTTCTCACTACATTTTATGAGAAAGTAATAAGCACAAGCTATGTCATAAACTTCTATAGAGTTTTTACTAAGTTTCACAGAAAAAAAAGAAAAGTTCATTTATGCATATGCAAAACCTTTAGTAGGCTTTCAGGTGGATTTTCAAATAATTTAGGCACACAAGTTGAACACAGGTAGTTGTACTCTGTCTACAAAAGGAATATGTGCAGTAGCAATAAAGTTGGAACAGAGCACAAAATTGTGTCTAAGTTGTGTGAATACCTGCTATACTATATGCAAATAGAAAGCATTCAGAAAGCCTGAAGCCAGTTTACCAGCTGGTTGAATGGTCTGCCATCAGATAAGAACAGAGCCAGAACTCAAACACTGGGGTTTGCATTTCTTCATTTCATCAGGTTGGATATGATGAAGTTTCTCATTTACAACTGCCATATCTATGTTATTTAGCCTATCATTTTACAAATAATAATATACACCTTTTTTTTTTTTTTAAACATGAGTTCTCTGATGTATTTAAAGACCTCATATAACTTAGAAAGTCTGCTCATTGGCAATTAGTGGTTTACAGCAAGCATCACATCTATCCACTTTCTACTGCTGTCACTCCCTGGACAGACTTTTTCTGGAAGATGAAGTTAACAGAGCATGTTGAATGGGTAGCAGCACTTTCCTTTTTCCAATTAAAAGCTATAGGGAAAGATAATTAAAATGACATTAGGTAAAAACCTTTATCTAGAACTAGTCTTTTTGATCTGCTTGGAAAGCATCTGCAGCATTTTCAAGTTTTTTACTCACTGGTTTTTTTTTCACCTTAAGTTACTGAGCACCTTTGTCTATACTGAGGACCTTTGTCTATACAAAGAAACCTTCAAACTAGAGCTTAAATAAGCAATGTCTCTGGCTCTCAAGATATCATTTTGTCTTTTTCAGCTTTGTAGTGATAACACTTAAAAGGTGAATTTTATTAATCTTAGTAAAGCCATGTTCAGGTAATCCCAAGCCTTTTATTTTCCTCCTAGAAAACACACATATACCTTGTCAGAAACAATATTATTGAGCATGTTTAACACTGCACCTAAACTGCCTTGTCCAAGGCCCTGGTGAAGTGCTTTGCCTTCTCCTCCCAACCCTAGCTCAGCTGACACATAGAACATATTGGGACCACCACCTTCCCCTCATATCTTGTCACTTCAGGATACCTCCTGTGTGACAGAGATTAAAACAACCAGATGAATCTCTCTGAATTATTAGGGAAATTATTTTATCTTCTGTCCTGAGCAGATAGTTGTTATAAAAAAACAACAAAATGCCCCAGAGATGTGGAAGTTTCCTTTGCGGAGCAAGGGCACTTTTTTATCATCACTCACCAAAACCTTTCTGAGCCTTTATCTTTTTTAACATAAATATTTTAGACAGGCATGGAAAATTTCAGGCCCTGAGTTGGAAATGTTCATAAAGACCTGCAATAAATACACAATATATGACACAGAGGTATAGCAGAACTCTGTGTATACTCTAGTCATAGTCTTTTCTTTCCATAGTACTAGAGTCAAAAAGGATTGCTTGTACAATAATCTTATACCTTATTCACATGGCAACACATTGTAAGGCTGTGAAACAAGCCACACAAAACTTTACAAAAGAGAGAGAAGACCACACGGGTGTAATTTCTGTCATCTAATCACAGAATCACAGAATAATGAGGTTGGAAGAGACCTCTAAGATCATCAAGTCCAACCTATGCCCTAACACCTCAACTAGAGTATAGCACCAAGTGCCATGTCCAGTCGTTTTTTAAACACATCCAGAGATGGTGATTCTACCATCTCCCTGGGAAGAGCATTCCAGTACTTTATTATTCTTTCGGTGAAAAATTTCTTCCCAATATCCAACCTCTACCTTCCCTGATGTAGCTTAAGGCTGTGTCCTCTGGTTCTGTCAGTTGCTGCCCAGTGGAAGAGACCGATCCCCACCTGGCTACAGCCTCCTTTCAGGAAGGTGTAGAGAGCAATAAAGTCACCTCTGAGTCTCCTTTCTCCAGGCTAAACACCCCCAACTCCCTCAGCCATTCCTCACAGGGTTTGTGTTCCAAGCCCCTCTCCAGCCTCCTTGCCCTCCTCTGGACGTGCTCAAGTGACTCAATGTCCTTCCCAAACTGAGGGGCCAGAGCTGGACACAGCGCTCCAGGTGTGGCCTCACCAGTGCCAGGTACAGGGGAAGAACGACCTCCCTGCTCCTGCTGGCCACACTGTTCCTGACACAGGCCAGGATGCCCTTGGCCTTCTTGGCCACCTGGGCACAGTGCTGGCTCATGTCCAGCTGGCTGTCACCAGCACCCCCAGGTCCCTTTCTGCCTGGGCACTGTCCAGCCACACCCTCCCCACCCTGTAATGTTGTAGGGGGGTTTTGTGGCCAAAACGTAGAACTCGGCGCTTAGATTTATTAAACTTCACGCTGTTGGACTCTGCCCATCCATCCAACTGATCTCAGTCTCTCTGCAGAGCCCTCCTTCCTTGCAATAGATCAACACATGCTCCCAGCTTAGTGTCATCTGAAAATTTACTAATGAAGGACTTGATGCCCTCAGAGATAGTCATTCACAACAAATAGATTTGCAATAATCCGCTTCTAAACTGCAATCTGCTTGCAGTCCACAGCAGAATTCACCTGAGACATTTTAGCATTTACTTATGATAAAATGTGTCTAGAAGTAATTGACTGGATTCCATAGGGCCGTTGTTCAGGTGTAGTTGACTGTTGGCAGTGCCAACATCTAAGTCGAGGGATGCCATATCAAGTTCTTAGCTCAGGGACCAGCATTTTTAATGAGATGTGTAATACTACAGCATGCCAAACCAAAAGATTCGTAGAAAGCAAATTAAGTCAATATAAAAAGAAAACATTTCCACTGAAGCACATCAGTCATATCACCAGTGCTTCTGACATCCAGAAGGAAAGTTTTCAGATACCCCCCCCCCAAAACCTTCTGCAGGAAATATTGAGTACTTTGTATAGTATGGAAGCAAGAGCCCAGAGCATCCTCCTAAATGCAAGCAGCTGTGACCAGCTTGTTTCTGGCACAGCCAGCACATTCCTGCAGGCAAAGCCAAGGCTCAGCACAGTGTCAGGGAGAGGAAGGGCCTCAAGTAGATAAACCAGGCTACGAGGGCTGTGTCTGCTTTGTCAGGATGGTACAGACAGGCAGCAAAGCTGATGGGACCTTTTCTAGTGATGTCAGTGGAGAAGGCGACACTTGTGAAGATGGAATGGGTGGTTTAATGAGAGAGGAGACTCTTGTGAGAAGGCATCTTGCATGCCAAGAAACTGATGTGACAGAAAAGCTGACAAAGTGTAAATAGGGAGTACACTGAAGAAGGAAAGGTCTGTAAGCATGAATGCTGCTGTGAGGATGCATGACATCAAAGTTCCTATTTCTGAGCATGGCTAGTGTGATAAGCAGTAAGGGCACATGCCTCAGGGTGGCATTTTGAAATCCTGTACTGAAATGATGACTGTCTTTTGCTGACCATATCTGTTCTTATAAATCATAGTGAAGTTAAGAGGCAGGGAATGCACCTATGTGAAGTGGAGGACATTGTATAATTAAATGGAGAGGGGGGATAGCTTCCTTATTTTTGAGAATCCATCATGAAAGTAGTAGCTGCAAGTGTTTAAAACAACTTGCAAATTTTATTCTGACAGGTAAGTGAATTCCTAAGTGTGAAAAAATGATTGCTTTCTGCTGTGATTATTAATTTTCATCTACACCATCCAGGGAAACTTGTCAAACTGTTGCAATTTTTTTTCTCTCCTCAGAATTATTCTGTACTTGATATGAGACCACCAACTACAGTCATCACATTGAACAATGCCATGTATTGGCAAGATTTTGAAGATGCGTGTGTCTATGAATGTCTGGATGGGAAAGACTGTCAGAGCTTTTTCTGTTGTTACGAAGAGTGTAAATCCGGCTCATGGAGGAAAGGACGGATTCACATAGACATCTTAGAACTGGACTCTTACTCTAGGGTCTTTTTTCCTACATCCTTCCTGCTGTTTAACCTGGTCTACTGGGTTGGATACCTCTATCTTTAAATGTTGCCTGTAGCAGTGAAGACTGCTGCGTTTTCTCACTGCGGACGGATGCTGAAAGTGCAGAAAAAGTGAAGGACACAGTCAGTTTCATCTCCAGTTAAAAAGACCACATTAACTTTTACTATCACAGAGCCTGATGAAGAATTTTAACATGTAATTTCTTGAAAAAGAAAAACATGGAAGAGTTCTCTCCTAACTGCTATTTGTTTTAAGAAAAAGATTCTTACAAAGTTCAGCTGAATTTGTAGTGTAAGCGATGTTTATGAATAATTATTGTATATTAAAATCTCTACTATTGTCCCTTACCATAGGAGCTATTCACAATTCAGGCAAAGTTTAAATATGTAGTTTTTATTTTTCATTCTCATACTTTCTTCAAAATGCTGTCATATCCCTAAGGCTCAGAGAAATGTACACTGGCACTAGCAAATAAGCCAAAGCTGATGAAAATGCTCTTTTGTATTTAAATTTGCTAGATATACCACAGGTTTTGGGAAACTGACGATCTCCTTGATATGGAAAAATCACCAAGAGACACTAAGAAATGTCTGGTAGGATCAAAACGTGGACATGACTTTCTGCAGAGGTCTGAGAGTCATTGAATTAGCCACTTACCCACACATATTGGTTTTAACTTAGAGGTGAAAAGGCAGACAGAGAAGAAACTATAATTTGGATATAAATAAGACTTGCCTGTCTGTGAGGCAGCTGTAGGCATAACTTCTACAGTTTTTCAAGCTTTTAACTGTGTTTTCTACGACTCATTAAACACAGGATGGTCATTGATTTCTAAAGTACTATACTTGAAGCAGGACAAGATTCCTCTTGTTTGTGTCATTGTAGCAGTTCAAGTGCATAGCCCATGAGTAAAAATTACAATAGCACCAGGAATATGTGACTTTCTTCAGATTTCAGTCTGCTAAAAAAGTGTTTTCATGCATTCTTATTTTTTCTCTCAAAGTTGTATTATAAAATTGAAAAACATGTGTGCCAAAGGCCTTTTTTTTTCTTTTCATAACATTAAACACTGCAATATTTACTCACAGTAGTTGTTCCCTGTGCCTGAGCTAAAGACTGAACACTTGTGGCTTGAATAGTGCATTACAGGAACTCAATTGTGACACTTGGATTAAACATGAAATAGCTGCCACATGTAGAAAGAGGTTCTTTTCATTATTTTCCAAAAATTTCAACTATATTTTACACTAAAAAACAATTTTGTATTTTTCAAGGTATTTACCATTGAATTCTGAACTACCCATTTTTTCAAAAACTACTTTTACAGTATTGAACTAAGTGATGTCTTTTACAGGCTGTCTACATAATTGTAATTAAGCAAACAAAATGCATCCAGAATTAAATAGCAATAGCTTTTCACTACCCTTTGCATGACAAATTGTTACAAAAGATTGAAGTTAAAAGATAATTAAAACAACAATTCTATTTCTTTTCTCTTTTGGAGATAATTTTTTTATGAACTCAAAAAATGTGTGTCTCTTCCAGGCAGTATTTGATGAAAAAATGAATAGTGGATGTGACTTGAAAGGAGTTCCTTTTTCCTCAAAAGGAAAACCCTGCAAACAAGTAAAAGCTAATGCAACAGTACTTCTAAAGGAACAGAAATGCTGTCATGTTCTTTGAAACATCACTGTCTCTCATTGCTGTTGCTGTGTTCTTCAACTGAGTTTTAATAGGGGGAAAAAAGACTAACCCAAAAGTTAATTTTAATTTTTCAAAATCTTTCTTCTGTTTTTAACTTGTCTCAGATATCTAAAACATAGTTGTGTTTAGGTCGTGGAGGGGAATTACTTCTGTAAGGACTGAAAAAAATCAAATTAGAAGCACAGAAAAGAAATATTTTGAGGCAGAATCAAAGCCTTATTTTTAGAAAGATCTGCCCAATCTGATGTCTTCTAAACCAATGATAACCTTCTGATTTCAAAATACATGTTGAAAATTTTGCTAACTCTAATTAGCAAATTAACTGCTCTGTAAACCTGTGTCCTGCACTTGGAGGTATTGACTTAATTTGAGGATGACAGTGATATATTAAGTGGTGCAAGAAGGTGATTAAATTTGAGTTGGATCTCTAATTATTAATTATTATACTCTAATAGTCACCTTCAGCCATATTTGCAAGAATACTAGAAATATTGCAAGAATGAAAACCATTTTGCTTTAGGGGAGTGATCCTGCAAACCTTTCTCTGCACAATCAATTGATTTCAGTGGTAGTATTGATATAAATGATGCACAATCAGGTGCCTTCCACCATTAGATCTTGAACAGGTAAAGTGATATTTATTTAACAATTCCATGCTGTGTGAGTTTTCTGGGAAGTGGAACATTCCCGTGTTAGATGATGAGCATATGCTTTTCTTGCACTTCTGCTCATGGCTGCTCATGAGCCCTGCTGAAAGCAGACAATCCAAACAGATCCTTCTTTGGAAGACTGATTCTGCTAAGTCCAGTCATATTGCCAATTTTTCTGACTTTTTTCATAAACAGAAGATGGAAGCAAATAATTCCAGTTTTTCCACTGTCCTAAATCAAGAAAGAAGCTTCAGACACTACTGCCTTCTGCTCTTACAGTGAGAGCAGAGGAGATATTCTACTGTGTAATTTTTCCTGCTCTGGGGTTATCAAAAATTGATTTTTATGGAAGGCAAGTGGCTGCAGGCTGGCCGGTTCCTGAATGCACTCCTCTGCTTGTTCTCAGTAACTTGGCTTACTCTCACTGCTTTACTGCTCCATGCTTTGGCAGCCACTGAGAAACCTTAGAGATCAGGGAAGACAGGCTTTCTGTGATCTGCATCATTCAAAATGTCACTGTGGTCTGCACACATCTATGTGCCATATCCTTCTGTAGGAGTAAGAATATCCTCATTCACCTTCAGATATTCTTTTGCTTCTTTTGCAAATTGGCAAAAGTTAACGTTTTTGTGTGCTGTCCCACGAGAAATGTAAAAACTGTATTTACCATTCTAGAACCATGTTCTTTCATATTAGAGACTTGCATTTATTCAACTACTTCTTTTTACCCTTCCAAGGAAGGGAACAGAGGAAGGAAAAACCAAATGAGCAATGAAATGAACACATTTGGCTATGTAAAACCTCAAAACCAAGTATCTTCGCATTACATTTCTTCCTTATCAAAGTTGCAGAGAGGATTGTGAGAGTTTTTTGAATAATCACCTTTGTTTCCCAGGACAATTTAAAGTCAGTCCTCTTATTCTCCCCTTCAATTAAAAATTCTTTGGCATAATTTGTCTTTATTGAGGGCAGCATTTCCAAGGCAACTAAGAATGTATAAATAATATTGGTCTGCTTAATTCAATCTTCTCCATTTTCCTGGCTCTGATGCTTAGCATACTGACAGCTCCTTTTTTTTACAGCCACTCTTCCAAGAATAAGGATATAAAAACTTGTAGCCAGATTTTGCTCTCTCAAGGTCCAGCAGTAATGGGGAACTGAAGTGCCACAAAATTTTAATATAACTTTCTAAACTAGAAAGTAGGGGTGTAGTTTGAAACACCTCAGACATTTTGATAACCTTTTCTTTCTCATGTTCTCCTTAATCAACTCTCAACGGTGTATTGCTATTTTGTGCATACCAATAAAAATGATAAAAATTACAAAAGCCAGAACTGTCTTCACAGAGACAGTGATGAGTAGTGAAGCTAAAAGAAGAAAAAGAAATTATTTTTTATTGCTCTGCAGCTCTTATCTTTTGCAGTCCTCTTATTCAATTTAACCCACAGCTAATTCCAAATCATCCACCTGGAGGTTTGCACATTCATCAGCTGGAACAGCAGTGACACATGAGCCTTTAACTGATAGGGAATTATTTCTGGAACTGCAGGCATACTGCCAAATAACTCAGACAGATAGCTATCTTAAGCACTTCTGCAGCTCTAATGTGTCTTGGTGTCTAGCATCTCACGTTATTTCATGAATTTATCACCATGAATTATCTCCTTACTAGGTGATTTCATGAAGAGAAGGCTGTTTACCTCCTTTTTATACAAAATGTCACCATATATCCAATAAAATTACTCTCCTACATGACTGGATGCCAGGTAGCTCTGGAACTGCTGACAGAGTTTGTGGGGAGATTCAATATTTTAAGACAGACAGATTTCACAGAGTCACAGAATCAAATAGGTTGGAAAAGACCTTGGAAATCATCAAGTCCAGCCTATGACCTAACACCACCTCATCAACTAAACCATAGCACTAAGTCTTTTTTTAAACACCTCCAGGGACTATTTCATTAGTTTTACCACCTGGAGGGTTGGTGTCACCTTCTAAACTGTAAAACAAAGTGCCCACTGAAACATGTAAAAGCTGTCCATAACAAATTGTACTTTTTCCATTGGCTGCTCTTCCCTGGTTTCCATATAATGCAGTAAGAAAAGGTAAGCCATATCGCATATTATTAGATATCTACACAGGCAGATGATTTTTTTCAAGGTATCTTCTTCTTGCTCACAGTGAAATGCTTGTGCCTCGTAAGTCAGTGCCTTTATCATTTATTAATATGAAAGGATATTCCTTAACATATTTCTCATCTGAAAGTTAGAAAGTGGGACCAGCGATCTTCTGGAGTTCTTCCTGAGCACCACAGTGTGTGATCAATATTCTAAATGTCCTCAACCTGAGCATTTCTCTGCATTTTTTTTATTTTTCTAAACAGTCTATAGGTTTCTTATTTCCTATATATCAAAAGGCTGTAGTGGAGCTTCAGCAGTTTAGCAGAATCCTTCCTTCTTCACTCAGCAATTTCATTCCACCAAGAGATACAGAGCGTAAACTCAAGGCTCATCCAGATCTCTTTCCAGAAGACTATTTAAAATAAGCAAAAAGCAAACTATGGATTGGGAATGTACTTCCACAGATGAAAGGTGAAGTTCTTTTTCCTTTAGAGGTTTTTTTGCTTGTTCTCTCAGTTAATTTTAGATTTTTCCTCCCTCCACAAGCATAAAATTAGCTCAACTTACACTTGCCTACTGAGAAAAAAGTATAGTGTTATTAGTCTTATTCTATGCTTGTATGCCCACCACCTTTGCATGGTTCATCACACTCTCTTCTTGAAGGCTTCTAGTATATATGTGAAAAAATGAAGGCCCTTCTTCCAGACTCAGTGGCCTTAATAGTATTACCTTTTCCCCTGGGATCTAGGAGGAGTTTGTTCCTCATAATTTAGGCCACTGATTTAGATACTAAATCCAAAGCTATGTTCTATATCTAAAGCAAAATTATGTTTCAACAACAACATCAAAAAAATCTCAGCTTGAACTGAATTGCTTTGAGAAGTTAAACAGTAATTTTTTTTATGCTGAAACTTTGGTGGATAATTTAAAGAGATATGATGGCCTACAACCCTGTAGCTAGGACTAAGTCCTGAACCAGGGATAAATATTGTTCTAACCATCTAGTTTACCTAGCAGCTCTTTCTTTAAATGACTTTGGATTGTGACTGACTTCAAGCACTTGGTTAGTTACTGCTGACATTCCTCAAGTGAGATATCCAACATCTGTGATGATGTATTGCTTTCTACAGACTTTACTTTCTTTTACTTTTCTTCTTTTGTCTTGAGTCCTCAAGCTGGTGTCTTTATACATCTGGACTCCTCAAGGGTTTTCCTAAAAAATATGTGAAATTAGAGAATAAAATTAATTATGAAATGCAGTGCCTCAGAGATGGGCACCTGAGAATTCTCTTCTTTCTACCAAAACATTAATTTTGATCTTCTAATCATTTGCTGTTTATGAAGGACAAGCAGAAGACGTGGTTGTGTTTATTCATATGTCTAGGGGAAAGCTTTCTCAAGGACTGAACAAGGCAAAGCAGGCACTGATATCAGCCAGTAACTTGATGAATATTCTTTTATCTAGGTAAGGAATGGCTCTTGTCATAGGAGACACAACAGCCTCTGGTGTCATTAGAGCACCCAATAACTTGACTTGGAGGCCTAAGCCAACCTGTGGAGCTTCTTATAGGGGAATGCAGGTGCTCCCTTTAGTGTTTAATACAGCCCTTAATACTCTTCTAAAGTCTCTGTAACTTCTTTCAGCAGTGCTTGAGAGACAGGAAGCTGTACTGACACTATATATTCTAAAATACAAAGAATGAAATATCCACAGTGAAGCTGGTGATGGCTTGTTACTGACAGTATTAGGATTACAAATTTAAAAAAAAACAGACCTGCTAGGTCTGAGTCAAAACTTTCCACATTAATTAAGACCATTTATCAGAAGAGGGGGGTTTAAGTTCAAATCAGCAATCAGGAAGATCATTGGATGATACTCTGTAAGAGTTGATTATCCATTGTTTAGATTCAAAACTTGGGGAGTGTGGATCTGTAACATAAGTACTTAATGTGAGATTTGTGATTTACATACTTAAAGTGAGGCCCAAAACACGTAAATGCTAAATTTTTTTAATTGCACATTAATATAAAATGGCTGAAGAGAACAATACTGATGACATACATTTTAAAAACTACTGACAAATGTGAAATAGAGCATGCTACAGAGTCTGTTCCATGCTTACAGACCTCATGGGATCCTTAAAATGAAAGCAACTGTGGAACTTGTGGAAAGCTGGTAAAATAATTGCATTTGACAGCATTACACAGGCAGCCCAGGGAAGTACAGCACTGCCAGACAGAGTGCTGCAAAGGAGAAAAAAAAGAAACAGAATAAGCTCCCACAAAACACTTCCTCTGAACAACAGTGGGAAAGCTGGTGCAGAGATTACAGTATCACACTCCCTTATTCTCTTTTGCAGTCATTCAGGAGTCCTGTGACTTTTTTGTCATCCACAATCACTTGCGATACCAACCTTAAATCATGGACCAACCTGTGGCTACCACAGGCCATCACCAAGCCCCCACATAATCCTGGTCTAAACTTTCAGTATACTGCTCTCAAAACATTTTTTTTCCACCATGACATGATTTTTTTTTTTAAGTGAGTGTAATTTTAGTAATCAAATAAATATTGCCAACTATGTGCCAAATTGAATTTTCTTATAGAACACAGACAAAATTTTAGATTTTTAATTATCCTTCCTTCCTAAGATTTTGTTAGGGGTGTGTGATTTTGTTGCTAGCAGTGCAGCTTGTGATGTCATAGTGAAATGAAAGTACAATTATGTGCCCAATGTGCCTTGAATAATACAGGTAGCACTAGTACCAGTATGTCATTCTAAGTTAGATAGCCATCCCAGTGATCCCCCAGACTGACCTAATCAGAAAAGTCAAACACCCATGTGCTTCATCTCCTCAAGTTCTCAGACAATGACTTTCCCTTCTTGATCACATCCATTCCAGTTTACTTTGTGTTAAGAAGTAGGGCCGTGCGTCTAGAATACTATTTATATTCGTATTTTGATCCCAGCATTTGTATTTCTGGATACAAATAAATAGACATTATCAGAAAATGCAAGTATGTTGTGCATGTTTGGTGGTTGTATTTTTCTTATGGAATTTGAGAGCTTAACAAAATAGAAATAGATTTCTGAAAATTTCCTTGAGAGAAAAGGCATGGTGTGTTACCTTTCTAATAGGGTGTAAGGTGTTCTTGAAAGTAATTTCAAATGAGTCTTTAAAAAATATTTTCAACAGTGAACATGAGTTGACTAAATTGCAAAAACTATTTGAGACTGCAGTTTATCCATGAGACTAATTTAAGCTGGGAAGAATATGCTACAAAATTCAAAGAGAAATCAAGAAATAGTCCGTGTCTTTTTCATAAACTGCTTGAATGTAAAGACTGCAGTTTTAAAATTGTGATCAAATTTGGCTTCAAGACTTTCCCAGTCCCAATGTTTTCGGTACTCAGTGAAATTTACTGGTAAAACTATACTCTGTGTTTTTACAAGACTTATTTTTCAGCAGCCACCCATTGTTAAGTAAGACTGTCTTCTTGATTTATACTCTTTGAATGTAATTTAATTCCCACCTCTGTACATTCATGACCATGGAATCGTCAGTCTCAACCCACTCCAACTGTGAAATGCCTACTTCATTTTAGGATTCCACTCCATAGTAACACTGGAGCTGACAGCTGGGCCACAGATAATGCATAAGATAATGCACAAATTTCCCAGATCTCTCATGATCCCACAGATTTCCCCATCTGAGCTTGTTATATTTATACTTTCTGTATGTTCCTAGCACTAAGGCATGTTTTTCCAAAGGACATTTTATTTCACAAAAACCAATTACACCTAGAGTGCTTAATTAAACTTTCACTAAGAAATCTCTTCTTTCTTGTTTTCACAAATCGCCATCTGTGTTCTAATACAACAACTAGATACTTACCTGACCTGTCTACTCAAAAATAAACATAGATTCTGTACTTCCCCAACAGCATCTGACCCTTGTTATTAGTTAGTAAAATGCAGTAACCAGGTAGATGTGGTTATGCCTCACTCCCCTGGATGACTAGGAAGCATAATTGTTGCCATGACTATTTTCTGTACATTAGTCGTTTCCTCTTGCCATTGTCACAGTGTGAACACAATGCCAGCTCTTCTCCCTTGCAGAACTTGTCCTGGAACGCCAGCTATATTCTTGCAATTATCCAGGGAGCCTGAATGTGAGTTGAGCACACTGACCATTCCAGAGGTTTAAGGTGCTCATCCTGCCAAATTCCGGATGGTCTGACACATCTCTCAATTTAATAACATTTCCTGCCTGGTAGGCTCAAGCGTGCAATAGAGTATGATGATGAATCGTGCCAATAAGTTCTGCCTTTTTATGTCACCCTCTGTCTCACCACCACAAATCTAGTTAAGAACTGAATTACTGCTTGGCAGTTTTAGTTAAAGTAAACTCAGTTTGTGAAATGGAAAATGAGCAAAGCTGAACATCAGGGAGCTATCCAGAAAATAAGGAAAAAATGGAATAGACATTTTCCTACTGACTGATATTAGAAGACCACTGTCACTTAATAGCCATAGTAAAAAACCTCACATTTTAAAAGTTTGTTTATAAATGGAAAGCACCTGTGTTAGCAATGCAAAATAATTGGTACATGCTGAAGTTTCTCATACAGCAATGTGTGCCTGGTTTGGGGTTTTTTTGATTGATTTGCATGTTTTCTTTTTTTAAATAACTTTTATTCTTTTAGAGTGCAACAGAACTAGCCTTAAAAGAAAGAATTTTTCATCTGAGGAAATTCTGGGCCAACAGGCGTTTCATTAGTCCATTCTCTAGTCTAGAGCAAGCAGTGCATACCATAAACAAACATTTTTATATACCATAGTGGCTTTAGATTCTAGGTTGTGAGAAGATGGAATATATTTACAGAGAACATCTTAGTCTAACAATCTCATGGATCATAGCAGAGCCAAAAAGATACTCATTGATAAGGTGCAGTCTCCTGGTATCTTGCTGTTGGCAGGTAGAAGTAAAGGTCCATCAAATGACAAAAATAAGGCAAAGCAAAAAAACCCCGAACTTGCACGCTTCCTAGGTAAACAAAGAAGTCCTTGCTATTACCTGTAACATCCATTTTTTTCCCTCTGCACATAAACAGCACTTTTTGGGTCAGATAGGTCTGAGCACTGCTGTTAGGTATCCTCACAGCAGCCAGGGCACTGGTACCATGGTCCTGCATGTGCAAACAGCCCTGAGTCCTTTACAGCTCAGTGTCATGGTCACCTGAAATGCATGAGAGGGACCGTAAAACACACCGGAGTGGAGGCTGTGACAGTTCATCCAAAAGGAATCCTCACTGAAAGCAATCATGAATACATTAATGAAGGATTAAATTTTATCAGAAGATAGTAGATTTTAATGCATTTAACTGTAGGTCAAGACACCACAAAACTCATTAGAAATTGAATCGACAAAGTTCATATTCAGCCAAAACCTTACCCCTCCCAAACCCCAAGAGATTCTATTTCCAATATTTTTTACTGTGAAATACTCTTGTTTTAATGACACTCATGCACTTTCTACCAGGGAAAACTTGGTAAATATCAGTTCAAATGCTTTGACCATTGTTTTTGATAGAACTGTCCACTCAAAGCAATGACAACTATAAAAGTTAAATGTAAAATTCCCATCGATTCCCCTATCGGTGCTCGTTGAAGTGTAAATGAAAGTTGCAATGCTTCTTAACTGATTATACAGGGAATCTATCTAAGAATCAGCCAAGGACTCACTGGATTAACACCACATGCATGCTGTCATTACTACACATTGACTGTGCAATTGACAACTGAGTATCTCCACATCCAGTGAACTATAAATCATACCACTATCCACCCCTGGCACTTCTGCTGAGGGCTAAACTGGAGTTCAATAAGAAAAAGCATAGCACTCTGTAGGAGAGCAGACAGATGCCACACATCAATGCAGGCTGGTAATGAGCCAGCAGAGCATCACAAGGAGCCAGTGAGAAGTGCTGCAATGGCCAGGCTGAATGCAAGGTAATTAGCACAGCTCACACAACTCTGGAATGGGTTATGTGATGGCTGTGACTCACAGATCAAAGGAATTCGTTACTGCCCCATGCTTAGCTCTGGTTACTACAGGACAGTAACAACAGGTTTTGGCATGTTCTCCCTACCCACAAGGTCAAGGAGGATGCTGAAAAACCAGAGGGAACCTATTAGACAGCTGCTCAGATGATCAAAGGCCTGGAGCAGATGAACTGTGGGAAGCAGAAGAACAGAGTTCATTTGAAGCTGAGGCTGAGGGATGTTCTACTTGCATTTTGCAACTACTTGAAACACACAAACAAAGACATTAAAGCCAAACTCAGTCTCCTCTCAGCATTACTGTAAGGTAGCAGGGGACAGGTGCTTCACCTTGGGATGCTTAGGTTGGAGATAAGGAATAGCTTTTCCACATTATAGTACTGCAAGAAAGGGGCTGCCTGGGAGGGCTCAGGGTGCTTCTGCCAAAGAGGCTTTACACATCTGGCTGTATAGATCCTGGCCTAGTGCTGGTGGTGCACCATACTTCAAGCATAACGTTTAATTACATGACCTCAAAAACCCCTCAAATTCTGATCAACATTTCTATAATTCTATAAAAGGATTTTTTTCACCAGTTACCTCTTTCACAAATATTCAACTAGATACACAGTGAACAATGACATAACTCAAACCAACATATAAAATATCTGCTTTGGCATTGCTGCTATTGTTCATTCTCTGAACGATTTGTCTTTGTATATAGTAGACAAGACATGTAGGGAATAACATTGTGCTTTGCTAGTGAAACCTCTCAATGCCATCTTGAGAAACTGGTTTTTTATGACTGCAAAGTTCCAGTTTGAACATGCCATTTATAACAATGAATATTTTTAATGTATATTGCTGCCCCAATTTTGTCAAATTAAAAAATAACGTTTATTATGCAGCTTCCTAAAATAAGATTTTGATACTATCCCTATCTTATTTTTCCCTTGCAAACTGGTAAATTGTACTAATTCTATGTTATGTTGCAAGAAGGAAAATCCCTAGTGGCTTTTAGTGGGCAATGTACAAACTACATCTCTACACAAATACAGACTTCAAACACGCAAAAGTATTAACCTTAAACATGAAAATGCATGATTGAGTAACAGGTTCAGAAGATCTAGGTGCAGTTCATTGAATCTATAATGTGTGAAGATACTTCAGTGTATGAAAAAACAAGCAAACAACTCCCTTCACAAGAATTTAATTAAATTTCTAGCCCTTACTTTAATGCAGGTTGTGCTAGATTTTCCAAAGTAATTTCAGCAATTGGTGGGCACCAAATATATATTTTATCCTCTTTTAATATGTTGCATACGCAAATAAAATTACTTCTATCTGCTTATGTTTTGCATAAAATATGCAATTATATCCAAAAATATACAAGACGTACATTTACACTCTACAACTCTATAAAGTTCTTGTACATGTCTTCCCCTTTGGCCACATACAAAACCAGTCATTCACAAGTGGGAGATGGAAAGGGTAGGTGAATAGAGAATGCTTAGCAGAAGGTTAAAGCCTTGAGTGAGTGAGAGCATTTCTGCTGAGTACCTTTGGCTGGAGGGTTGCCACTCTCTCTGTGTTATGTGTGTACATACATTTGCTCAATAGAGGCACTGAACTCATTAGTTCTGCATGTGTGCAGAAACAAAGCCAGATTGAAACTGATGGTCATACAAAGATCGTTTCAGTACAAAGTATTATCTAAACACATCTATGGAGAAACCTATCAAAATAGAAACACTTAGCTTTGTGCCAATTTAAATCTCAGTACCATCTGCTATGCAGCTGATTCTAGGAAGGGCTTGATACACATGGTTCACTCCAGAGCTATTGGAATAACAGGGCAGAGAGGGCTTTTGGCAGTAGGACCTCATCACAAGACACTGAAAGGCAAGCCCTGAGCAAAGAGGCTGATGTAGGCTATACCCTAAGGAGAGCTGAATTCCCAGCATGGACTCATCTGCACTGCACCTATGTTTGGTACTGGAATGCAACTTAGAGTTGCTTACGCGAGACAGCACTCCCAGAAATACAAAAGCCAGGAAGAACTCAAACTACGGGCAGTAGGCACGTGGGTGGTCTGTGAGGTGCTGTCAGACTTCTCACATCATCACTCAGGACAGGGGATTGCTGCCAGCTGCAGTTCTGTGCAGGCAGCTGGGACTGCACTTCTCCCATCCCTGCCATGTGGCAGGTAGACAGCAATGCACTCCGGACAGAAAAAGGGGCCTGCGGGTTTTAAAGTGTTGACTATTCAAGATACAAATAGTTCTAGGAGGTAATCTGTATTTTCATGTTTTGCTCCCTATTCTATATACCCAGAGGTATCACTGTCACTTCAGCACTCCTGCATCAAAAAAAGGAAATCCCTTAACTCTTTCCATAAGAAGAGATCTATGAGAACAAAAAAAGAAAGGCCTCCTCCAAGTAATGTGCTGCTTGAGTTACTTTTACTGCAGGTGGCTATCCAGCAAAAATAAATCACTATTTCTGCAGTGCAAGAGCCCCGCCAAATCAAATATCAGTGGAAAAAAATGACAACACAAAGCAAAGTTCATCTGTCCAAATATAGCTATAAATATTATAGACTCTGTCACCGGAGTTAGTAATCTAAATTCTCTTTATAGTTGATGGAGAGGCACAGACACTTCTGATAAGCTCAATTTATCTTAAAGAAGACATCTGAAATTGCAATCATATAAACCATACTCAAAAAGAGTTAACTTATTTTTCACCAACTATAAAGGGAGTCTAAAGGAAGTCTAACCCAGATATAAACATTTACAATTCTGAAAGATTAATCCTCTGCTATCTCTTAAACCGCAGAAACATGGATGCTGCACTGAGGAACACAGAACAATAGAATAATAAAGATGTGTAAGCAATAGTGCAGTTACAAGGAACAGAGCTGAATGTGTCTCTCTGTTCCTTCAAGAAGTAAGGGAAAACACCAACACAAATATGCCTACAGTATCTGCTATATTTATGAGCACTTTGTGCTCTGTGGTATCACTGTGCAGGCTGCTGCACTAGAATAAGGACAAGGAGACTTCTTGCTCTGATAATACGGAGTGGTACATGAAATCACTCACTTTGCAGGGAGCTCTAGGCTCTCTCCAGTTCAAGCTGTCCGAAAAAAATTGGCTCAAATATTTCTAGATTTTGCCATAACATGCAGCAGTTTCATACCCAAAGGTACCTATATAAGGAAGTATAAAGCATAGTGGTCTTGAAAAGTCACAGTCAGTTTTATGTAACACAGCAATGAAGTGCCCCAACTCATTTTCCCATTATGTTCTAGATGATCTCGAGCCATTTCTACACAGAGTGAGAATCAAAAGACAATAGCTATTAGGAAAACAAAGTGATGTGGAACAGAAAACACTTTTAATCTGGAGAACACAAACAGTCTTGTGTTTTTGATGTTATTTCTAATGAACTTGTAATGAGCTCTTCTGTATGAGGAACACTCAAGCAGGGTGAAGTGTTGCGTATTATACAGCATACATATAAAATCTCAGGGGAACAACTTCACAGTTTCTGCCATTTTTGTACTGTCACTTGGGAGTTCCATCATCAATCATTTTATATTGTGCTCTGCTAAATGCTGTCACAAAATCTTTTCCTTCTATCAAGAGTACCGTGAGCTATACAGTCATACAGAAGTGTTCCTGCCAAATATCTGCCCATATTAAAGTAATTGCTGAAAATACAGACACAGTAGGATATGGTGCAGTATGTTAAATATCTCACTAATATATCATCTGTCTATCACACAAACACTAGGAGAAATATGCTGAGAACCTTGTGTTTGGATATGCAGCAGCATCCCTCTTGTCTTAATTCTTCATTCGCACCATTGAAGTCTTGCTTTTTTGACTGGTGTTACTGAAATGGCAGGAAAGATCTTATTGCCACAACATAATGATGTCCTTTTGGGTTAAACTGTGTGTATTTCTCAAATCCCATAGAGATCCTTCCCTCTCACTGAATAACTGACCATCCCACTTTCCAGGAAGATATTCTCAATGGATAAGAGAGTATGTCCATGTGCTGTGCATATACTCTCAAATAAGGAAATGCTTGCCAAATGGAGGCAAAGTGACCATCATGCACACCCCCAAAGCCTCTAGATTCTCACATCCACATGGTCAGCAGCAAGAGGTAAGCTAACCCCCCTTTCTGACTTGCATTTCATCCTGTACTTGGCACAATCTGAAGAATAATTTCAAGCTGGCAGAGCCATATGAATATGAATCCTAGCTGGAATGAGTTTTCATACTTCTCTCACAGACCGTCCAACAGTCCTTTGACAGAATCTGGCCTCTGTTCACAAATGGGGATGTGTCCATTGTTACCAGCATAACAGGGTGTATGGCTGCACTTCTGTCTGGACATAATTGCTGCAGAAATTTGTATGAAACAAACAATGAATGTTGTTGTTTGAATGCTGGTTCAGTGTGACTCACCAGAAGCAACTTGCTGTTTTCATTTATCCTATTAAACCCTGCTTGTCCAAAGGGTGGCCTTTTTTCCAGCTTCAGTGTAACTGTTTCTCAGCCAGCTTCAGTAGGGTTGTTTTCTACTTCTGTTTCCCCCTTTTTCATAACGTGAGAAGACCATAGCACTTACTTTTACAGTCCTCTGGAATAAACACAATAGGAGTTACATCCCTTTCTTTGGAAGACAGTAACGCTCCTTGTTTAAGTAATGCTCCTAAAGGATTAAAAAAAATAGTCATGCCATTTTCTGGATGGAGTGAAGTCTCCTTCCCTCCCTTCTCCTCCCTCCTCCCTCCTCCCTTCTCCCTTCTCCCTTCTCCCTTCTCCCCTCCCTTCTCTTCTCCCCTCCCCTCCCCTCCCCTCCCCTCCCCTCTCCCCTCTCCCCTCTCCCCTCTCCTCTCCTCTCCTCTCCTCCCCTCCCCTCCCCTCCCCTCCCCTTTGTCTACTTACTACATGAAATTAACCTGATGGACGCAAGTGAGTGAGTGTAAGTACTTGTTTCTGTCAGCTGACAGGTAAGTAGCAGCATCAATCATGTGCTTGTTGGATGAGACAACAAAACACCCAGGACTCCTACCCTTCTGCTTAGGTTCCACAAGTCAGACTTGAAGCAGATTGTTTGAGCTATATGGAGCATTTTCACAGTTGTTCTTCAGTTCATGCCCTATAAATGGTAGGTAAATACAAATCAAACACTTCAGTAATTTCAGAATTCATTTGAAAAGAATGTACTTGAAGACACAGAGGCTGTTTCTTGCATAAACCCTACAAAAATTGTACGTACTTCAGTACTTGGGAACATTTTTCAAAACAATACATTTGCATTTCAGTGAGAATGTTTCAGTGTCAAGTGTTGTAATAGTGTTGAGAGTGCATCTCCTTTCTCTTTGATAATTTCAGATTTGTTAGTCAATACTGGAATTTCATTATTCTGTAAAGTATTGGACCAATTTTTCTGATTAAATGCTGAACTGCAAGGTGTTTTTACTTTGTTGCATCCTAGTTCTGGGACTATATGTTATTTAAATGTTGCATTAAGACTAGAAGAATTATTCTAGCCCCATCATTAATCCCACAGAACATTTAAATTATTGAAGTATTTCACATATTAATGAGTATGTAAGAGTTTTTGATGCTCCATAAATTATTGTGCATTTAGTCACATACTTTATAACCCCTCTGTTTTAATATGTGGACAGAGAAAGGACAATATATGTAACAAATATGTATGTTACATCTAAAATCATATTACTGCTAATAATACAGCAAAATTACATATATTGCCAATCAGTAAGCCTCAAGAGGTTTTTGTTAATTTTAAACTCTTAGTTTTTTTCATAGCTGTGAATACTGAAACTGACTTACAAAACATCTATGTGCTTCAGTATTCCCAGAGCAGGAAGCATTTGAAGAACAAACTATCTGATATTTTTTAAAAAGCGTTACTGTTAACCTAACTTTACAATAAGACCTCTCATATCCAGGGTGAGACATCTAATTGAGAATTTAACTTCTCTTAGTGCTAAATAAGTAAGAAAAAGCCTCTTTTAAAGTTTTTACTCTTTTGCACAGGAATAGCATAGAAATCCTTTGCTGACATGTTACCACCCTGTACCAATATGGGTCTTGCCTCCGGTTGCCTCCAGATAGGCACAGGTCTCCAGCAGGACCTGTGTCACATTGTGAGACCCAAGAAAACCCTGGATAACCCAGAGAGTCTCAAATGGCATTAGCTACATGTGTATGAGCAACTGCATCTAGCCCCAGACATTCACACTGTAATGAAATGCCCTAGAAATACCTTCTTCTGTCACCTCATATAAATAGAAACAAGACAACCAGAGCAAGATTCAGTGCGCAGAGAGGCCACATCACTGACAAACATGATGCAGGACATAGGGGATGCCTGTGTCCACTGAAGTAAAAGCTGCAATGAGCCACGTTATTCTGTGGCATCTCCTATGCCTCAGAAAAGATTTATTTAGAGCATTTGACTGAGACCAGCAAGAGAATCTAGTGATTTTGGCACAGAAAATGGTTTTAGTTGCAGCATTCCAGTTCCACAGGGTGGCCTTTGGTCCTAAATAACAAAGTTTAAGGCACTGGCTTTTCTTGTAGACTAGCCCATTTGTCATGGAGACCAGCTCAGGTGCAAAAACCTTTCCTAACTATCCTAAAAGGGCCTTGTAAGCCAAGTCACTGCAGGAATAGTACTTCCAGAACCACACTTTTAGACCTTTGTATTTTGCAATTATTTGTGGAATTACAGCTATGAGGCTGCAAACCTGCATATTTAGCAAATTGCTTTAACCCATCGTGTGCAAAATGAAAACAATGCCATTTCCTTATCTCAGAAGCACAGTGAGAAACAGTACAATAAAAAGTGTGAGGAAATATGGTAACAAGGCTCTTCTAAGCAGCACAGATGAAACTTGCTTTTGTTACTTCTGAGTGCTAAAGTTGATAACATCACACATTTCTTTTCTCATGTTAACCACAGACTGCGATAAAAAGAATAAGGTGAAATCTTAAACAAGAACTTAAATCTCATAGTTCCTTTAGGCCTAAACAATCTGTAAACATAATAACATTAATTTGCAAAAAAAAAAAAGTATTTATATGGGGAATTGGTAGAGCTTTTAGATGTAAATTGTTTTCAGACTTGGGCTGCGTGGGTTTTGCTCTGTCGTGTCATTTATTTAAACAGAAATGTCCTATGCTCAGAACAAATGCACTATAAGTATCTTGAGACACATTTCAAACAATCTCACAGCACATGTAACTCTTCCTCTAAAGTGCTTGGATAACATGGAAATTAATACCAAAGAAACATCTGTAAAAATAGCAGTCCAGCTTCTTACACAAGCTGAATTTTAAACCTTTATTGTGGTGTAAATTTGAGCAACATTGCAAGTAGTTCTGAGAAATGTTAGCCTTAGTTTATCAAAATTGCTTAAAATGAACAGTGATTTTGCCTTTCATTTTTCATCTATAATTGCCTCTTGAGCTGTTGCAAATTTCCTGGTTAATGGTTCATGGATCAAAATTAACTACTTACTTGCTGAAATGTGTTCAAAATGCTGAAGAATCTTTGGATGTTTTTATCAGGGGATAATTGTAAAGTAGCCACAGAAGTGTCACTTGTGTCAGAGGACAGTCTTTATTGGGATAAGCCACAGGACAGGGAGACATATTCTTGATCATTATCACACTTACTACAACCAAACACGTCACTCTCATCCATCTCTGAGGTCAGACACGATCCATCTTAAATTAGGCATTTTCTCCTTTATACTCCCAGAAGCTGATTACAGAGTATCACAAATTGGGTATTTTCTTCCAGTGCCCACTCCCAATTCACTAAAGATCGCTCAATCTTTTGCTCTGATGGTATGAAATTCTATTACTCACAATTCAAGGCAATGTGTAAAGAGTGGAAGGAAAAAAAAAAGAAGAAAAAAAGAGGGATTGGCTAAAGGATTTCAATATGTTTTAGAGTGCCAAAGTGGGATGTCTGAAAAATATCTCGCATGGCCAGGTTAATTTGAGACACAAATTATCAATTTTGCTGATAATTAAGTTTCATTTGATTTCTAATGGAGATCAATCTTTTTGACTTATCAATGACAAGCGAAATGAGAGCTGCACGGGATGGTTTGACTGGGCAGGTTGTGTGTGTGCTATCCAGCATCAGGCAGCAAGCTGGGGACAGAGCAAGCCCCTGAGAGGGGGAACACCATCCCAGGCCATGAGAGGTGTGTGGTAGTTGTGATGTTTGCTCCAGACAGGCAAACACAGATATTCAACAGTCAAAATGGGAGAAATTACAGTTTTTCCTCAGCTCCAGGCACAAGCCCCATGAGCCTCAGGAACTTGGGGCAGGTCCACTGAGGAGGATCTGCAGGATGAGAGCCAGCAGTGTGCAGATGCCTGCCCCTCTCCCAAAGCACATCCCTGAAAGGGCAGGATGTTGTATTCCTAACAGAACCACAATCCTCCTCCTGCCAGCACTGCCCCAGCACAAGAGCAATCTGCTTGCTCTCCCCTCCAGAGACCCCTTCAAAGGCTCTACCAGAGAAGGTTCAGGACATGGAAGGCCCATTAATGTCCCCTTTTCCTTACTGTGGGTGCTGGACTATCAGATAATTCAGGATCCCCAACGCAGGGAGGAGAAATGATGAGGAGGACTCCAACATGTGGGAAGAATCATGCATCAGACTCCACGATATCGAAGGCTAATTAATTACTTTATTATACTATATTATTCTATATTACATTAATATTAATAATATTGTATATTACATTAATATTAATTAATATTGTATTCTACAATATTACACTACATCTAAACTGAAACTGCACAAGCACTCAACTGAACAAAATCTCATGACTGTCTGCTGACCAACATTCTGCACACGTGCTTGGCCCTGATAGGCCAAGGAAACAAAACACCATCAATTTGGGTAAACAATCTCCATATTGCATTCTACTTTGGCACAACACAGGAGCAGCAAATGAGATAAGAATTGTTTTGATCATTCTTTTCTCTGCTTCTCTCACTGCTTCTCTTGGGTTCAGAGAATGTGAATCTCACACTAGACAAGAGCCATAGGCTCTGTCCACAGGGATACCCTGGGAAGCATCCCCGGGAGCTTGGGATTACATTTCTGACTCACAGCTAGTAGTGTTTGTCCCACAGAAAAAATTAAACTACTATTCAAGCATAAAAATAATTAAGCTGTGGATCATCAGTCAAACTAAGAAGTTGTTTGTAGGTCCGGCTTTTACAGAAGTTTTTGGTTTTATCCTTCAAACTCCCCTGTCCCCCTATGAGCATTCTGCTTTCTCTACCTGCTGCAAGCAGGAACAGGAAGGGATCAGTGCACAACCTTCTGTCCTTCTTCTCCTTACATAGTCATATGAAGATTTCTGACATAAATACATACATATTTATACATATGATTAGCTCCTGTTCCAAAAGAAAGGGGTAGCCAATCAGAGGGCATTCTGAGTTCATGTGAGTACAACGTATTCAAAAATAGCACAAAAAATAATCTCAAAGCAGTGTGAAAAGAGGTGGGAAAGAGTATCAATGGAACTGGCAGCCTGTGCCCATGCAGGCAGGGGCTTCCTCTTCCTGGTAAATGGATGGCTGGTCCTGCCAGAAGTCAAATATTATCATCTACAGCAGGGACAATTTCAAGTGTGATTCTTAAGAAATAGCCTTTTTCAGTCTTCTTTTTTTTTTTTTTTTTTTTTTCTTTCCTTTGTCCTGATAATTCTGCTTTATTCAACTTTGCTAACCTTGGATTTTCTTTTGTTGCCATCAAGGATTTCCTATGACTGTCAAAGTGCTTTATTTAAGTACAAATAAATTAACCCACTGCATTGCCTGTCTTGAAAAATCTGTTATCAATAAAAAAGCTATTTAGGCAGACTAAGTGCTCTACCTTTGGTATTCAACCTCTTATTAGACTTTATATCTGTGTTGTTTTTCTTTAAAATATCTTTCAAGGGCTTATAAAATGATAGTCCAAAATAAGATATCTCTGCTTCCTTAAATAACTGACTTTCTTCTACACTTCTACTTCCTACCAGTCTCCAGGTATGAAAATACTCCTCAAAGAAAAGATTCAGGGGGAAAAAAAAAAAAAGGAAGACCCACACATTGATTTTGACAGCACTGTTTTCACAGTCTAGGACAGAGGTTAGCAAAACTGTCCAGTATTACATGATTTGTAATGCAACCCAAAATAATCATTGCTGATAACCTTAAATAAGATCATTTAAACTATTGTTCTATCCTAAACTACTGTTCTATCTTTTTCCAAAATTTAAAAGTAATTTGGAAAAGTCTTTCTTTTCTTTCTAAGGAGGTTTTGCAAGAATTATTCTCATAATGCTTGGAAAAATATAAACTTCCCCATGAGCCTGAATTCTATAATTTTGTTCATCCTTATGTTCACAAATGTAGCTTTGCAACTCTGTTTTTAATTCTTGTAGAACCATAGACATGTCTGGATTGGAAAAATCCTTCAAGACCATCTAGTCTCAACCTCCCTCCCTGCCATAGACAGGGACACCTTCTACTAGAGCAGCTTGCTGAAAGGGCTGACCTCTCAAGCCTGTCCAGGTCTCTCTGGATGGCATCCCTCCCTTTCCACGTGCTGATCACACCACACAGCTTGGTGCTGCCAGCAAACTTGCTGAAGGTGCACTCAGTCCCCCTGCCAATGTCACTGTCAAAGATTTTAAACAGAGCTGGTCCCAAAGTCCACACCTGAGGGCACCACTGGTCACTGGTCTCCATGCGGACATTGAACATTTGACTGCAAGTCTTTAAATGCAAGCATCCTGCCAATTCCTTGTCCTCCAAGCAGTCTATTATCTGGCTCAGTCTTTCCTTTTTGATGCCTCCCTTGCAGACTCAGTGTATTTCCTCTCCAAACTTCTGGGCATATGTTGACAATAGTTTTTAAATGGTCACAATCTGAGAGGAGCTATTCTGAAATGCAATTCAGTTGATTGTTAATAGTAGTCATCAGAATACTTTGTAATTATTCCTGTGAGAATACTTTTATAGATTACATGAAAGGATGATTGCAGAGGAAAATAATGGCTGTCTTGAGCGCCTGTTATTTATCTGGAAAGCATTTTTTAATAAAGGAAAAGTTTCTGGCATACATTATGTAAATGCTGCATTGTTTCAAGTCCTTGTTCTTAGCTTCTCTTCCATCCAATTTTCTAAAATACTTGCCTTTGTTTTTGAGTGCCACTACATCTAGAAATATAGAACTATAGCAATTTGTGACAACTAGCTGTACTGGAGAAAGCATGACCACGTGATCTGGGAGCTTGTCCCCCATCAGCAGGATCAGGGGGAGAATTCGAAGGGTAAAAGATAGAAAATTCATCAGTGAAGATAAATACAGTTTAATAGGGAAAGCAAAAGCTATGCACAGAATAAGCAAAACAAGGAATGAATTCACTGCTTCCCATGGACAGGCAGGTGTTCAGCCACCTCAGGACAGCAGGGTCTCATCCCATGTAATGCTTACTTGGGGAAACAAACACCATCATTCTAAACATCCCCCCTACCACCCCCATCCCCCTTCATCCTTTCCCCCCCCCCCCCCCAGTTTATATACTGGGAATGATTTTGTATGGTACAGAATATGCTTTTGGTCAGTTTGATCCATTGTCCATCTGTGTCTTATTCATATCTCCCATGCATGCCCAAATTCCTTGTCACCCTAGGGGTAGGAAAAGCAGAAAAGGCCCTGGCTCTGCGTAGGCCCTGCTCAGCAATAACAAAAGCTTTGTTAATAACTTTGTTATTAACCCTCTGTTCAACAAAAATCCAAAACACAGCCCTATACCAGCCACTGTGAAGAAAGCTAACTCTACCCCAGCCAAAACCAGCACACATATGAACACATATTTCCACACAATGCCCTAGCACTGATGTGAGTGTTGGGTGGCAAAATGAGTCAGTGAGCTAGTACAGAAAGTTTTCGAATGCTTTTTACTTACTCAGCCTAAAGCTAAAAAATTAAAATATGCATTGACCATTTTGTTCTTGCAACACGACATAACAATACTTTTTTTTCCAGAAAGGCTCTAGAATAATGGCACAATCCTAAAAGGACTCCATAGTACTTCATGTCTATTATTGTCTGACTAAGGAGTGAGGTATGTAATGACCTGACATGCATATTAAGCCAGTAGGAAGTTCTCTGCTATGTTCTGTGATATTCCTCTATCTACTTTTCTTTAGCTTGAAGGAAGTTCATGACTTTCTCCTTCTGTACAGAATATGTCTATTTCTGTCAAAATTTACCAGCTCTTCCTTACATAACTGATTGCATCCAGATACTGGGATCCACTACAATTAAAAATTACAAGGCGAATATGATATTTCTCCTGATATGAAAGAATTGGCTTACAGTCACCATTTCTACCCTGGGAAATGTTATTACTGAATAAATCAGGTTTGCTGCTGGCAGCAAAGAACTCAGCCTTCCTCAGGGCTAAATGCACTGCTCAGCAGAGCCTTACTTATCCTTAAAACATGGGGATTTTCTAGCTACACAGAAATCTCCTTCAGTTTCTCCTCCTTTGCTCACTGTAAACTGAACAAACAATAAATCATAGAGAGGTTTGGGTTGGAAGGAACCCAAAGCCAGATCTGTGTGTCTGTGTGCATGCGCTTGAATGTGGCAGGGGAGTCAACAAGGGCTGCCTTAGGAAAGCGTGACCCTGCTCTGGTCTAGGGCAATTCCTCTGACTCCTGCAAGAGTCCAGACAAACACTAATAAGTCCTGCAGCCTTGGAGAAATGGCATCCCTGTGCCCTAGCTTCACCCAAGGACAAGGTTAATTTTCCACAGTGGCCAGAGAGAGTGGAGCCTGGAGCTGTGTGGGAAGATCTCTCACTGTTCCATCCCATCCCATCTGATGCCATGGCCAGGGGGCAGAGCAAGGAGGTTCGCTCTCACTTCCCAGGAGGGAGGCACAAGCAGCAGTGGGGTAATGATGGTCCTAACTGGAGGGTCTATCCCCCACTGTTCTCTCATAAACAGGGATCACTCCCTGACAAGCCTGATGCCGAACAGACCTTCCCCTACCTCTAAACAAAGATAAAATTCCCATCAGAAAGGAGAAAAAACTTATTTAATTGAATGAACTATGCCCAAACTTTTTTTCAACAGGGAGGGGGAAAGTGTGTTCAAGCTCCTCAAAGTATGGCACTGACTATTCTATTCTAACTTGTTTTATGAGCTTTTCAAAGACATGTATAGCTGGGTGACAGAATTTTTTGATGGCATTTATTTATACAGGGTAGTAAAGTCTAGATCTAATTGCAAGAAATTGATGGAAGACCTTGAGACCAAGTACCTGAGGGGTAGAAAAAAATGCAAATAAAATTTAACCTACCAAGCTCACAATAATGTAGTAAGGACACATTAATTTCCTGGACTTCACAAATAAAATTACGGAATCAGAGCAGACCATTACTCTGTGGAGGATTAATCTAAATCTGTATTTAAGTATAGTGTGAATAATCCAGTTCAATGGAACTGTTATCATCTGAGTCTGTGGATAATTACCCTCTGAAGTTTTTTGTTCTTGCTTTCTGGATATGTCTGCTTTCAACTCCAGGCCATCAGATTTTTTTTTCCTTTGTTTGCCTGTGTTGCCAAATATTTCTTTTCCACTTAGCAGTTAACAAGTAACTGCTTTGTAAGGCTCTTGCTTAGGGGATGACACGACTTGAACCCATTAGCCATGGGGCTCCTGCCTCCTCTTGACAGCACTTAGGGCACCTCATGGATCCCTGCAAATGCCCCTCTGCCTGGCCACAGGAAACTGAGTCACTGGAGTAGGAGCAGAGCAAAGAGCCACCAGAGCAGAGGCAGAGAGGAGAATGCAACTGCAAAGAGGCTTTGTCTCATGGAGAAATATCGCCGGCCGGGGGTATATGTACAAATCACAATCTGGATGGGACTGCTGTGGAATGTGCCTTGAGCTGTTTTATTTTTCAGCATCACTCTCATTACATGGCTATGACAATGGGAAGATGCCATCAGCTCACATCCCAGGCAGCAGGCCAAGAACTTAATGTTACAACTTACTTTATAAGTTTTTTGACCTATCACTCAAAGCAGAAGCATATTGACAGTAGTTCTATCCAATCACTATAAGCACACATACCTTTGGTTAAAACAATGCTTGCTTATTTCGAATACAATACCTGCTTGTAAGCCTTAAAACACAATGCACAGATCTCTATTATTAAGCTTCAAACTTTCTAATATCTTGCTAGATAAACTTTTTTGTAGTTTAGGGAGTTATTCTAGACAAGCATTAATACACAGACCCTTGTTCTATTTGTCCTTGCTTTTCTACTCTTTAAATAACTTTTCTGCAGATCTATCTCATGGCTACTGCTTAGCTCTAATCACAGTTCTGCCATCTCTGAAGCCTGCCTTTTGCAGTTTTCCCAAAACCCTCTGATTTTGTGGATTCCCACAGAGAAACCTATGCTGCATTTTCTGCCTCAGACACCACTGTCCCCCCATGCTCATTCTGCTTTCATCACCTGCTGCAAGCCCAGGCAGGAATTGGGAGAGATCACAGTACCCCGTGTCTTCTCTTTCCTCCTTCAGACACACAGGGATTTCTGACACTTTCCAGCAGGTTGTCAATGGCCCATTGTCAATGGCCCAAACACATTCAGCACCAGCATGTTCCCTGTATAATGGTCTGACAGACAGCTGTAAGCTCTCCAGCAGCTGTGGGAAAAGAGTTCCTCTCCTCAATATCTGCATGAAGCTTTCCTCAAAATACAATTTCCAATTCATGGGCCTTTGGTGAGTCTTTTCCAGAAACCATTCTGGGAGTTTTTCCTTAGGCACTTTTTTTATTTTCTGAAATTTGGCATTTTATTTGGCACTATGTTGAAGCAATTCCTTGGCACCAGGAATATGGTTTTAACCAAGAAAAGTCTTACAAACGGACAGAAAAACTTGACAGATTCTGAGATATAGAATAATAGCTGCTTTTAACATTTGCAATTTTATTTCCTTTTTCCTGTTACAATTTTTCCAAATTATTAATAGCTGAACCCATTAATCTGATAGTAGTGCATACATCTGGGAATGAAGAGAAAATCACAAAGCTGAAGTATGGTTATGAATCACTTATTTAATATCTCTGACATTTCCTTAATAACAATTTAATGTTTTGACAGGTCTAAAATAGACATATTAATGGATAGGGAGAAGCAAGACCATTCTGAATTGGCAACATGTCATGTACCTCATGATGGTTGTGATCTTCCAATTTCTATACAATCTGTAACCTGAGGCATGGTAATTCCTCCCCTTTCTGAACTACAGCCTGAAAATCAGACTGTAACAAAATCTAAATTGATCAATGCTAAATCTTTTTTTCTTTTGGGTCAAAACCAGTTTTCCCAACAGTTCGGTGCCTGAAATCTCAAAATAAGGAGACATAAATAGAAAATAAACAAAATTGCCTTGAAACTTGCAGAAACTTTTTAAAAACAAGGTTTTCTTTTTCTTTTTGAGTCAGATATTTAATCAGTCTCAAAAAGTGAGGACTGCAATCAAACATCAGTTCTGTACAACATTACACTTTCTGAAGCTCAAGATCCAAATCCAGCTTGGCATCTCATGTCTGTTTCAGGGCCCTTATCGGTGACTTTCAGATGTATTAAAATGCTGGCCTTGGTTGATCTTTGCAGTGAAACAGCAGTTAAATACTTAGTCATTATGAATGTGATGAGGAATTGTAATCCAAGCAAATAATACAACGGAAATAAACAGAAGAGAAAATAAAAAAGGTGAAAGATACAAGGAGTTTGTTTAATGATAATGGCTGTGAATTGCTGATGTCCATCCAAAAGAGTGCATAGCAGTGCTGCAGAGTATTTGGCAAGCCAGCAGAGGAAGATAAAAATAAATGACACCTAAAATAGATAAATGTAAAGTAGCATATTTATGGAGAAAAAAATAATTGGCAGAAATAGAAAACTGGAAATTACTGTTTAGAAAAGCAGTAATGGAGAAAACCAAGCCCAGAGCTATAATAAATATATTAAAAATGAGCTCTCAGTGGATTCTCATTGCAATGTAAATAAGTGCCAATCTGTGCTGCAAATAATTGAAAAGGATCCCTCCTAAAACAAAAGAGGTAATTATAATTCTGCTCAGTCCTCTCTGACTGGAAGCTACTTGTAACAGTTTCATTTTATATCTGTTAGACCCTTGATTGTATCATATAAACTAATAGAACTGTTGCTGTCTTTAAAAAGACAGACCAGTGGCATATCTATGTATATATTTCTGCATTTATATACTCAATAAGTTGGCAGAGAAAAAGGTACAATTGCAAGCACTTCTTTGACAACATGAGCAGGTGCCTGTGGCAGTCTCATTTTGAGGGACGGTGATATTTCTTTGCAGCAAAAACCACGGTACTAAATCCTTGTTTAACATAACAACCTGTAGCAGACAGTCAAGGAACTAGTTATGTTTAGGCTTTCTACCCAATAGCTCTGCTTCACTGTCCTGATAAACTGAGTTGAGCCAGTCAGTTAAAGACATAGTTAGGAGAACACTTTGCTATTCAGTTTCGCAGGTCTGATTACAAGGCAAAGATATATTCACAGTAAGCTCCTGAGATTTCATGCATTCCCTGAGGTATCAAAGGTTGGGATGACATGCTGAATAATCACGATGAGCAATCCTGCCAAAAGCATTTGTGATACACACTTCGAAGAAAAGCATCCTGAGGTCAAAATATTATTTCACCTTGGATGGAGGATCAGTGTGAGTACAGAGATTCACAGGTGAGGACCCAAGGTCTCTTCTCTTTCCTTTTTCTGTACTATACAGTCTGATCACAAAATCTTTTGGGGATCTGTTCCTGGGAGGTTGCTTCCCAGTGCAAGTCCTTCTTGCTCTGAGGATGCCATCCCCAATACTGACTTTTTCTGGGGTCCTATATGCACAGCTGTTCCTTGCTGGCGCTTTGTTAAAGAAAGAGGAATGCTGTGACCAGAGAAGGGATGAGGATGACTGCAAACTCCTCTTTGCTTTACCTTTGTAAGCAAGGTCCTTATGGAGGCAGCAGCACCTGGAGATGAAGGCGTGGGGAGAAGAGAGAGGGAGAGGTGCAGGGCACAGGGAACCTTCAACAGGTGGTATGGCACAGGTATGGGAGCAGCAGTGCTGCCAGCAGTGAGACACACATGAATCCCCATTATCATCTCATGCATTTGTAACTCTCAGTGCAGAGCCCCATTCAAAAATCATTTCCAAAACCACATGCACTCACTTATATCCAAAAGCTTTGAAAATATGCATCAGCAAACATAACTAGACCCACCACCCCCCACTGAACCTGGGCCACGACAGCCCAGGTTTAATTCAACAGGTCTTGGTTGCTTTTTTTCTCTAGTCTCAAGTGTTTACACACGATGATTCAGTTCATGCCACCCCTAACTCTCCCATCCCAGATTAGATAATAAGCATATTACAGCAAATATATGACACTTTCTCCCTTCTGTAAGAAATTAGAGTGGAATCTCATGCAAAGACCTTTCCAAAAGCAACATTTGGGCAGCTACACCAAACGCTCTGAAATGAATTTTTTGGAGAATGACATCTTAAAAAAACACAAGTGCTCTGTAAAAAGTCATCTAAGTAACTATATGCTTAAATCTCATCCCACTGAACTTCCTATTAAAAGCATAATTTCTATGCTTTGGTTGATCCAGTCAGTGTCTGTAGATTAAAAGAAAAACATTGCATGGGGAGTAAATTAAATCTGCAACTTAACAAGGATGAGGCATAAAATATAAGAAACTGGAATTCTCTCCATTGCTGTTAAAATATGTAGATATTTCTGGTTGATTTATCTAGATCTTACTGCATCGCTCTTCTGCTTGTTCTATGAAAAAGATCTATTTAATAAAAGTAAAGCAGATATAGAATAAATATTCTTCCAAGAGCTACATGACTATAAAGTCTATTTCTGTAAAAGTATGAAATATCACTGCAGTGCTAATGCAACTATTAGATAGACATCTCGTGGCTTTACCTCTAAGGTCACTTAATTTTCCAGAACGCATTTATCATTTTCTATTAATATTTAAGGCATGAAGTCACAGATATTCCACTCTCAGTTATGACATCTACAGTTTGAGCTTCAGTTTTTCTCCCCACAGTTTTAACTCTCTTGTCCTTGCATTATTTTTTTAATATAATAGGTCTGCAATGAGAAGCAGAAGCAGTATAAGAACAATCTCTGTCAAGTGAGGGGTTTTGCTCTTTTTGTACCCCTTCTTCTCTGCTGTGAAATATCCATCTGTTGTGTCTCACTTTCCTTGCAAACATTTCCAGCAGTGTCTTAAAGCACATAAGTCAGCAAAAGCACAGCACTCTTGCCATCAAGATGTCAAAGAGGCAAATGAACTTGGCTCAAAGAGATGTGTAGGCAAGGACTCAACTGAGGTGCAGAGGTCTGATCCCAAGTGGACAGACAAAATCACTTTTGTCCAAGGTCTCAGTCAAGTACCTGCACTCCAGAGAGAGCAGGAGTTCAAATGCATCTCAGCCATTTAGTGTGAGCATATTTCAGACTGTCTTTTCAAGATAGATGCCTGTTCCACATTGTACCCTTGGTAGGGAATCTCTGATCATCTTGCTTTAAACTCCAATTTTTATCTTGAGTGTCAACAACAATGGATACATTTATGAGCTTGGATCTTCTCAGGCATGTAAATGCCTGGGAAGACCCAGGCTCATAAAAATAACTATTGTCATCACCATTATCAGTGCATCTTTATTACTTCATTTTTACATATCTTGTTTCCAAAACACCCTTTAAGGTTCATGAGTTCTTTTCCTGCGTTTGTTAGTGCTTGCTGTAGTTCTGACATCAAAGATGGGCTAATTGCAGAATGTCCACAGTGACAACATCTTCTCTAAGCAGTCACGCTCACATCTGTTTATAGTTACTGATATGAAATAGGGCCCTGCTGGGGTGGGGTGTATCTGCCTTTACACATCTCCTTGAGAAGGAAAGCAATGACAGTGCAGGAGCACTCATTTCCCTCCATTGCCTGTAACAAGAGCCTAACACATCATTTAGGTGGACACACAACCGTTAGGTCAGACCAGGTCACTTCATGGTGTGCTCCTGGTTTGTACAGAAATAAGCACAACACTATGACTGATACTTTATAAAAATTTAGACTCGGAAAAAAAAATTAAAAATTCTTCGTAGGAGCATGCACACTTAAGGTTTGCTCACAGGGCTCCATATGATTGAGTTGTGCTGCTTTGTGTAAGTGATGACATTCTCAGTGTCAGGAGACCATCCATATCAGATGAGAAATGATATGTTGTGAATATGTAATAACTCAAAGCTTGTGATTGTGTGAATTTACCCTTTGTTAAACAGAACTTGCAGAACTGCTATAACAATGCCATATGTCAACTACTAAAATTAGGACTTACATTTTATTTTTTGCTGTTTTCCTCCTCTATTTTGTGTCCTCCTTGCAAAAGCATATCCAATGTTTATTCCTCATTAGAGTATATTTGATTTATTATTTTTTCAGAGGCTGGTTTTTAATCTGTTTTCTTTTTGTCAGTCCTTATGCTGGCCACAGGAGAACTGTTGCGAGGAAACCCTAATCTGTATGTTTAGGTTCCAGAAAGCAGAAATATTATATTTAGCATTAATTAATTTATGAATGAAAAATAAATCTCTTACCTTCAGAACAGAGAGTTATTTTCAAAAGGATATGAACATGTGAAAAAAAAGAGTGCACATTTCAGAATGAAGCTTTTTACTGTGCTCAAGAAAAATAGGTATTTTCTGCGTCAAACTTTGGTGTTAAGGCACAGATCCACATTCTAGATTAATAAGAAACTTTGGGCTAATATTTTCAAAATGCAATTCCCTTCTTCCAAATTAAAGTTTCTATATGTTATTTCTGTTATGTGTGAGATGGAATATTCGTCTATTTGAAAATAGCACTTGTAACAGTGAATGGAATTTTAAGCAAAGACATCTCAATTTTGATACTTTAAAATTTCTGAATGGCAATACTGTGCTGTATATTTTGTAATTTCCTTTTTGAAACATAGAATAATGGAAATAATATTATTATAAATAGCAATTAATTCTCCATTGTAGCTAATTATACTGGAATCAGTTGTGTTTCTCATTATATTCTGGCCTAACTCTGAATTCTTTAGTTTTGAAAACCAGTAATTCCTATCACCTTTTTTTACACGGAGATGTCTGATTCTTCTGAATAAATTATCATAAATTGACAAAGAAATAATTACTAATTTCTAGATATACCAAAGAAGAATTCTTTCTGAACATCTCCAGTATACTGGTCAGCTTTTCTAGTCAGTTTCTAAATCATATTTGCATTCTGAGGGGTGCTAGAGAGGTATTAGGGATGCATGAGTGGATGTCTTGGTGAGATTAGGTTTTTCTCCTCTTGTGCGGAAATTGCAAGGCCAAGATGTGAATGTAGTTGCTTTAAAGTTCTATACTTTCAGAACTGCATGCTCCCCTAAGTGTGTATTACCAAGCATCTGGCCATTGAAATGTGTTTGATGTGAGTGTCAAATAGATTAAGTGTTTAAACTTCCTAAGAAAAATTATCTTTGGTGTTGCATGTAATTAAGATAATGCATAACCTTAGAAAGACACTAGGCCAGGATTTTCGTAATCACAAACCATTTTTCTGATATCAACTCAGACCCATTTGTGTTACTGACTACTTCAATCATGTCCTTGAAATTGTAAACTTTTTCTAGCAGAACCTGTCACTGTGTTTATTTACATAGTATGTAGCACTATCTCTTATCTCCACTGATAATATTTAATATTAATACTTAATTTCACCCATCTAAGAACTAGTTGACCTCTTGTTATGGTGCTCAGAGCCCATTTGTAATCAGTGGAGAGAGCTGATGCCTGCAAGGAGAAATTTCCTTATTTAAGTTTGTGAAGAAGTGCCCTCTGAATGCGTCTCCACTGATTGTGGAAGGAGGCAAAGACTGCTTAAAACTATGTGGGGTGCACTGACCACTGAATTTCATGGGGATTTTCCACTCTTAGGAGCTCACTGCAAATTCAGAGCCAGGCTTACTGGTGATTGAGAGAAAAGTCAGACACAGTACAGCTTGTCAATCACGAGAGTAACTTTCTTGATTCCCTACTGGTTGTGTCTATACTGCAGATACAGACTCAAATGACCTCAAGGAGTCCTCTCATTACCTGGAGTCCAGAGAGATTAATTGCCTGTCCCCCAGAAGAGCACACTAAACATAGCTCAGGTTTCACTACTGATGAACATTAGTTCTCCATCTAATACTTCTGTCACCACTGCAGGAAAGTTTCATAATTGTTTAACTGTAATTGGCACAAGGGATAATTACTATATGCAAAGCTGGCTGAACTAAGGAAGCGGTACTTGCTAGTGAAAACTGAACAGAAGATGAGTGCAGGTAAAGCAGGAAAAGCAGCTACTGGGGTCAAAAGGCCATCACTAGACTCTGAGAAAGAACTGGAAAATTTTTAGGAGTTGACAAGAATGAAAAGACTGTGGCCACTGTGAACTTCTTGATCCTTTGAACTGAAAGAAGCAGAATCTGCAGGAGGCTTGATGTACAGCAGGTAGCTGAGAGCCCAAAAAAATTTGGTGAAGTTTTGTTTAGGAGCTCAAAAAATCACTGCTTTCTTCTGCACAGAAGTGTGTGTATCCAGTGGAGCTTTTCTATTAGAGGACAGGCTGTGTTTGTCTTAGCTGCTGACTGCTCAACTGCTTGCTACCCCGATTTATCACTTTGGCAAGCGTGCGCATGCGGAAGCGTTACCCAAACATTGGTTATGTGCTCATGGTTCCCATTTTTCCTTCCCTCATTTAATTTAAAAAAACACTTGAAAATAACTAAGATCAGCTGGATAAAGGTGATTTTTTCTGTCTTTTGGTGAGATGTATGGGCCTGGTCTTTTATTAAAAGCTTCCATGACAAGCACTGGCAGTGGCCCAAACACAGTTTTGTGTTTCGCCCTTCAGTTCTCAGGGTGTATTTTGCCATCCCTAAAAGCTTTCAAACCAGTGAGCCAAAGTCCACGAGTCATGGTTCAGGTATCTGCATCTTGACTCTCTCCCAAAAAAGATGTACGTCATGGAGAGAGAGATTGCTGCACAAAGAATATATAGGATTTTGTGATCAGCGGAAATTTTAAGAATTATACAGCTCTCCTCACTCCTTCTGTTAGACTTACTTGCAGTGTTCTTTGATTAAAGAAATATTTTAAGTGGGGAAATCACAATAGCAGATAATTTTCATACATTGCAGAGGTGGTTTTGATAATCATTTTAGGTATTCTGAGAAGCTTCAAATTGCTTGGAATGGACATACTTTGTAAGCTGGGGTTTTTTCTTAATAATTTTCCTACCTTTGTCATATGCCTGAATTAATACACACTTATTTCTTTCTGTCATATACCTGAGGTGCCACAGAATGTGATAGTCTATCCTTTAGCTCACAAGGCAGATTTCAAATTCAAAGGGGATTTGTTACTCTGGTCCCAGCCTATCACACTTCAAGTAGGCTATTACCTGGGCTTCCAATGGCAATTAATTTTTCTTCCCTCAGAGTCCAGAATTTCAGGTCAAATAAACTATGAGTTGCATAGGCTGAAAGGCACTAAGAGTTGGGTTATTTTATGCTCTTTTCTGTTCTGTTATGTTGTGCTGTGTTATATGTTATATTATATGCCATGTCACATTGTTATGTTTTGCTATGCTGTGTTGTAGCACCAGCTGGATAACAGTTCTGCAAAGGCAATATGTAGGGTTTTTCTGGTCCATGAGAATGAATTGAAAATGAACAATAAACTTTCATCCCAGGAGCTAGCATATTAGCATCCTATACAAAAGTCTATGTTCTTACAAAATTAAAGTAAACTCATGGGAATCCATGCAGTTTCTGGAGATGCATGCAGTTGTGTAATTAGTCATTAAATTACATCTTGTCATCGCTCAAATACTTTATTTCGTTATTCTAGTCAGATTGCCTATTAGGAGGCAAAAGTTTTATCCTGGAATTTCTATCCTAGAAATTCTGAAGGAAAATAAGAGTGACACTGTTTTGGTTGAGAATAATCTGAGGTCTCTGATCTGGTCACCTTAAATTCCCACATGAGACAGGGAGGAAAGCCTGAGGCTTTCCTCCCTGTAGTGCTCAGGGGTGAACCTTTGAACTCAAATGTGTGTTTCCAGAACTGCTCTGGACATTTGTGCCTCTGAGTGTGCTGATTTCACTCCATCGGGCATCAAGGATCTCAGATCTATAAGTTTACAATTAACACATAGCTAAGAGGAATGAACTCTACACTATATGGGCACCACATAGGTCAAACACCAGTGAGATTTAACTCTGACAGTGTTTTCCTGCTCAGCTCTTCTGTGGGAAGAAGTATCATTGCCCACCACTTTTGGATACAGTTGGTTTTGAAAACCGCATGTACACCAAGCTAATTTCTATAAAAAACCAATTTTTTTTCTTGCACTTAATACTTAAATTATAGTCATTTTTTAATTCTTCTTGAGGAATGAGTCCAAGGAATAAGCTCAGAAACAAAGTGATGTTCCTGAAGCAAGCTACCATGAATAAGTGGCAAATAATGCTCCACCATATTCTGCACATTTGTGTTTGCTGACTTATTGTGTGAGTAATAACCTGCTGAGAATTAGAAACATCTGTGACTCTTAAGACAGAAATATAAATTATCTCATGTCATATTGAGCAAAAAGCAGGATGACAGGAACTTTATTTATTTTAATTTAGACTGGTTTATATTTTTATTGCCTATTTCCATTTTCTTCTGTATTTTTTGGAAGGAGAGAGAAATTTCACAGCTCAACCAAAGATGAAATGTTAACTCCTTTTTTTCCCTTCAGTGCTGCTTCATTTTTCCCTTGCTCTGGTCTTATGTACACTTTCATTGAAAAAAAATTGCTACTGAACTTTTGAACTTCTCTTATTTAGGAAAAACGAAATTGCAGGTCAGTATAATTGTTTGAGACTCTCTCCCAAAACATTCACCTGAGTCGTAAGAAAGACTCAGAGATCAGATTGTGGATCTGTGTGACTGTGGCTGAGTTGGGAGAGTTTCACTTTGTGGTCCATAAAACCTTTTCCAGTCCTACCACATGGAAGTACTTCACAGAATAAGAAAATGCCTGAGTTTGGAAGGTACCTGAATCTGGAGATATCTAGTCCTACACCCTGCCCAAGCAGTTGCTTGTGGCATTCACATTCTCTGAAAAAATCCCTTTGCCCAGGATTTTTCTCCTGGGAAGCTGAGAAGCCTCAGAGAAAATGAAAACAATTTTTATCTTATTTGCTTCTCCTGTGTTTTGCTCATGTGGAATGTGTTTGGAGATTGTTTACCCCCAGGTGATTGGTCTTCAGTGTGAGTTGTTTTGACTCATTGGCCAAGCTGTGTCGGGATTCCGGAAAGAGTCAGGAGCTTTCATTATTTTCTTTTTAGCATTCCATAGGTATCCTTTCTTTATTCTTTAGTTAGTATAGTATAGTATTCTTTAATACAATATACTATTATAAAGTAATAAATTAGACTTCTGAAAACATGGAGTCAGATGCATCATTCCTGCCTTCGTTGGGGCATTCCCAATGAAGCAAATACAATAGTTACTTCCTAGTTCTTATCACAGAAGGGGTAAATCTTTGCTTGGTGCATTGAAACATTGCAGGGCAAAATGGACAGAAAGAAGTAAAAATGTAAAAACCCAACTGAACTTGTGTAAATATGTAAATTTTCAAGTTGAAGATACAAAACAAAACTTTCAAAGAGAGAGGTAGCATTGTCTTCATCTTTTAAAGTATCTTTTGAAGCCCTGATGAAACTTTGGTTTAGCTGAATACCTGCTCTACAATTCAGAGGGAAATAATGGAATCACAGAATGAATAGGGCTGGAAGGGACCACAGTGGGTTATCTGGTTCAGCCTCCCTTCTCAAGCAGGGTTGTCCTTAGCTGCTTTTAATGCAGCCCAGACCCAGCTGGCCTTCTGGGCTGTGAGTGAAGTGATGGATCATATTGAGCTTCTCATTAAGCAACACCTCAAGTCTTCCTCCTCAGGGCTGGTCTCAATTCATCCTCTGCCCAGCCTGTCCTTGTCCTTGGGATTGTCCTCAGACACATGCAGGACTTTGCACTTGGCCTTCTTGAACTTCATGAGGTTTGCAGTGGCCCCCCTCTCAAATCTCTCAAGTGTAGTGTCTGTTTTACTCAGAAGTCAGACCCAGTGATCTAATGATGCCCTGTGGCTTTAATTATTTATAGCTTAATTATTTATAGCTGACATTGAGCTCTTGATGATTTGGAGTCATTAATACCATCAGTGCTCCAGAATTTCCCTAAACTACAAAGACCATCACTCACACCTTCTCCTATTCTCCCTCGCCTCTATGAGAAAAAAAAAAAAAACATTATTGTTCATGTGTCTGAAAGAAAAAAAGAATTCAGTGGGTAAAGAAATAGGGAATAAGAATATCCATACACTGCTAAGCTCTCCCTTGATTGATTCAGAGATAAAAACTTGATTCTATATCCATTGGAACCTCTCACATCAGATAAGAGGTTTGCAGCATTTTTATCATGCATCTGTAATATAAGATGTGTTACAATAATGAAATTATTAGGGCAAAATAAAAAAGAAAAGCTATTTTGGCTTTTTTTTCCTCAAGATTTGTTCTAAATTGTCTTCTGAGTTATGCTGTGGCTAATATTGACTAATTCCAACCAGTTGCTTTGCTTCTGTTTTTAGGCATTGACATGAAAGCAAGTGCAAAATTTGTATATTCAGACCATAACACATACACCTATAAAAATTTTGTCCACGGTTCATTGCTAATATTCATATTACATTTCTTAATATGCTTCTTGAACTTTAAAATTCTTATCTTTTGTTGTTTGTGAGAGATATGGCTTATCCTATCCTGGCATGGCATCAAATATGCAAAAACTCACTAACAAAAATCGTCTTTTGCCAACTGTAGTAAGATTGACAGCCTGCTGTTTTCATACCTACAAAAAATATCCAGGGAGAACAATTACAGTAGTTGAAATTATTGTGCTTCATTTACTCTAATGGAGTAGAATCTGAAATATTTGGTAGAGTTTGCTGGAGTGGACCGCTTGAATGAATAATGTTTATTGTCATCTTTTAAATGAATGAGCAGTATTAAGATCAGATTTATCACCTAATGATGGAATACATAAGTATATCCCCAATCAATTTTATACTTCCAAAAATAGAAATGTTAACAAAGATACTTGAAGGGCAGCAAGAGAAAGTTACATCTTCTCCCATTGCAAATGTCCCGTGTTGCAAATTTCAACAGAAATGCCCCGTTCCAAGTTTGTATAAATTCTGCTTGCCTGGAACATCCACAAGAAGTGTATTATTTGCTGAAATTCACCATCTAAGCACATGATATTGAAGTGGTACAAATTATTAACAAAAAGCATGCAGTCAGATGCTGACATTTTCACAACATAATCAATTTATGTGATAAAAATCTAAGCTGATAGCAGTCTAATCTTTTGACAGATGCTGAAAGAACACAAGCTTCCAGGGAAGCTCCTCTTGACATTTAAGAAAAAATAACAGGTATACTACCAAGCACAGTTTGAGTTCTATGGACAGTTCATTTAGTCCAAGAAGGGTTTGAACAGAGAGCTCCCCAAAATTGTGATGATAATGGCAGGAGGCTTCAGAGATTAACTGTTCAAAATGATTAATGCATGCTATGATTGAGAGTATGACTCAACAGATTATCAAGGTCTTGATAAAACCAGTGGCAACAGACTGTATGTTTTTTCCCTATTCCTTATTAACAGTTGTTGCTGTTGTTGTTATTTGTAATAGGTTTTCTAATGAAGACTAGGCATCAAAAAGCCAAGCGTGAAAGGCTGTTCCCAGAAGAGGATTTGCCTGTCTGAGAGCACAGAGCACTAAGGTTTCCAGGAGGAGCAGGCTCCTGCCTGCTGCCTGGCAGGCAGTGCAGTGGGGACCAAGCAAGCTCTGACTGCAGCCAGCTGAAATCCACAGAATTGTTCTCATTCCCAGTGCTGCCCAACACAGAATGGAATGGAAAGGAAGCTTGCTTTCCAACAAAACTGCTCCTCCACTGCCTCTGAAGTCCCCAGATAGAAGAACTTGGGTGATTAAGCTGAGCACAAACTCCTGAAAAGAGCAAGTCTTTCCTGCAGTTGAGTTAGAACTTCAGGCATCAACAAATTCAAAACCCCCAAGAATAATGCTTTCACCCCACAAAATTTTTCTCTTCCCCTTGCTCTTGATCCAACCACTGAAGTTGCCAGTCAAAAACAGCTTGAGGCAGTTTTGCAATGCAGATCCTTAGTGATGGACATTAATGTCTTCTTGGGAAAAACCATCAGTCTGAAATGTTGATTGCAATACTTTTTCTTTCACCAACAAAACATGCTGTAAGCTGCATAAAATTGTCCCTTAATTGTTTAATTTAAATCAGCTGTACAGGGACATATAAAGGAGGCATCTGTTGTTTAGCTACTAATAGACTTAGAAGGTACTAACTGTCATGTGAGTGGGTATAAGTGGTTAATTACAAATATCTGCAGCATGACCTAATTTTAAATGTGTAACAAAGGAATTCTGTATTTTCCAAAGATGAATATGATAGCAATATATGTTGTCTTTAATAGCTAGAAATACCTCAGAGGGATGCACTGATGTTCTGAGGCAGATTGGTCTGAAAGATTTTTTTCCCGTTCTTTTAAAAATATTGAACACAACATTGAATAGTACTTCAGCACTTTCTCAGGCTGAGGAATCAGAGATAAAAGCCTCTTCCCATAATGCAACATTTTTAATGGGAAAATGAGGCAAAAAACCTTTATCAACATAGAATATTTCTTTTTTCTAATTAAGGAATCTACCTAAATCAGAGTTTGCAGTCCGTAACTATCTCTGTCTTAACATTTCAGCTTACTTTGCCTCTTAAAAGCTTTTATATGCTTCTATTACAGCATAAAGAAACAGTGTATGGTCCCTCTCCTTCCTCCAGTATGAATGCCTTGTGCCAAAACACAGAACCAAATAGAAAGCTTCCTCATTGTACATTAAGAGAGACAAAACAGTAAGCCCATTCAATTCAGTTGCTCTGTGAAATGCCCAGAGATGCACAATTCCCTTGTGACCTGCCTTCCACTGTGGCAGGGCTCCTTTGGGGAGGTGCCAAAGGTATGGTGTTCACAGAACCATATACCTTGTGTAGTAAACATCTGCTTTATCTGAAAAGGCTGAATCAAAGCATGATGTGCCACACAGTTAATCACAGAAACTTTGTGAGACAAAATGTGCAGTGAGCAACCTATTGCCATCACTGCCATATTCTCAGGAAATTGCAGCACTCAACTGGCTCTTGGGGTAAAATAGTATGATTTTGCTGTTTTTACACTGTGTTGTTTGATGTAGTAAAAATATTTGAGTGATGTCACTCTGCCATGAGACCTACCTGCCGCCCCTTCTTGTTGGCAACAGTAAAATTTTTTTTGTTTCCTCCAAGCAAGAGACAATTAAGATAATTCTATAATTATGTAGCATTTTAAAACCTTCCTTTTATATAGAAGGTGTTGCAGATGGTTTGAGGATCTTAACAAGGCTCAGTTGATCCTAAATTGCCCATTGATATTTTTATTTTCTTTAAATCTATGTTACTCCTTCCCCTTCTGTGTTTCTTGGCTGAATGATTAAGGTCAGCCACTTTTCAGCCCCAAAGGCTCAAAGCAATAATTTTGCTATTGTGTAGTTAATGTCAAGGTGTTTTTTTGGTTTTGGTTTTGTTGTTGTTTTTTTTTTTTTTTTTGTTCATTGACTTTGTTTTTTGGATTTGGTTGCACTATTAACACTCCCCCTGCCAGAGCAGACTAGACATCCTAAGTATATGCACAAAATCTATTTTTCTGTCTAGGAGATGATAAAACAGTGAAGACATCCTTTCTGTTAGCTTCTATCCAGAACAGGTTTCTCTGAGCAGGTGTTGATTGCAGGAAGTTTTAATCCAGATTCAGAAATCCTAGTGGCATCATGATTTCTGAAAGGTGATGTGAAGAATTTTCTCATGATAAGGACAGTCAGATTCTCCCTTTAAGGAATCTCATGTTTTGCAAGTGAAATTAACACATCCATTGGGGAAAAAAATAGACTTCCTTAGCTTTGTTGAGATTTCTTCATTTTTAATCCTCAGTCCTATGAAAAGGTAGTGTAGCTACAAGATCCTTGCCTTGGATGGTCAGACTACTGAATATCTGCATTACAAAGTCTTTCTCAGTTTTGAAAATATCTACAGAAAACACTACAGCAACATTGAGAACCAGCTAGTTGGAGTTTTTAACTGTTCTTTAAAACACATGAGATGTCCCAGCAGAGAGGTGATCACTAGAAGACAAACACAGGTAACTCAGAAAAGCATATGCCATTTTGCCTTTCTAATTTGTAGTCAAATTACAAAAATATTGCAATATTGTTTATAAAAGGTGTGTTTTAAGTTTGTTTTCTTTCCCTAAGAGTATTTTTCTAGGAAGCCTCACAGAAACACGTGTCTTTTAAGGATATGAAACAGAAAAACCAGGGCTATAAAGACAGAAATCAAATTGAGGCAGTTTAAAATTCACCAGTACTCAGTGTGACAATATCCAGCATATTACTCACACTTCAAGGTTATTGTCTTAGCATAAAACAGCTTATAAGGGAAAAAAAAAGGCACGTACATGGACTTTTACTAAAGTTAATGTGATGTTCTGTGGGGCTGGTAGTTAAATGGACTGGTGCCTGTCGATTGTGCTATCACTTCAGTCTGTAAAACCAATTTTCTCGCAGGCAGTCCATATGTCATTAGCATTGTAAGTGCTACAAGAAAATAATTAGCTTCTGGTGTGCTCTATAGCTAAATCACTGGTGCAGAAATGATCAATAAAACAGTCAATAGCAAATAATTTTGTCCTATTTTATTAATGCTGTTAGAATTCATGCGCTTTCCAATCTGGTTTAACTGCAGGTTATGAGACATTTCATGTCACACTACAACTTTCATCACAATGACACTGATCACACAGCTATGCAATATAGTTGATAGAGGCCAGCTGTCGAAACCAGTAGGTGTCTGGGAAATCAGTAATTATTTACAGATGTAAAATTTACTCACAAAATGTTATGAGGTGCTTAGCTAACAGATCTGATCAGACAGAAGTCAGAAGGAGGAAATGAAGGAGTTTAAAACCAGGTACCAGAAGTCTTATCATACATGACTGAATATTCACAGAATCACAGAATTATTTGGGTTGGAAAGTACCTTAAAGATTATCTAGTTCCAACCCACTTATCATGGGAGGGCCACTTTCCACTAAATCAGGTTGCTCAAAGCCCCATCCAACCTGACCTTGAGCACTTCCAGATATGGGGCATCCATAACTTCTCTGGGCAAACTGTTACAGTGCCTCATCACTGTCCAATAAAGAATTTTTTCCTAATATATAATCTAAACTTAGCCTTTTCTATTTGGAAGCCATTCCCTCTTGTTTTATCATTATCTGTCCTTGCCAAAATCCCTCTCTAGATTTCTTGCAGCCTCTCTTTTGGTACTGGAAGATGCTATAAGGTCTCCCCAGAACTCCACAGCCCCAACTCTCAGCCAGTTTTTAGAGGAGAGATGTTTCAGCCCTGTGATTATTTTTGTGTCCTTCCTCTGGACTGGCTTTAATTCACTATCTTGGAGTCTCCAGAGCTGGACACAGTACTACAGGTGGCATCTCACAAGAGGAGAGCAGAGGGGCAGGATCACCTCCCTTGCCTTGCTGGTCCCTCAACTTTCAATGCAGAGTAGGACACAGTTAGCATTCTGGGCTGTGAGTGCACATTGCTGGTTCATGTTGAGCTTCTTGTCCACCAACAACCATAAGGCCTTCTACTCAGAGCTGTTCTCAGTCCACTCTCTGCCCAGTATGTATTTGCGCTTATGATTGCATGTGCAGGACCTTGCACTTGCTCTCACTAAACCTCATGAGGTTTGCACCTGCCAAGCCTGTTCAAGTCCATCTGCATGGAATCCCATCCATCCAGTGTGTCTGGAGATCAGTGTGGCTGTGGTTGCACTCAGTTCCATTGTCCATGTTACCAACAAAGCTGCTCAAGGACATTGTACCCAATACCAAGCCCAGAGGAACATCACTTGTCAGTGGACATCTAGCCACTGACAGCAGCTCTTTGAGGGTGACCATCCATCCAATTCCTTACCCACAGAGTGCTTCATCTGTCAAATACGTGTCTTCTCAGTTTAGAGACAAGAATTTTATGCTGAACAGTGTCAAATGCTTTGCAAAAGTCCAGGCAGATGACAACAGTTGCTCTTCAGTTATCCACCAACACTGTAACCCTGTCAGAGACCACCAAATTTACCAGGCACCATTTGCATGTAATGAAGCCATGTTGACTGTCACAAATCACCACCTTATTTTCCATTTGCCTCAGAACTCTGCTGAGGATCTGCTCCATGATCTTGCCAGGCACCAATGTGAAACTGACTGGCCTGTAGCTCCCCAGGTCTTGCTTCCTTCCCTTTTAAAAAATGGGGGTTATGTTTCCCCTTTAACTAATCATGGGGACTTCACTAGACTGCCATGACTTGTCAAATATGATGGATAATGGCTTAGTCACTTCCTCAGCCAGTTTCCTCAAGACCCACAGATGCATCTAATCAGGTCGCATGGATGTGTGAAACTTCCCATTCCTAGATGGCCTCAGACCAGACCTTCTCCTACAGCAGGGAGTTCTTCATTCTCCCAGTCCCTGCCTTTGCCCTCTGCAACCTGAGTAATGGGAATGCTTGTTAGCAAAGACCAAAGCAAAACAGTTTTTCTCAGTTTTCTTCTCAGTTTTCCCTGGGAGTCAGGTCCACAATTTCCTTCCAGAAAGGGCCAACATTTTGCCTAGTTCTCCTTTTATTACCAGCATAAATTTCTTTCTTGTTGCCTCTGACATTCCTGGCCAGATTTAATTCAATCAGTACTTTAGCTTCCTCAACCTGATTCCTAGATACTTGGGCAGTATCTCTGTTTCTCACAGGACATCTGTCCTTGTTTCCACCCCATGTAGCCCTCCTTTTTGTGTTTGAGTTTATCCAGGAGCTCCTTACTCATCTCTGCAAGGCAGCTTTTGTTTGAGTACCTCTTTGTTGGGATGCGTTGCTCCTGATCTTGGAGAAGGCGATCCTTGAATATTAGCCAGCTTTCTTGGGCCCTTCTTCTCTCCAGGGCTTTATCCCACAGCACTCTACCAAACAGCTTTCTGAAGAGACCAAAGTCTGCTCTTCTGAAGTCCAAGTTAGTGAGCTTGTTGTGCACCATCCTGGCTTTCCTAAGGATCTAGAACTCCACCATTTCATGGACATTACAGCCAAGGCTGCGCTTGAAGTTCACATTCCACACCACAGGTTCCAGCATCTCTTCTCATTGTCTCCTCTATCACTTAGAGAAGGAAGTTGCCAGCAGCACAGTTCATGAAACTTCTGCATTGCTGATGCCATGTTGTGTTCTCTGTCCTACAGATACTGAGGTCATTGAAGTCCCCCACATGGATCAGAGCTTGTGAACATGAGGCTGCTCACATCTGCTTGTAGAGGGCCTCACCTACTCAGTCTTGTTTGGTGGCCTGTAGCAGAGCCCCAGTGCAATGTCACCTGTCCCTGCCCTCTCTTTTGTGACAGTGGTCACAGGGGTTTTCAGGATGAGGGAAGAAACATAGATCTGACTCTATATTTCAGAAGGCTTGATTTATTATTTTATGAAATATATATTACGTTGTAACTATACTACTAAAGGAATAGAAAGAAAAGTTTTATTTCAGAAAGCTCGCTAAGCTAAGAATATAAAAGAAAAAATAATAACAAAAGCAGCTGGCTCGGACAAAAAAAAAAGAGCCAGCTCTGCCATGACTGGTCACTAAATCTAAACATCTACATGAGACCAATCACGAATCTACCTGTTGCGTTCCACAGCAGCAGATAACTATTGTTTACATTTTGTTTCTGAGGCCTCTTAGCTTCTCAGAAGGAAAAATCCTAAGAAAAGATTTTTCATAAAAAGATGTCTGCGACACTCTTTAATCCTGCCCCATAAGGTTTTTGTTTGTTCCCCATCCATCTGCAGGCCGAGCTCCAGGCACTCCTGTCGGTCACTGACATAGGGGGTGACACTCTCTTCTCATCTCCCCCATCTGTCCTCCCTAAAGTGCCTGTATCCTTCCATTCCACCTCTGCAGTCATAGGAGCCATCCCACCATGTCTCCATGATGCCAATAATATCACAGCCCTGCAGACTTGCATGTCTATAACACCTCTTGTTTATTCCCCATATTGTTTATTCCCCATGCCATTTGCATAGGGGCATTGAAATTGGGATCCTGATGAATCTGACTTAGTGGCTGGAGCAGCTGGAATTCCTTCCTGCTGCAAAGGAATGATTTATATCTCAGGATTATTATGAGGCATAAGGTTCTGCAGTCAGCAATCCTGTGGCATCCAGAATTACAGCCGTCACATTTTATCTTTGTTGGTACTGTAGAGGTCAGAAATGCTGGTGACCCTTTTTTCTGTGTTTAATGGCTCCACTGTTCATGGTTTTCATCCAACAGAATCACATTGATTGGAATTGGAGGAAATAAGATTGCACACAGAAGTCTGCACATAGCCTCTATTTGTATAAATTTGCATTTACATTATATTTGCATCTGGGGAGAGCCCGCTTACTATATTTTTCACAGTGCAGCTGCAATGTCTTTGGAGCCTGGGTGCAGTGGTTGAGCATATGTTATTCAGTGCCAGACTAGTTTAGCTCTTTTAAAATCACCAGGAACTGAGTAGTAGATTAATTAAATACTAGAGTGTTTATTTGTAATTCTAGCACTTCCTCTTCTTCTTGTTGAGCCATCATTTTATAGTAGGATTGAAATCCTAATTTTAGCTGCATTTACAGGCAAAGCGTTAATTTGAGAAAACGGATCTTAAAAGTCTAAATATGACTGGCAAAAAGGGTGTCAGAATAGTTAGGTAAAAGGAGAAAATTATAAACCACATGTGTGTATGATGAGTATTTCAAGAGCTAGAAGAGAGTGTTAGGTAAGGACATAACAAGGTACCACTTCTTTGGTGATGGAGAGAAATGGTGAAAGGCAGCTGAAATATAACCACTAGCAACACAAAAAAAGTATGCGAAAGCAAGCTGAACACACATTTAAAACATGTGCTGAATGATTCTACCGAACTTAAAGATGAGAGGACAAAGTCTGTGAAAATAATTGTTTTGTGGAAATGAGTGTTAGGAGGATTCAGGCAGTCACAACAGGGAGCTGTGCAACTTTTACCCTACCCTTAATCATCAGAAGATTTAGTCTGAATTTCTGTGAAAACCTAGGTCAGAAAATCTCTTAGTCTTAGGTCTGTGTTTTCACCAAAAAAACCCGATGCAAATGTCACTCTTGATATCACTGGCAACTAATCCAGTATAAGATGTACTACTGGAAAACAAAGATTTTAATAGAGAATCCCAAAGATTCTCTCTCTGATAGAACTAGGCAAAAAGAGATTTACATTACATACTTTACAGATTACTAATTTTCTGCAAATAGGAGCAATCAATTGGAGAAACATTATATGTCTTGTCTCTGATGAATAAAATTAATTGACAAAATCTAATAAAAATGTAATATTGTCTGGGAAATATCTTCAAACTTTACTATGTCTTTACCAAAGGTTTTCTGAATGTGATTATCTGTAGGGAACAACCGCCTGTCTTTAACTCAGTAAAGGCTCTTGGTTTATGTTAATTTCAAATGAACACTCTTCACTCCCATTTGTGTCAACTATTAAACATATAAACATAAGGCCATATTCTCAATTGCAAGCGAGTCTGAGAAACACAGGGTTCTTTACTATATTAGACTCACTGGAAACAAATTCAGTGGTCAAAAAAAGTCTAATAGACCAAAGGCTGGTGTAAAGGTAGAACAGCTTGCAATTCTGAAATTATTTGAACATATTAATATGTCATTGTAGCTATTTATCTGCATCTTCATATATTGGTATTATGTATACCTTCTCATCACTCATTACTGATGCACATTGCCTGGCATGATGCAGGCTGGTCACCACCTCCTGAGATGGGACAGTGCCTGCTTACTGCTGCTTGACTCCCTCCTCTCACTCCTGGCAGCCTTCCAATCCTGCAGGAATCTGTGGCCCCGGAACCACCAGAGGGAATTGTGGGGTCTTTGTATCTCAGATCATTCTGTGTGATCTTCTCCCATAATTTCATTTGATAACTTATTACTGTAAGCTAGTACTCTCAGTACTTTGTGTAATCCTTGGTCTAACCATGCATTACCTGGAGAGTCACTTCCTTTTCACTCTTGAGTTTGGCTCCTGCTGGCTTGCTTGAAGGCTGTATAGTTCTTACACTGGAATTGTTTCCCATACCCCCGACCTATGCCAGTGAATATTTTATAGACCTGCACCATAAACCTCAGTTGTCTCTGTTTCAGGCTGAGCAGTCTGTATCTATTTAAGTTACTGCCTACACAGTAACTTCTCCTGGAAGCTTTGATCATTTTTTATGTGCACTGATTTTCACCTGCTATTTTATCATCCATGCCATGTCATTAGAGTCTTCTGCCACTCTTTATTATCTTTTTACCTAGCTTTACCCTCAGCTTTTTCACCCTGAACAGCATTTGTAACTGATTACTTCCTTAAGTTTGAATCCAGAGCATTTATTCCCCTTTATTAATATGAAGGCATGTTCCCTTATTTTATGATAACTTTAGGAGCTTTTAAAAAGAAATCTGGTCCAAATGCTTTTACAAAATCATATACACACAGCAAACAGACCTTCTTTGTCCATCTTCTTCATTTTCAGCATAATGAAGTAGCTCTGTTAGATGGGACTTGCCTATACAAAATGTATGTGATTTTCCTCAAGTAATTAGTACATATAATTTCTTCCTCATATAGGCTTATTGATCAGTATTTCATTCCACCTAACTGGAATCCTGCCCAAAAGTAGTCCCACAGCAGCCTGGTATTGAAATACAGAAGCAATTGTAGACTTAAAGCTGTGCATCAGTTCAGATATTCAACATTTTGAGAGCTCTTGGGTGAACACCGTGAAGAGTTTGCAATTTATTGTTTTTTAAATTTGCTGCCTCATCTCTTGACATTTTATTCTGAGACAGAGCCTTCATTGTGTTTCCCAAAGATTCCTGGTGTGGAAAGTTTTCATGAGTTCCTCTCAAGGTAAATGAAAAAGAAATTCATGCAATTTTTTTTAGTAATGCACCTATACCAGTGAAACAATGCAGTCACTGCATGGGTTCACAAGGAACAGACAACAACTATTATAGGTTTGAGACACAAGAATTCCACACGCTAGGTTTGCAGATCAGCAATAATTTATACATGTTTCCTGGTCACCTGATGCTTTTTAATATGAATCTCTGCACAGCTCTGGTAGAATCTAACTACTCTGGCTTATATATTAGCCAACACTCACTCCTTCAGCCATATTACTGTCTTCTCTTACCTTTGACTGATCTATGCAAACTAAGGATATGTTCCTAATGTTTAAAATTGTTTCCAACTTCAGTGCAAAGGTAAGTGTTAATCAACTTCTGTTATTAACTTCTTTAAACCTGCTCTAATATGAGAAAATATGTATACCTCCAAATAGCAATCAGGTCGGAACTGTCCAAAAGGTATCCAACACCATGGTGGCCTCAAAATTTATTGGAGAACAACTGGTCTAGCAATCCATTATTACGATTGGATTTTCTAGCTTCCTTTCTGTTTTGTCTCCACAGGACACTCACTTAAATACAATTTAAAGGTTAGATGCTTCCTTATACTTGCACAGCTAAGAGCTAAATTGTGTTGTAAGGGAACTGTGGCTTAAAATCACTGAGCAATAGCAAATTGACATTTTCTACCTCTCCTTCTGCAGAAAACTGTCCAAGTGTTACTATAAAATTGAATTATGAAAGTTTCTAATAGCTATTAATGACTTCATAATGTTTTTACTTGCAGCAAAAAAACTTTTAAAACCACCCTGACTAGCAGTCCTTTCTTGTTGCTGTCATTGTCACAATAATAACTGTGTTTTCTTTCTAACCAGTGGAGGAGGTTCAACTCCTTAGTTTTATTTCTAATCCTAAATATCTGACTCAGTGTGGCATGGAACATGACTCTTAGCAATGATACCATTTACAGGCAATGGTTATAATAACAAGGCAAACAGTGTTTAATGGCAATTGAGATCCTTAATTAATAACATTTTAAATCTTAGGACAATCTGTTCATCAAACATTGCAGTAAAACTGCTCAAAATTCATGCTTTTATTGCAATGGTACCCAGAATCATCGCTCTTCTAACAGGTTTCACCAGTCTCTCAGTTAAATCTGACAGATATAAACTGCTTTGCCACATAGCTAGGAAAAAAAGTGTGTTTATTTTACAGCCTGTGGTAATTCTGGCTGTTGAATCTGCATCTTGGTTCAGCTGGTAGCTGCATCACTACTAAGCCTCTGCTGCAGAATGGCCCAAGAAAGAAATTACTTGGCTGTAATTAGCATCCAAGGCATCAAATATCACCTAGGAGGATTAACACCACCTCCTTACCACCTAAAGCAAGCCCATGAGTAGGAACATCTCCTGCATGTAGCCCTTTTTGACTGAAGAATGAGGAGCAGCATCTCAGTAAGTGTCTGCCATCAGGGCTGCAGCTGCTTTGGGGATCCATAAGCATCCAGTGAGATGGAGATTCACTCTGGTGGCAGATCATGGCAGAGATAACATAGCTGAGAGGTTACCTGAAGCAGCTCCAGTGTGGATTTCTATCAGGTCCTGGGGCACCACTCTGTCAGCTAAAACCTAGGAACTGTTATGCAACATTTGGTAGTTAAAGAGCATCTTCTGGGGAAGTTGAAGGCGTTCCAGCTGCTACTCTGTCCATCTGTGCTAGCACATGCTCCAGCTCACATAACAGGGAAGAAGCTGGTTTTTGGCAAAGCATTTCCACTGCTCTCATCATTGCAGAGGTATCTGTCCCATCTGTCTTCTGCTTCAGACAAGTGTAATTTGAGAACAGCACTCTGGCAGTGACGAGTGAGAGCTGTGATTGGATAAGTACTAGAATCAAGCCTGACATGAAAGTCTACTCAAATTAAGTAATGTTTGCAGTCAGAAAGGTCTGCCTCAGTCTGCTACTTTTTTCCAGTCATTTTCTGTCAAAAATCTTTCTGAGATAAGTACTTGCAGTTCACATTTAAGATACATCTTAACCTTTCAGGTAAATGCTAAATGATCTTCTTTGCCTTATGATTGCTAATTCTTTCTTAAAAGTCAGGAATAAACCATCTGATGCGTTTAAATTGACATCTGTACAATGCCAGATGTCTTTCATCTAGGTTGGTATAGCAGGACTAAGGTTTATTTCCTTTGCTGGTATTATTCACAAAGATGGCACACTTTGTACTTAGAGCATTCTGCTCTTGTGGCAGCAGTTCAATATAAATTTTCCACCTGAACCCAGTCATTCTGTTCTCAGTCCAAGTATTTCTTTCAAGGACTGTGGATCTTGGGCAGTTTCAACTGAAGTCTTGGTGAGAGAAACATTACAGAGAGAAAAATTCACTTTCATTTTGAGTAGTGCACCAGGACCTGAAAAAAAACCTATCCTAGGGCAGCTTTTGTTTCCTTAAAATTATTTTTCACTTAAAATATAAATTCATTTCACTTAAATTCTTAAATTTATAAATTCAAGGGTTTAAGTATTCCTTATACAGCTTTCTATGGTCATCACAATGTTGAGAGTTTTGGTAAACTTTTCATTTATAACCACCTTGAGCCACATTCAGTAAAAGACTTTGATGTTTTAAAGTTACTGAGGGCAAAATCTGCAGCTAAATTCTACATCCTGGAAAAGGTCAGAAATTTTTGCTGCACTGCAGAGCTTGGGCCTGCAGGGCAGTTGTGCTGTTCAAAACCCAGAGTTGAAAACCCACTCCTCAAAGTTCCTGAGCTGAATGTGCAGGTGGTGTTTGGCTCCACAGTTATGCACCTCTTAAAGTAGAAAAGTTGAAAATCCCCAGTCCATGGAGGAATTCACATCATTCCCTTCCACTAGCAAATGGGAGTTTGATGAAGGAGCCCCTCTGACACCACCTATTGGTACACGGCTGTTGTACAAACAAAAAATGATGGAATTTTGGGAATTCCCATTGATTGACAAAAAAGATCTGTGTCCAGTGGTTACGGCAATGGAAGAAGGAGGAAAAGGCTGCTCTTTAACTTCTGGGCTTCCTTACATCCTTGGTTGCATTTATTCCAAAATTAAAAATAATGTAAATTCAGTAGCAGCATAGGAAAGCACCAGAGAATATTTCCATACTAAACTAGAACACCCTCCTTTAAAAAACATTGCGATTTTCCTAGGGTTTTGTCAGTGGCAGATCAGACCATTGAAATATGTGCTCATCAAAACATGCTGTAACATTTATAATTCCTGGGAGAGAGGAGAGAAAGAGCAAGCTGATTAGCATGTGTATTTGGTGGTGAACTTCCAAGAAAAAAAGCATTAATTGACTTCTGAGATTGTACTGTAGATTTATGCTCTCTTCTTTTTAAGCTAGAATATTTACCCAGTTAAAGATTTGTGCCACGGCTGTGGTACATCATGTTTTGGAACTCAGTGAATGGTTATCTCCCTGAAATTCTTGATTTAGGTTTTAGGAGTGATTATTTGCAGTGTTCATTTGATGGTTTTAACTAATCTGAGGATTTACTGCTAGTGGTTCTGATAAATTTTTACATGATTTCATTTTGACCATAATTTGGTATCTGTACCTATGAAGTTTTAAGTGATTGGGAAGTACTTATAGAAGGCTTAAGTATTATGTCCTCTTTGAATTGATTCCTGATTATTTATTACTTTTAATAAAATCAATGAAAAGCATGTTCAGTCACTTTTTCTTCAATACAGGGTTTAAGATGTGCTATTGCAAAGGAGCTAATTACTTTCCTTTACCTGTGGCTCACTCTGGAGGACTTAATAGGATGAATAGGAGGGGATTATCCAGTCTGAATGAGTGACTGCACACTAGTTCTAAGAGCTTGGTAACTGCAGACATGGCTTGGTAAAAGCAGAAGTCCCATTAATTTCAATTCTAATCAGAATGCCCTTTTCTATTATGATTTCCTGTCACAGAATGGCCAATAAAAAAGAAGTTTCAGCGTACAAGAACATTTTCAGCATATGATCTTAATTCAAATCAGATTAAATCAAACTTTTTATAAAAATTTCCAATGAAACATAAATTCCCCAGAGCCAGCAACTGTTCTGTGTTGAATATGACATTCTTGTCAGTTTGCCTAAGAATAGCTGTAACATTGATTTATGAGAGCAGTTGCAGGGGGTTTCAGCATTCTCCTGCCCACAGCAGATATGTTGGTGGGATGCTGAGACACTGACCCTGATGCTCAAAGCATCTGTAACTCTGGGATGGACACAAACCTGTTTCGGCTCCATGGAATTATGCTGAGTCTGAGATGCTTTGAATTCAGTATTTCAGGCTTACTGAGCTGGTGGTTCCAAGCAGAGGTTTTTCTCTTCACAAAGTGTCTGAAGCTGCTGAAGACACTTACAGGTTTATAAAATGTCCTAATATGTCCTGCAATCAACTGAAACAGTGCAGTTTTTAATAACTCTCAGTCTCAGTTGCATATCTCACCCCTGGGCTGAACTGATTATACTGCAGTCTAGTCTTCGTTTTGAAAATTAGGTTTCAAAACGTGCCCCAAATTCTTCAAATACTTTCAAACACCTTTTCTTTTTTTTTTTTTTTCAGCTGAGCCTGCAAAGACACTGGAACAACAGCTCCAAGCTACCCTTCTGATCTCTTCTGGAGGTTTAGCTGGAAAAGGTGGAAGTTCACCAAGTCACACGTTCAATGGACCACATCACCATTATAGCAGAGAATTTTGTACAGTCATAGAAAATATCTGCAGAGCCAGCAGGTTCCTCAGCTCCCAGCTGTCATCATACTTCAAGAGGGAGGAAAACCCAAGCCACCAACTACTGCCTCCCACCTGAAGTGTCAGCATATACTGTACTCTGATGTACAACCTATCCAAGGTCTATAGCAGTAGAAACTAAAATTTGCTTTTTACTGCAGCCTGCGGCAGTAACTCTCTGCAATCAGCAGAACATGAAGAACAGGGAGAACAGCACTCCATTTCTTCAAAATAGAAAACTTTGTCTTCCAGAACCTGGATAGGGAGGATCAGAGATGGCAGCCAAACAGAAGTGAGGAGGAAGCACTTCTGTTCAGAAAAGATCAGCACCAGCACTCCTGTCAGCCAGGTTTTGAAACAAACAAACAAACAACAAACATACCAAAAACCCAACACAACTTCAGGAGGGATTCAGATTGAAATTCAGACCCCTAGATTTAGGTTTCTGCCATGTCAGCCTACAGCACATGAACCAGGATCATACAGCTGATAAAGCACAGAAAACTAGTACTGTATGAAAAACCTTACAGCCTCTGAAAAATCTGTGTGTGGGTGGTGGTGAAGGGGTGGAGCCTTTGAGACAACATTTGGAGACCCTCTGGGATTTCCCATAGCTCCTAAAAAGGTGTTACTTGACTATCTAACAGTTTGCAGGTTATTTATGCCCTGGCTGTGTAAGCAATCATGGTAGCCAACAGGCAGCTTGAGATGTTTGCCTACATTTGATACTCCAGGGTGAGCACCTGAGAGAGCTGAAAGGCAGGTATGACCCAGGACTGATGAGTGTCACTCACATCCTGGAGAAAAGGCAGGATGCCTCAGAGCTGTCCAGAGTGGCACTGGACATCTACAAGTGAGCAACTAATTTCAGCTTAGAAGCAAATCACACTTCATTGAAGTATAGAGACCTGTTGGCCTCACTAAATTTAAGGACACATTTCTGAAATGAACAGCTCTCCATGTGCATTACCTCTATCCCCACTGTCTGCAGAGATTAAAGATCTTATTCTAAAGGTGAATGCTCTCAGTTCACCTACATTTTTTAGGTGTCTGGAGCCAGAATGTAACATAACGCTTAATTTATTTTTTATCTTCAAAAGTCTTGGCCATATGTTAGATGCCAGTGAGACTGTGGATACCAACAGGATTGTGGGTCTCATTAAAAAAAATCCCTGGAATTTCTACAGAAAGTGAATATAGTCCCAGATAGGGCTGTTTTATTCAAGCACACTCAATACCCCTGTTTTACATAGGAGTTCTGAATACCTGGCACTTGAAGATTACATGCTGCACTGCATCAGGCACCCATGGTTGATCTGAATGTCTGTCTGTATTTAGGACCTCAAGCAATGTCTTCTGTGATGGATTCAAAAGGAATAGACAAACTATAAGAGTGAGCTTCATTTTTCCTAAATTGTGTAAACCACAGACGCTTTGTATTTAATAAAAAGGTACCACTTGATGTTGACTTCCTGTGGTCCTTTTTATTAAGTGTTACTTTCCAGTGCACCCTGAGAGAGAATAATAATAAGCTCTACCACACTTGCTGCACAGAACCCATTAAAACATCATCTGTCCTTGCCCTGTGAAGATGTGCCCCCTGAGAGGTGGTATGAACATTGATTTTCAGAAAATAAAGAAGAAAATTACTTGCCAAAGAGAAAATATAAATTTCCAAAGTCACGTGCACCACTGTGGTACTTCAGAGAACACATTGCAAACTTTGATTATAATTAAACCAATCTGACTGCTGCTTGTCAAACTGAGCATTCAAATGCCTATTTGAATGTTTTCTCATTTTATACAATTGTATCTAAAGGTGTCCCCCCTCATTTCTTGAGCAGAAACTACAAAGTCATCTGAAAAAATTTGCTGTCCACAGCACAGCAAATGTCACCTTTTGGTGACTCTGAACTGGCTTGGGAGAACAATGAAAATCTACATATTTTTCCTGTAAATATTTTTTCTGAATAACTCTGGGATAGTACTCCTCTTCATGCTGCTTTGTCCATGGGAACTGATTTTGACTGCAAAGCATCTTGAGAGCTGCAGGTTCGGCTCCAGGATTTGCAAGTGTTCTTAGACTACTACTCTAACAGAAGCAATGGGACTAGAGTCACAACAGAGGTAGCACAAAGCTAGATACAGCACCAAACAGGTGAAAATGGGGCAGCGTTTTGAAAAGTGGTTTTGTTCTGCTTCATTCCACAGCAACAACTACCACTAAAAACCTGGAGAAGTAGAAGAGAAAAGGAAGAAAATGAAAATGGTTAAGGATTTGATGATACAAGGTATTAAGTTCAGCTTTTACCTTAATGCTGTCCTTAATCCTTTTCCTTTTTAGATACAAGTTTTATAAGAAAAGCTCTTGTATGACTGTATTTGAAAAGACTGATTTCTTACTTTCAGGGGCTAAAAATAGTTGAGAGAGTGCAGATCTCATTGCTGCTGCTAAAGCTGCTTCCTTTGGGGCCAAGCAAGATCAGCTCACAGTATAAAAGAGAAGAGCAGAGCCACAGCTTTTGTCTCCAGTGCTGCCTGGTGTTTGCCTGCTGTGCTGCGGGCACTCCTCAGTCACCGCGCCGGCGCTTCCCGGTACCAACAGCTCCTGCTGGCACTGCCACGCTTCCTGACCCACCGGACCCTCATGGCACCATTGCCTGTGACCACATCACCCTGCAGGACTGTGCTGCCTGTGTGCAGATTGCTCTGGTGGCACTGAAGGAAGTTGGAGACTGGCACTAGGTTGCTGCCTTTTGAAGCATGTTATTGTAAGGCTTAATGGTGTTCTGTGCAAAGACCCCAAAATGGTTCTGAATGAGCCTCTTCCAGGACTTGCAGGCAAAAGCACCACTTGACTGAGTTCAGTTTATTAGTCTGTTAATTAATTCAGATAAGGCTAATTAGCACAGCACTACAGCACCATGGCCCTGCTCCTTGCAGGGCCAATAAGAATTTATGAACCTCACAGTTCAGCCTCCACATTAAAGCCTGAGAATTTCTCCCAGTTTGGCAGGGATCAGGGCACCTTGGGCACCTTGGAGAGGCTGAGTTGGTGCTACAGGCAGGTGCCTACACAGTACTCACGGGCCAAGAGCCCATGCTTCTCCTAGTCCACACCCTGGGCAATCATACACCCACAGTGTGTTATATCCAGCTTGAAAAAGACCAAGATGGGTTTTGTTGTTTCAGGTTGAAAGAGTTAACTGCTTTTCAGCTGATTCTAGCATCTCCATTTATAGGTAGTGACTTAGGTTTGCCTGAGTTGTCAGACAGTGTGTCATTCCTGTATTAGTCATAATTTAGTTATATGTTTCTGCATCATTTTAATGTATGTCAGATATGATTCATCTGGAATGCTATTTCTACTATCATGCAGAATTTACCCAACTGATATTCCAGGTTAATGCAGATCTTGGGAGAATCTTAGAATAGGAAACATATTGAAGCACTGGAAGAAAAATAAAAAAAAAAAGGGGGAAAACGTCAAAAACCAAGACTGTGAAGTTGAGGCTGTGGTTAAAAAAGGACAAAAAGTCAGTAAAAATGAATAGGTGCTGTGTGTGCCTAGCTCAAGAATTTTAGCTTTGAAGGTCAGCCATCTGCCATCCCACAATATTAACCTGTGGATACTTTCACATAGAAAATCACGGCCACTCAGGACAGGAATCTAAGACAAATAAGAAAAATTACCTTCTTCAGACACCCTTTCTGTTTTTTTCTATAGAGTCTAAATAACCAGCTACATTTTCAGAAGTCAAGAGTTCAGCAGATAAGCCCCACTTAGGCTAACTCAAAATTGAAAGAACAAAGATTTCGTTTAAATCCTTTTCCTATCTTAGGCTTTCTTGAGTAATTAGAAGCTGCAAACAAATAACATACATGCTACTCAAACATCCTTTTCTTCTCCCACTGACTGACATATCAGTTACGTGGAGCAGCCACCAATGAAACTGGTACTGAACAAACCAGGCCTGAGTCCTCCAGGGGATCCACGAGTTTAAAAATGTCATGTAGTTCAAGAAGGCTGAGGCCACTTGGGTCAGGACAATCCCCAGAATCAGTACAGACTGAGTTACAATTCCTGAAAATTTCAAGTATGATTAAGGTTTTGTCTGCCTGCTCTGCTTCAGGAATGAACTATCTGTGGGAATAGCCACAGCATGTCTCAGTGATTACAGAGACCCCCCCTTTCTCTTTCTGTCAGTCAAATTCCCAATGACACACATGGTGCTCCAGCAGGAGATCCTGAAAAATTCCCATACCTAATATTCAGTAACTGAACATATAAACACTGTGAATTCAAGTTCCCATTTTGACTGAGACAACAGAGAGATTTTGAGCCCCCAAGGTGCAACTGCATCAGTGAGGCATAATGTAATGTGTGAGGGCAAGAATGCAGTCCCAAATACCCAGAAGGGCTGGTAACACTGTTGTGTTTCAGTAGGAAGCTTTGGTGGGCAAATACATGTAGAAATGTCAACATTATAACTAATTTCTTTCTTGGTTGATCAGCAACAAAATCTCTTTTAAAATGGACTGTCTCTGACAACTCTACTGAAAAATTGTACCATGACTAGATCCATTAATCACTGCGTGACTGTAATACCTTAAAATGAAATCAATCCAAAATAATTGAAGCCTTTCTAAAGACCTGACTCAGGTTCTTGCACTGATTCTGGTCATGTCCAACTGAGATAAGATGAGGGAATGATGACTTACTCAATTCATATGCTTACTCTCTAAGACAGATGAAAAAAAAAGAAGGTATGCATGCTTCATAGATATCTCAATTATCTATGCTTGAAAAACTTGCTTTTAAATGGAGGTACTTAAGAATTGAACCATCAACAATAAATAAAATATTGGTTTTACTTGATATAGATACAGACACAGGGCTATAGTTCACATACCATGGGACTGGAAAGCACTTACATCTATTCCCCATCACTCCCCAATGCAGGTTCATATACCAGTCTTGACAGACTTTTGATTTTTTGTCCTTTTCTTCATAAAATACAGAGAAAACTTTATTCCCTTTTTTTTTATAACTAATTTCTTGAAAAGTGGTCCCATGTCTGCCTTAAGTTATGTTTTGAAAGACCTTCTGTCACTCAGATGAAATATGGTAGATTTTTTGGGTTATCTAGCTTGTGGCTTTAAGCTAGCCACCTGACTAAAATTAATCTTTTCAGTGAAGACTGTTGAAAAAAAAGACAATGAAAACTTTGACCTTTTATCTGTCATTTGCTAATATATTTCCATTTCTATTGAGCAGTAGTCAGATGCTTAACCTGCTCTTTTCCTTCTGAACTAATTCACTTTCCCAAAATCTTTATTCTTCATTTATGTTTTGCATTTTCCCCCTATATCTTATGTTCATCTATTCATATTTTGATGGGTTGGTTCATTTGGAAGATAAGGAGGAAGGATTGTTTCTTCCTGAAATTTTGGGCAGTAAAGCAACAATGATTTAGTCAATCTTCTTTTTCACACCATCTCCAGGCTGTGAACTAAACTTCTGTGTTCTGATAGCCTGGTTATGATTTTGGTTCATATGTACAGAGTAGCTGATGTGGCCACTGCTGCAAAACATAGACTGGAGAACTTTGGTGGGTTTCCTTTCATCACTAGATAAAAATACAGTTCTCCAGCACATTGTGCATGCAACAAAAACCTGCACTGAGATTACCTATGGAATAAAGCTACACACAGGAACAACTAACAGTGGATACAAGGGAGCAATGCAAACAAACAGCATATGTGAATTCTGAAACAGGCAATGATGTACTACCCTAGGTCTCACTTTGGAAGTAACAACAAACCATGGAGACAATCTAGGCAGTGATTTAAGGCACCCATAATTCCACCATCACATATGCATTCAAAAATCACATAGAAAAGAATATTCTATATGATAAAAACAAACAAACAAAAGAACAACCCCCCCCCCAAACCCACACTCAATCAATTTAACTATCTAGAATACAGATACTGATATCACTACTGACTACCTAGACATTATCTAGAGAATCCAAAGGTTTATGCTGACAGCAAGAAGATGAATGTTACACATCATACAAGTTGATGTCCTCTCAGATATTCTAGAACTGTTGCTCCAGAAGAGTTCAGACCTGTGGATTATTTGCCATCTTAGATGCCCAAGATATCCAAGGGCATCTCAAGTCATGCTAGATGCACATCTGTGTTCGGGCAACCAAGTCCCTCCTCTAAACCTCATCCTCCTCTGAATTTCTGGCAAAAATCAAAAGCTGGGTGAATATTTGCATCTGGAAATTGAAATTGTAAAAGACATTATTTAAACCTTAAAACTTGTGAAAGTAAAAAAATACATTTGAAGAAGAACTGCGCTTCAACTGCTGTAAAATTCATCCAGAAATCCTTCCTTTGCAGCAAACACAAGAATAGGGTCCCCACAGGATTCACAGGACTCCTGTGTGATCCCACAAGGAGAGCAAAAAAATATTTTTGGAGCATCACTGGTGAGAGCATAAAAGGTTGCTCATCTTTGCAATTATTTCATATTTGCATTTAGGGCTACACAGCAGGCATATTTTTTTAAACTCAGTCTTTACTTGAATGGTTTTGTTTTGTCAGTTTATGGACAACATGTCTTTGGGATTGATGAGGTTCTAAAGCTGTGTGCTAGGCAAGACTGAAGATAATGAATGAAGAGGTCTCTGAGGGTAAAAGAGGGATGACAAGTGATATAAATAAGTGGTGTCCCTCAGATATGCACTCCTTGGTTGTCAGCTGCTTTCCAAAGGCAATTATGAAAACAACTGAGGCCTGAGGGAGGCTCAGTGGAGTCAGTCGTACTCAGTACCTCCATCCCATTCGACTGCACTCTCTAGGGATGCATTTTACTGTAAGGGGGCAATACATTTATATTCTCTCTCATATTTCTGGAAGGATGGATATAGATACATGTGGACAGCACAGGCAGACACAGCTCCCCTGCCTGAGCCTGCCCCAAGCTGGCCAGACACAAGTTAGCTTTAACACAGAGGTCATAAGGTGTCGTGCACGATCCACATCAGCAGGACGGATTGTCTCAAGCTAAAATCTGTGCACAGCATCTGGATTCCATCTGGCTCCTTCCTAGATAGCTCAGAGAATACCAGTTCATGCTACAGAGAGCTTTAGGTATTCCCATTGTGTTCAGAGACTAAGAAGGGTGAGCCCTCACTAACAATCCCTCTGTCTCAGCTGCATGACTAACCTGGTACAGGCAACCAGCCTCATGCATTTGTACCCAGCACTACCCACAGGAATCCCACTCTGAAAGGATGGGCTCCTAATATTCTCCACATTGCATGAGCAGCAAAGCTCTCATATGAGTGAATAGAAGTAATACTGTTCCTATTCAAGACAATCCAGTTAATATCTGTTGATGCTATGCCTCCATATCCACCTCTTTTAAATGAAGATGCAAATAGATGGAAAAAGAGCTTCCATTTTGGTGCCTGATTCTGGCATCTTTGTTTCCACATTCATCATTGCTGCACAATAGTCGCCAAGTTAAGCAACTGTTGCTTCTCTTTGTTCATTGAAGCATAAAGACACAGTTCTGTGGTCTTATATAACTATTTAATTATTTTGAGTAAACACAATAAGAGTGATAGTAGCTGAAAAAAGTCAATCAAAGCATACAATCTTCACTCTCTTCATTGCTTAATTAGTAGTGTGTTAGGGCAGGGTATAGTGGTTATACAAGATAAGTTTCAGTCCTCTTGTGGTCTCAGAAATGTCCTTTTCATTACAGAATCACAGGATGGGGCAGGTTGGGAGGGATCACAGTGGGTCACCTGGTCCAACCTCCTGCTCACCCAGTAGCACCCTAGAGCACATGGCACAGGATTGTGTCCAGACAGCTTTGAGTATCTCCAGTGAGGGAGACTCCACACCCTCTCTGGGCAATCTGTTTCAGTGCCTGGTCACCCACACAGTGAGGAACTTCTTCCTTATACTCAGGTGGACCTTCCTGTGCCCCTTGCCTCGTGTCCTAGTGACTAGCACCACCATGAAGTGCCTGGCTCCCTCCTCTTGGTATTCCCCTCACCCCTAAATTGATACACATTAATGAGGTCACCTCTCAGTCATGCCTTCTTAAGGCTGAACAGGCCCAACTCCCTCACCTTTCCTCACAAAAAGGATGCTCCAGTCCAGCTGCCATCCTCATCATCCTCTGCTGGACTCACTCCATTACTCTTTTCTTTACAGTACTATTATGTGCACCTAGTTAATTTTAAGTTATCAAGTTGCATCACAATTGATAAAGGAAAATGGAGTATGAGAGGGTTGGGATTTCTTAGAGAGGGGTTCAGTTATTTGTAAGGAACCTCTTCCAGCACCACAGTGTCCTGCCAGCTTTGTTCCCCTGCCATCTGTACCTGCGCCGCCTACATAATATGCACTCTCCTGTTTTATCATGCTGAGACAGACTTGATCAGACTGATGCTGGGCTGAAATGAGGAAAAACACCTGCCATATGAATGCTTATGAACTCTGTAAAGGTACACATAAGCACTTATATGTGTGAATTACCCACACTATTCAAATAATGGTGACTGGAAGGTCAATCTGTAAATGATGAATATCCTGTGGTACACTACAGGTCAAAATAGGTGATGTGAGAATCCACTATGGCTTAAATTTGGAAAAAAAAATCACATCTCACTGAATAAGTGCTCTCTGGTGGTCTTCTTTGCTGTCAGGAATTAAAATTCACCACAATGTTTGGGTTTTTTTCACATGGGACAGTTATTAAACTCCCAGATATGAAGTCATAAAACACACAAAATCTTCACAGGGAAAACACCCAAACAAGCTATTGTCTTTGAGAAGTGTATTCTGTAGGTTCACATTGCTTCTTGAGTATATTATTGGTCTTTTTTAAGAAAACATATCTGGAATGACATGAAAACAATTCAGCTCAAGGCTGACTAAATTGGGTCACAAGTCCAAAGGTTTACAAATATGTGTTTTTCTACCTAAACTTACTGTTCATGGAAGAATATATTGGACTGGAGTCAAAAATCAAGCCCTTGCTATTTCTATTTCTGGTATGTTACCTCAGCATTCTAGGATTTATGAAGCTAGAAACATTTGGGTTTTTGGGGTTTTTTTGGTGCCTTGATTGGTTGGTTGTTTTTTCGCTGATACACATTCAAGGAATAATTCTTCAGTGCAAAATAATAAATAAAAACATGTTATCTTTCAAAGTGATTTCAATTCACATTTTTGATATTCTTATTCTTCAATGACTAAAGCTACACTTGAAATATGGTTTCAGGAGTTGGTTTCCTACAGCGTTTTCTTTGCTCCAATGTGAAGCAGAGAAATCACCTGAAGAAATTTTCAAGATTCTTGTTTCTAGGTTGTGGGAGTTGAATTTTAAATGAGTTGAGTTAACCTGTAAAGGCAATGATTGCATTTGCATCTATGTCTTCCATATAGTCAGTTCTGCTAATGCACTGATAGTGTGGCTGATCATGTGTTTAGTATGTCATTTGCTAGATGGCCATAACAGTAGCCCTGGGTGAAGGAAGTTTGGTCAAATACTGAAAATGGGATTTTTAAATGGATTATGTAAAGATTTTTATTTTGTTTGAGAAAATTCTTTATAAGCATTTTTAAACTAGGGAAGAAACAAAAATTCTTTTATGTTGAGTTTTGTTTTAGACTGTTTATAACTGTCTCTTTTTTTTTTTCTTAAGTGCTGGGAAAATAAAAAGGACATATCTATCAAATTTGAAAAGATTCAAGATATTTCTAGGCACCCAGTGTGAAAGAAATAAACTGATTCTGATGTATATATTAAAAAATATATTCCTTGCACAATCTATCTAAAATAGAGTTCCTTTGAGGTAGCTAATGTTGGCTGTTAAAAATAGAGGTACTTGACATTTTAGAAAGCTTGGACCAAATAAGCCTCTACCCATTACAGAAAAGTAGATTTGTACTCCTGGGAAAGATCCTAGGCTGAATCTGGCAAAAACTTTCAGTGCATAATTAATGTTCATCCTTGCTGCCACATGCATATAATTGAGATCAAAGTTTCATTTGTGTACAAGTTAATTCAAAGCCTTTTTTTCCTTCCCATAGCAAAGAACCAGTGTTATTCTGGAATCAGTGATGAGCAATAGGATAGCAAGTAGTGACTCATTTGCACTTTCAGTAATCACACTGGAGCACTTGACCTGTACAGCTAAACCAAACCATACACTTCAACCTAAAAATGTTTAAGTTCAAGCATAATTTTCCTGAACTTTTAATATGAAAAATGTCTATCAATTACAGAATGAGTCATCCAAAAGGAGAGAGAATTTCAGAAATATAAGTCATTAACTACAATGTACTTTGCAGAGGAAGATATAGGTAGAAAAGTCTTTCATGGGAACCTGAAGGACGGTAGGGATGTAGTGAGCTAGCACTTGAATAGAGTCCACTAAGAATTACATTTTTAGTCCTGGAAACAGTTATGTCCATAGCCATCTGCAAGCATAAAACACAAGCCTGTGGAAGACAACATGCATGTACAATTGAATTAAAGCCCCTGTATGTCTCTCCACATGACTATAAGCAGAAAAAGTTAGTTTTCTTGTGAGTTTGTGTGTCTGAGAGTCCAAATTCATGACTCACTTTCCATCTTTGGCACCAATTTACTTGTGACCTTTTTCCTCTCTGCAAAACCTAAAAAATCAGAGCAATGAAACTTCCCCAATACATTGTATTGCTGTCATGAAACAAATGAAGACTGTGAAGTAGCTACATAAATCAGTCATTTTAAAATGGATTTTAAATGCAGCTGAGAGTAAACTACTAATCACAAAGTGGCTGAATTCTAGGTCATCCTGCATTTCTCTTCTGATGACATAGTAGTCATCAAAACTGGATTTAGGTTTGCTACATAATATAATTAGAGAACAGCTTTAATAACATACGTAGTCTATTTTTGCAAATTAAGTCTTGTCTCAAAACACAGCTACAGAGAATTTCAGATGGAACTCAGTTTTTTATTTAAAAGCTGAATTTCTGATCCTGCATTGACCCTTTCCCTATGCTATTTCACTGCAACCATAGAAGCCCAGTTGTCCGGGCTTGACGCACTTCTGGTTACTCCAGCACCAACTAAAACCACTGGCTAATCAATCCACCCCATGGGATACACTATGCTGTGTGACTGCATCCTGCACAGGCTGGCAGTGCTAGGACATTCAGCGTGTCCCAGCACAGTCACCTTTCCAGGGAGCTGTAGTCTCTTGATGTGTGGTTGCTGGAATGTAGAGAGTTTGCAAACTGTCTTTACAAGGGTCTTTACTTCTGTGCTGCTCTGACCTTCTCCCCTGTGCCCCACTGGCATGTGAGAAGCAGATGCAGGAAAATGGTCCCTGTAATGTTTTCTTAGACTTTCTACTGGAAGACTTCATCCCACCAGGAGCAGTGTAGACTACACAGGGCAGAATTGAGGAAATTACACAGCATTCTTGGTCATGCTAATGTTTACAGCACTTTTGTTGGTTTTTTTTCAACTTTGCTAATATTGCATCTATCTATCTGCTTTGCAGCTCTGGTCATAATAAGCCAGTTATGGCAGTCTCAATGTCCTCTCTCTGGCCAAACAATTGTGCAAACCCTGAGAGATTTGCCATAGAAATGCTAGCGTTGTTTGGCTTAGTGGTAGATTTTCTCTTCTGTATAGAAATGAAAATATGAAAAAAAAAAAAGACTCAGAGCTTGGTGAGAAACCTGAGCAAATTTTTAACAAAATCAAGTTTCATTAAAATAACAAAAAACACAAAGCAAAACAAAAAAAGCTTTACAGGCTACCTATTCTGGTGGGAAATTACTACAATGTATAAAAAATTCATCTACAAAGTCACTTTGCATAGCTTTTTGTACATCAATATGTTTCTTTTTTAATTTTTTGGGGGAGTTTTTTTAGTGGCTTGTTTATTTGTTTATTTTTCCTTTTGACTACTAGTAGGAAACTTTTCAGTGGTCATTACTTGATTTCCACTATAGTGGTGACCCATGCAGATTCTTAGCCATTTATGAATATGTAATACTGAACATTGTACAAAGTTCATTAATCTTCACTCCCAGGTAATTAATGTCAAAGAGACAGAATAGTTTTACATTCCCATAATTAATGTAATTATAAATGGGGGAAGTAAGGGGGGAAAAAAGCAGCAAGGAAAGTAAATTAATTCTGCAGAGGTCTAGATAACCTTTTATTGCTTGTTCAGGAGTATGTGAAGCCTCCTTCAAGAGATCATGAACACAAAAATTAATGAAAGGGTAGGAGGGCTTGACAGACTCCAGAGGAACTTGATGCTGTCCAAAGCAGTTTGCAAAGTAGAGAAGCAAGATAAATGCTTCTTCAGCTTTGAAGGAATGTAGAAAGCAGAGAACAATGCAATCCTTTGCCACATTCCAAATCCAGCTTCTCTCAGCAGTGAATCTGATTTTAAAACCAGTGAACATACTGAAGCAGACACTGTGCTTACTATTTTCCTGGTGCTGGCCCAGCAAAATATAAAGTAGAAAAAGCAAAGAGGTCTCAGGGAGAATTATGCATAAGCATGGAGGTAAACACAGCCCTGATATACTTTTCCCTTAGCTATTATTGTATGGAGGAATTATCTGAGTAACAAAAGGCAAGGGTGTAAAATATACGCAAAACAGGCAATCGATTTCAAAGGATTAACATCCTGTGGCTGCAGCTAGATAGTATTTTAGGACTAGTCTAGTCTAGGACTAGTCTAACCCTGGATGGAAAATAGATTTAACTAGATCCCTTGTCTAAACACAAATTCTGCAGTCTTTTAAGGATGTAATGATCTGGCGAGGAAATTTTTATGCGGTGTCAACCATCAATTGACTTTTAAACTGGAGTGCTTGGCTGAAGAAAGGAGCTGGTTATAAATAGAAACATAGGTGACTGCGGAGTCCTGAATGTCTTTCCTTGGCACCTAAAAATAATTGTCCTGGAAGATGTAGTTCCTGAACCTATTGTGTCATACCCTTGTCTAGTCATCATTCATCACACAAGAAGAAATCAGAAGGACACTGCAGGGAGCAAAAATACATGTGTGCTTTGAGAATTGCATGGTATTAACTGAGAGAAAGGTATGTTTACAGGAACTTGGTCTTCCAGAGTCTGGACACGCTGACACTGTGACTTTGCCTCTTTCACTCTTTGCCAAAGTGTTTGCACCCCAAGCTCTCCCTTTGAAACAGAATCTTTTGAGAATTTCTCCAAATAATTGGTGCAAAGAGAAAGTCCCTGTTTCCTCAGTGACACCTATTAGATAAGGTAGTGGAAAACAACTAAGAAACAGTGGAAACTTTAGTATTTGGCTCATTTAAATGACTCTACAAATCACAGCAATAGATCTGAAATAATAAACAATGTGACTGCGACACAAAAATGAACTAGAAAGTACAATGGGAATTTTTCTATTCTTTTTATTTTGCTTAAGTTTATAGCTTTCTGCTCAGAACACTAATCATCACTGATTTTAAGTACAACTTTTAAAAAAATTTCTTCAATTCACTTGACAGAGGTAGAATTTCTCATGGGAAAATTCCACTCTGCGGTATTGCCAAGACAAAGAGCTCAGAAGTAACAAAAGGGATTTAAAATCCTATGTCCTTTAAAAAATAGCTTGTTATATTGAAATTCCACTCCCTAAAACTTTTGTGTGACATTCAGGTTGGGATTTGAGGTTAGTTTTACAGGCTGATCATTTCATTCAGCCCTGGAATTTTACCAGACATATCTGCAGTTTTCCCTCTGTGAGGCCAAGATAAATGTCCTAGCTGTAGAGAAAGAAAAATGTATTCAGATATATACTTGTATCAAAAGCTCTATACAACTCATTCCTAAAGTAGCTGGACTAGAAATATCAAAGCACTGCCACATTCCACTGTCGTGAGCACACACAGAGAACAGAAAAAAAGTATAGCTTGTGTCATATGGCTCACAATCTCATTAATAATTATTATTAATACTTATAATTATTTTGTTATTAAAATTGTTGTACTGATCAATAACTTTAGCATTTTATTAATTTTTAATGGAAAAATCAATGAAATACTGACTGTAAATGCAAATGTATAAAATATCAAAACCCACTCAAATTAATCAGCAAAGAGTATAACACACACACAAAAAAAAAAACGTAAAGGGAAAGATAGGAACTAATTCTGAGCTAAGCAGTCCACCAGAATAACTTTCCCTCTATAAATGATGCTATTGCTCCAAGCTGCATTTTGTAGAAAAAGCTCAATTATTTTGCTAAAGCAAATTTATTCTGACATTGTCAACTGACATGGTCAACTTTCTCTGAGATAAACTGGTTGTAAAGAAACTGATTACATTCTTTCTAAAGATAGTAGAAACATTTCCCTTCCCTGAAAGAAGTACTAAATCAAATTCTAAAAGTCAAAATTGCCTAGAGTGTTTGGTGAGATCAGCAATGATCCTGAAAATTGGAAAAAACCCCTTAAAAATGTTCTGAAATGCAACAGGGTCAATTCCAAAATGCTCCATCTAGGCTGAAGTCTGGATGAGCGACTAGTGGATGATGGGCAGCTCTGCAAAGGCCATTCTGAGGATGATGGGGACCCCAGAGTGGGTAGCAGCAGTCAATAACAACTCAGTCAAATGTTAAGTCATCACAGGCTGAGCAGATCTGGCCCTGTTTTAAATTAGCAATTAAAGTGCCCCCACTGCTGTATACAAGCCAGCCTTCCTGATTTCTGTTTTACATGAACTCCTATTTCGGCCACTCTCCAATTCATACAATGTCCTCACAGCATATGTTCAGAGAGGATGCCCTGCAGCCTACCCTGCACATCCCACATTTGACTAGTGAAATTTCTGGAGGACACAAACCAGGGTGTTAGTGCAGAATGTTTGCTGGAGTCTCCTTCTTTGGATGTATAATGCTGTAACAGATCACATATCTTATTTAGAGAATGAAAACGTGTCCTTTTATTCTCCTGTTTCAAGGAAAATTTTCCTTGGGAATTATAGTCAATCAAAAGAGGAGAGGCTAGCAATCAAGGGAGGTGATTACCCTCCTCCATTCTCACGAGACCCCACCTGAAATACTGTGGGTCTGTTAGTGCAAGTTCAGAGGAGGACCAGAATAAGGTCAGAGGGTGGGAGCACCTCTCCTAAAAAGACAGACTGAGAGCTGGGGTTGTTCAGCTTGGAGAAGACTGCAGGGAGACCTCATTGCAGGTACCTTGAGATATTTTTAAAAAAAGGATGGAGAGGGACTTTTTGGGCAGGCAGATAGTGACAATACATGGGGCAATAGTTTTAAACTGAAAGAAGTTAGGTTTAATTTAGATATGAGGAAGAAATTCTTTACTTAGAGGGTGGTGAAGCACTGGAACAGGTTGCTGAGAGATTGGGGATACTTCCTTCCTGGAATTATTCAAGGCCAGGTTGGACTGGACCCTGAGCAAGCTGGTCTAGTAAATGGATCCTTGCCCATGGTAGGAGAGTTGGAACTAGATGGTCTTTAAGGTCCCTTCCTACCCAAGCCATTCTATGACTATATGATCATAAGCAAAATACTGAAGAATTAATTTCAGGTGGTTTTTTTTGCCTTGGAGTCCCTGTGCCCACTTCTGTGTTCTCAAAAACATATTTTCCTATTCAGGATAATTTTTTCTTTGTTGTTTCCATGTGAAATGTAAGACAGATGACTAAAATTGACTTCAGGCCCATTCCTGAAAAAACTACAATGAAAATTAGGTATTTATAAATGCATATATAAGTTTAAACCCCCAAATGTCATTTTTGCAGTCTCAGACATAAGAATATCAAATATAATTCATCTTTGTCTATGTAAGGGACTTCGGAATTCAGATTTTGGGCTGTTAAAGGTGGACAAGTGTTCTTCCCAAATAAGACCTTTTTTCTTTTCTCTTATCATCTTGCATATGAGCTGCAGCTATACAGTTATGTCTGCAATTTTTTTTTTCAAGCATAGAATATCAGGAAGTCCTAATATACATCCTCCAGATAAGTGCTCTTTGCTCTCCTTTTCAGCTCCTCTTTCTAGTGCTGAACAAGAGCTATGAATTGTTTTACCTTATCTTATTCCCTATGGTTCACATTATCAAACCTTTGCATGTTCCAGTTGAATACTTACAGTTTTTTCTGTGGTATCTTGTGAGGGAAAAATACACTTCATTGTGTATTAGTTACTTACCAAACCAAGGCCTTTGTATTGCATTAAAGGAACCAGCACTGCTTTTCTCAATAATTGTTCTTGTTTGGGCTTTTAACTATTCTCTTCCAAATTTCCCATAGTATTTGCAGATATTTGTAATTAAGAACGTGACTTTTTTTCCCCCAGCTGTGCATAAATGATGTCATGGCCAAATATAGAATGGTAAGGAAATATTGTTTGTGTCAGGTGATAATGCAGGGAGGATAAAAAATATTTTCCTCAGTAGGATGGTGTAAATAATTAATTTTTTTATTTAATGGTCCAACTGAAGAGGGATGAAAAGGGCACTTGCAGTATTTAAAACTTCCCAATTTTCACTTGACCTAAAATGAAAAATTTCAGTAATAACTGATAGTGCTCAACCATTTAGCTTTACAAAACAGTGAGAAAATACTACCAAGCAACACAGCTTGTTGACATGGTGCCAAAGCCTGGATAAATATTAATGCCTAGAGAGATTGCTGCCTGAAAAATGCCATTTTCCTGTTCTGAGGTAAACAATTATTCTTTGGAGAGAATGCCTCCAGATGAAGCAGACAGCCCTCACAGCCCTCATTGCAGGACAACCACAGCAGTAGCTGGAAGTTGCAGCCAACTCAGGGGGAGTCAGGGATCTTGGAGGAGAGATCTTAGGAGAGAATCAGCAAAGTCAAGTGCAGCAGCAAGGAGCAGCATGAAGGCAGGCAGATAGAGAGCACAGCAGCTGCTTGGGAGAACGCAGAGAAAGCCAGCTGAATAAGAACTAGGTGAGGAGTTCTGAAAGCACAAATGTACCAATTATTACTCATTCTGTATCTGAGACATTAGACAGGTATTCCGTGGCAAAAGCTAGGACACAGCTGTCTTCCTGTGGCAAATGTCATTGATGAGCAGCACGTGGTGTGGCGGGGTAAATAGTGAGTCTGTAATGGTACAAAGCAGAGGCCTCCAATCTCCAAAGGCTGATGGGAAGAATTGCAGAGGAATAAACACACTGCAAACAGCAACATCATCTACTTTCTTCGGTGCTGTAAAGAAGACATGTTTTTCTCTGGCTGTTCATAGTATTGAGGGTGTCAGCAGAGTGTGTCTTCTCACAGAGAGAGACAGGAATGTCAAGATAACTGTTTCTCTTCTAATGTCTTGTTCTCTCTCAGACTTTGAGGGCACTGCTCTAGGAAAACCAGACTCCACAAGGTGTTCTGGTACACTGCAGTTGGCAAACTGGATATGCTAGTGCAGTTATTGTGGTGCTCTTGATCCACGTGCAATTGATGTGAGTGCATAAAGAAGATCAAAGCCACAACTCTGTCTCATGTTCCTCCTCCTAGTCTTTCATCTCTTTACCTTCACTTGGCAGAGGCAGCTTCAGTAGTTAATTTTAGGGTATCAATGGTTTATTTTGAAAAGGATGTTAAACCTGCCCTTTGTCATGCTGCTGGCTGGATTAGTGATAAAAAGGATCAGGAAAAAACAGGAATGCACCCTGGGACTTTTCAGAGAGCAGTGTGGAGTTGAGAGTGTTGTGGTTGCTAGGCAAAAGATGTTCAAAAAGCCCTTGTTACAGGTAGAACAATGGGTTCTTTAAGCCCACAACACCAATTATGCCTATTATTTCCAGCTTCCATGAAATATGTGTTTATCCAGAGGAAATTTAATTTCTTCTTATCTATCAGCATAAATGGCTGCAAATGTGTACAGCGGGATTTGGAAACGTCCAACAGCTTCTCTGTGTCCTGCTCTGACCTGGTAGGCATGGGGTAGGAGGAGGAAACACAGTGCTGCTGGAGCTCTGCTTACGCTGAGTAAATTTTTATATTTGTTGTTACATTTGAATGGATGGACTTTGTGAAATTCTAAAAACAATAGTATGGGAGTCACTTGTACCTCCTCTACTCACTGATCCTTTATTTCTGACTCCAGGAGGTCCAGAACACTACAGACTAAATTAATCAGGCAGCTTGGGAGGAGGTGTGTATTTAAATTAACAAATTAATGCATTTCCTACCCATGTCAATCTTTTTATTCACCCTAAAAGGGAAACTTCTAATAATTACTGTATTTTTTGGTGCATATAAAGTACTGAAATCACATGATAACCACATAGTTTGATAATCTGAAAATATTAATTTTGTTTAAAAATTGAATCAATTACTAGGGGAGAAGTACAAAAATAACACATGTAACTTTTAATTAAAAAGTATCACTTATCTCATGAGGAAAGAAACAGCTACAGGCTTCAATATGTGAACAAATTTTCCCAGCTTTTTTTTTTTTTTTTCAGGTTTTGCTAAGGAAAAAAGAAGTTGGAATTATCACTGCTGGGATGGATGTGATTTGCTATTGGCAGATAAAGGGATCAGATAAATCCATTGAGGAATGTGACAGAAAAACTGTGGGGACTTCCTTTAAAAAGAAGAGGCGAAAACTCAGGGCTCCAGTTCTGCTGAAGGAAAGTCTTGGTTTAGCATCATCTCAAATTTGGATAAAAGTGCAGTACAAATTTATTGTTACTTTCAGCAGTCTGAAGCTAAGTGTAAGCAGAGACAATTATTTCATTATTCTGTGGTGACTGTTGTAATGGAAAGAAAATGCTGAAACTCTCACCCCTTCTAGTGGTCTCCCACAGTGCCAACCTAGTACCCAAGAAGATCTAGAGCTCTACTCTGTACAGAACAGGCAAATACTAGGTAGTGGCAAACACTAGTTTTTACATAGGACAATAGAAAGTAAAGACCATTGTTTCCTTGTGTACCAAATTAGTAGTAATCATGACTTTGAACTTAGGTAGTTGTCATTATCTGCTGAATAAAATCATTCAGCTCAGAGTCCAAAATTTTTTGTTCTGGTAGAATTCCTAATGAAGTTGAACAAAACCCATGGAAGATACACTGTGAACATCCCCAGGATTAGCCAAAATCTAAACCATTCCATCTTTTCAATCTAAGAGAAAGGGAAACCACACAGAGCACAAACAGATTAACCACAGCAGGAGCTGTGTGGGGTCAGACTGAAGTTCTGTCTAGTCCAGTATCAAGCTCATAGTGAAGAGTAGAAGGAAAGAACAATGTATTTTTTTATATATTTAGGAAGAGTAGAGATAATTTTCAAGAACAGGCTCACCATCTGTAGTTATTTGTAGCTGAATCAGAACTAGTCACACTGGACTCTTACACCTAATGTTTTTCAAATGATCTTTGAATCCACCTTAAGTTTAGAACCCACTGCTCTGAGGCCAGGAATTCATAGAATCATAGAGCAAAACTTCCAAAGTCATCTAGTACAACACCTCTGCAATGAACAGGGACATCTTTCACTAGATCAGGTTACTCAGAGCCCTATCCAATCTGACCTTGATGTTTCCAGGAATGAGGCATCTACCACCTTTCTGGGAAACTAAACTAAATCAATCTCTTTTAGTTTAAAATCACTAGCCCTTATCCTATACAAAGAGTTCTTCAGCACTTTAGGAATTATCATCAAATTAAAATATGAGAATTGTGTCTTTTTTGCTGGTTTTGATCTAAAGTGTTCTCCCACAATACATCCCTGAAAGCTGAGTTAAGAAGACACCATATGGAAGGAAGAAGGACCTTTATTCTAGCATGAATAAACTTTCTCCTAACAGCAAGTTCCCCCAAAATGAACTTCTCAGTTTGTTTCCTTTCCAGATATTTTTAAGCAACCCTGCCACCTTAAGTATTGAGAAGCAATTTCTCTATCTTTTCAATATCCTTCAATTTAAGCAGAAGTGTGTCTTTTTCAGATACTTGCCATTGTAATCACAAGGCAAATTATTTATTTTGATATTTGCAGTTTAAGGAACAGCACACACATCCCAGTTGTGTGCAGCTTAGAGAACTTGACGCAATAACTGCATTTTACATCTTTTGCTCCTTAGGTTTAAAATTACCCTTCGTCTGCTGACATAATTATTTTCATTCCGTTCCCCAAATCCATGAAAGTTTGTCTCTTGCATTAGAAGCATCAAAATAAGCTCTGTTCAGGGCTCCACAATCTTCACTTTACAAACTACAGTTTGAAATATTTCTTCAGAATCCAATTCTTCCTACACAAAACCGTGTGAATAAATAATTTACTTTTGCAAGATTCAGCACCCTTAATTATACACACACACCCACAAAATTGATTCAACCCACAGGATATTTTTCCCTCCTATGTGTGCTGCATGGGTGCTACTTTGGTTGCATTTTGAAAGTTTTAAAGATCTCATGTAAAAACCTGATTTCATTGAAATCAATGACAAAAATCTTCCTTATCAACAGAATCATAATTGTGTCTTCTATTTTTATCATGTTCATTTATAATTAATTCCTTGAATCTTATAAAAAACTACAGTGAAGTTCTACTAATAATGAGCCAGAAGCTTTGTTAGTGGTCTTACTTTGACCAAGAAAAGAAAAAGGTTTAAATTTGCTCAATGTCTACCTATTCCAAATTCCTTGTTTACCTGCTGACATCTTCAGTAATTTTTTTCACTTAGGTACACATCATACTGATTGTCACATGCTCATTCAATTAGGAAGAGGAAAACCTCTATGTATCTTTGATGGAAATGAGTCTGATTTCAAGCAGTGTGGCTGCCACAAACCATTCACAGAAAACCACACAGCAGGGAGAGGGGAGGAAATGACATAAAAATATTATCAAGTAATAAAATGGAAATTCATGAGTCATACATTACTTGCTGAAAGGAACATAAAGAACAAAATTATGTTTTTACCATTGACTGAATGGGAACATGACCAAAAGTATTGAATTTTTTGCTCTGACTTATAGGATTGAATCTAGTTATGAAAAGCTTCTAACCAGAAATGGAACTTGTACAGTTTTTAGAAATTCAAAATGAATTTTGTTCTAAACTTGCTGTACTTAGGCAGTAAATTAACACAGTCCTAAAACTGCAAAATTAAGGCTTCTGTAAAATATGACTCTATACAACTGACATCACTTGCCTAAATTGATCAGATTAACGTGCTGGTGCTTTGAGATGTGTCAGGTCTCTGCACATTAAATCACCAGAACCATCAGACAGAGATAGCATGTTTAATTCCCATGACCCAGGTATCCTGCAGGTGTGTGCATCTGTGTATAAGAGATATAAAGGCTCATTCAGGCCTCCATCTTAAAACTGTCTTCCTCTCCCCCTCCTGAAATTTTGCAGCCCTGGTCCCTGGCATACAATTCTTTCATATACCAAAAGTACTCAGAGGAACTCCACACAAACCTAATGCATTCAGCTGTGAAGCAGATCAGCTACCAGCTCCTAATCCTTCTGCAAGCAGGAGTAATTTGGGATTATCATTCAGCTGGTAGGATTAAGGTATGTAATTGCAATGCCAATTTCCTCGTATTTATGCTGTCATCTACCAAATATAAAACAGGGGAAAGGCTAGACTATTTCTACCAGATTCACATCATGAAGACAAACACACAAGAATGATTATTTCTGTTATCAACACCAAAACTTTTCTGAAGCTCTGTCAATCCTTTGTGGTTTCTGCGCAATGGAAAAAGCCATTTTTGCCCACAGATTCATGCCACCCTTGAATTATTCCTGCAGGGCTTCACATGCACCCACCTGCAAAGACAAAGGATCTCAGGAGATAACTGGTCTCCACCTTCATACAGCTCTCAGTGCACAGATAGGAAGGGTGGTGGGTAGTTGCTGGCATTTCAGATAGGAATTATCTCATTTAAATCTGTGGGCAACTATATTACAGGCAGCTACAATTCAGCTATTCACCTGAAGTTCCAATATAGCCAGTAGAGAAAAATGTACTTATGCATGATTCAGAAAATGTATTTTAGACATCTGCCTTCAGATGAGATTAATGCCATTCCAAAAATGACATTTCTCTCTATCAGTTACAGTGTGAGCATAGACAAGAAGTCCAGATGTAGGAATCTATGTTGCAAATCTTAACAGTCAGGTGATTTTACTTTCCCATTTTCTTCTTCATCCAGTGACAGAAGAGGCTTTTTTTTCCACAGAGAAGGATAGTGAGAAACAACCTGAATCAAAACTGATTCCTTTCTAAACATTCTGGAAAGGCTTCAGCCTAGGAAATCTCAGCTAAAAAACAGCCCAGAAATGGAAGCTGCTGAAAAGAAGGTCATAATGCTGATAGGAAAATTCAGGTTGGAAGGGACATTGGGATGCTGAGTAGTTTAAAATCCTGCCAAAGCACAGTCAACTATGAGATCAGACCAGGTTGCTAAGGACTTAGCACAACTGGGGCTTCCAGGAGTAGTCACCATTCAGCCTATTGGAGGAAGCTCTCCACTGCCTGACTGCACTCTCAGGAAAAACTTTTATTTTGTTCCAACTTATGCCCATGGCTGCTCTGCCTTGCACCACTTTGAGAATCGTGGCTCCAGCTCCTTAATGACTCCTTATAGGTGCTGGGGGAACTGTCAAATATTCCCAAAAGCATGCCTTCTCCAGTCTGAATAGGATCAGCTCTCCATGTGGGGCAAGCACTCCAGCCCCATAATGCTTGGAGTTCTCCACTAACCCTTCTCTTTCATATTTGGGGGAGGCAAAAAATGAACACAGGATCCACCTGTGTTCTTGGCATTTGTCCTTTCTTAGTTTTATGTGGTTTCTGCTGGCACCTTCTTCCAACCAAGAAGACAGCCCCACCCTTGAGCTTATCAGATGTTACCCCAAATTTGTGTCACCTGCAAACTGGACTGGAATGCGTTCTACCATCTCTGCCAAGACATTGCAAAGACATTAAACAGGACAGACCTCTGAAGTACTCACCATGGACACCCACACAGGCCACAACACATTAACTGACAATCCAAACAGTTTTCTATCCAGGTAGTCACCCAGACATCCAGACCATTATGTCCTAGCCTGGATACAGATGAAATTTGCTCCTTCATGCTCTTAGCTAGAGCAGCAGAATCTGATTAAGTAGACAAGAAAAAGCTTTACCCTAGAGTCCTGTTTGACTGCTCTGTGTGAAAGAGGAGATTTAGCTAATCCATCTTTCATGGACCTACAAGTATTGCTTCAAAAGCAGCTATGCATAGCAAAATGAGTGGCCAGGTGAGCTCCCTCAGGTTTGCAGACACTTTCAGAACTCCCAGGAACAAAACTGGATGTGGTATGGTCTTTGCCAAGGTCTGGAAAAACCCTTCACAGCCTTTAAATTATCCTGGAAGGTGGAATGCAGAGTCAATGCACATGTGGTATTTGTATGTATGGAACCTGTCAATAAATGCTCTGACTAAAGTTGGCTTCAGTGAAGGCAGGAAGCTTTCTGGCTCCTGACCATCTACAAGAAGCAACGGGGATATTGTTAGATTGAGGAGTTAGAGGTTGTCCCTCATACAAAACCAACAATGACTGTCACTCCGCATTCTCACTTGTCAAGGGAGGATAGTAAAATTTAGCTTTGGCCTGACTGAAGAGCCATGAAGCAGGAAGCTGAGCACAAAAACTTTACAGTTATTCCTCATGGCATCTCCCAGAATTCTGCGAGTTTGCAGGGAGATATCAGTTTCTTCTGCAGGTTTTAAACACAAGAGCAAAAGCTACAAAATGGCAATTAAGATTCCCACAGAAGATTATGTTTTTTCTCAGCTATAGGTCATGAATCACTTCTTCTGATTAGCTTGCACCTTCTGTGAATCAGCAAAGTAAATGAAGCATTAGTTGTGCCGTGAAAGTAACCACTTCCTTCAAGTAGATGACCAGTTTCTCCAGAAATTATCCAAATCCAATGAAATCACAGACAAAATATTAAATTACTTTTATGAAAGACATTTTCAAGCTAGTTTGTAGCAGTCTCCTTCAGGAAAATCTACAACGTCCTTGTGCAGCAGAGAAAAATACCAAAAAAAAAGAGCAGTGCGCAATAAAAAAAAAAAGGGAAAATAATTTTTAAAACCCCATCACTGTTTGCCAGAGCTTATTATTAAATAAGCATTAAAAGCAAATATTTTTCCTGTTTTTCACTGATGTGAAAAACCACCGTGACTTGAGATGCTCCTAATTATATCAAATATTGGAAACCATCCCAGGCTTCTCAAGACATTTAGCCAATTTCCCATGGAATAACAGAATGTTATCATACACATCAGAAAAACAGGCTTCATATACATAAATGGGAAACTCAAGCTAAACAAAAGTAAAAGAAAATGTAGAGTTACAAAAGCAATACATACCAACATTTGCTAACCTGGGAATATATTTTTTCAGCTCCTGCTGGATAAGGAAACAGACAAAATGCTGATTCAGAGCTCTCCACAACCTCTATTCCACAAGACTTCTTGTCAAGATATTGTTTCAGTTCAAATCTTCTGGTATAGTGACCACCTGACATGCAAAACACAACATTTAATAAGAAAGTTTTCACTAGAACACAAGTTCACCAAAAAGGATGGAAGACAAGGATGTTTCCTTTGGTTTGGGGTTATTTACATCAAATGTGTACAATTTGTTACTTGAGTGATTACAAAAAAAGGAAAATTGTATATAACATAATATAATTTCCCTAAATATAACCTTTTAATTTTTATAGATTTTTTTTCTATTAATGTTTCAATTTTCCACCATTAAAAGTGAAATAAAATATATATCCATTAGAAAGCATTTGGATACTTTTCCAAAAATGTCAAAAAATCCACAGATTAAATTATAAGGAAAATCTTGAATTATATTGGTACCTTACCAATAATGCTTTCCTGTATATAGAAAAGATCGCTCATATGCTTCTAGATTTAGTATAAGACATTCCTACTAGTATTCCTAGTATTCCTAGTATAAGACATAACCTACTCTAAGGTTAAAGACATTCCTAGTGCATATCAAAATAACTTTTATTTTAAGTGCTTTCTCTGCACCAAATCCTAAATGTGGAATATGAGTAGCATTATATTATTTTGTCCTTCTAATGTTTACTGTCCTATTTTGTTCACACGTCACATATCATATTTACAGATGAATATTTCTTCAAGAGCTATCTGTCCCTTTTCCTTTTCACTACTGTAATCAATAAATACAAATTTTAGAGATGCCTAATTTTACACTCCAGTTAAAACAGTAATTGCTAGGAAGAGCTGGACTCAAAAATCAGGTACCACATAATCCTTGGCACAGAAGCTAGGAAAGGAAATGGAATTTTGAAGATTTTTAATATCCAAGCAAGGTCCTAAGACTGGGTTAATTTAAAACTATTTCTAACAGAACTTCGGATGTCTAGAACAAAATAAACCTTGCAGAGGTTTCTAACATAGAATTGTCCTTAAGTAAAACCAGAGGAGGCAGGATTTCTAATTTCACTTTAGATTTAAAAAAAAAAAATTGACTGGGGATTTTAAGATACTACTTAACAAAATTTCACCTCTGTGAGAGTTTTAATTCATTAAAGATGTTTTTAATGCACAGAATGTTGCTAAAATAGAGTTGCAAGTCAATGCACTTGCACTGCGTTTTAATATTCAACTAAATTAGAACAAAGCATACCGTAAGTTAAATGCAAAAGAAGGTATTGATCTAATACAACACAGATATTGCATCTCAGTGAATTACTCTTTTCTCCTCTGTGGAGAGAGGAACTGCTTCTGTGGTTCACTTCACCCTAAATGAAAGGCTTCTATTTTCCAGAATTACTTTTACTCTAAAAGCACCCATTGTCTGAAAAGAATACACAGCGAGCAAGCTCAGGGTTCTACACTAAAACCACTTAAGAAAAAATTAAAATAATGTCTATCAGATCAGGTCCTTTATCAGGAAATATACGTTAGGGTTGATTTGGATGTCCCAGAAGTGGAGCTTGACTTGGTAAAGTCAGCCTGGAATCATAGAATCATAGAACCATTTGGGTTGGAAGGGATCTTCAGAGGTCACCCAGAGAAGCACGCCTGCAATAAGCAGGGGCGCCTTCTACTAGGTCAGGTTTCTCAGAGCCCTATCCAGCCAGGCCTTGAATGTTTCCAGGGATGGTGCATCTACCACCTCACTGGGCAACCTTCTCCTGTGTTCCAGCATCCTCACAGTAAAAAAATATCTTCCTTTTTATCTTATCTAAGTTTGTCCCTATCTTTCTTATAAGCTCCTTTCAGGTACTGAAAGGATGCAATGAGGTCACAGTGAAGTCTTCTCTTCTCCAGGCTGAACAATCCCAATTCTCTTAGCCTTTCTTCATAAGGAAATTCCTCCATTCCTCTAATCATTCTTGTGGCCCTTCTCTGGACTTGCTTCAGAAGTTCTGCTTCTTTCTTGTGCTGAGGATCCCACAGCTGATGCAGCACTGCAGGTGGGGTCTCACCAGAGCAGAGCAGAGGGGCAGAATCCCCTCCCTCTCCCTGCTGCCCACACTGCTCTGGATGCAGCCCAGGACACGTTTGGCTTTCTGGGCTGTGAGTGCCCATGGGTGGATCATGTCCAGCCTCTCATCCAGAAACAACCCCAAGTCTTTCTTGGCAGGTATGCTCCTGATCTGCTCTTCCCCCAGCCTGTACTGATACTGATGGTTTTTCCAACCCAGGTGTAGGACCTTGCAGTTGAAGTTTTTAAACCTCATGACTTTCTTATGGACCCACTCCAAACTTGTCCAGGTCCCTTCAGATGGCATCCTGTCCTTCAGGTGTGTCAGCCTCACCCCTCAACTTGGCATCATCTGCAGATTAGCTGAGGGTACACCCAGTTCCCTTAACTATGTAACTGATGAAGAGACTAAACTAAACTAACTACTGGTCCCAGCACAGGCCCCTAAAGGGACACGTCTTGTCATCCATCTCCATCTAGACATTGAGCCATCGACCATTATCCTCTGGATGCAACCATCCAAATAATTCCTCATCCACTAAACAGTCCACCCATCAAATCCATATCTTCCCAATTTACAGAGCAGGCTGTTGTAGGGGATCATGTAAAAGGCCTTGCAAAAGTACAGATACATGACATACAGCCCTTCCCTTGCCCACTGGTTTAGTTACTTCGTCATAGAAGATCACTAGGTTGGTCAGACAAGACAGTCCCTTGATGATGTTGTGCTAGATGTCTTGAATTATCTCCCTGTTCTCCATGTGCCTTTTTCTTAGAGGGTTTTTTCCATGATCTTCCAAGGCACAGAGGTGAGGCTGACAGGTCATTAGTTCCCAGGGCCCTCCTTTCTACCCTTTTTAAAAATGGATGTAGTGTTTGCATTTTTCCAGTCCCCTGGGACTTCACCTGACTGACATAACTCTTCAAATGTCATGGAGGGTGGTTTGGCAATTGCATCATCCAATTCCCTCAGGACTCTGGGATGCAGCTTGTCATGTCTCATAGACTTAAACACAATCAGGTTCTTCTCATCATCATGAACCTGATCTTCTCTTACGGAGAGAGGGACTTTCCTCCCCCAGTCCCTGCCTCCCAGTCCATTCACTTGAGAGGCGTGGGAGGAGAGATTGCCATTGAAGACTGAGGCAAAAGAGTTGGGTACCTCAGTCTTCTCCTTTTTTACTAGTTTGCTGGTGGTGTCCATTGCAGAGAGGTACACTTTCTTTGTTCTTCTCTTTCTGGCTGACATTAACAGTTATTCTTTACATTCTTCCCAAGTTCCGTTCCAGATGTGTCTTGGCCTTCCTGACTCCATTTCTACACAAAGAGGCAGCATGCTCATTCTCTTCCCAGAATGCCTATCCCTGGTCCCCCTGCCTGTGCATTTCCTTCTTGGCCTTAAGTCTGATGAGCAGGTCTCGACTTATACAGGCTGAGCCTTCCTTGTCTGATTTCTTACATGTGGGGATCAAGAGTTCTTGTACTCTATGAAAAGGGTCTTTAGAGATCTGCAAACTCAAGTATGCTGCTGCCAACTATCAGCATGTCTATGTCTGATACCTGTATTATGCCACAGAGAATGTGAAGACTTTTTTTTCCAGATCTCAGAAAATAAGGTGTCAGGAAATAAATCCTTTTTCATTTTTTGGTTTCCCTTGAACAGTGAAGTAAGGTGGCATCCTGTTTGAGACGAGCTGTGGAACAGCTTATTATGAATACAGGCAAATAGCCTGTTGCATTTAATATCTTTCTGAGATAACAAAGTCTGAGTACTATCTAGGGAGAAAAAGATGGATAGGTACACATCATGGTGTCCCTCTGTACATGAATGCTGGGTAAGGGGAGGGGATAATTTGTGGTTTGGCAGTTCTTTGACCTCAAACCTCAGCTGGAGTGATGCAAAATACATCTCAATGTTCAAAGTGGTGCAGAGCTGATTCATCGAGTGACTCACCCTGTTAAGGATGTTCCTTAGCTGTAGGCTGACCAGAAGTACCAGAGAAGCTGGGGGAGTTTGTGACCAATGCAAATAAATGAAAAACAATCTGTTCAGAAAGTCATCGTTTTTCCAAGAGATACTGCTGCTGATTTTTGTTGGCACAGCTGCTCTTGGGGTGCCCCATGACAAACAAAATGATAGAGGATAACACAGGCACCTGAACATTTCTCTAAGAAGGCAGGGGGGAGAACAGCAGATAGAGAGCAATGTGACAGGATGGTATTAGGTAGGACTTGCCTATACAATAAATATGTGAGAAACCTCCATTTTGGACATTCTTTTTAGTGCAAGGAGTGAAGGGGAATGGGGGACACAACCTGTGAGGGTCACAGTCCTTTAATCTTGTTGGTTATCAGCAAAAATGGCAGGCGCCTGCCCCCAGCTTTGCCAAAGCAGGGACCTAGAGTGCCTCACTGATCTGGTGATTCATTCACAGGAAGAGCACAGCAAAGCACTAAGGGATAGCTTTATCATCTGACAAGCTCATTTCTTTCACAGTTTTCAGGTTTGATGTTTAGATGTTTTCAGGTTTGTTTGCTCTTTATTGTCATGGCGTTTACAACTCTTAAATGTCTCAATTCACTTTAATTAAACTCTAAGTGATCAGAGACCCCATGAACTTTCTAATTGGTGACTTGCTTGTATTTTTTTCTTGGACTTCTCACTCTATTTTCAAATCCTACATTACAGGGATTTAGAGTGTGGTCTTTTTTACAATTCAAGTAATATTTTTTGTAGATAAAACACTGTTCCCCCATTTCCCAGATCACAAGCAGTTTTCCTTGGTAGGGAATGATAATATATCTTTTTAATCCTGTTCCATAACAGGATCAGTATTAAGGTATCAGTGTTCTGAAATGATAATTAGAAAATAAGGAGTGAGCACCATAACAATTTGGCTACAGATTTGGTTTGTAAAGTAAAAAATCGACATTTTCACAAAATCACTTCAGAAATAATGTTAGGTTTACCATTTTTATTCAGAAAAAGTCAAAGAGAAAAAAAGTAACAGCTGGCCCAATCTAGTTGTTTATTTATGTACAAAAGGCTGGATGTGATTTTTGCTATATAAGAAACACATTGGTTTTCTAGTGGTAGCAAATGTATTGTACAGTTTGCAGCACCAATGACATTAACAAAATCTTGAAAGTCATAAAACTTCTGTTCTGCCTGCTGTTGCTCACCTATTGTTCTGTCAGAGAGGAGAATATATTATCCACTTCCCTATAAAGGAGCAGCAGTGGTTTGCACATGGAAGATTAGTGTTGCATGGGATGCTTCCCTGCTGGAAGGTGTTAATAATCTAAAGAGTATGAACAGCTGTTCTCTTTACAGTAATTAGCATAATATTTCCTGATTGACTACACTATGCATTCACTCCTTTTTTCTTAACAAACTTCCATAAGAGTGATCCATTTATTCTTTTGTTGTTGTTTTGTTGTAAAGATTGTTTTCAATTTATAGACTTATAAAGTTCATTAAATGAGTATAAAAATCAGAAAACAGATGCAGTGACTCACAAGTACTCTTTTCTAAGTTTTGATGTATGTTATCTTAATACAAACAATGTGAACAATAGCATTAAAATGTAAAGGGCTACCTCCACAGAAGGGATAAGAATAATACTCAAAATAATCAAGTTTTTTTATATAACCTCCCACTTACTTATGACAACCTAAATACCAAGTCTGTATGTTCAGGTTCTCTAGACAAGAGCATTGAGCACCTTCAGGTTACTCATATTACCTGGTAGAAAATACATGAGAAACAAGTGAATTCAACATTAGACACCTCTGAAATTGCTATATGTCAAGTTTCAAGCCCAAGGAGCTATTACTCTTACAAGAATTCTAATTTATGAAATAGCTCCATTGCCTCAAATAATGAATTTTGAAATAATTGAGTATGAAGAAAACTTACAGTAAAAAGCCTTCTGTCATGGAACTGCAGAATCATTAAATTTGGAAAAAACCTTTAAGATCATTGAGTCTGACTGTTAACCCAGCACCACCGTGTTTGCCACTAAACCATCTGTTCAAGTGGCACATCCACACACCTGTGGAACACTTCCAGGGACGATGATTCCAGCACTTCCCTGGTCATCTTGTTCCAATGTCTGACCACTTTGCCAGTGAATACTTTTTTCCTCTAATTGAGTCTAACTCTCTGCCCAGTTAAAAAGGAGGCAATCTCCTCTGTTCCTGGTTTTTTCTATTTATTCTTATAAAAAGTCTTCATAAAAGGTATTTCCAGCAGGATAGACAAATTTATTAAAACCTACTGTTCTGTTGGTGTTTTGAGGGACATTTAGGAGGATGTAATAGACTCCACCTTTTACAGTAAACACTGTAGAGTAGCTGAGAATGCAGTGCAGAAAGGATATGCATGCAGAAATTCTAGTGAATAATTTGTATTTCCCACTCTTTATCTTTTTCTCAAGGAATTAAAATTCAGTGCTTAATTAGCTTCATGTTGCTGCAATGGGTCAGAGAGTAGTAATCATTACTCCTCCCCACAATTGCTGTTTCTTATTCTGGATAACTAGCAATAACTTGCAATATTCTATTTATTCTATTTTTCTTCTACGCAATCTGCGAGTCTTATTGTCTTAAAAATGTTTCCTTTTTAGTACATGGCTCAACAAAAAACTGCACATCAGTTTAGGTTTGTAAACCTGAGAATAAATGGATTTAGTCCAGCTGGAACTGATTGAACTTATAGTGTGCATTTAAAGTGTGATATTGGAACTTGGAAGTACTTTATATGAGCACATACTAACAAATTCTCCTTTTTCCCCCCCTTATTCATCAACAACAATTCATCCTCAGTCTGGTTCTTATTTTTATTCTGATTAATCTCTTTAATTTCACAAAAAATGGACTTGATACTTACACTTACCCTTGGTTCATTCTGTCTCCTGCCTCCAGTTCTTGGAAGCTGTGCCTTGAATTACACTAAAAAGCACCATAAATCTTGTCCCATCCATCGTGGCTCTGTCTGGCACGTTGCCCATACCACAAATTTCTCTTGAGACGCTGAGCTTGGATACTAGCTTGGACCTAGTACAAGTGCTTTGGTGATATTTTGGATTGCATGACATGGAATATGACAGTAGAATTCAGGACTTACAAATCAGCCAGCACTAAAGTAATGAGAGAGGAAGATTTATTCTATTTCAGAGACTCACAGGTATTACAAAGCTTCAGTCTGCTCTCACCGAAGCCAACAGGATGCTTTCCTTTGATTTTAATAGGAGCTGCATCACTAGAGAGAGTGGAAGCAGAGATGTAATTTCTCAAAGTAATAACCTTTCCTTTGCAGGGATAAACTATTCAGCTTTCTATCTCTCAGTGCACTCTTGTAGGTCTCAGCATTTTTGCTAGCTTGAACAGCATCTGTTTCCATTAAGTGCTGTATACAATGTAGGGCCATTTGATTGTTCAAAATGGTATCAATAATATAATTACTCTTTTGAAAATATAACTAACCTGCACAGAATTCAGGCTGGTAGCAGACGGGCATACTAATGCAAAAAAATTATTGAATTAAGCAATCATTTATGTAGGGACAATCTGGAGACAAAATACATTAGAGTTGCAGCTTTAAGCTAATAAAAGGTCATTTCCCATATTGTTATTCCTATAATTGACTTTAAAATATTTAATCTAATATTATAATTAATTTTACACTGTTAAATGTAAAGTTAAAAAAATAAATCATCTTCATACTGATTTATTTAAACTATCAACCTAATTCAACCTAGTTTAGAGTAATATTTCCACTAGAGTTTTGGAATAGACTTAAGAAAACTCTTCAATAAAAGAAGTCAAATGATATCTTTTTTAAAAGCTATGTGTGCAATGCTTCAATGCTTAAGGACCAGGAGAGACCAGAATAGGAAATGTCAGAGGATAAATTGCTGTGGCTCTTTCACTGGAAAAAACTTGTTTTGCAGAAAGCCAGCAAGAAAAATAGTATAATACACCCTGCAAACAAAATTGCCTTTTTTTTTACTAGTTTCATTATTATTCCTCTCAACATCTCAGCTGAAGATAAGTGGCACATTATAGGAAAGAAATGAGGTAGTTTATTCTTGTAAGTTCTGAGTCTTCCCTTTAATTAATTGTTTCTGTTTAGGAATTGTATTCTTCAATTCAGTGTTCCCACTGAAACTACTCCAAACACTCCCTGTTTGCTCACTCCCTCATCTCCCTCTCCCTTCCCTTGCAGGAGGCCTGAGAGGAAAATTGGAAGTACAAAAGGTAAAGGTCACAGGTTGAGATTAGAATAGTTAACTGGAATGAGCAATGAGGTAAGAAAATGAACAGTATTTAGCAGCAATATCAATAGCAGAAGTGCGCAAGAGAAGCAAATGATCCATATTCTAGCAATCACCACTATTCCATGCAGACAGGCATACAATATCAGACTGTCACCACACTACCCCAGCCCAAAGGGGACCCCTTCTCCCATCTCCAGGAAATGACAGGAGGTGTTATAGAATAACCTGTGGGTCCTGGCCATGCCTCATCCTGACGCTGCAAAAATGAACCCTGTCCTGGTTAGAACAGGACACCTAGTAATTTACAGGTTGTTTACCCTACAGCCATCTATGACTTTAAAAAGGACTAAAAAATTTGTTTCAACCATCTCAGCCACTTAATGATAAACAGATATTGGCCTGTATTGTTTTTAAACATGTGAGAAAATGTCCCAAAAATATTGAAAGCCACAATACCTGTGAACACAATTAGCAAAGACAGCAGGCCATCAGAGCTCTCTTACTGAGGTGTTGTTTTAATATGGGTGTAATGATGGTGCAATAATTTTCTGAAATAACTGATGGTTAATGTAGAGAAACTTTTAAAAATTATATCTTTTGAATGTGCAAAAGGTAAGCAAAGAGATACCAGCAACAGTTTATGTTAATTCATAATCTTTATAGGAAATGAGGCAAATATTTAAATCAGCGCCCACTCAGAAGTCCATAATCACCTCAGCAAAAGATAATCATTCAATGACCTTTCCTGTTTAAGTGAGTTGTGTGTACTGAGTTTTGCAATTTCACATAACACATTTGCCATGATTCAGTGTCCATCCATTCAGTAACTACAGGACATGTACAGGACATCTACATATTCAGAAGGCAGCAAATGCTGACATAGTTCTGCAGGAGCCACAGTTCAGTAAACTGTTTAAAGATGAGGTTAACTGTCAGGATGCAAATAAACTGCCTTCAGATTTACAATCACACATGCAAATGAAGGCATTTGCATCTGAAATAAGGTAAATTATTTGTTTTGCCACTGAAAATTTGATAGACTAAATAAAGACACATATTAAAAGAGAAGGGGATCCCAGTACTCTTACGCTGTGATTTCATTGGCCACATCAGAGTATTTGATGTTTTACTTTAAGGTCTGGCTAATAAATAATATGGTTTACTCTAGGGCTGTTTCTATACAAGTCCTCAAGATGATCTGAACTCCATGCAATAAAAACATTAAAGTAACACAAGATTTTCAACCTACCAGACAGATATGTTTATGTACGCAGAGGCAGCACAAGCTCTGCATACAAATTTTATCTCACCAAAGCCCTATTTTTAAGAGCTGAGGCACTTCATAAGTGTCAAGACCTTGGCTGAGTTAGGTTGATTTTATCTGAGAAAAAGAGTATATTGGCAAAAGGGGATCATTCAAGAGTTCTGTATATCTTCAAGGATTTAGCCCCATGCCTATTGCCAGAATCAGAGGTATTGATTATATTTAGATTTTTCTCCAGAGAATTGCATCAAACCAAACAAATTAGCATTTAGATAAGAGTTGTTCACATAGACCCAAATAGAAAAGACAAATTTATTGGATGAAGAAGAGAATAAGGTACTAATTAGATAATCATACATATCTTCAGTTAACTTATTTTTGTCAGAAAGAGAATGTGAACTTCAGGCTAAAAATTAAAGAAATCTTAAAGTTCACTGAATGCATCTGTCCAAAGAAAGTCAAAAGATTCTTTATCTATAGAAGAGGAAAAAGCAGGAAAGGTAGATATGTGAGTAATGTTGAGTATGTTAAAGGCTTTCAGCTGATTGTTTATTTCTTCAATTACTTTGAGCAATAATTGGCACATCAAATAAAAAATATAATTAAATTAGAAACATCCATTATTTCATCATTTTTTCTAAGTTAAATAAATTATTGTATGTTCATGGCCTGTTTCATATTACCTTACACAGTCTTAGCATGTACTTATATTTCTCTCAGATCATAACACATTGACACATATGAAATACAACTAGTTTCTGTTTCCAGTTTACAATTCAATCTCATTTTAGAAAAACTTGTTAAAGTTTCATTTTTATATCATGTCCTTGACAAGGTGCGTCTTACACTTGTAGCCTGGAGAAATATTGGTCCAATCCTACCACATGCTGTCATTTCATTGTAATAAAATCCTTAAACACATGTGTACCCTTAACATGATTCAAACAGTCTGTGTCAAGGCTAAGCTCTTTTAAGATTTTTCGTCATTTTGGGTTTAGCTGTATGGCTGATTTAAAGACCAAAATAAATACTGCTTTCCACTCAAGAATGAGTAATTGCAAAGGTTTTATATTTTTCATGTATTTCCATTTTATCTCTAGCAAATACCCACAAGTCTTAAAACACTGGCAGCATTTAAATTCAGATGTCTCATTTCAAGGTGCCCTGTAAACTTGCAGTAACAACCCACTGCCAGTTATTTACTGATCTGAGCATAAGCAACAGTATAGAAGGCAGACAGAATCAGAGTCAGCCATAACAATGTGTCTTGAAAAATCTCTAGGCTGTCCAAGTCCTGTAGGACTGGCCTGTTCAGGCAAATTTGATTGTCCAAGACAATTTATGCATATCAATGCAGCCATGGCATCAAGAAGACACATACACAGTGTAAACCTGACTGCTCCCATGGCTGAAATCACTTTTCTCACACTAACATAGCTTTGGAGCAAAGCCATTGCCAATATGAATTTCATGTCACTCAGAAGCACAAGAAAAGACAAATAGTCCCCTTCATTTGGTATTCTTTTACACCTACCTAATTCAAGATGCCTCATGTGTAAGACCTGTTGAACTGAGTGCGACCTAAGGACATGCTCCTTGATGAAGGCACTGAATCGTCAGGAGCAGTTGTTGACTCCCTCCAGGGCAGAGAGGCCCTGCAGAGACCTCAACAAATTTGAGAGATGGACAATCACCAACCATATGAAGTTCAAGAAGGCAAAACGCAGGATTCTGCACCTGGGGTGGAGAAAAGGTGGAAAGGGGTCTGGGGATCCTGGTTGATGGCACGTTGAGTATCAGTCAGCAGAGCCCTGGCAGCCAGGGAGGCCACGCATGTCCCAGGGGCATCAGGCACAGCATGGCCAGCTGGGCAAGGCAGGGGATTGTCCCCTCTGCTCTGCACTGGGGCAGCCTCACCTTGAATATTGTGCGCAGTTTTGGGTGCCACAATTTTAAAAAGACATTAAGCTATTAGAGAGGTTTCAAAGGAGGGACATTATGATGGTGAAGGGCTTTGAGGGGAAGCTGTGTGAAGAGTATCTGAGGTCACTTGGTCTGTTCAGCCTGGAGGAGACTGAGGGGAGACCTCATTGTGGTCTTCAACATCCTCCTGAGGGGAAGTGGAGAGGCAGGGACCAATCTCTTCACCCTTGTGACCAGAGACAGGGCTTGAGGAAACAACACAAAACTGAGTCAGGAGAAGTTTAAGTTAAAGAATATTAGGTAAAATTTTTCACCCAGAGGGTGGTTGGCCACTGGAACAAGCTCCTCCAGGGAGATGATCAGGGCACCAAGCCTGACAGAATTCAAGAGGTATTTGGACAATACTCTCAGGTGTGACTTTTGAGGTGTCCAGTGCAGGGCCAGGAGTTGGAACTTGATGATCCTGATGGGTCGCTTTATTTTATGGTTCTGCGATTCAGTGATATTTATGTGTACCCTTCAAAGGCTGAAAGGCATAAAATAAACAAGTCCTGGAAAAACCACACAGGTAAAATGGTAAAGAAATGATATGGCAACGTGTATATTGAGTCTATCATAAGAAAATAACCAGCTCATATTAATGTGCTTCCAGCAACAAAGCAATATAGGCAAGTGCTATCAAATTTTCCTCATGAAACCCTGAAGACATTTCCCAGATGTGTATGAAAGGGTTAAAGGCAAAACTCTATACTCAGACTGGTTTTCTTTCTGTTCTCCTATTTGTCCATAAAGATAGCTTTAATTAGTACTTGCCTGGAAACAATTTTGGTATGTATTAAGTGTAATCAGTATGAAGAAAAGCTGATGAATAGTTATAAAAATAGCATCCAAACATCAAAGTTGCTTTCATAAGAAAAAATATTATTATATGAGATTGTACAGAAGTGTTGCCATGTCACAAAGAAGTGCTCTATCTGCATGTCACATTAACATAGCAATGGAGCAGTGGTTAATCACTGATCTCAAAATTGTTGGGGTTGGAATGGACCTCTGAAGAGTCCAACCCCTTTGCCAAGGCAGGGTCACCTAAAGCAGGTTACACAGGAATATTTATTCAAGACACTTTTTCAAGATCCACACAGGGAAATCAGAGCTGAGCCTTATGCATCAGATTAAATTTCTCTTTATTTAAAATTTATTTTTCAATTATATTCATCCCACTTTCACAAGAAAATAAAAAACAAACAAACAAACCCCAAATAGCTGCATTTTCTCAATGCTTTAACTCCATTGCCGGATTTCCAAATATTATAACTTTTGTAATAGTGGGCATTGTCTTAATGTCCTGCTCCTATCACTAAGTGATCAAATGAGAATCTACTGGTTTTTTAATTTGCATGTTTCTTGCCTCTGGTTAGGAACATATTTGAATACATGAAGCTGTATTCCAAAAAGAAAAGGGTGGAAAACAAGAGTGTGTATGCATAAAGAAAATCTTCAATGTATATGGGAATTTAAGGAGTATGGAGTGGGGCAGTTTGTGGGACTTGGAAAACTGCAAATGTTGACAAACAGTAGGCTTACAGTATCAAGTCATCACTTAAGGAAATATCTAAGCCTACAGCTATTTCAGCTTCCCCACAAAATACCCTTTTAAGTAAGTGAGAAGGTATAGCAGACAAGGAGTGAGGGGAGACAGGGAAGTGAATGAAGATGATCATGGAAAGTGAGCAGAGGAGTAGAGCAGAAGAGAAATGCAAAAACATGACAGCACTGAAAGGGGGAGGAATGTGGTGGGCTGGCAGAAGACAGAAAACTGTGTGTCCTGTCAAAAAAAAGGAAGGAGAGAAGCAAAGTAGGAGCAAAAGACTGGGTATTGTGCATTACAATACTTTCTGACAGGAGCAGTACATGAAACAGTCTGTGGCAAAAGGTATGGACTACTAATCTGAGAGTTGATGCCAATAATCCTGACAAGTGACAAAGTACCAAAGCAAGTCCCCTAATCCTGTCCACAAAACAGAAAAATTCAAAGAGCTAATACCTATTACCTGAGCTCATAACATATTACAGTATACAAAAACAGTATTTGAAATATTAGTGCTTTCTGTGGGAGATGTGAAGAGGAAGTTGCAGGAAAATGAAATGGGACGTAGAAGATCAAGGTATCGTTGAACTGTAGCCTGTCTTTCTTCTGTAGAATAGGAATTCAATGCAAACTTAGGTGGCTGTGAAGATGATATGAAAAAAGGTGCTTATAAAGAAGTATAAAACAATGATTTTAGGTTTCTTCCAAGAGTCCTGACACTGATGATGGGGAGAGGAATACATAAATCCTGTTGGGTAGAGACATTTGATTATTTCTACTGAAGACCTGTGTTCATTAATGGCTCAAACTGTGCCTTGAAAAGATGGGAGGGGACCAAAATGAGCTACCCTGCCTACTGCTTTTCACAAATAAAAGGCTTTTAGAGATATGGAGTGAGGACTGGAGCTGGTTCTAGTCTGAGAGCTGTATCTCTGTGTTAGTGCAAGTTTGTGTTTGACCTAGCAGCCCACATAAAGGGCATATCATTAATTCTTTACTCAGGTCCAAAATTAAATGGTGCATTTATATCGAAGGTGCTAAAACCAAAAAGGGAGGTAAGGTCTGATTTTGTGCTCATCCAGCTTGGGGTGTTGTGCACCATATTCCCCAGTGCCTACAGGTGTGCCTGTGTAATCCAACAATTGCAAACTCTAAAGCTTGTCATGGTTTGACACTGGCACAATGCCAATGCTCTCATGAAATTACACTTTCTTTGGTGTCTGCTGTGAGGTATGACTAGGAATAAGAACAGCAGGCTCTTACTTGAAAGAAAGGTTTATTAACTAAACTACAAAACAATAACTAAACTACACACAAAAGAAAAAAAAACACAAGGAAAATGAAAACTTCACAAAAACACTCTCCTCCTCCCCCTTAAATTCTTAATACAGTACATCTTCTAAAATCACTAATTCTGGGTCTAGCACTACCTTTTAGAATGCTCAACTTTCAGTTCTTCAAGAGGAGAGGGAGTTTTTCCATGTACAGTGGTGGCTTTTTCCATCTTTGTTTAGGTGCTCTCATCACCCGAACAAGGATCAGGGCTGCTTCCAGGGTCGTCTTTTTAAGGATGTTTTGTTTAGTTCCAGAAAAGCACAGTCTCTCACTTTTGGGACATCTGTCTCCTCTATATTTTATATACTTCCAAGGGCCGAGGGGTACCCACACTGAATTATTTTTGGCTCTGGAGTATTTCTCTCTTTGGATTCAGTCTCTGTATCACAAGGGAACATGGCTCTGTCTATGGCTACACAAAAGAGTCTAGCATAAAATGCTACTCCATCTTCTCTATTCTTCCAACATCTCTCACTCTCTCTCCGGTCCAGACTTTCATCACTCGCCTATTTCTTTCTTCATCTTCTACTCTTATCACTCATCTAGGAAGGGTTAATGTTCTGTAAAGTTTTCATGTCTAAGAAGGGTTAAAAAAAACTCTCCTAAGCGGCTGGACTTCTGGCTGCACCCCCCCCCCCCTCCCCCCCATCTCCTCCTCAGCCGGGCTGCCTGCTGCCAGCACATGTTTACCAAATTTCAAGGTAACAGCCACAAGCACAGGCTGCACTCTCTCTCTGTCTGTCTCCAAGGGGGGAATGGGCTGCCCATTGCTTCCCGGCATTTCTTTACTTCTTCCTTCCACCCTCGGGGCTGGGGCTGGGCCTACCTCTCCCGGGCCGGGCCGCATGGCTTTTGCCCTCCCCCCGCCCAGCCAGCAGCAGGGCCGGGGGAGAGATCGAACTCCTTCCCCGCAGGAAATCCAAAGAGAAGCTGCAGGGGGGGAGAGCCCTGCTTTTACCCTGTGTTCTCAGGGGCGGACTAAAATTTCAGTGGTCAAACCAGTTGCCAATGTTAAAATCTGAGCACTCATTGGCCTGACTACAGCATCTCAGAAATCCTGTTTCCGGGTCAAACCGCCACAAGCTTCATGGCTTTTTAGGCTTCAAACAGTTACTCTTATAAGCCATGATTATGCTTTTTCTTGCCACTTTATGGAGTTTTCTGGATGCAAAAGATAATGTTTTTGGGAGGATACCAGGGACACGCCCAGGATTCATTCCCTCTTTGAATTCCAGGGGGATGTCCCCTGCAGAGTTTTTCCTCTTTTCAAGTTAAAAAGCATTTGAACCTACTTTGGAGACAGAATCTTCAATCCCAACTATGTAAGATGCAGCTCTTCATTAAAAAAAAAAAAAAAAAAAAAAAAAAAAGCAAACAAACAAACAAAAAAACCCCACCAGCATTCAAATTGGATGCATTTTAATTACCTGGTCTTTTAAAGTCTTGAGCAGAATCATTACATTCATTCCAGAGGCAAAATAAAGTTGTTTGCTTTTCTAAAGAGAAATGAGGCAAAATTCTACAAAACATACATGTGAATTAGTCTGCTTAGACTTTATCCCAGACGTTTCTGATCTCCATGAACTGATGGATTTTTCTACTATGGAAAACTTACAGAGCTCTGTGTTCCTACTTTGTCTTTTCATCAATGAATATCACAAGAGAATCCCAAAGTCTAGAACACGATTGAAACAGGACACGCCACTTAACAGACAGAATGGAAAGTAACTGTGTAGTCAAATACAGAAAATATTAAAAAACAAAAAACAAGCAGCAAATAAAACCACCCACCCAACCAACCAAAAACAACCTGCATCATCTAACTTGGATGATAAATAAAAGCGAAAAGAGCTTTTAGGGAGACAGTTTGTAGATCACAGTCAGGAGTCTAAAATACAGATTTTTGCATTCTCTCCCTGAATTTACTATTTGGACTCAGTATACTCACAGCAGGCTCCTGTAAAAGATTGTTATTTCCCAAAATTTGATTTGTACCACTGAAGTGGAGTGCCAGCCTTTTCAAAGACAAAATGTTTGGCACAATTAACATGATATACCAATTGTTTTTATTTTTTTAACACATGTGATTTCTGCATTTACCCACAGCCATTTTGGTAAAATTTATCCTGATTCCCATCAACATGTTTTCTCCTGAGAAAAATTATTCTAGACACAGGGTTCTAGCACAATTATTCTAGACACATTATTTTAGCACAGTAGGATTTTGTCTGTGAAGCCATTGACATCAATAGCATTGAACTTGCTTGTTCCAAGATCCATTCTCACCTGGGAAGTTGGATGGTATGATGAAGTTTTGTGAAGTTAACAGACTATGATTAGCAAAAGAGCAAAAGCAAGGTCTGTCTCTTCCTCTTGCTTCTTTGTTCCTTATTATGTAACTGTTATATTCTCAAAAAGAGCGTCAGGTTGAACAGAAACACAGCTGTCAGTAGGAAACTATGCAAAAAGAACATGAGTGGGCCTTCTAAAAGAGGTTGTTAGGAAATACCTATGACTATCTCCAGCCCTCTTTTAAAATCTCCCTGTTTTGTTTTTCAGACATAAGGGGGTTGGAAACCCAAGTATAGTCACATCCCCCCCAGCCTCTGCTGCTGTCCTGAGTCGCATAACCTCTTTGCTCCATTTCTCTCTCAGTGAATTCTAATAATAATAGTTAATTTTCATGCTTTTAAAGGATGCCAGAGACTTCATTAGAATAATTTTTCTGCAGCAGCATGAAGGGGAGCAGTATCTGAGATAATACTTTCTTTTATTGGACCATTTTTTAAGCATTATTCTCCCTAAATTTGCTTTCTTTTCAATGTTAGTTCTTACAATTTCTGTTACTCCCTTTTGCCAAGTGTCAGGTTCCTTCATGTTAGTTCACATTTCCGCTCTCTGTGTTTCATTCATGCTTATTTCTCTACCAACTGGCAGGCATTGCTGAATGTTAAATTGCATAAGTTTAAGTTACCTCACACATTCCTCTTCCAGCACAGCCAGCAACACTGTAGTATTTCCATCAGAAGGAAGCCCTGGAAATTGCTTTTCCCTCAGCATTTCAACACTTCCTCTTTCCTCTCTAGGCCTTCAGAGGCAACTGTCCTGTAAAAGGTCTTTAATTTGCAATATTGTCTAATAAAAATAGACATAGACAACATGGTAGTATTTGGATGAGCAGCTTTGATTTTTCAGTCTGTTGTGTTTTACTCTGGGAAGTTAGAATCACCTTTGCAGTCCAAGGAATGGAATTAATGTAAACAGAGAGGCTAAGTCTCATTCTTAGAGGCTGAGAAGCCCAGGGTGGAGAAGTCAAATCTTGCTCTGATGCATCAGAGACATATGATAAAAAATAAGGAAAAATAGGTTTAGGGGGGAAAAAACTCACTGCTTTATTTTTTAAATTAAAATAAACAACAACAACAAAAATTAACTGCAAACAAGATGCTAGTATTGAAAATTGAGATTTACAAAAGCCAAGGGAAACAACCTACATTACTTGGAAGAAGTAATTGGAGAAGAAAGGTTACCTCTGTAACATTTACCTACAGTAATTTTGGTGGAAAAGGAAACTGTCTGTCTGGGTAAGCTGTATTACCTGACAGTCAGGATAATAGTATATCTGTTGTCCATCAGTTTATATCTGTTCATAGGCTGTAATTGGTAAAGAGCAGCTGCTTTTCATTCTTCTCATGTTAAGGCAAGCCAATGACAATACCCAGGATCTCCAGAGATGTTTATTAAACTGGCATTTGCAAATGTCATACAATTTATTATCTCTACTGGGCACCCAAGTGTTTCCTAAAGTCATGAAGACAAGATAGGACAATGAGCAAAAGGAGGAATATTTAAATGAAATATAAGGGAGCTTGCTGGCCCCAGGATGTTTCTAAACAAGTTGTACTGGCATTAATTAAGACTCAGGGTTCCAGCCAACTCAAAGAATGTGGTGCATTTTATAAATCAGACTGAGAACATATTTCAAATAAATTGTAAGAGAAACAATCTCATTCATTGGTCTTCTTTTCAGAGCACAAAAATATGTAAAGAGATTTTTTTTTTTATTGCTCAGTGGATGGAGGTTTTCTAAGAAATGCTAATTTTACTGTGTACTGCATTAGCTGCATTGTAGTGGTGTTTCTCAACTTTTATTACACTAACACTCCTTTCCAACTGTTGTTCCCTTTTAGGATCTTATTCCCTGCTGGGCTGTATCTGTAATTTTCCTCTCACTCAGCTAGATGGGAAACAAAATGCAATAAGGGTTTCCAGCTTGTAATGAGAGAAGGTCATGGAAGTCCCCTCTATATCTAACAGTTTCTGACAGGGTAGAAATGTTCTGCTGAGGTTCACAAATGAAAAGGGGTTAACCTCAGATTGCTTTCTATATGGCTCTGCAGAAAACAGACAGAACTGAAAAACTGTTGAGAAAAACCATCTCAGATATGGCTGTGTTGTTTGTAAGAAAATTTTCTGGTGGTCTGTCATGGCAACAGGATCCACAGGGAAGTGGTCACAGTGCCGGAGGTCAAGGGGTGTCTGGATGATGCTTTTACTAGCATGGTTTACTTTTAGGCAGCCCTGTAAGGAGCAGGGAATTGTATTTAAAGATCCTTTTGTGTCCTTTCCATCTTGAGAGATTCTATGATTGTATAACATTCAAGCAATACAATCACTCACACCCAGAAATCCTGTCATCTCCTGTGTAAAAAGACACTGCTTCACACTGTTCTCACCTCATGCCTCACTAATGATGCTTGCTTAAACATCGCCACAGAAACAAACTTTAGAGGAATGAGATCAGGAATAATCTTCACCTTTACCAACAGTGCAGGCAACACAGAGGCATAATGTCAGTATAAGAAATGTCACTCTATCTTCGACTATTAAGCTTTATTAGCTCACTGTTTTAGAGGTTATTAACCTCTCCAGTGCATAATTGGTTCAACAGTAACATTTATATAGTCATGAAAACCATAGGTGATTCTTATATTATCATCGCTTCAGACATCTTTTTCTTCTTTATCAAAGTAAATAGGTCTAGAGCTGCATTTGGAAACATCCTGTGCAAGATCTTTGTCCATATCTTGTATTTTAAAAAAACTTTACGTGAAAGTATGCCTAGGTTTGAACAAGTTGTAGGTATTGGTGTTATAAATATACACTTTGTATGTCTTTTTTCTGAAGTAGTGCTTCCTCAGAAAACAATGCAGATGTAACCTTGCTTTCTTCTGACATCCTTGCCTTACAGTTGAGGTGAACCTGAGCGGGAAACTGCAGCTGCCCTAATTTTGCCTTGCTTTAGACAATTACAGTGCATGTCAACATCTGAGCTTTGTGGAGCAGACATTAGTATGTGGATTCGATATTTTTATCATGTCTCTAGGGGCCTGTTTCCCTCTACAGAGTATAAAAGAAGTATGAGGTGGACAGCCTAGATATAGACATCTGGGGTGAAATTCAGTTACCTAAAAAGTATTACCATTACCATTACCTATTCCTATTACCACTTCCTATTACCATTTCAAATCTACTAAATTATCTCAGCTTGTTTTAAGACCTATCCTTCTGTAGGTCCTGCATTATACCTAGATGAAGAAATTAGCAGAAATTTCAGATAATACTGGATGTCTGGAATGGTCCTAGAAATCTCTGTCTGGAAACTGAAATCTTCTTCTACACTTGAAACCTCTGGGCATGATGAGATGAATCCAACAATTTGCTTTAGAATTGCACTGGTTGGACCCTTAGGGAATGGGTGCGAGGATATATGTGCAGCAAAGCACTGGGTGCCATGGAGACCTCTGCCTAAACAGAGAGATCCAGCTTCATATTAGATATCATGCAGAGTCCAAAATGTGCTGGTGAGGCTTGTGGAAATGGCAGGGCTGTATGTTGGTACGTAGCAGCCAGATGGATACCTCCAAAGAGCTGAAACAGCAGTAGGTACCAATATTTAGACAAGTAAATTATCACATGTGGGGAGCATTAAGCCTAAGTTCCAGACAGCATCAGGTATCCTGACATAAATACCAACCTGTGTGCTATACATCCAAGTCCTCATTATCATCAGTGGTGAACTGTGACTTCATGTAGTTGTCTATAACAAGGCCACAGTAAAGACAGAGATGCCTAAAGATGTCTGTTCAGGTGATAAAACTTTGTCACCTGCCTCATCCTTTAAGGATGAGGTGGATATGTCACTAGACATAGAGAGAGTAGACCCATTGTACTGTCTCCATCCTAGGAGCTTAGACATCTGTGTCAATTACAGACAATTACAGTTCCTGAAACTCAGTGTCTCAATCCACAGCTGAACTTGACCCCTGCAATTGAGGGATTTCTGGGGTCTCTTTATAGGTTTTTGCCTCTAGAAATACATAAGAGATCAACTTGCTGCCTCTAAATATTAATGCTACCTCTCCCAAATCCCCCAGATTTCTGTGGAAACCTGTAATCCTCTCAAGCCAAGAAAATGTCCCTCTTCAAGTTCTAGTGGAGCAAGTGTGTCATCCTTCATCCAGGGACTTCATTAGTTGATTTTTTCCTGTAGCTGTGGAGGAGCCGATCCTCTGGACTGCACCTGGTGCCTTATGACAATGAGAAGGAGTTCTTGTCTGCTTTTGTCCAGCTGTTTGTGTCTTTGCTTTGTTAGTCACTCGTTATCAGCACTGTAAATCTCTTTTCAGCATGAGATACATGATAGATAACTTCTAGTACAGAACAATTTGATGATTACAAAAAAATTACCCCAAAAGCAACCCTCAAAAACCCCCCAAAACACATTTTGTAATTTGAAACACTGATGTGCTCCATCTGATATACACACCTGCTCACACATTACAGCCCAGGCCACTGTAAAGGAATCTTTGTGCAGAGCAGGAATGCTCATGTGTTGCTCAATTACACGGAGAATAAGTAACCATACAAAGTTCCAGCTCCTTTTTTGCACTTGAAGGCCTTAGGTACCCCCTCCCTTTCAACCCCATTGCTCTGCAAAATGAAAGAGAAATAATTTTAATTTTAAGAATGCAAGGAAGTGTTGCTTGGCAACGCTATGGATAAAAGATTGTCTGTGTCTGACCTATAGCATGCCTCTTCTGAAACACTTCATATAGAGGAAGCCCTTTATTAACAAGGATGGCTATTGAGATTTTTTTTACCCCCAGGCCATTTTAATGTGTAATTCTTTTTTCAAAAGAACATAATTAGAATATTTTGGCTTTATTTTAGGAAGAAAACTGTTCATATTTCACATAGAACTAATAAAGGGGAAAATTTGGGAGGAATTTACCAATGCACTAAGTTATTGGCACAACTATCACAGCAATTATCACATTCCTCAGTTAAGAATATTTGCACCATTATGTGCTTTTGACTTCTAAAACCAGTATTTTACATGCATTACTAATAATTACTAATGCTGTAGTTTCTGTACAAAGTAAGGGACCCATCGCACCTTTTATCTGTACTGATAACACAGCCATTCCATTCTTCTTCCATTCTTTGACCATTTGTTAAAAAAGGTGGTGATTTAAGCAAAAAAAAAAGCGTATTTATTTCAGTTGTTAATGAAAGTCTAGTTGATATTTAAGAGTGTGTGTGAATTCCAGAAAATAGCTTTGTGGGATCATTTTTTAAAATTAACCTTGCAGAATTGCTCTAGCTGAAACAGATCTTAGAGAGTGGCTTGTCTAGAGCTCTAGAGAAAAGCTTTCAAGAAAAGTGACAAAATACAAAGGTGCTTTCTTCCATTTTAGATTTAATCTCAGGGAAGGTACATTCTCAGAGTGCAGATATTCACTCTTTCTAATGTGTCATGTGCACATACGCTAAGCTGGTCTGGGAATTTGAGCCTCCCATATTAACACAGAGGTAGGTTAAACTAAGCAAGCAGGTCAGCAGACACTACAGGAAATACTTTGAGATGGAGAGAAGTTTGAAACCTCTTTCTGCTTTGCGAGTATAATCTTGCTTATTCTGTATTTATAATTTATGCTACAGGATCAAGGCCAAGTTTCCATTCTTTTTGAAGAAGACAAATTTGGCCTAGAAAAACTTTGTGGTGCACACATATTCTCACTAAAGTTTCTCAATTCATAGACACAAAAAGATACACTCCTAGTGCAAAGTTCTATCTGCATATTGATTCACCATTCAAAAGGAGTTATTGTTACTGGATTACAGCATTTTTCAAAACTCCATTATGAAATACTTTTTGCTGAATATATTTACACTATGAATTTTCTAGCTTACAAACTGTACACAGCTGAAAACAGTAGACTTTAAATAAATTAGAATATTATTCTAAAGTCGAGGGTAGATTTAAATATCAGATTTGCACCAGTGTCTACTGAAACATCCTTAATGAGTCTCCAGGGCACAATAAACTGCAGTTATTCTGCACAATTTTGAATGAAAAGCCCTAACTATCAAGGCAAAATAGTCCTATTGAAAAACTGATATACTTTTTTCATTGTCCATCAATTTCACTCAGAACGTCAGATAATCTCCACATGGAAGATAATATTACTCGTAAGTGTAAGTCATAATACAACTCGCTAAAGTGGCATTATCTTCCTGAGGCTACACACAATTGACCAGGCAAGAAAAAAATATATGTAAAACTCCTCTGACAGAAAGATTTTTCTGGTTTCCAAAGAGTTCGGACATGACCCGGTAAAGCCTACTAAAACAGCAACATAAGAAAATTCTTGTCTTCTTAGATATTATGACATACAATGCATGGTGATTAACACAGAGGAATATGCAAAGGGTCAGTGAGCCAATGGGATAAGTAACCAAAATTAGCAAGTGATCATTATACCATTGCATCCTCTTTTCCCCATTTTCCCTACAATTATTATTCCAGTTTCTTTCAAGCTTCTGTGAGATTTTTGGTAGATATTAAGATGCATTTTTCTGAACAGATTTTTTTATTACTTTTATCACCACAACTTTATGTTTTCCAAGGGAACTATATGTTGCAGTTCTCCTTAATCGTTCATTCCTTACTAATTTGTGGGCAACAATCTGTCCATGAGCCAGCAGTGTGTCCTTGGGGTCAAGAAGGCCAATGGTGTCTTGGGGAACACCAGGAACAGCATTGGCAGCAGGTCAAGAGGGATGAATCTACACCTTTACTCAGCTCTGGTGAGGTCACATCTGGAGTGCTGTGTCCAGTTCTGGGCTCCCCAGCACAAGAGAGACATGGAATTATTCAGGAACCATCTGGATGCAACCCGGCTTGAGCTAGGAAGGCTGGACCAGATGGCCCCTTGTTTTTCCTTCCAGACTTACCTGCTCTGTGATTCTGTGAAAAATATTGCAAAATATAAGAGAGTTTCACACCTCCTCCCCCCATGTTTGACAGAAAGATTGACTGTAGTAGGAAGAGAGTCAGAGACAAAGTTCTGTGAAGTCTAGTCTCGAACACATAATTATGTGCAATCAATGCAAGGTTACATATAATAAAGAGAAATTATGTCTTAAGATGTTTGAGGAGTAAGGGAAAAATAAGTGCTATTGCAGTGATGGCTACACAATTCATGAAATACATACATTTCTTGTCAGCTATGATTAGAAAATATAAACTGAGTTTGGAAAAGGTATGTTAAAAGGAGATGTTAAGACAGTAGGAAAATGAAGGCTAAGGTATCTACGAGGAGATTAGAAAAAATATTGACTTGATTTGATGAAGTTTAGTCCAGAAGGAACAATGGTGAAAGCTTATCAGGGAGACAGAAGGACATGTAAGGAAGACAATAAGGCAGCACTGGCACAAAAACCAGATGGGTGCCAAATGACCATGAGCAGGTTGAGATCATCTCATGATACCTATCTTACACCCAGCACCAGGGAATCTAGCCAGCTTCTCCAGGAGAGCACAGTGCAGGCTGGTGCTTTCAAGGTTTACAGGAATTATATAAATTCAGATTTTTCTGTAAATAATAAAGGTAATCCAGTAATATATTTTCATATATATGGGATGGGTGAAGTAAATTTACACAAACCAACAAGTATATTATTGTCAGCTTACAAAGAAAAAGAGACTATCTCTTCGGCTGACCTCACTGGCAAGTGGTTCAGCCATCCAAAGTCTAATTAAACATAGAAAATATTTTTACTGTTGTAAATATGAAAATAATAGATGTATACCTAAAATGAACCAGAGAGTATGTTTCACTCTGCCAACACAGGTTGTTTTAGTGTCTCAGTTGCATTTAAACATGCTCAAAGTGCTACTGTCATTATAGAAAAAATTGCCTGTGTAGGAGACAAACTCCTTTGCCCCAAAAGCCATGATTAGAGGTGAGCACTGCATTCTAAACTGTACATTATATGTTTAATCTAAATCCACTTTGGAGTACAGTGTTCATCCAGATGCATCTCGGATTACATAGCCGTGGACGATGTCATGCAATTTTGTATGCCTGAAGAGGGATTTAAAGGAACTGGGTTACTTGGCCACTCATGGTTTTCCAAGAGGAGCCACCAGAAGGGAAGAGGATTTGCCACATGGTAGGGCATAAAAAGAATAAAAACAGCTGGATACAGTACTTTTTGACTCTTCCAGAAGGCAAAAATCCATCATGAGACATTTGCTCCCAAAAAAAACAAAACAAATGCCTTATGTCAAAGCAGGTTGCATTGAAGGACATCCTGCTTCAGGACAATGTTCCTGTGTTTATTTATTAAAGACAAATAGCAATTATGCTTGGATAATAATTGGCCTAACCCACTTGTACAATCCAAACAAAATTGAGGTGATAATTCTTAATTCACAACATATTACATGGAATGGATGGATGGATGGATGGATGGATGGATGGATGGATGGATGGATGGATGGATGGATTTTGTCTGCCTGTCCTTGATCTCTCCCTTTGGTCAAAAGTAATGCTGAACATCCGTGAATACGGGGGGATTTTTTTTAATGAGAGTGTCCTAGGAGGGAGTAAGAATTCACTGCACAACACCCACAAGAAGGAAGATTAAAACCTTACATAAGGTGTTATATTTTTTACTGGATAGCTAAACTAAAATACGTATTTAGCTTTGGCTACTAATATTATTCTTCCCCTAACATAATTATCTATTTAATTGTATAATCAAAGAAGCCTAATTTAGCAGAAATAAAGTTTCTAAAATTAACTGTTTAAAACTTATTTTTTAGATGTTTTAACAAAACTATAGTTGTCCTTAAAGAAAATTCTTGCTTTTGGAGTTCAAAGACCAGAGCAAAGCCTGCACACCAGTCCAGATCTTCAGAGAAAGTACTCACTTCAGACCAAGCGTCACACACCAGTTAGGGGAGCTTTGGCACAGAAGTAGAGCATGCCATCTCCTTGAGAAGTTAAAATAATAATGTAGTTATTTCTATAACTAATTAGTTATAGAAACTATATGTAATTAGTTCATGACAAGCTCTTATCAATTATTAACAAGTACACAAGTCTGTCTAAGAACATTTAAGTGCTTCTCATTGAAGCTATCTGAAGTATGGGACCATCCTTCTGCATGACTCCCCTCACCGGCCTTGTAGATGTGCTGCGTGATCTGTCAGGATCCCTCAGTCTTACTGTAAAGAAAAGCTCACCAAGATTAAATCAGCTTGGTCATTTTAGAGAGGCATAATTTTTGCCTATTTTGTCTAAGCACCCATCTATTATCAATAGCATGGAGTTGGATTATCTTTGTTTATCACTGTCATTTAGCTGTTCTTCAACCATGGTGTCCTAATGTTGCCACTTCACGTTACCAATGAATGATTCAGTGTAGGCTTCTCAAATATTTAACCTTCTTCTGAAGGCTTTTTTTGAAACACCTGATATTTGACTCTAGTATATCAGTACATATATAGTATATCCTATCTTCCTACTATAACTCTTGATAAATCTGTGTTAGAACTAATTTTTAGTTTTTAACACCGTCCATTATTAATACCTTCCTCTGTTTCAAATCAGACACAATGAAGTTATCTGACCATAGAGCAAAATTCATCTTCTCAAGCATGTCCACATTAAAATGAAGACAAATACTCCTTCTTTTATCACACCTATCAATGGTTTCTGTAACAGGCTTTGCTCAAGTTATGCCAAGAAAATATGCTTTTTACATTCTTTAATGAATCAGTTTCTAAAATATGAATCCATGAGCAACATCTCCAGAGATTAATTTGAAAATTCTGATATATCAGAAAATTTGTCAATGCAATAATAATCAAAGACAAGGTATCAGCATGACTCAAAGTAGCTTCCAAAAGTGCATGAAAAAATTGATCATCAGTGCAGTGACAACATTTCTGTCCTTAATGTAATTGTCCTTTGCCATAAAAGGAAAGAAAGAGAGAAAGAAAGAAAGAGAGAGAGAAACAGAGAGAGAAAGAGAGAGAGAAAAAGAGAAAAAAGAGAAAGAAAGAAAGAGAGAGAGAGAGAGAGAGAGAGAGAGAAAGAAAGAAAGAAAGAAAGAAAGAAAGAAAGAAAGAAAGAAAGAAAGAAAGAAAGAAAGAAAGAAAGAAAGAAAGAAAAAGAAAGAAAGAAATTATTATTATAGCACAGTTTTATTCAATGAAATTTATTATTGCTTCAGTGAGTTCTTTGATTTACCTCTTTCCACTTTCTATGAACAAGATGGGATGACTTGTTAATCAAACAGAGAAAATATCAGAGTCAGAGTCTCCACTGCCTTGTATCTTGCATTGGAAAATACATACAAACAACCTCATGTTCATTAGATATCATTTTTTTATTTTTCAAAGAGCAAGAGCAAACATCAAGGGTATCTAGAGATACATATCATTTACCTACAGAGAGTATTCTGTTCTCTGAGACTTTATGTCACAAGCCAGAAATCAAGAGGCAAGGGTGTTAATTACACTCCTGTTTCAAGTCTCTCAAAATTGGAGGCAGAATTCATTTAGCAGCCCTCAGGAACACCTGACCTTATAGAAATATCATTGTATCACTGCCCATGCTATAGGTCTTCCTTGTCAGAGATGAGCTATAAAGCCCAAATTATTCATTGTTTTCCAAATTTCCACCAAACATATCTTGGCCAGAAATAGCTTTCCATAATTATTCCTATTTCTAAATATTTGGGAGATCATGGCAATCACAGTGATGGGGACAATATATCCAGAAAGATATTATAATATTTACTATGCTATAATGTTAAAACATACAGGGAAATTTAATAAACTCATTATTCACTGGTACTTCATGTGCAATTTTTTCCTCACATTTCCTTTATACAACTGTGACCTGTTTTTCCTTTTTTTCTTTTTTTTTTCCTCCTGGCTGTCCACCAAAACACAGCACAAACAATGACAACAGACAGAAGGAACAAGCAGAGTTCAACCAAGCATGTTGAGAAAGGATTGGAAACACAAGCACTGAGTACTGGCAACATTTTTCTGAGGTAGTTGCCCTAAGTATAGCATTTTAATGAAGAAAAGCAAGTAAATCTTAGCTATTAAAAATTATGGAAATAGCTGAAGCAAGCATAATGGATACAAGGACATGCCTTTGACAATCTGTGGACAGCTTTGCACTATACCTTAGAAAAAATTAAGTGTCCCTTTTCTGTGAGATGTCAAATCTGCTGTTCCTATGTGGATAGAACTCTGTCAGTCTTGTAAAAAGCTAGTCTTGCAAGATGGAAGGGGACATAAAAATCTGTCTTGTATATTGTGATTTGTATCTCATCTTAATGTCAGAACTTCAGTATTTGAAGAAAAAGAAGTAGGCACTTTTCTCTGCAGTGAAGATGACAAACTTAAGAACTCTCACATGGTCCCTGAGCATCTCAAAGCCACTGCAAACAAAGCCACTAAGAATGAAGTAACCAGCTCTACAGCGTCGTAATTTTTATTATCTATGCATGCTCAAAAAGGTAGCATTTGATTCTGGTAAATTTCTCACAGCTTATTTTGTACACTTAAAAGCTGTTAAATAACTACAGCCCTCTTTCAGGTTTATACTCTACATATCTTCAGACCAAAGAGGAAAAAAACCTGGGTTTAGTCCTGTATCTTCCTTATGGATTTGAGGTTTTATTTTTAATTTAACTCATACAAAGTTTAAGACTGACTCACAAAGGCACCCCAAGAGATCACTCAGTTTCCCCCACAGCTGGGCTTGCTGGACCTATGTCATTCAAGGCAAATATTCATGAAGGTCTTCAGTAGAGAAGATTTAGTTACACCCCTAAGCAACCTCTTCCAGCGCTTACCTGCAAAGAGTGCCCAACAGTGGGTTTAGTCCCTTCAGAAGGATACCTTGTAAGTGGTAGACTAACATCTGGAAAAAAATGAACTTTCTGTTTTTACCACAGTAAAATTTTAAAAATCCAAGTAGTGAAGAATGATTTAATGTATTCATGTATTAATACAGTATAAGTAAGCTAGAGTACAAAGGTTTCCTAACCTGCCTGTCACTATGTGCTCTTATCCTTATGCTTCTATTTTCTTTGCTTCAACACAGCACAAGAAATTTAGGAAATACCTGTTCAAAGAACAACCTTTGTAAGGAGCACAGAGAATACAGTGGGCAAAGGACCTTGTTGCATACATAAGATCTCCCAGCCTGGCTGAAACTCTGAGGTTTCCTTTTTGACACTTAGGCCTAGCTGAGGTTTATCAACTCAATTTACCTTCAAGCTCAACTCCTTTCACACAGAGCAGGTTTTCTCCTCAGCACCCCAGCAGGCACCTGAACAGACACAGCTATAGCTACCCAGGGGTTAAAGCTTTGCTGGCAGCAGATTGACAAATGTGATTCATTGGAGTGCAATGAGTTTGTCCCAAAGGAATACAGTCTGAATGAAAAATGAGAAGGGAGTAAAGTTCAGTCAGTTGGACACTGGTTGTGCAGGTAATTAAAAGAAGCTCCCAGCATTCCCTGAGGATGCATCTCGATGTCCATTAGCAGGATATGGCTGTCATAACTATGTTCCCCTTAGTGTTTTTTTTTTTAAACTTGATATCAAATCCTTTTAAAAGTGGGCAGAAAAAGAAACCTAAACAATTTTGCTCTGAAGTGCTGGAAGACAGTGATAAATGAACAATATAACTGCAAAATTACCAGTGCCTTTAAATAGCCAGCAGGGACATACTCAATGATCTCAGAAATATGATTCTTGACACACAGAGCAAACTTGTGAAAAAAGGAAAGGTCTTTGTCAGTTGGTTTGGGGGATTTTTTAGGAGATTGTACTTCAGTCTTTCCCATCATCCAATGAATTTGGCTCCAAGATCACTAAAATAATTATGGCAGTCAATAAAACTCATATGGTAATTCCTACCACCTGTTTTAGCTTTTAAATTTGGATTAAACATTGCCTGTATGTGATCTCCTCTCTTCAAGAGTGCAAGTCTTTATTTGGAATGGAGAAAGGTTAGAGACTTTGACTGATCTTCAAGTAAAGACATGGAGATGATTTTCATGCAAAAATATAACAAAACTTCCTATTATTAAATAATTTTTGTCCATTTGAAAATGTATACTTGCTGTAGAACCAGCTACATCACTACTTATTTAAAACGTAGAACTGGCAGTAGCCAGGATAATTATATTTAGTATTAATGTGAAAATGACTTTTACTCAGCTGACAGGACCCTCCCTTCTGATTCAAGCTCTAATACTTTCCATAGTGCAGTGAACTAAAAGTGTTTTAGTGTGAAGAAAAAACAGAGAATAACTACAATGCTGAGCCATAGCTGCCTATGATTTTTAGAGATTCCTGGTAGTGTTCCAGGCAGTGTTCCAGCAGTGGTGAGTGAGCCATGCTTTCACAATGCCAGTGAAGTTTTTTCTGAATGCACTACTCTTCATCTACTGCCCTGAGGCTACAGCTTCTCAGGTTCTCAGGTTCTCTAGCTGGTCAGAGTGACCCCGAGATAAGTCAGAAAGTCTCTTTTCCCAGCCTGGTGCTCAAAGAAGGAATCAGAGCTCTTCAGTTCTCAGTCTCAAGGTTGTTTATTGTTCCTTATCTATAATTTTTTTTTCTCCTGTCCAGCCGAGGTCCTCTCAGCAAGACGGTCCAAGGCATCTGCCTGCCCCGGGGCTGTGTTATCGTTTTATACAAAAAACTACATGTACAATGTTTACAATTACTTTCCTATCACCTGTGTTAGACAGAGAGCTTCTACTCTAAACCAATCTAAAAATGCCAACATCACAGCAGAAGATGGAGGCCAAGAAGAAGAAGAAGAAAGGCTGGACACACCCAGATTCCTCCATCTTGCCCCCTGAACCTCCATTCTAAAAACCCCAAAAATCTATTTTTCACCCCATGATAAATTCACTATCATTTTACTTAAACTGTGGCTTGCAGATCTTCATATAAGGTTGGTAATTTGCTCCATGGGTCATAATCAAAACCACAGGCATTTTGGGCTCTGTGCCAGGGTCTCTGAGCCCCCTGGCAGGGGTCTTGGCAGTCCAGGACAGCCAGAGGGATGTCCTGAATTCCAACAACAGCTGACATTGACATCATGCCTGAGCCACCTGGGACCTTCCATGGGCACTCAAGGTGGAAACTGTGCTTGGTAGGAGGACTGGGCCAGGAAAGGACAAGCCTTTCCTCTGACCTACAGATACAAACCAGTATGTTAGAGGAGCTATGAACCGTGTTTCTGTGAGTATCCAAATGTGCACAGGCAGCAGTTTGCAGACCTGGTTGTTCTCTTGATGTGTGGCTCTGCTGAGAACCATGCTGTGCCTGTGGAGTAGTGTAAGCAGATCCCAATTACCCTTAAACTGGCTAGCCTGCACACCAAATCAAAGACACTGAGAATAACACTGGCGGCAAAGTTCACCTAAGAAGCTCTTTATAGCCCTGAGCATCCTATGTGACAGGCAGGCAGGCTGAAGCTGCTCCAGGTAGGACTGGGCTATGATTTAAACCAAAGTGAGCCAAGGGCAGGTTGACCAAAGGCATGTGAGCTCCTAACGCATATACAGAGATCTGGCTCTTGCACCATGAAATCCTGTGGCTGCCCTGGGTGTCAAGACAAGAAGAGTGTGCCATGAAGTAGGATGGTCCAGACATAGTCCTCCAGGGCCAGCTGCAAGCTGCAGCACCGGTCCCCCTGGCTGCCAGCCTGTGACAGGCGCTGAGCAGCATTTGCACAAGTTTGCCAAGTGTTTTGTGACCTTAACTCTGCTGACTTGCAGGAAGTTTAAGGCAGCTAAACACCCAAATGATTTTTAAAATGGAAATTAAATTCTAAGGAACATATGGCCTGTCCACACCACAAAACAAATGTGGCAGATTTAATCTAGATAGCAGGGGCAGCAACAGTAACAGGAGGGGATAGTTCCAATGTCAGCGTGTGCAGCTGACAGGTCACATACAGAATCAGCTGCTGGAATCAAGAGTTTGCACCTTAGCACCTACCTCAGATAAAGTCTGAATTGATGCATCTTCACTACTTTTCTTGTGCCAGTTATTTAAACTAGTAAACATAAATGCGCAAACAGTATGGATGTATTTATACTAGTGGATTAAGCAGCACAGCCCTTTTTATGGTTATATAGGTGAACTCTGGGTTTGTTCTGGCCTGAACCAGTCAGGGTGATACAAATAATTCCCAGGCATAGTTCAGGAGTCAGCCAGCATGTGTGAGGGATGATTCCCCAGATACATACAGTTTCCAGAAAGGAAAATCTGCTCTGGGAGATGTCATGGTTTAACCCCAGCTAGCACTATTATTATTATTATTATTATTATTATTATTATTATTATTATTATTATTATTATTATTATTATTGCTGTCGTTATTGCTGTTGTTATTAAACTGAAAGGAGAGAAAGAGAGGAATAAAGCCCAAGAGAGGTAAGTGATGCACAGTACAGTTGCTCAACACCTGCTGACGCATGCCCAGGTAGCAATAGACCCCTTCCAGGAGTTCCTATACTGAGCATGATGTTCTGTGATATGGAAGATCCCCTTGGGCAGTTCGGGTCAGCTGTTCTGGTCATGACTCCTCCCCAGCTTCTTCTGCACCTACTTGCCTGCAGAGGATGGGAAACTGGCAAGTCCTTGAGTTAGAGGAAGCAGTACGGTGAAATACTTAAAACATCAATGTGTTATCAATGTTTTTCTCATACTAAATCCAAACCACAGCATTACACAAGAAGAAAATTAACTATCCCAACTGAAACCAGGCCAGGAGAGGGATACAATTTCTTTGCAGAGATGGACCTTGGTACCAGTCAATGCCCATGATTGCTCCTAGGCACATTTTTTTTACCACTACAAAAGTAGTCTTTGAATACAGCATTTTCACTTTGCTCTCTGGTTATGCTCAACATTTCAGGCATATTTTAAAGCATTTACTCCTTAATGTTTTTGCAGCTTTCCCACTTCAACACTTACTGCAATTCTGTTCCACCCTGAAGAGACAGCTGTCACCAGCTTTGTCCAAATAACTCTGTTTACTATTACAGACCTACATCTGCAAAGACAATTCAGTATCTTACCTCATATAAACACACAGTGCTTTCAACAGAAGCACTACTTATATACTATGAAATTTGTGAATGCTTTCCAGGGGTTAAAATTCCTCACCATCCTCAGAAGTACATTAAAGCAAGGTCTATGTACATGACCCACACAAGAATGACAGTGTACTCTTGCAAAGTGCCTTTTCAGACCAGCTGCAGATTGTGATTTCAGGTCTTGAAGCAACTTGCAATAAAACTAAAGAAGAGATCTAAGAGGATATATGTTCTTCTTTTTTTGTTGCTATTTGGGGGCCAGAAGAACTGTTTCTTGGTGTGTCCAGGCATAGAGGAAAATTAGGACTGCAATCTATTAATCATTCTAAACCTCCTAGAGACTCTTGAAAAGCAAATTACACTGCCTGAAAATGTAAAAATCGTCTATTTTATGTGAGAGCATGGGCATAAAAATGGAAATAATCCCCTCGGGACACAATCCAGGGAGAAAAAAACAACATGACCCTGAGTCATAAACGGGAAGAGATTTTTAGTGTACTGCAGGGGATTTAGTGAAGGGATCCCCATTACTGTTAATAGGAGGCAGAGGGATGAATCTCTCTTACTGAAGTGGAAATTCAGTTCTTCACATCAAGTGTTCTGACAACCAAGCGCTGCTTGCCACTGCCTATGCACCCAGCCAGAGGCAGGGATGAAAACAGTTAATTGCTCTCTGATGTTGGAGTTGAACTGAGGATACAATGTAAGGATAAGGCATCTGGAAATAATGCTCCTTTAAAAAATCTGGGAGGTAAGTGCCCGCTTTGCTGCACAGGCATGGGATCCCTCACTCTGCAGCTCTCTGGCAAAGTCTAAAGTGAATGTCATTTAGATTAGATGAGGTTAACCTTAAACTTCATTGCCCATGCAAACAAGACCATCTAAGTGAACTGACACATTTGCTAACCATTTTTATGAAAAGCTAAATGATCCTGTCTGCAAAGCTTTTAAGCAAATTACAAGCCAATATTAACGTAAAGGCAAAGTGAACTATTCTGTTGTAAGGATATTGTGTTTTTTATAAAATATCTGAAGTTTTTTATGTTTTGTAATGTTTAGCAATGTAAACTATGAAACGTGCTGGTGTAGTCTTCATTCACTGCATTTTCTTTGCCAAAATTTGTCTTTTTTATTACAGAAGGCATATTGACAAGAATCTACTGGACTAAATCACAGATTTCCCTCAATTTTGAAAAAAGTTCAGATTTCATTTGCATCCTTCTTGTGAGGGAAGAAAAACAATGGAAATTAGGAATTAAATCTAGTGAAGGAAATAATGGCAGTGCAAACCAACTGGAGATTTATACCTACTTGTCAATCTAAGTTATGTGAGCCAGGAAGAATGGGAGGAGTTTTTCCCCTGAAGAAGAGGGAAGACACAAAGTCCAATGAGCTGACCAAAACTGTCATTCTCCATCCCCCATGCCACCATGAGGGGAGGAGGTAGATAAATTGTGAGTAAAGTTGAGCCAGAGAAGAAGGAAGGGTGGGAGAAAGGTGTTTTAAAATTTAGGTTTGTTTCTCATCATCCTACTCTGACTTGTTTAGTAATACATTAAATTAATTTCCCCAAGTCAAGCCCTTGTTGCCCATGGTAGTAGTCTGCCCTTGCAGATTTTCATAACTGGGTCAGAGCAATTTGATCTTTGAAGCCATCACTCTTTTGAACAGGGTCTGGACTAGAGATCTCCACAGTTCTCTTCAAACCTAAATTAGTCTCTGATCTTATGTAAGTTTGAAAATATTGCTCAACTCCAAAAACAATTCTGCAGAAGAAGAGATATTACTATAATCTTTGTGGAAAGATGGCTGGAGGGAAAATTAGAGGAAACTGAGAAGTTATATTCACATCCTGACAGAAGTACAGGAATTATAGGGTGAAATATAACTGCTACTCCCTGGATGGAATGTGGTTGGCATGCTGGAAACTTGTTCTGTTCCACAAAGGTTCCCCACATCCACAATCTGCAACTGTAAGCACCTGCTAAGGGATATGGAATGGAGAGGGTGGAGCAGTGTGGAGGAGCCAGGCTCTGTTGAAACCCTTGCAGGGAGGGGAACTCGGTGGTAACTTAAGGTACCTTGCAGTTGAAAAATCACAAAGCGCCAAGGGAGATAGGAGATAGGAGATGTCCTGCTGCTGAGCCAACCACGCCCTCCTCAGATGAACTTGATCCATTATAATTTCATGATAATAGTAACTCACACCTGCATCCCAAGTTTCCTGCCCCCAAGGTACAACCACCCCTCCCTCTGCATGTACTTATTTTTTTTACTATACTTTTCAAAGTGAAGCAAGGGAATTTTATACCAATCAGTAAAAAAGGTTTGACTTAACAAATTTGACTACAGTCACTTGAGCTCTAAACATAAAGAGCTAGTATAAAAGTAGAGAATGGGAAGAAGTAAGGCAAAACTCCATGATAAATTCTGGGATCTGATGGACTGAACTTATCTTCTGCTCCATAGAAGATGGTGGGTAAGAACCATACTCTGTTCACACCAAATTGGGGATTAGAGCTTATTTGTGTATTGCTTTGAATACATTTTTGGAGTCAGATACTATCACTAGCAATCCTTGAACCTTAACCTGTCACAATTTTCTATTCAAATTAAAATTAAAATGTTTCAAATTAAAGAGTTATTGCATAAAGTGCTAGTGTGGGTCCTTCACAGGCGCTGACCATCACCAGCAGGCAACATACTCAAATAATGTAGGAGACCTGCTGAGGGCTGTCCCTTAAGCTGCTGATGTGTGTTCCTCAGTGAACAATTCAGTCAGCTGAGTCACCCTCTGACCCAGCAAGACTGCTCAGTGAAGGCTGCTCCTAATGGGACACTTGACAGACCGCTGGAGCACAAGGGTCTCACCTTTCCTGGGGCACTGACAGACAAATCAAACACTAAGGGTCAAATATATCTCCCTTTTCATATGATCTTTATAAAGATCTAGCCTGAGCCAGGAGGGCACCAAGAGACCTGGGAGGCTTAAATTCACATGTGAAGATCATTCCTTATCTTTTTAATTGCTCTGCACCTGTACTTCAGAATCACATTTCTAGTGCAAAGTAATATATATAACACCATTCTATTTTGAAAGCAGTCAGGATTTGCCTCAGAAGCTCTTTCAAATACCATTAGAAGCTTTGTTAAAGCGAAATTTTAGCACATAGGGAAATCTTTGCTGTAGTTTCTGTTCCTTGCTTCATGGTCCTTTTCCTGGTGCAGAATATGAAAGGCAAGGTGATGTAATTCTCCCTCTCTTCACCCCTCTGCAATTTGTCCCAGACATGCCAGGAAATGTGAAGCCTCATTGTGATGTGGCTGAATTGCACAACTTTGGCTCAGACTTCTCACTCAGACTCGTTTGAGATTGAGTTGTGAAAAAGTCTGTAGAGCAAAGATAAGGAAGACAAAGTTGCAGACAGGTAAGAATGCTGAGACAGGATCTTTAGTAGCTCTAGGATTCAAGAAGGAAAGAGCTCTCATGGAAGGTTATAAAACAAACAAACAAAAAAAAACCAAAAAAAAAACCCCCCAAAAAAAAAAAAAACAAAAAAGAAAGAAAAAACAAAACCACAAACAAAAAGCAAACAAAAAAAAACCCCAAATGCAATGCTGCAAGGTAGCAGCTCAGGAGCAGAATCTATGCCATGCAGCAAAGCAGTGCAACCCTCTTATTGAATAATGCCTACCTGGGCTGCAAATACTCTTTCAGTGTCTTATTTGGGTGGAAAATATAATAAACTATGTGGCTTCATAAGCACAGCTAACTTTTGTGTGTGTTGACTAAGACATAATTGCTTTATCCCTTAAAAGTGTGTATACCTTGATTGCAGGGTTTGATTAAAGGGCTAAACATGCAAGAGGAACAAGTGTCCCAAAGTGACACTGTCACAGGAATGCAATTCTGAGCTGTGCAGAAATGTTTGGGTTGCATTTTGAGGCAGAAGAAAGAACTTGTGAATCTGTCATTTTATTAATCAACTTTATTAGATGTAAAAACATGTAAGTTGTGTGACAAATCCCTTAGGAGCATTAGTGCCATTGTCAGGGACAGCTTTCTATGTGGTTTCTCCGCCTGGCTATTTTGTAATTAATGTCATTCCCAAACAGGCAATTCAAGACCATCATTTCTCAAGGGTTTTCAATGCAGTGTCACTCTTCTTCTTACAAACTTTGAGCACTGAGCCATGAAACCAAGAGTATTAGCATGGGTTTAGGCAATTTGTGTATAGCTGATTGCAGTTTAAAAATTATTATTCTGAAGTAAAACTGCTCACCTTTGGTTCATAGTAGGGGAGCTCCTGGAACTTGAAAGAAGAAAGAAGTAGCAGCAATGTAGTTTCAATTACTAGATACTGAAAACCCACCAGTATCTACTGCACACTTCCAAGGACCACCACAGTCTGTGCCAAGGGCATCCCACCCTCCTCCAGAGAAACCACTCTCTCTGTCTTCTACCAAATTCCTCAGGTTTGAAATTGCTTTGCCAGGTGCTTGTTCTTTGTGAAGATACGGCATTACAAACAGAGTCCTGGCTGTTTCCTTTTCTACTCAATCTTATTTAACTTTCCTGATTCCTGGCTTCCATACCCATTAGAGCTGTTGATGTTAAGCATCTAGATATGGATTTCTCTTCAGAGATATTTTTCACAAAACTTGAACAGGGTAAGGGAGGATGTTCTGACTTATGAAATACTCCAATGCTCCCCTTCTTTGGTGTGTCCTCAGAGGTCAAGAGGATGGAGGCTTTGCAAGAGCTGGCCAGAAGTTATTTACAGCTAAAGCTTGGCTGACCAAACAGCTGGGACCCACAGTGGAAGGAGACACTTTTGCATGTTAGCAGATGATAATCGTGATAGCATCATCAGGTCAGCAAGCCCTAAGAGGCATAGAATTATTCTAGTTCCAAATTTCCTCAAAGAGGCTCCACTTCCATATCCATCAACCATAGCTGTTGGCATATTTGCCATACACCTGACAATTCCCTCCTTTTCTGCAGAAGTATCTTGTCCATGGAGGGGCTCTAAGCTGAAATCTAAACTCTTCAGCTGAAGCTGTCAAGCTGGCTTCTTAGCAGTGACTTACAGAGCCAGGTGTCATTATTTCTCTGAAAGACACAAAGGGAGGAAACTAAGCAATTAGAGGATCTTGTAAAATCCTGTCAAGCTGCAGAGTGGTCTATTTATTTTCCTATTGATCTTGCCTTTCTTTCTTTGAGGAATAATGACTGTCTCATCAAATGCCTGCAGTTCCCCCGTGTCACACTGTGCCTTAACCTTTGTAATGCTAAAGATCTCAGATTTGCAATTCTGTAGCCTTTCACTGCGCAATCTTTCACCTAAACTGCTGTGGTGATATTTTTTCTGCCTCATCCTCCTGCTGTTTTTCTCAAGTCCTTGTATCTCTAGACTCAGATATCAGATTTGTCACAGGAGATTATTGCTCTGGCATGACAATTGCTCGTTTTCCCTGTTTTTCCCTGTATCATGTTGTTTGAATTTTAGTTTAGCTATATATCAGATATGTATTATTCATTATTATACATGGACAGTGCTCAGCCAATGACTTTCTCTTCTCTGAAGATGTCCCAGAAATGAGCTTCAAGGTTCACTTTGCAGGCTACTACATAAAAGCCTGGTTTAAATTTATTTGGCAGTTTTCATTTTCAAGGAAGTTACAGGATATTGTAAAGCACTTGAGAAAGGAATGGTGTTTTTCCATGAGCTAGTTGAACACTAAATGTTATGGACACTGAATGTTACCATAATTTTCTAACTGCCACCACTCTATTTGTCTATTCATCTACAGTTAAAGGTATTGTTTTACTTTTATGTGCTCGGGTTTACAAAAGCTGAAAAAAAATTGGAGCATTTAAATCTGGAAACCTTTCTTGCAGGCATCATTTTCAGCATAAATAGCGCCTCACACTTGGCTGTGAGAGCTCAGGTAGCTGAGATATTGCAGCTGTCTGTGCTGTGAGAAAACATTGTGCAGGAAAAGCTCAGCCCTCCCAGCCCAGCCACACTCAGTCAGCCACGTGGGATGCTTACTCCTGCTATAAACTTTGTGAATCCTGCTGAGCACATTTTGTGACAGACAATAAATCCCAGACAGGTTAAATGAGACACCCAACCTGGTTACTTACAGTCCTTGAAAATGCTCCAGGCTAGGTGTGGACATGAGCAATGTCAGTGACCTGCACAGCCCCACAGCATACAGCACCCTGCCTCTGGGATCCTGGGGCTGGAGCCAAAGGCATTTTCAGGGAGGCTGTGTCCTGCAGAACCTAAAGGTGCAGAGAGCAGAGTGGCACAAACAGAAATTAGCCTCACTGGGAGTCAGAGAGCCATAGAAGGGAGATCAGGAAGCCTTTCTAAGCCTTTCTGTAGGACAGATCCGCTGGGATAATGTCGTTCTTGACAAATATGTGTCTAGCATCATGGATCAAGCTTTGGTACATTAGTACTTTTTGATTTTTTTTTCATCACTCAGAAAAGAATTGCTTAATTCAACCTCAGCAGATCCAACAGAACAACATAAAAAGGAAAATCTGAGTATCTGTAGATTATTTGAGTTTGCATTTGAAAAATGAGATCTCATAGATGGGTTGAATATGTTTAGCTGGCAGCATTTTGAGGACTCCAAGCCATGGCCTGATGCCAGACAGCAGGAGGTATTAAAAAAATAAATTTAGATCTAAATATAAGGGCAGTAAATAATTTCCCTGTGCAATTACAATAAGTAACAAAAAATTCCAAACTCACTACATTGATTTACAATGAAGTAAATTATTCTGACTGGCTTGCAATAACTTGCATAACATGAAGGGAGGGGAAATGTGTCTAAGCATAATTTAAAACACTAAATAAATAAGGAAATATATGTCTATCTTTTTTGAGTCTTGGACATCTCTTAAACTGTTTCTCAGTCACCGGAATGAAATGTCTGTAATTTTTCTAGTTACATTTCTGAATAAAATATTTATATTCTAGGAAAAGAATAGAGTGGTCATATCTTCCTCTAAAATTGTATATGGAATAAACAGAGTTTTTATCTGGAAAATTGTTTACTAACCCACATTTTTTTCATGTATTGAAGCCTTCTCTTTCTTACTGCCATCTGTGGATCAAGAGAGCTACTGTACCACAGCCAAGCTTTTCTTGTAATTCTACATAATGAGCAAGAATAAAACCAAAAACCTTCTCTTTGTATGTATACATATATTAAATGACAGATGCCCCCTGGCAACATGCAGAATTGTCTTTCACCACACAAAATGGGCCAGATTCTCTGATCTGGTATCATCACTTTGCATTGCATTGCATCGCAAACATAATCCAGACCTAGAGCCTTGTTCAAGCTGACATGGTGAGGATTATCCCATTGCTCAGATAATGCTTTTGAACAGAGACCAAGTCTGTTCTCCTGGGACTTCCTCCTTTGCCATTAAGTACACCAAGGCATGGGGTTCTTGCTTAAGGACAAGAAAAATGAATTAACCCCTTAACACCTCACACTGAGTAAAGCCTTACAATGACTTTTAGCCTCTCTGTGATAGGATTGACAGGACTTCCCCCACATGCAGCCACATCTGTGCAAGGAGGTGGAGAGTATTGAGCTAGGTAGTGTAAGCCTAATTAGCTGCCTAATTATTTTCATTGTCTGGGGCTTTCATGTTTAACCAGTTCTTCATCTTGCCTGAGTACTCAGTGCCAATCTACAAAGTAACAGCATGGCAAGGTTAATGCTATACAGGAAAGAATTTAGGTTCCAGATGCTCTGAACATTTTTCAATACTTGTAAGCAGTATGTGTCATGGGATACTCACAGATAAAAGTACTCGAGATCTATGTGTACTGAACAGACTCCAAAAGATTTTGACAGCATAAGTTCAGGACATCGTAAGAGAGATCAAAACATGTCAGCCAAAAATTATTAGGCACAATATATTGAATTAAGGAGGAAAAGAAAGGATAATAAGGTGATACCCAAAGGTAGTGTTCTCATACCCACTCAGGAGACAGCCAAGCTTGGAAAGAAAGGACAGTCCGGGCTGGTTTGATGCTGCCTCAGGCCCCGCTCCCTGTCAGCAGGGCTGGGCTGGGTTTACCACAGAAGCCCCTGGAAAACTGCCCCCTCTTCTCAAAATGCAGGAGAGGTGCTACCCCTGAGCTGCTAGAGGACTTTAGTAGCAGGAGGACTAGAAGTCGCTCTTATCTTTATCTCTTTTACTATGTAAGTTGGTGCCAGGCACTTAGAGAGCAGATGATCATTAGCAGAGAAATGAGTGAATCAGAGCTGAAATTGGATTCCCGGGTTGCAAGTTCCTCTGAATTTTCTCTTTGGAAAGGGATGAACTTGTGCATAGGTGATGAAAATATCACTGGAAGAGTCCAGCTCTCCCTGCTGATCCTGTGTGAGCTTCAGCAAGTCACTCAGTCTGTCCATTTGCCAGTTCTTTTATCTATGACACAGAATGAGTAGTGCTTTGTTTCCCACATCCTGAGATCATGCGTCCTTCCCTTTTCTGAAACAAAAAGCAGCCCAGCTGTGAGCTGCACTGAACACAGGGACATTTTGTTTTCATTTACAGACATTCAAGTAATAGTGTTAACAACTGACCAGACACCCCTCGAGGAGTTTAAAGCAGAGCCTTCAAAAAACCAAACCAAAACAAAATTATAAATAACAAATTACCAAAACAAGACAAAAAAACCCTCAAAACTTGTAAACAACCTGTCTGTTGTATGGAAACCAGAATGCTCCCTATTGTAAGTTTAATTTTGTTCATTAACTGAATTTTTAAAACTATGTTTAGTCCTCCATTTTCTTATGTAACTACAGTTCAAAGCACTTGTACTAAAAAGTAGTTTTAGCTAAAGCTAGGAGCATCTTAACCAATATTTTCAGGGGGCTGTGGCAATATGTTTGAGCTCTATGCATGACAGCAAAAGAGAGGGGAATTTTTTAATGCAGTATGGCTGAACCAAAAAAAAAAAAGGTGAGGAGTTGTTCTATGAAACCCATATAATACATGTGCCGACAGGCAAAACCCAGCAGATGTGGTTTTGCAGTAATATTAAGTGCCTGTTTAGGAAAGCCTAGTGCAGGACACACTGCAAGACCTTTGCTGCTGCTGAATCACTCTGGTTGTCACAGACATTTTTTTTTCCCAATTATATGAGGAATTAATTGCTCTGTGCTAGCCCCTCATTTTCTTTAGACACAGAGCTTCATAAGGTCAGCACGCCTGTGACATTTGAGACTTCCTGCTCATCACTTATTTCCTAGAGATGTATCTGTGAGTGAAATAGTGGATGGAAATATGTCTTTTGCTCTTTACAGCAGTGGTGTAGGACTGATCTTGGAAATTCATTTTGCCTTTTCACACAAGTAATTACCACATGAATCCTGGAGATTAGTGGGGAATGTGTTTTGTTTGATAAATATTTGGCTTTGGATAAATAATGATAAATATCTGCATCCCATTCTTGCTGTTTTGCTTTTAAGGGCTAGGACTGTGATGTCATCCACAAAAATCAGTTGAGTTGAGTTGTCATCTCTCTCCCTTGCCAAACGGCCTCCAAATCCAGCTCACTGAGTCAAGGCATTGGTCAGACATGTGACCCAACCAGATTCAAACCCTCATTCTGCCTGAATCACAGCAGTGATTCAGAGCAATCCCCCCAAAGACACCTAATCTATCAGGTAAGTACAGAGTATATCTTGTTATACTTTATGTAAAATTAATATTCATACAAGCAGAGATTCAAACTGACATTTTGCAGCAAGCACCTTTATTAAATTACCTCCAAGATTTTCTTTCTCTTCTGAGACTAAAGAATATTTAGGAATGTGAACTGTAACAAGCTGTAAGTGAAGAACCTTATTCTGAAAGAGTTTTTAAATGTTTGTAAATATTTCATTTTAGTGGCCAAATCAGAAATTTAAACACTAGTGCAGCTCAGATGTTATTGTTCTCTCAGCTTTGTTGTGGCCTTATAAGGAAAAGGCAGTGGCAATGGCTGATTCTAGAAAAGCTTGGCATCTTTTATATGCAAAACATTCAGTGTGAAACTTTTCTGTATGGAAGTGTACTCAGTCCTTCATAAAATTATGAAGTGTGCATTAGGAAGGAAAACAATTTTCAGTACCTAAATATTTATTTCGTTTTTCGTATTCTATTGTAAAAGATAATTCAACAAACCCTTCTGTTCTTCTTTCTGTCCTTTTCTGAATTATTTCAATTCTTTTGGTACAGTTTGTCTTACTACCCACTGCCAATGGAAGGTGTCACCCTGAGGAAATATCTTACTAAATCCAATGGGTTTATTATAGTCTGCATTCATCTTTCAAAAAACTAAAGAGAGGCCCTGGGGTATCTAGAGAAAGGATGTTTAAGGGCTTGTGGAACACATATAGCATGCAAATCACATTTATCAACTTTCCAGTCTAAGGTACCAGGTTTCTCTGAATGATTCTGTCTTGGTGTTTCACCAGAAGTGTTTTGAAGCCGATTTCCCTGCTGTGCTTTGGTTCACATTGATGAAGCGTCACCAAAGTGCACAAACTACATTACTCATGGATTGAAGTGAACTAGAAGAGTGTCAGGATCACTCATAAAGCACTCCCACTCCTAAACAGCATGCAGTCCAGCAAGAAAGCAAGAAATAGTCCAAAATAAGCTCCCCTGAAAGGCATGTCTCAGGTCTTCACAAACATCTGCTTTGATCTGCAGACACACTGTGCTATTTAATTGCTCATGCAGAGCAAACGTAGCCTTTGCATCCTACCTGCCAAACAGCACACTCACTCTGGAGGGAGCAGACAGTATTGAGGAGAGGGAAGGTGTGTGCTTGGGTAAGGGACTCTTGGTGTCACAGTGTGGGAAGAGGAGAAAACTCCTCAATGCTCCTATGAGGAAGGGTGGAACCAGGCAGGATGGGTTCTTCCTTACCTTCCAAAACTCCCTGTGCATTCAAGAGGCAGACAAAGCTAAGTCAGGAGTTGGTTGCTCCTCACAGATCTCAAGGAAACCCAAGAGAGCAAGAAGGTACTGTCTGCCTCTCTGGGAGGGACACAGATGGTTTTGAGAGCAGTAGGAAATGCTGCTAGACGTGGGGTCTGGGCCAGGGTGCAGCCCCCTGTGACAGCTCTGCCAGAGAGTTGTACACCAGACATGTCCTGAGGGGTTGCATGGGCTGAGGGTGAGTGGCGCATGAATTGTTGTACTCTTCAGTCAAAGGCTCTGCAAAGGTCCCTTAGAGCAGTGACATCCCTGAGGCTTCTGGAAAACACACCTGGATGGCTTGCAAGAGCCCTATGCTGCTCTGCCTGGATGGCATGTGTCTCCACAGCTTTACCTCTGGCCTCCAGGTTACGCAGCCAAGCAGCTCAGTGGCAGTCCTTGCCTGTCAGTGAGCACGGCGCTTCTGAGCCCTTGTCCACCATGCCAAACACAGCACAGCTCACAAAGTCTGCAGCTCAGGACCAAGGCCTACAAACAGCATGAGAGGAGCAGTTACCCTATTTTGGGGAAATTTTCAGCCACTTTTCTCTTTCAAACCACATTTCTGCTTTGCAGAATAAAATTTTCTGTCTCAGGTCTTCACCTTGGCCATCACCAATGGCAAACCAAATACCTTTCTACTTTTACAAACCCAGTCTATCATCTTCTGTGCTTCTACTTTCTAAATAACTGCAAATCCTTAATTTGGACCTGGATTGAAAAATTGGGCTTGCTTCCTTTTTTGTACAGAAACATATGGCACGGAGTGTGACTGGACTGCCAACCACACCATCCAATAGGAGCCTCTCATCCATTCTGCTCCATCCCTTCCATCACCACTGCCCATCACGGAGATGGGATCCCTTCAGGGTGCAGCTCAGGATGTCAGGCACATCCAGCTGACACTGAATTCAATTCTGCCTTTTGGAGACATACAAGTATATGACAGTAAAAGTAAAACTAGTTTTCTAAAAGCAATCTGCTCTACTTACAGTCTCTTACATGGGTTTCATTCTGAAGTAGGAGACAAACTCCATTTGAAACACTTCCCTTATTTGTTGTCTTCCTTTGAGGAAAAGGAATGAAGCAGGAGAGTGCTAACATGTGGCAGTATTGAATTACTTTTCTGGCTTTCTTCATTGTTCATCCATGAGAGGGAATGATGCCTGCAGCTTCTCAGATAAGGAAAATCGTATATTAAATTTATTGTATAGTACATATTTAGTTTGAACAAGCACCCTCATTATTAGTGGTAATGGAGAAAGTCAAATATCTTTATTACACCTATTTATAAATGTACTGAGATGAACTCTGGGTTTTTTTTATCAGCATCATATTTTATACCCACTACTAGGGCTTTTTTCTCCTGCATTAAGTTGTCTGCCAAATAACAACTTATCACTGATGGGCAGATTTAGGTGTAGGAGAAATCTTTGTTTAGACATAGGGAAGCCTCAAAGTAGGAGGACAGTAGATAACTTCCAAATGCTTTAGCTAAAGAGAAGACTTCTGAAATAGCAAACATCCAATATTTTTAACTGTCAAGGGGAATTCAGTAGGTTGAAAAATGTGTCTAGTAATAAATTTCATCTATAAACTAAAGAAGGCTCTTGAAGTGAGCTATTGCAGAATGCAAATAAGTTATGTCTAAACACATTTAGCTGCTCTCCTGTGAAATTACAGCAGGGACCTACACAAAAAACCTGCAAAAAATTATATATCCTAATTAAAGGTTATTTCAATGCAAACCAGGAAATTTCCTTTTGTCTTTTCTTTTTCTTTTTTTTTTAATGTATACATTAATTAATTAGCAAACAAAGGAAAGAACTAAGCAGCAAAATCACTTGGCCCTTTCTAATCAGTCTCTGGCTGCATGGTGCCAATTGCATGGTGTTAGCTGCAATCTGCCACTGACAGATGTACTCAGGTTTGGATGCTGTTACTTAACCTAGAGGCTGTGACAGTGTTTGGATAATTCTGATGTTATCCTGAGAGGATTAGGATTCTAGATAAATTTAAACTCTCTTCTCCAATGCGTATTTGAAGATGATGTGCATTTGCAGGAGACTGGCTGTCACAAACCTAATTTGGCCTGTGTTTTTATTTGAACATATGTGGTTTCTCAGAGGAAGAGAATTGTACTCAGAGATGAAAGCCATTCAGTGCCTCTGATCTCTGCTATGGCGCTTCCAAATGAGACCACCTTCACTGCACATTTTCTTTTCCTGGCAACAATCTGGGGGAATTTACAGAATTACAAACAAAGTCTTTTATTTTCAGAGTTTTGAGAAATTAGACTAGATCCTGATTCATTGCTTTTTCTTCAGCATATAATGTATAATGAATGTTATAGAAAGAAATCTAGGGCTTTGTTGTTTTCAAGATAATATGATTTCCTGAGAACTGAAGGAATATAGACACAATACCACCAAAAAGCTTGGTTTTTCCTCAGTTGCACAACACCAAAAAATGCATCTACAAGCCTTTTGAACTCCTCTTATTGTGCCTAAAGAAAAATAGCAATGCAAGGAAACCATACTTTAAGTAGTAAGAGCATCACCACTTTTCAGAGGTGACATGGAAAAGCTAGACTTGTAATTTTATACACAGTTCGTAAGGAAATCCTTAGACACTGGAAAGAGTGAATCTGGTATCAAGTTTTACCACATCAGAAAAGTCAAAAGACATACTGCTGCTCTTGATAGAGATGACAAAATTGTCAGCTTTTATTTCAGCTTCTTTTTGTTGGTACATTTTAATCAGAAACATCACAGTAAGAGCCACCTTTCAAATGACAAATTGAGATAGAAAATATCACCTCTGTTGCTATATTGGCATTTCAGTACATATTCTAATTGTAAAATGCTTGATTTCTTGCATCTAGTAAATGTATTGTGACAGCTTCATGCATCTAATCTTCCTAGATCATTGAGGAAAGAGACGAAATATACATCTAGAAAGAAAAAATGTAAAAAAGGTATGACATTTCTTACTCTTAGAGTTTTGGCTTGTAAAACCTGCTATCTATATCTGTTGCTATCTATATATCTACATCTATAAAAAATTGCTATCTATATGTCTATTACTTATAGCACACTTGAAGTGTAAAACACCAACAAGAACTTCCACATTTCCAGGTTGTGGTCGAAAGTTTCTAGAACACAGGGAGCTTACTGGATTGATAGATTTCCCTGGTGTCTTGCTTATAGACCCATGTGGTTTTAAACTTTATTTTTAGGGTGTTATTCCTTTTCTAAATAAAACAAAGAGATAGCATTTGTCACGAGGATTTCCAATGAAACATGGGTTTGCTGAAAAAAAAGATTAGCAAAGAGCACCTACATTCTATGCCTTCAAGTCATCACTATTAAGCACAACTAGAAAAAAATAAAAGTGTTCTTAAGTTTTTGTAAAAACATGAACAATAGCTTGAGTAGAAAGAGTTGTTTAGTATTTGCTAAGCTTTGAAAATGCTCTGCTTTTAAGTCTCTATGTTCTGTCTTGAAAGGCTATTTCTGTATGTAAAGCATAAATACCAATTATATAGTTCCACTGAGCACCATCAGTACAGAATACTGAAGTGGAAGGGTGAGAGAATTTGGATTTAGGATTAGGTGTTCTATAATTTAGGAAAACAGCTACCTTTTTTGTTCCTCAGCACTCTTTATTTCCAGCTGAAATAAAATGTTATTTTTTAGCTCTCATTGTAAGGATGCTGTCATAGTTTTTGCATTGCTTGTCCTTGGAGTCTGTTGTAATTTCTGAATAATAATTTACATTCAAAATTTGTTATATTATCTCTCTACAACACTCTTGCTGCTATACCAAGGAAAAACAGTCTGTTCTCATGTGAGTGTTCTGAATGTCTGTCTGTGATTTGTGTGGCCTACATGTATATAATGTCTATCATGATGCATGTGTGTGCTGTGTGTAACTGGGCTAATTGGGAGTGCATCTTCAGCTTCACTGCTGGTTGCAGGTGGGGCATGGAGCTGCTGTGGCCTCACCCCCTCAGACCGTTTTTGGATACAAATGCAGTGCATTGCTTTTCTCCTAACATTTACGTACCATCTCATACAGAGACAAAAGTTGTGGTCATTCTCGCTTTATTATTCAACAGACAAAAAAAAAAGACTAATTCTAAAATAGGCACTACAGCTTAATTTTAGCTAGCCAAAGAACCAGTAGTATTACCAGGTCCAGACAAAATGTTTAAGGTTCTTAAGTGAAAATTAAATACTATACCATTAAAAGGAAATTAATTGTAATGTTGCAGAAGGACAATCAGTCTTTACACAAAAGTACACCGAACCGAACCCTGACACCACTTGTCAGGGTCTGCAGACCTGGCGTCGTTCTGCTGCTCTAGTATTCATACCTTGAATCCCATGTCCAGCCCTGGGTCCTTCACTCCAGGAAGGACTTTGAGGTCCTGGACCAAGTCCAGAGAAGGATGACAGAGCTGGTGAAGGGCTTGGAGCACAAGTCCTGTGAGAAATGGTTGAGGGAGCTGGGGTTGTTCAGCCTGGAGAAAAGGAGGCTCAGGGGTGACCTTATCACTCTCTACAACCAGCTGGAAGAAGGTTGTAGTGAGAGTGGGAAGAGGGGGCAGAAAGTATCAGGCTTTTCTCCCAAGTAACAAGAGACAAGACAGGCCTCAGATTGCTCCAGGAGAGGTTTAGATTGGACATTTGGAAAATTTTCTTCATTGCAAGGGTGGTCAGGCATTGGAACAAGCTTCCCAGGGAAGTGCTTCAGTCACTATCCCTGAAGACTTTTAAAAGACATGTAACTGTGGCACCTGGGGAGATGGTTCAGTAGTGGACTGGGCAGTGCTGGGTTTATGATTGGACTTGATGATCTTAGGGGTCTTTTCCAACCCAAATTATTCTATGATTCCCTCCTCACGTATGTTGGCTTCTGGGTGATCAGATGGCATTGCAAGGGTCCCCTGCTCACCAGCTGGGGCTCAGGAAGGCAAGATTCCCCATGTAGCCAGCAAAACGAATCTTCTTCAGCTCAAGCACTGCATGTCAGCTCTGTCTTTTTTTATTTTCTTTTCTCAGATCACTGCAGCAGTGAAACATGCAGAACCTTCCTTTATCACTCATACAATATCCACCAACAAGTAGCCAAAAGAAACATCTTCCCAGCCTTGCCCCAGCAGCATCTGCTGGTTGTGTTCTAGGTGCCCAGAAAGCCTGTATCTGACAAAAAGGAAAGGAAATAGAAGAAAGGCAATTGTTCCACCAGTGCTTAGGTGAGAGAGGTCTGTGTTACAGCAGAAGTTTCTCCCAGCAGTAAATTTCCCCTTGAAAAATCTCAGGAAAAACCCATATTCTCTATTCAAAAGCCAGAAAAAGAAAAAGAAAACTTGCACAGGACTCATCATTCATCTGTATGAAAATGGATTAAGTAGGGTAATATAACCCCTATTTTATTGAAGCAGAAATTGAGGCAGTGATTAGGTAGCTCTCCTAAAACGTCAAATTTTGCTGTGAGGCAGAGAAAACAAAGAGGAATAAAACCTATGCATAGTATTAATCACAGATATTTGCCCAAAGGCCTAAGGCTCATTATGATGCAAAATATTTCTTTATTATTATTTTTATTCAGGAAAAATGCAGGCCTTACCTAATTACATTTATTACTTCTTTGTTTCATATTCTTAATCACTAGGGTTTTTGTTGTTTTGAATATAAATGAAGGCAATTCTTTAAATGCTTTCCAAATATTTTACTAACATGGAATAATTTTGTTACAAAATACCACACTGTATGGTGTCATCCAGTAGGTAACAGTCCAAGGAATAGAAAAGACTAGTAGGAAGAAAGAGTCCCAGTATGTAACTTTATCAATCTTCTTAATAAAGGCAAAGAAATGACATTTCTTGCAGCTGAGAAAGACTACAAATGTGTGTGTGTAACTTAAGGAAGCTTGAATCGGAAAAGCATGCAAAAGGTAAGCTCATCACATGTTTCTTTGTGTTGTAAACATTCAGTCCAAGCTTTGCATATAAAGTGAAGTTGTGTGCTAGTTTTGGCTGGGGTAGAGTTAATTTTCTTCACAGAGACTAGTATAGGGCTGTACTTTAGATTTGTGCTGAACACAGGTTGATTAATATAGAAACATCTTTGTTATTACCAAGCAGGGCTTCCACAGAGCCAAGGCTTTTCTGCTTTCCATGCTTCCACACTGGTGAGGAAGCTGGGGATGCCTGGGAGGCTGGGAGGAGACACAGCCAGGACAGGTGACCCCAAGTGACCAGAGGGATATTCCAGACCATACTGCATCATGGTCACTATACAGAGAGAGGTGGAGAAGGAGGAAGAGGGGGATGTTTGCAGTGATGGCATTTGTCTTCCCAAGAAACCTTTTTGCATGACGGGGCCCTGCTCTTCTGGAGATGGCTGAACACCTGCCTTCACAAGGGAAGCAGTGAATTAGTTCCTTGTTTTGCATTGCTTCCATGTGCAGATTTCCCTATTAAACTGTCTTTATCTAAACCCACGAGTTTTGTGGCTTTTGCCCTTTCCATTCTTTCCCCGATCCTGCTGATGGGGGAGCAAGTGAGCGGCTGAGTGAGGCTTGGTCACCAGCTGGGGTTAAACCGTGGCCAGCTCTCACTTAGATTGTGCCTGCTCTTCCCCTTTGTTGAGTCAATGAGCCAGAAAGCCAAAAAAATTCACTGCATTTGCAGAATTCCCATCCTTGAAATGTGTTATAAGGAGATCCCATTTGTCCATGGAGCTGAACAACAGCTGGAAAAACACCAGTTTCTGAGTTTTAGTTTCAGGGAGATTATATGCTGGTAGCCTGGAGGAATGACAGCCCAACAGGGTATCAGAATGCATCTACTTCAAATTGTAATGTTCACCTTATCATTTGAAAATTTCTTTGACTTATTGATAGGTTTTATAACACTTTCAAATTTTTCACTGGGTTTGGCTTTGCTTTTAATCGTGTGTTAGTGTAACATAATCTGTTGTTTCATCTGCATCTGTGCATGTCATCTCCCAGAAATCTGAGAAATACCATTTATATGCTTTCAGCATGAGTTTGTCCCTTTTTTTCAGCAACTTTGAAATTTCAGGATCATAATCTACTCAGAAATAAAAGCAGTATTTTGAATAATTTGGGGGTTATTTCTTATAATTTTCTTGTGTTGAAACCCTGTTCAGCAAGATAATATCTGTTACTTAGCATACTTGGACTTCTTTCTTCAGGAGGTTATTGGAAATTTAAGATGCTGTTTGTATTCTCTGGATAAAGATCAACCTCTTCCAACAGAGTTTTAGTTCCTGTCTCAAGCATTTTTCAGCTAGGGAAACCAGACTATTTGAAAACTTCCACATATCCCCAGTCAGATGCAGTTTATATCTAAACACTCTCCAGCACTAAAACTGCTGGTGTCAGCTGATGTCACTGGCACCAGAATGATGGAGACACTGAAATTGCTGAACCTGAATGAGCATATCCACCTTCCAAAGTGATTTACATGGAAAGATATGATGTACTTGGGGAAAGAAAAAAGTTAGATCACTTGATGAAAAACAAGTGATTTTTTTTGAAAAAAATCTGTCTTTATCTTAAGTTAGGCAAGATTTAAACTATTTTGCTTTAACACCTTGAATTTCTCCATCTTCTTTGCAATCCACTAAATCACTACCCTGTCAGCGGAACTTGTGCAGGCTTGAAAGACAGAAACACAGCCAACACTCTCTGAAAAGTGGAAATTTTTATGTGGCCTCTGGGTTTTGCAGCATTCTTTCTTTTCCTTTTATTTGAAGAACATAAAATTAAGGAATAGTCTAGATGCATTACTGGGAGGAGATGGAGCAGCATAAACGTAATGCAGTGATAACTTGGATAACTGATTCTGCTTAGTAAAAATCCTCTGTCACAAGATGCTCTAACAAAGAAATTATTGAAGTTTGACTAACAGGCATGACAGTCAAGTCAGAGACATCCCAAGCTTTGGGTCTTGCACAGTGTCTGGCTTTTCTTTTCTAAGTGAAAGAACAGCCTGGAGTCAGACAGAGATGGAAGGAAGAAAGAGGGGATAAAAGTCAGTGAGGAGACTTGGCAAGTCTCAAAGAAACAGCAAGGCAGTGTAAGATGTTCTCTGATATGAAAACACTGCCACACAGAGTGATGAAAACACATAGCAAAATTTACAATGAAGGAAAGAAAGTTTGTTGTGCTTCAGAAAGCTGGGGGACAGGCACAGAGCGGGCAGAAGTAGATGAAGAAAACCCAACACAGCAACAAATGGGCCTCCTGGGGAGTGATTTTGCAGCCAGGGAGGGAAGAAAACAGGTTCCCCAGCAAACCAGTCTTCAGCCCTATCAGCAGCAAATGGATGGACATCTGTTCCTGCAGAAGCCCAATAGGACGTCATTTCCTCCACCAGAGTCAGGAAGTTCAAAAAGTTTTTCCCTTTTCAAATCTGTTCTCCTGTTTTCCTAAATCAGTAAGACAGGTAGGGAGGCTATGTTTTTCTGCTGCAGAGAGACCTTCCCTTACAGCTGTTTCTCCTTTGTAACAGAGATGATTAGACTTTATTACCTACAAAACACTGCTCATGTCCATGCTAAAGGTAACTGATTGCTCATATAAATCTGGTTTTAACTGCCTCTTGTTTCTTGTTTTACTAAATTGTCTCAGTTTCCTCTAAGTTTGTTGATATGGCCTCTGAAAGGCCCAAATAATAATGACCCCCACACAAATAAGAGATTTTGACAGAAAATGTGGTAAGTGGAGTAAGGGCTAACTAAGTCTTTGGATAGCTTCATTGTTTTGGGTACCTGATCTAAAGTGTCAAATGTGAAAAAGAAAAGAAGAGGGAAAAAAAGGAAGAAGTCTTTGGAAGATCTTACACATCATGGAAAGGAAAATGTAAAGAAAAAGCCACTTTTCTGCTTTCCAGCCCACCTTTCAAGTATTTCAGCTACAGATTGTGCTTGATCTCCAGCTGCTCCCTTGACATGGCATGGAACAGTTATTTCTAAATCAACTGTCCTTAGAGGCAATAACAATTTTTTCCTGAAAATCGCAGGTCTCCCTTCTTCAGTGAATTTCTCTGCAGCATTCCCAACTGCATGACAGGTGTGCAATTATCATTATTGAAAACTATTATTTAAAGAGGTCCAGCTTGCTCCTGAAGCTGCTAAAGGGTCTGAATTATAGGACCTGCAGTAAGAGAGCACCAGAGAACATTTCTGCCAGTGTGCAGCCAATCGTGAATTGTTTCAGCTTGATGGAAATGCTTGTACTGCATTCAAATGATGTGCTAGGCCCTTAATTTAAAATTTACTATTTAAGATTTTTTTTTTTTTAGTTTCCCAATAATTTCTTTCTTTTAGAATTCTGACCTGGCAGTACAAGAATTCAGGGTGAGAGAATAGGAGGAAATGCATTAGACTTACTTTTTCTCTTTTAAGGGATGCAGGAAAACTCATGAAAGCTTAGTTCAAAGAAGATGTTGCCAAAGAAGAAGAGATTGTTCTTTGAGATGAAAAAAAAATGATAGGCAATTTCAGATAAGAAATAAATCTGTAATATCCACTCTAGGACATAACTTTGCTGCTAATGTAAAGAATTCTCTCAGGATAACTCATGCTCTACAGAAAAGATAAACAAAGGAGACAAAGCTACAAGAGCAATTACTCAGAGTGAGGAAATATAGAAAACAATGTTGAAGAATGGTAATGTCTACAATGTCTTGGCTCAATAAACAGCAAGAGTGAAATCTTGTAGATTTGAAGAGAGATAGAAGTCATCAGAAAGTCAGCAGCATTTGAAGATATACAGATTCAAAAATCTCGGTTTCCCATCACCTCTGTTCCTTTTTTTCTCTCTACTAAGCTTATGAACCTCATTGTTGACTCTAAAGGCTGAAGAATCTCCCCTTAGGAAATGCACAGATTTCCTGTTGCCAAGAAGTAGCAGCACCCATAAGAAGCTCAAGGACTTACATGCTTGAAACCCTTGCTTGATCCTTGGGAACACATCTAGGATTACTGCAGATACGCAGTGGAAATCTTCACAAGTGGGTTTTCTGGTGACCCCACAAACTTTCCTCCTCTTATCCCAAAAGAGTTCTCTAAAACTTAACTAGATAAGGTTGGAACAGTGTATGACTGAAACATGCAGAAGGAAAATGACTTTTCCTCTTGTAATGCCCAGTTACCCAAATCATATAAATAACTAAAGAGCACTCAGGCAGATACATGGCTGTAAAGTAGGAGCTGAAAAGATCTATTGACCCCATCTGACATGCTCTGCAAAGCACAGCTACCGCTGAGCCAGTGCTGCCATTCTGAGGCGCCTGATACGAGGCAGCACAGCGGTCCTGAGGGGACCACACTTTGGGAACACAGACAGTGATTATGCCAAAATAATTAATGCCTCTAATCAAGCAGAGGATGCAAGGTCCAAAACACTGATTTTGTTCCTTTTATTGAAGAGAAAGAACCAGTCCTTTTATCCTAAACACTGTATCAGACCTTTGTTCACACTGCTACAAGTAACAAAGCTCTTCTTTTTTTCAGAATCCACTCTGAACACAGCAAACTGTGCACAGTATGAGCTGATAAAGCTTGACTCGAACATTTTTTCTGAATGTAAATTGCTGTAGGCTTTAAAGGACTCCAGATCTCCCTGGGGTAGGTACAAACTATTTTTAAAATGGTTTTGATAACACATCTGTTTTAAAAGTCAATTTGAAACAGAGTATGTCTGTGTGCTAATGGGAGTAAATGGGATTGTGAAACATATGCTTCAGGCCTTTTTAAAAAATAATGCAAGAATGGATACAAATAATAATAGCAATTCTAATTCACTCTGTCTTCCAGTCATTGTCCATACACATCGAAGTGTATGGACATCACAACAAAAACATACTCGGTAGCTGTCTGTAAGTCAGCTGTTTGATGCAAACTGCAACTGAATTCCATGCTAACAGCAGCCAGGACATAACATGGGAACAGGGAGGGCTTCCATATTGAAAAGGTTCTAAAAGCTATTTTTTATGTGGGTATACACATAAATACATCTCTATCTGCACATACTTTTTACAAGTATCCATACGCATATGTACACGTACACGATTTCTGGACAAGATGTCTGCAGAAGATTTTTACTTACCAGCAGAGTGTCACAGCACCACTCCAGCCACTTGTATATTCCCACTTTGAAATGTCTCTTCCCACATCTGAGCTCTCAGAGGGCACAAAGCATCCCCTGGGGCACACAGACGTCTCTAAGAGAAAGGTAAGGCAGGATATTAGGGAGCTTTCCCATCTCCAAGGGAGACAGGGAGACAGCAACAGTGAGAGGGAGCCCACTACATACAGAGGGCAGGAGTGTGAGCCCCCCACACTGACAGTCCTGTCACATTCTAGAACTATCTTATTAAAAGAGAAGCCTTGGGGGGGGAGGGGGGGTAGGACAGTAGCACCACAGAAATTAAGAGTTAACAGATCTGTGCACTTTAAAATATGATGGGAAAACTTCCATTATTTTTAATAGAGTGAAGGATTTACCACCTTTATAAAACCACCATGTCTAAAGTATTTTCCCACTGGCTGTCTCAGCACAGTGGTGGCTGAAAGAGCAAGCAGCAGTCTCCCACAGTTATGACTTCTCTGCCCTTGAACAGCAACTGGGACAAGTGGAAATTGCAATTTTCGTTGGTGATTGATTCTGGCTCCAAAACCATCCATGACTCCTTTCTCTGCCAGCATCTGCAATCCCAGTTTGCCAAGATCAAGTCTCAATAAAAAAAAAAAAAAAAAAGGTTAAATTTTCTCAAATTAAAAAAAAAAATCTAAAGAAAAAAGGAAAAAGAGAAAAGGGCACTTTGGAATATCTTAGAGAATTAAATTGTCACATTTACTCTGAATCATTTATCTCATAGAAAATATCTACCTGCACTCATCACTTTGTTCATTTATGCCATTTCTACAAAACTATGCAACAAATCAGTGGGTTTAAAATGACTGTTTCAGTCAATGTTATGTGGAACTGTATGACACAGTCAGAAAAAAAGGACGCTATATCATTTTGCCTTCTTTTCTGGAAAAGAAAGCAAAGCTATGATTTTTTTTTTTTATGTTAAGTTAAATGCTTTAAATGTTTGAGGTAGGAGTAGAATTACCTTGTTGAAAATGTTATCTCTGCCCTCATGTGCAAGATTCTTGCTAGGTCTGTAGGTCTGGAAACGCCTTAGGCGCTGTCCAACTTGGCTTGAAAATTCCCAGAGAGATTATTTTGACTTTTTTTAGAATTCCATGTAACTATTCATTGTGCAGACATCTATTTTGTAATCTAAATGTTCCTTACAGTGTAGACTGAGAATTATAAGGATCTGAGTACTATGTTTGTCACCAAGGCATCCGAAGTGATCAGAGCTATAGCTCTTGCAGTTGCAATGGCAGCATTTAAGTGGTAATAGGAACATTTCCACGAAGAACCAAATTCTTTCTTTCTTTCCTGACACAGAATTGAAATAGAAACTATGGTGCTAAAACTTCAATTTCACGGTACCTAAAAGAGTTTGTGCCCCACCATGGGGGCAGGAGAGTAAAAATGCCTCCACTTCTGAAGTGTAAGGGGCTCAAGGCTGGCAGCACCACAAAGTGTGCTCTGTAGAAGTGTTGTACCATGAGTTACCTTTACTGTCAATACAGGAGAATTATTAAAGAACCTGATCTCAACAGAACAGACAGGCAGTTATGAAACCCTATGGTAAACCAAGAAAATATCCCTGTAGGCAAAGCTGTCAAGTCTACGAAAATCTGAAAGTAAAATTGGTATAAATAATTATCTGGAACCAATGAGGCAAGGAAGACAAATACTGTCAAGAGAGAATAAGATACAAATTTAAATCCCAGGCTGCAGGGAGACTCGTGAAAGACAACCATTGTTATAAAGTACAAGATAAGAGGAACAATGCTGTGGTGATTCTTTTCAGTTGAAGAACAGTAGTCTTAAAAACAGTTAATCAAGTCCAGAATATTCATACATTGCTAGTTAATCTAACTTTGCTTCTCTAGTGTTCTTGCTTCCCATTTTGAACACAACTGAAGAAGATGAATATGTAGATTAATCTAATCCTGGAATTAATTTTCATCATAGCTGCTGAATATTTGTACACAAATACCATAATTCTGCAACACATCCTACACTATTAATTTAACACTGTGAATCCAGGAATAACTCTTTGGAATGAATTAGTGAAAACTTTGAAAAGGTTGATACTCTGATGTCAAACACTGCACACAAATGTTTCCAAAGAGAATGCAAGAACCACCAAAGTGAGATTATTTTTGCTTCTCTTTCTAACTTTTCCTGGTTTATAAAACCCTTGCTACTGCACAAGCATTGTAGATCTTAATGTGTTGGCATCAGTAGACTGTATTCATAAAAGAAATGGAAAATCTGCAGGGCAGGAATACAGCTCATAGTCACAAAAGCAAAACAACACTCAGGCTGGAAAAGAGATAAGGAATTGCAGCAGTGCAGCAGTAGCCACAGAGAAGCTTTTTAATGGAGCCTCAAGTTGTATTGCAGAAAGGTTTCACTTCTACAATCAAACAATAAATTCACCTTTCAAACTAAAGCTTCCAGTCCCTGCAAGACACCTCAGATACAGACTTTGACTGCGTGCTTTCTGATGAAAGGATACTTTTTCCTTTGCAGAGAGCACTATTGTCAGTTTAGGCAATTTCATTTCCTCCTCACACACACAGTTACAGTTCTGAGGGAAGACTTCAAGTTTTGGGCTCCTAACTTCAGTCCTCTTCACTGCATGTAAGCTCAGGTCCAGAGCAGATGGCAGAAATACCCGAGCACACGTTGTGCAGGGATCCACCACAGTCAGTGCTGGGCTCTGGGGAACTAACCTGCTACTTGCATATTTTGAACATTTTTCAAGTGCAGTTATGAATCACGTCAAAGAGAACAAGACTTCTGCACAAACTAGTCCTCCTTTCTCTTGAGTGTCATGGCAATTACAGTGCATTTGAGGCACAATGGGTATCAGCTGACTGAACCAGTGCTTGCATGCCAAGGCAGTCTTGGTAGATGAGATAAGCCAGGTAATTCATGCACAGATGGACAGCAGTAACTGTTATACTCATCCCTTCCTACTACTAATATTTTTGCAGCTGGATTGCTTTCTTAGATAGAGGATAATAAAGATTCACATGATAGAGACCAGAGTCTCTATTATTAGTATGCAAAAGCAAACTTCATTAATGTTTACTGACAGCACGACTACTTAAGTGATTCAATCTGGTGAACTTTAGTCACAGACTCTTGAGGACTGAGGCTTTCTATATAGCAGCAGGGACCACTTCCACAGTAAACACTTATGGTCAGTTAATCCAAGTTCTAATTAATTGGTTTTCTTCTGCTGTGTATTCACATCTAAAGGGGATTTTTATATCAATTCATCACATTTAACAAACCAGCACAAATCAGAGTTAGATCTGTTGTAGTTATTGTATCCTCACAGTTATTGTATCATCACAGAAACCAGTCGTGAGCCAGAAATTTGGAGCAAGGTCTTCAGTGGTCAGTCTTAAAGGTGACAGGGCTACACTTCCTTATATTATGTATTAATGAACCCAATCCAGCAGAGCCAGAGAGGTCTCTATATTACAGAAATTTCCACAACAAAGTATAATCAGTGGAGTTAAGCTCATTAATAACAGAGCTGAGTGTATGCCAATGCAGTAGCAAGGACACTATTAATTATTAGAGAAAAGATACTGATGGAAAGACAGAATTTTTTGCCTCCATCAGCTTGCTAACCAGCTGTTTTCTCAGAGATGTGGGTAGAAGTAGAGCTACATCTAATTTGCTTTTTCTCAAAAATGTGTGCATTATAACACAGGCTCAATAGATTTGCTAGCCAGGGTTTCTCTGGGCAGAAAATACAGGATGATCTTTCTGAATTTTGTGTCACAGAAGTGTTACCATTAAGAGTGACAAAGATAACCCCTAAGCAGACCTCTATGATTCAGCTTTCTATGACCCTTCCTGTGAGTTAACTGTAGATGCATATGCCATCAGTCCCTTTATGTTAACTATATTGGCATGCATATTCCATCAAAAGAGCTTCTTGGTTTCTAGAAAAGGAACTAAATTTCAATTTCTGTTCATGATTTTTGGTTTCCAAGTGTAGTTTCATTAAACATTAGCACAAATCTACAACTCTTCCTCCTCAGAAATAGACAAGAGGAATCAAAAAACCTTATTACATGTGGAGAAAAAGAGCAGTTAGCAAAAATTTTCAACAGGACCACTTCAGATTTTCATCTAAATACCCTGAACAACAAAACATTCTAGTTTGATCAGAAAAGTTAGAATTAGAATTAAAAGGAAACGTAATATCTCTTCAAAGGAGAATGACAATGAGGTACGGATTGCACTAAATTCTGTGCAAGGTAAGTACTACCACAAAACTATTTACCCAGCTCATACTCATTTGTGCATATTACAGTTGCTAGATTTATTTCCAGACTTAACATGAGCATGGGCTACAGACCATCTTTATACCACAGGATTTTCTTTCTCCTTCACACCTCCTTGGTTTTACCTACTCTTTACATTGACCTGTTCCTAAATGCATGCACAGAAACAGAGACAATTATGCACAAGATGTAATGGGTGACAAGAGAATTCTTTGCACAACTACCTATGCTTTCACAAAATCAGTATTAAACATCAGTTAACAGTGTTGCAATGACATAAACAACTGTAAGGTACCCTGCAGGCTTTTTGGTTGTGGTTCTGTTGCCCTTTCCTTTCCATATCAGCTGCTGCAGGAGAGAAATTGCCATACAAAACGCTATTGCTGATAGTTGCTTATAGCCATGAAGACTCATCCCATTCCCACTGGCCTCTATGACTACACCAACAACAAAGAACAGGTCCTGCCAGCGGCCAAAATGATGCAAATTATTTCTTTCCAGGAAGCAGAGATAGTTGTGCAGCCAGGAGTTTATTGGTGGTTCCCTTGCATTTGTCTTCTCCAGGGAGCTTTTCTTGTGTTCATTGTTTTTTGCTTTTGGTCGTGCAATGGCCCCCTTGGCTGCCCCAAGCAGATGTTTCCAGTTGTCATTGAAGGCAGTGACTAACAATAAAGTTCCAGCAAAACAGAATAACTCAGTGTGAAATGAAGCTGAATTAAGAAGCCACTGGGATCTGTGACCCCCAGGATGATATAAGGGAGGTGTTATTTTCATGCTACCAGTCAGAATTGGTTCTTGAACAGCCCGCCAATGACAAAGTCCTACTTCTTGCTCCATTTCACCCCAGAAGAATTCATTGTGCAGCCCTGAAGCAGGTCTTCTGTGAGGAGGAGCCATCAAAATACAGGTGCAGACATGTCTCATGTCAGAATCAATGGCTCCATCCTCAGGGGTAAGTTTACCTCATGAGCAAGGCTGAAGAAATCCCCTCTCCTTCATTTCCTTCCTTGAGCTTTGTCATCCTTCAGTTACAAAAGTAAATATCTCTGCTGTGCTGTTTGAAGCAGCTCTGATTAATTCACCTCCCCAAGACATAATAATGATAATGACAAGAGAAGTGAAGGGCTCACACCCAGCTGCCAGGCACCAAATAACCAGAAATGTGGAAAAGAGAGCAGGTCTGACTCTAACTGCCCTGTTTAATGGCATGGAGATTGAAAACTCATTTTTCATCAGCTGCATAAAAAAATCTCTTGCCATCTCTTTCCTCTATCATCCTCTGAATTGTAATACAAGATGCAGCATCTTCAGGGCTGCTTACCTCCTGCCACTAAGAGACTTCTATTTTTAAGCATATTGAAAAGCTAAATGTGTATTTATGGTACAAAAATACTTTGCTTAGCCTTATAGAGGAGAAAACTGCATGAATCCTTTTATGTTCTATCACTGAGATGTGTTTAGCATTCCAAAATCAAACAAAATGCAAACTGGCATCAGTTTTACTAAGAATATTAAGCCAAAACATAATGTGAATACATAAAAAGTGTTGTTGACAGCCTGTTTACAAAATCAAGGACTTTAATGCAGATTTTGTTTTAGCACAAAACCTATTAGCATAATAAGAATATCGTGTTCATCAGACAACCTGTTTTCCTTAGCTGCACCTTTTTTGAGAAATTTCTCAGACACCCTGAATCTTGGCTCCCTCACTGTTCTCACTACCACTAATCCCATGTATTTCTGAAGATTTTATGAAGGCTTTTCTACAAATAAATATGGATGGTCTTCCCACTTCTCAGTACAGATAGATTTACATTATTAAACACTTGCCCTTTGTGGACACATCATTTTGTAAACCTCCAAGTTCAGATTTGCATGTACAAACAGGGCAATTAGACAAACATTTCAGTAGTTCAGCACTTTTTCAGGGACAAACCCATTCCCTTTCTCCAAGTTATGAAGGTCAGAGTAATAGAACCAAGATAAATAACCTTAAATATTCAATCTAAGCTTCAGTTCAGGAAAATAGTTAAGGAAGTATTTCACCATTCAAGAACAGAGATATTTTTTTAGAAACAAAATATCATTTAAATACTTCTATATAAAAATGTTTTCTCAAATTAAGGACGTTCTTTGAAGAACATATACTTAATGCATCTGGGTGGGAGGAGATGTTTCACATGAACATACCTGAGCCTTGTATGGGGTCCAGTTTTCTGTGATATCTTTAATAAACATTAAAACAGAACCACAGACATTTGAAATCCAAGGAGGAGATCTGCAGCAACAGTGCACAAAGAGAACAAATGCAGCCATTTATCACAAAGGTGATGTGCAGGGCTCTGTTTTATCTATAAAACACATAGGAACAAACCTGAGCTTGGTTATGTAACTTTTATTGTGGTGTTCTCCCTCTCCTGAGTGCTTGCCTCTTTCAATGTTTGTGTATGCAGCAAGTATAGACATTGCCTGCATAGATCTATCTCATCAATAAAAAAATGTGTTGTTGGGTTAATTCTTAATTTCTTTTCCTGTGCAGAGATGCCTGGTTTGACAGATATTTCATATGGGTAACAAAATAGAAAAAATAATTTCTAATTTGGACCACAGAAAATTCATTCAAAAGTTAATTACATCACAGAAAATTTACTGTAAAGGTTTCAAAAACCCTTACAACAAATGCTAAATCTAAAAGATAAATATTTACAAATTTAAATATTTAAAAATCTCCAATCTGTTTATATGCTGTATATATAACAGATGTTCTCTGGATTTTGTTGCTATTTAAAGGTGTTTATAACAATTAAAATGCAAAAAAGAATATTAAATTCTCTGTAAATACAGAGATATTTGCATTAAATTACAGTACTTGTCTAGAAACAAATTTCCAGCTCTAACCTGCTTTGGAGAAAATCTAACCACCTACTTGTTTTTCCAAACTAACAGTGGGAACAAGAATACAGAAAGTATTCTCTTGCAAGAGAAAGTATTGTGTGATTATGTGTTTAATATTCATCTTCCCTTAATCTTGTTCTTGACAAATATCTTGAACTGTCAAGTGGCCTTATTTACTGGCAACACTGAAAACTGTGCCTATAATGACAATATTTATTATCTGGAATGTGTCTGACAAGATTTTACTTGCAGTCACATCCATGTTGTGCATGTGCATACCTTACATCATGTGTAGTCGTTAACTGAGGTCTTTGAGCTCAAGCAAATTACATTTGGACTCTTCACTTACTTCAGTTGGTATGGTACAAAAACTCAGCATACATTATTCATATCCTTCTTCAGCCTGACATTAATATTTCTTCCCATTTTCACAAAATCAAGACAGAAAAATTTCCTCACATAAATTATTACCAGTCAAGTTACACTGCTTGGGACCAGACCTGGTGGATCTAAAAACAAACATTTTGCACAGAGTTCAGAATATTTGCCCACATTAATCCCCCAAGTTGTTTTTCCAACCAAATCTTAATAATAAACAGTCATGTGTTTCCTGAGATCGTGGACTGATCTTTGGCTATGGCAATGCACATACCTTTAAGGCAGAGAATGCGTGGATCAGATTTCATTGCTCACAGCTTTAACCACCACTAAAAATCTAGATCAAAATTGAATAATTTATGTGCTATAATCAAACTAGCAGCACTAACTTTGATATATTTCTGTTTATCTGGTAAGTTGCTCCTTATTTATAAAAACCTTAAAAAAATATATGTACTCCACAGGTTTCCTTTTCTTAGGTGCTCTGGGAGCTTAATAAATGAATTCATTGGCTATAATCTGTAGCCATCTGAGTTCAAAAGTGAATTCAGGAAAGATAAAGAGAAACAAGACATCCTGAACCATCAACACTTCTGGGTCAGGTAGAGGGAAATCTTAAGTTTGCTATTTATGTTCATGAGCCCCAGCACTGTCAGACTTGCTGTGATTTTTTACTTCCATTCAGTGTCTGTAATGATCTTCATGACCAATTCTTGAAACACACACAAGGGGTTATAGGGTGGAAAGTACAGCAGGTGTATATATTAAATAGAAGGAGACTATGACATTAGGAAATAACCCTTTTTCTTGTTTTCCTTAAATTGTTTGTAAGAGGGGATTTCTCTCACTCATAAACTTCATTAAGGAAAAGTAGACAGAGGCCATCCAGACAAAAGTGAGGCAGGAAAAACAAATAAGTGAAAGTTTTATTTGATGAACAGAGTGTGAATGAACAAGGAATAAGGTTTAAAATAGCAGAAAAGTACGAATGTAAAAAATCTGGTGAAAAATAAATGCAAGAGGAAAGAAGGAGGCATGAAAGGAAGCAGGAAAAAAAGAAAAATCTGCAGCTCCCTGCTAGATTATGTCTCTTGTTGTAGCACTCTGCAGCAACCTTACTCCCGTTATCTTTTACAGTTAGGCAGCTCATACACCATGGACAAACCAGTATCTGTTGATTTTCTTAAAAATAACAGCAAGTCTTTTACTCCAGCCAGGATAATAGTAATGATGGCCAAGACCACATCTTGAGAGGGCTTTTTTCCCATTACTGATTCATTAGGCAAAGCACTAACTGAAACTACTGCTAATGAATCACTGCTGCCTATCAAAGTTGAAACAGCAACCTGAAAAGAGAAAATAACAGTATGTGGTCAACTTTAAATATAGTGCAAAACCCATTTTGCTTCGTATTATTTTGAGTAGCTCCAGGATGTCAGTAATCCTATAATATTCCCCCTAATAAGAAATGTGTGAAGAAAGGTTTCTCCCTCATCCTCTCCCTTTAGAGCATCTATGGAGAAAGATTTTAATCCTTCTCTCAATAAATCACCAACACCTGTTGATTTTCAGTTGTCCTTAATAAATTGCTCAGATCTTAACATGCTGGCTTCATCTGCTCTGGTAAGCACTTATTCTGAATTGCTAGGATTTCCTATCATAAATTCACTTCAGAAATATTAATTTAATGCTTCAGCTATTTCATTTTTTTTTATTTTGTTCCCAATAATTTTCCTGGCATCCCATTGGAACAAACACAGAGGCTTATGCTTAGTATATTTATTTTCGGTCCACATCATGTGCCACTGATTTTCTGCTGTTTGAAACCCTTCTGTAATGTGGGTAAATGTAGGGAATAACCATCTGATAGCTGGTACACTTACGTTTCCACATTTTTATTAGTATTTAAACAATAGATTGTGTTTGCATATAATTGCATATTTTGCTATGCGTTCAATAATATTTATTTTTTTAGCAAAATTGAAAGCATCCATATAGAATATGTGTCTTCAGTAAGCCCTTCAGAAATCTGGATACAATGAGGAAACAAATATGTGAGCAAATCCATTGACTATGAAAAGTTACACAGAAAGCCAGCAACACTGCAGGAAATCGAAGCTTTTGATTCCTGGATCTGTTCCCATGTACTAGATTGAAAATCATGCTGAGCCACTGGAAGAAGTCTGCAGTGCCAGTTGTCTGAAGACAATTTTTGCAAACACTTTGTAAATAATATTTGACTTTTTAGATGAGACCTTTCTCTTCCTTGGTGGTCAAGTAATTTTCGTTTCTTACTATACCTTTTAAATTTGGTGTCTTAAAAATAACACACTTCAGCTTTTGTTAAGAAAATCAAAATTGCTTTCTAGGACTAGACTTAGTCTTAATGAAGACATGGTACCAGAAGCTTTAGCATGTTCTGAAATAAGTTTTTATGAGTATCTGTGAAAAAATCCCTGAAATTAAGCAAGTTTCCTTTGATAACTGTGATCTGTACTTGGCATAGTCCTCAAAGAATAAATCAAAATATCTTTCTCAAGACAGTTGGCTGTTTCTAAATTCTACAGTTTAGTTCTATTATTCTAATAGAATCGAGAAACATTTTTTGAATCATACCTCAGTAACATCTTGCTAGCGAGGTGCTCATAAACTCACTGTGCCATAGAAGAGAACATTTCCAGTATTTAAAGTCATTTTGATTTGACATGTAGTTATTATAGAAATTAAATATATCCGGTCCAGCAGCTCTCAAAAATATTAAACTACCGCAGTATAAGGGATATGACCCTTCCATGAAGCTCTAGAGGGAATCAAGTTGGTTCTGCAATGGTCAAAATATTTTTAAATGGTTTAGAGTTTAAAGAAAAAAGGTTAAATGTAGAAGTCTAAGTGTTATTCAGAAGAACACAATTAATAGTAAAGAATTACAGAAAGCCCTAGCAAGAGTGAACAACTGGGAAAAATTGTTCTATGATATTCACTGTGGACAGTTGTAAACTAAAATTGGCCTTAATTGACAAGCTAAACAATGTGAGCTAATAATTATGACTCAGGATATGCTGCTTATTATTGTAAGATGTTCTTCTGTAAAAATATATTCCTCAGTTGTCAATACAGTCTTGCCAATATAGTCCAAGAAGTGATCTTAATGATTATTAGGAATAAAATGGAAAATCAGAAGAAATAAGAAGGCTGCTGTGTAAATCCATGGTGTCTTGGCTAGCATTGATACTTCTCACCTTTTCAACTCAAAAAGACCATAGTGAAACTTTGGAAGGTGAAAAAGGGGATGAGCAGAGATATGAGACCATTTCTTTATAGCAACTGAACAGATAGACTACGATGTCCAGATTGAAAATAGATCTTTAGAATCGAGATTCAGAAAAAAAAAGAAGGCTATGTGTTACCCCTCCTCAACCAAAAAACTTGGGGAAGGAATTGGGAGAGAAATGTCATTAAAAAAATTAGCGAAGGACAGGTACAAAGCCAACATCTGGAATAGTTTTCCCACGGTGTATAGTTAATCTGTTGATAAACTATTCAACTGTTGAGACAGTTGAATTCACACAGGTTCAGCAAGGAGCTGGATAAGTTTGTGGAAGGACAATCCATTGGCTGTAATTAATTAAGGTGCTGTCTTGCATTCAAGAAACTTTGGGTCACAGAGAATGCAGTTTTATGTTTGCTCTGCTGTTTGAAAGAGGCAGCTGCTAAGCCAAATTGCCAGGGCAGATGCTGGGCTGGGCAGACCCTTGGCCACTCTCAGTGTTGTTGTTTGCTACACAGCTCACTATTTGTTGAAGCTCTAGTATTTCCCTGATTCTTTTCTTGCTTTCAGTGATTGCTTTGCTTTATCTACTGGAGATGGTTTCTTCTACTCAGCATGGCTTACTTTGCCTGGTCGTGCTGTAATTCATATGTTGCTGTCTTATTGCATTTTACAGAGCTCAGAAAGGGCAAGTAGACCTCAGAGAATCATATCTTTATATTTACTATATGTCTTAAAAAATCCCATCACCAAACAGCCTAATAGGATGTCAATAAAAATGAGGAAACCATTCTCTGAGATATACTAGATATACTAAAGATATAGATATACTAAAGATATACTTTAGATATACTAAAGATAATACACTTCTACACTATTTATTACTTGACTAATATTTTATTAAGTTATTTAGAGAGAATTTCGCTGGAAAAATAACCTCCACCCACCCTTCAGATCTGATCCATTTTAATGGAATCCTGAACACTGGTTTTGTCCAGGATGTAGCCGCTGTAATTGTGCCCCTTTTGATGTGAAGATTACATTGATAACTATAATGGAAGGCAATGAAAAGTGTACTTCATTACCTTGAAATTATCTGAAGCACCTGGGTAATTTTCATTACACTCACATACAGCTCTGTGTAAACAAACAATTTCATTTTATTTTTACAATTAGCTTTTTCATTTAAGGTCTTACTGAGATCTTGGCTGTGCAAAAGAAGATAAAAGATTGTCAAAGGAAGGAAAGTTAGTTTATATGAAGAAAATCCTCAGCAAAACAATGTGTAATTTAAAAAAATTCCTTGAAGCAGCATAAACTCAAGTTCAGTAGCCTGAAAGTGTTGTTATCAACATGATTTTATACTCCCTGTGCATTACTTGTCTTCTTTCCACAGGACAAGTTACACAGCAGAAAGAAAATCCCATTTGAGTCCTGTTGATGTAGCACTTCTGAAGCCGGTGAGATCTCTCTTGCACCAAAGTGTTCAGAAGTATTTGCTGACATGAATAAGTGGATAACATTTGCTGCATTTCTGCTTTCCTCCTTCCAGCAGACTGTAAATGCAAAATGCATTTTTGTACCAGCTAGTGTGATTGCATTATTAGCACAGTTTGGTCAGAATTTGCAGGAAACTTTCAAGATTCAGAAGCAGCATATGATTTTAGTTAATTTTTTATTCCTTAAAAAACACAATTAAAAATAATTAGCACACTGTTTCATGTGCCATAGTCTCATTTTTATGCTCATACAATCAAACTGGGTTTTAATGTAACAGAAAAGAAAAAGAAACTTAAAACATTGTGTTTTAGCAGAAGCTGATTTTGCATTTTCTAGGGCTTAATACTGCAGTTCTTGTGCAATCAATGACTGCACCAATATTGCCCCACTGTGAGAAATACTGAGGGTTATAAAATACCCTGTGGCTATTTTTTCTATTTTTAACCAGAGATCAATGTTAAGCTGATTAAAATAAATGTTTATTTAGTTGAAACAGAATTCCAGTTATTACACAGTAAACTCCTCTTTGCATTTAGAGTAAGACAGGCCAAATTCAGTCGCAGAAAAACTGCATGAAGGAGTGTCTTTCAGGGTCATCATTTATTCTTTGTTCTGTTTTGTTTTGATCCAAACATCACAGAGGTTTGCTGGGATTGTTTTGGACTGGTTTTGTGGGATTTTCTTTGTTTTGTTTTGTTTTATATCTATAAAAGGATACAGGAGTTATGCTGGTTCTGGGAAAAGATCTGTTCTACAGGTGGTCACTGTTAGCACAACCTCGGGGTTTCTCAACAGTGTTTCAAAATTTAGCCCTATCACAGGAGTTCTCACTGATCTGGGGAGCTGAGCGTGGATGGGGATGGATGTCTTGGTGAGAGGTCTGGAATCAGTGGGGACAGCTCTTCCCCCTGGCTCCACACACCTTCTCTGCGATCACTGAACCTGCTAGGGGAGGTGGCAGCCCTTGCTTAGAGTGGGTGTTGTGCCTCATTTCCATTGGCCTCTTAACATTTCCTATTTAAAACAAACCTGGTGAGGGATACAACCTATATATGAGTAAAACAGGATGTATGATTAATCTCACATCTCCTCACTTTGGAGGGGGAGACACTCCTTCTTTTCTCACTTACCTGGTTACCTCAAGGACTAAGCCAAAGGAAAAGCCACATTTGATCATCTCTACTGGCTTCCTGTAATTCAGCCTCATCCACAAGGGCTGCACTCACCAGGTTGCCAATTTTTCTGACTCAAGATAAAACACGCCCACCATTAATTCAGGCCAAAGGCACCTAGGTTTTGGAAGATTTGGAATTGAGCTTTTGAGTACCTCACAGGACTTAATACTCATAAAGACAATTTTGACCTGTTGTGGCAGCCAATTATATAAAACAATATATGTGGTTTAAAACATTATCACCAGAGATAAGGAAATCAAAGCCACAGTATTAGCTCATTCTTCCATGTAGTGTATTAACCTATTAAAATATTCGGAGTACTCCTTTGTAAAAGTGAATTAGTGAGTAAATGGAAGATGTCTGATGCTTCATCACTATTTATGTTTGTCCTTTTGTAAGAAGAGTGCCATTGGTTTATTTTAAAAGAAAAAAAAGTAGAAGTAGCATAACATTGTTTAGGAACTTTAAAATGAAAAACAAAGCCTCTGGGCAATACAATCCTGCTTCCAAAATAATGATTCCTTCCACAGCACATTTCCAGGACATGTGTTTATTTTTAATGTAGATAATGATACATCCTTCAAAGTGTACAGATATTCTGCTTAACTTTCAATTATTACAACTTGAATATTAATTACTTTCATACAAATAGCTAAATATATTGACAAAGAAAAATGAAGCCCTAAAAAGAAATTACTGAACATCTGCTATTGTGAATGAGTTTTTCATCTGTGACTATACTCAGATTGTGTCAATACAAACTTTCAGGCACAGCATATTCCCTTGAGATGGTTCCTTTGTATCTGCACACTAATTGCATTCATAATAAAATATATGGATTCTTTTAATTTTGATTGTCTAATTCTCCATATTGTTCATAAACAAAAGGTTAAGAATGACCATATCTGATGTTTATGCCAACAATCATTTTGACTGATACCATATGTTGGGATTTTACACATCTTTTTCCTTTCATATGTGTTCTTAACATTCTGATATAAGCTAAACAAAAAGGAAAGCTTATCTGAGTCTTGAAAGTATAAATTATTATGAGTTCCAACCTACTACAACATGAGCAACAAGAAGATAGCACATCCCGATGGTACAGGACACGATCATCATGGGGAAACCTAACCTGGAACAACAATAAAATAAAGCAAAGATTAATAAGGATACTATAGTTTGTTTTCCAACCAATTTACAAAAAGGATAGTTTGAATTATCCTACACATTCCAAGTGAAAAATATGTTTATAGCAATACCAAAAGCAGAGATGTTCTGAGCATATAATAGTATCATATTCAAGCTCACCTTTCTACCTCCAACCTTAGAGATACAAGGTCAAAATTCACATAGTTTCATTGGTTTCAGAACATCTCTTCCAATTTACATTGTCTCAGAATCTTTCATGCTTTGTTGTTTTGGCATTTTTCAGGTTTTTTCCCATGAACACAACATGCAATTATCCAGGTAAAATAACAATTCTTACAAATTATGCAGCATTAGATATTTCTTTCAAGTGTGCATCCCTTCAGATTAGGTGTGTGATCCTGGTATGGCACTTTGAAACACAATATTGGATCAAACCCATTAAATTGTTTCCCTGTTGATCTCAGTCACATACAGCTAGCACTTCTCTTTCATACCTCTCACCATGTCTAACAGACTTGAGTATTAACAGACTGTTGGAAATAAACCCCAGGCACCTGTAAAATTACTAAAACCTTACTGCTCTACCCAAAAAACTATTTTTTTTCACCACAGGAAAAGATTTTCTGACAACACCTAAATTTAATACCTCTATTTAGACTGACAAATACAGAGAGCAGAGACGGACAAGTGAAAAGGATGTTGTGGAGTTGGCCAAGTCCTGATGGCTAAATCTGCAGGTCTTTCAGATATGTGAAAAAGAACTTTTCTGAAAATCAAAAGCATTTTTGTATGATACCAGGAGTCTGTGAAAAAAAAAATGCTGTGATCACACTCATTTATTTCATGTTACTAAAATCACAAGGAGAGCTATGATCATGCCACAAATGATACCCTTATACACTTTCTTTTACCAGATTCAGACAAGAGTTTTCATAAAACTCAGAAAAGCACAGCAATGTTGTCAGAAGTTCAGCATTTTATTAATTCTTTTTCTTGAACTAAGACCAACTTACACATCTGGGTATATTAATTCTCCCTTTTTGCCTTACTTTTTCCTTAGGAAGTTACTTGAGCCTTTTCCTGTCTGCCATTACTGACAGAGTACTAAGAGACGACCATTTTGTAGGGGACAGGAGGAGGTTGTTCATTGTTGAATGAGCTTGGTTGAATGAGCAGGTCCTTCCCTCAGCAAGCTACAGCTAGAAGAGATGTCTTAGGGCATTAAATGTGGCCCCCACTTCCTCAGGCTAGGAAGCCCTTGCATAAAATGAAAATTAAACTTCTCAGTTGCTCATTACCACCTGCTTCTACCTGCAGCTGCAACATTACCCTAAACTCATGAGATCCTCATGAGATGTTTCTTCCATAGCTGTTTCTCTGGAAAGCTGGCTGGCAGAGACATGGATGTGACCAGCTGATCAGAAGTGCCTTTAACAGTCATTGGTTTGAGTTTCTGAGAAAGGAATTCTACCAGCAGTGAAGGTCACTGCAAACACAAAAATAATCAGCCCTAGCCTGTAAAGTTTGTAGAACAAATGGGAAATTAATGAACACAAGCACTCTAAAAAATATGTTGGAATTATTTAAGAAAGAGCAAGTTTGTCCATAATGCCAGCTTCATGGTCACTCAACCCAGTATGGAAGTGCGCTAATCTCACACACCTACAGAAATAGATTCAATCCAAGAGATGAAAAGGAAACCCTTGCAAGACAGAAAATGTGCAAAGAGAAGACTGTTAGACTGGCAGATGGTCTCATTTCTGTGTCCTTGATACCCCTCTGAAGTTGGCCTGGCTCCTTGTGTACAAGTGTCCCTGTGTCCATCACCCATTATTGCCTGCAAGACCTGCCTCAGGACAGTTCCCACCATGCCTGGCTCCGGAGGCTTTCTTCTTCATCCCTCTAGGGATTTGGACTGGTGAGCTGGCCTCTTCTGCCATTTTGGCATTAGGCATCATTATTGCTCTTCTGGCTCCGAAAGCATTGGTGTTAAGTTGCCATTTGGACTTGGGAAAAAAATGAGATTAGAGAGAAGGGCCAGCTGTGTCCAAGAGGTGAATGGAGAAAGGTACAAAAGATTGCTAGAAAGAGTTATAGAATTGTCACAGCTTTCAAATATTTCCTTAAAAGTCTGAAATGCATTTGAAGGATTTTTTGGGAAGTGGAAGGGTTTTTTTTTCCTTATGAACATGCATAAATATACTGGAAAGAATTGTTATTTGTTTTCCAATCCAACTGGTCAGATCCTTGCTTTTGAATGACTTGTTTCTTGAAAGAACTGAATCACTCTTCAATCACTAAACTATGATCAAGCTGATTATATTGTAAAACAGAAGAGCTAATGCTTCTCCTAGAGTTATTTTAGGAAAAAAAAAAAAAAAAAAACAAAAAATAAGTAAATTAATTTCCTGGCTAGCCAGCTGTTTTGCAGACCCTTCCCATTCTTCTATCAGCCAAACTGATCTGTGGCATTGCCTAACCTCACTTAGACAAAAGTGTCCTGATAGAACAAAAAAAAAGGAAACCCAGCAATGGCAATAGGAATAAAATACAGTAGCTAAAACCCCCTACTACATCCTTTAGTATATTTAATGAATGTCCCCTATGGCTCTGTCTCCAAGACAGGCTAGTGAGCTGGAGATTGCTGCAGCACTCATAAGAGCAGCAGCTGCTGTTTGACAGAAAACATAGATCTCTTGACCTCACACTTGGCAAGAAATGAGCTGGCACTGGGACGATTGGAGACAGAGCAGATCTTAGTCTGTATTAATGCCACCTAACCTCCCTGGAGAATGCACAGTAGCTCAGCAATGAATGAATATGATGCCTTTGTGAAGACTGGCAAGGGGAAGAAAGGATCCAAAAAGATTCAAGGGCTACTTCACTGCTGAAAACAGAACAAAAAGGTTTTCTTCAAACTTGGAGGAGGCACATGCAAGAAAATGGATTAATTACACAGGGCCACATGCAGGAATTGGGATGACACCACCACTGTCACAGTGCCAGTCAAATGTGTAGCTGGAGGCAGAAGCAGCCGGCCTGGGGAGGAACCTCATTGCACATAGTGTGGATGCTTGCATAGGGCGCAATTGCAAAGCTGTTATTCTCATTGCATGGGCAATTACCCCACAACTTGGGGTCTGAATTTCAGGCTTAGTGGCCTGAGCACTAATGTAATTGGATCAAATTCAATGTGTAATTTGTGTACCAGAGCGAGAAGAGATAAAAGCAGTAAGTATTAGTTACTGCAGAGTTAAGAGAGTCCTTGAGTATCATGGGATCATGCTATTTACACTACCCATTGCTCTTCCCCAAGGAACAAAAAGTTCCTGTCCCAGGCCACACATGACACAATATACAACAAATGTTTTCTTTAGTTATATTAGGTCCAAGAATGCATATTAAACAATGTAAAAATTACTTTCAGCCACTCTTATTTCCAGCATACCCCTTGGAATCAAAAAGGGCCATGTCACTCTTTTGCTCCTTTCCAGGGAAAAGGATCAGTGGTGTTTAGAAGGTATCAAAACCTTTTGTGTTCTAAAACTTCAGATTCATAAGAAACATTAATGATCATATTTGCATAAAAATACATTTTTGCATCCTGCACTGCACTTTCCTTGTCTTTTCCTCTCTGCAGACAGGGATATACACAGAGCCTGCATGGTTCAAAAAGTGCATCTTGGCGCTCTGCAGCCAGCTGAGGGAGGGTTTACCACTGCAGAGAGGAAGCAAGGTCAGATGCAAGAAATGGAATGATGTCAGGATTCAGCAGTCACCGCCCTTTTCCCCTCCTCCTCTTCATATTAGAGGCTAACATGGAAAATTCCTACCTAAATGAAATCGCCCAGCCTAAATACACACAAAAAGCAGATGTTAGCTCAGTGTGAGGTAGTGAGAATGTTTCAAGGGAGAGCCCCAGGGACCTGTCTTGAACAAAGTTTTACTTATTAATAACTTCAGCGATCCAGTAATGAAAAGCTTGCAAATTGTCCCAGTTTGGGAGAGATGTCAGACTCTGTGGAGAGCAGAATTCAGCATATTCTTTCTTAGCAAATCAAAATGAGAATTTGAAATGAACAAAATGAAACTCTGTGGAGGTAAGTGTGAAATATATATTAGAAGTCAACTGTGGGCATAAAACTAGCAAGAGAAGTGAACCTTTTTTGCTGGAAATGACCTAAATATTTCTAATTCTGTGTCACTGCAATATTTCTGGCCCCATATTTACTTGGAAAAAAGAAAACCATTGTATGATTATTCTAGGAATAAAATCCATTTTTAATAAGTTTCTAGGAAAGCGAATATTACAGTTTTCTTAGGTTATAAGTTTATCCAATATTATTTGCTAAATAATAATAGTGAAGCCTTTGGGGTTAGAATTGAGTTTTCTTATACAAACTGGTGTCCTACATTGCCTTGCAGCTCTATTTTGTGATGCTTCAAGAGCCAGTAGGATCCAGTATGTATAAGACCCAGGTTCATTGCCCTGTTCTGCTTGATTTGGGACACAAAATACAAGATGTTCTCGTGCATGAAAACCTTGCCTACATGCACTACCTTCATTGACAGCTCGTAACTTGTACAGCCTGGGCATCCTTGGGGAAATCTGTGGAAGGAGCATGTCTCCTAAGAAACAAGGAACCTTCAGTGGATTCTCAGTGGAAAAGCAACAGCAGAAATCGCCCAAGATCAAACTACTGGCAGACTGGTGGTAGACAGGGGTAAGAGTTAAAAAAGAGTTAAAGCTAACTTCTACTCCTACTTATATTTGCAATTTAATGCAAAATTTAAATTCAACTGGTAGAGTTTCATCAGGCTTAAAATTTTAGTTTTTCTCAATTTGTATCAGTTTCATGCTGCAGGTTTTACAGAAGTTATAACCTCAACTTTTGCAGAAACAGGCAGGGCCTGGACAGATGGTGGACACTGAACATGAGCCATGAACTTGTCTTTACAACAAGGAAAGCTAATGGTATCTTGGGATGCATTAAGAAAATATTACCAGAGGGTCAAGAGAGGTGATCCTTTTCCTCTATTCAGCACTGCTGAGGCTACACCTGGAATGCTGTATCCAGTTTTGGCCTTCCCAGTAAAAGAGACATGGACATAATGGAGAGAGTCCAGTGAAGGGCTACAATGATCACAGGAATGGAAGATCAATTATACAAGGAAAGGCCTGAGGGCTGGGGCTGTGGGGAGAAGAGAAGGCTCAGAGGGTAACTCGTCAATGTGTATAAGTTCTTGAGGGGATTGTGTAAAGAGCACAGCACCAGGCCTTCCTCAGCGATGCCCAGGGAAAGAACCAGAGACAGCACAAAATAAAACACAGAAGGTTCTGTCTGAACACCAGGAAATGGTTTTTTTTACTGTGTTGGTGACCAAGAACTGACACAGGTCAGTTGGTTGCCCAGGAAGATTGTGGAGTCTCCATCCTTGGAGGTATTCAAAAGTCATATGGATATGGGCCAGGGAAATAGGCTCTAGGTGGTCCTGCTTGAGAGAGACCTCCAGAGGTCCATTCCAACCTCAAACACTCCATAATTCTCAGACCTTTATTTGTTCCTCTGCTATTCATCACAGGATAAGTAGGTATCATCTGAACACCTGAAGATTGACATCTCATCAGAAAATGTTTAATGAAGAACAGAAGACAGATAATTCTTCTCAATCTTGGGCAGTCTCTCACTGTATGCAGTGTTTTGCCCTGGAATTTTGATAAATACAAACTCATTCTTAAAAGAAGATCTAAAAGTCTCTGAAAGCAGCCTCAAAAAAGAGACTTAGGTGTGGGCATGCTTAGGACAGACATAAGGTTAGCTCTGAACAAAAGGAAAGTTACACATTTTAATGAAATGTCATAATTCAATTTGCAAAGTAAGTAATTTTCTTTTCAACAAAAGGATATAACCACAATATTCATCCTATTTCTTCTTTCCCTTTCTATCCATGCAGACTACCTTCTGAGTGCCCTATCATTTCAGTTGTATCAACCTTTCCATCATTGCTAGTCTTTGACATACCGATCCAGCTTATCTGAAAGGAACGTGTGGACTTTCCTATCAGCTTAAATAAAACATATTCAAAATGTTTATCGTATACCCATGACCCCTTCAAATCTAGACGCCTGTTGTAGCTCAGAAAACAGGTGGCTAAAACAGCAAGTGATCATTAATTTAACATTAAATTACTGTGAATTTCATATAGTCTGGAATTACATAAAAATTATAGTGTAGTTACCTACTAGTTACCATACATAGGAGTTTCTGTGAAATTTAAAACACAGAACAAAACCTATAATTCTATATTCATCTGCTTGCTAAATTTTTAACAATTTCTCATTTTATTCTTTTGAATATATGCCAATATATGTTTGAATCTATACAATATTTTCCATAGAATTACTGCCTGAAGTAAACTTAAGATAGGGAAAATCAGATCTTGAGTGAGAAAATAGAAAATGCTATGGTTTGCCTCCTACCATCTAGAATATTCTCCTAGATGTGTTTGGCTGTAACCTCAACATAGTTATATGCAGAAAAAGCAACAGGCCTTTCCTTGGACTTTCAAAATTCTGATTACCAAAAGAAAAATTTCAGACTTTAATTCTGAGAGAATAGTTGGTCTGCCAGCTCCACCTGGCAGTTTCAAATGACTGTTAATACAATATTTGTTGCAGTCTCTGTCTAGGTCTCTGTGGTGCAACTGAGATTAAATACAGGACTGTCAGAATAAGTGATTCTGATACTTATCCAAAGCCTATTCATATATGGTAAGTTAGTAGCCAGTAAGAAAAATAATGAAAAAAAATTGGAAAACACATCGCTTCTAGTAAAAAAGATACTGTAATGATTATTTAAAAATCAGCAAGACAATTGTTAGATGACAAGACCATCTCATCTTTCTTTTAAAATTAAATATACTATTCCAATAGAAAAATGTGAAATGGCAAACAGCCAGGGAAGAGCACAATCTCAAGTACAGAAACAGACCTGAACACACAGAACTAGGGGTAATATTTTTCTCAGAAAGACCAGCATAATACAGATAAATTTGTCTGTGTAGATCCACCTAGATGCACATAATGCGCTTTGGTCAAACAACCCCATTCAATGCTGCAGGTTTGGGAAAGAGTGGCTGGAAAATCTACACTAGTGGCTGGTCAACAGCCACTGAACATGAGCCAAATTGTGCCCAGGTGACCAAGAAAGCCAATGGCAACTTGGCCTGTATCAGAAATCGTGTGGCCAGCAGGACCAGGAGAGCAATTGTGCCCCTGTGCTGGTGAGGCCACACCTCAAGCGCTGTGTTCAGTTTGGGCCCCTCACTTTCACAAGAAAGACATCGAGGGGCTGGATTGTATCCAGAGAAACAGAGCTGGTGAAGGGGCTGGAGCACAAGTCCTGTGAGGAGCAGCTGAGGAAGCTGGGGTTGTCTAGCTTGGAGAAGGAAAGGCTCAGGGGTGACCTTATTGCTCAACTACGACCTGAAAGGAGGTTTTAGCAAGGTGTCTGTTGGTCTCTTCTGGGTAACCAGTGATAGGGCAAGAGGAAACAGCCTCAAGTTTTGCTAGGGAAAGTTTAGGTTGGATTTTCAGAACAATTTCTTCACTGAAAGGGTGGTTAGGCATTGGAACAGGCTACTCAGGGAAGTGTGGACTCTGTAGTCTTAGGGTAATGGCTGGATTTGCTAATGTTCAGGGTCTTTTACAAGCTAAAGGATTCCAAGTTTCTATGAATATTAGGGGAAGATCTTCTCTATAGACAGACCAGTTCATACCCTACTAAAGAATTGCAACATGCCATGATAAAGTGTGGCATTCAAGATAATCTGTTAGTGCTTTTTGTGACTTCACATCACCCTTGGATCTATCATCACATATTAGCCATGTATTTGCTCTCCACATCTTTCAGACAGATCCCAGAACAAATTTTATCCTCAATTTGCAGCTTCTAGTTATGAAATCTTCATGCCATTCTAAAGTCTAGGAAATGCAAATATATGTAATTGGTTCAGCTTCTTGGGAAAGCTATACTTATTTCTCTTCCACACATCTGTGTAATGAGGTGTGGTTGTGAGTCTGAACTTAAAAAGATTAAAATCATCATGGCCAACTAGAAGAGAAAATCAATGAAGTACATCTTGTCTGACAGCATTTGTTCTCATGAATTGTTTGAACGGTTCTGATACCAATATTCTACTAATGAGATGGATTTATACAAAACTAGTGAGGTTCACTGTGCAAAAATGAATGCATTAGGACTGTTGAAATGAGTTTTGCAATATTTGCAGTTACAGTTTCTGTATTTTATGAAACATTTAACATATTGTAAACTCACTTCTGACAATTATATGCTTTGCTTTTCTGCCTTGCCAAAAGCAAATTCGAGGCTTAAGGACATTTTTCTTAAAATACCTTTTTATAGCTCAAATCTGCCTGCTATAGAAATGTCACATAAAATAAAATGTTTTGCATGTTTTTGAAACAAACTGTATCTACCCATTTTTTAGACTACAATGTATTTGTATATGGTTTAAACAAATCAAAGATAATGGATATGGCAGGAATTTACTGTGATTTATTTTAGTTCCAAAATGTTTCAAATTAAATAACCTTTTCTAACTCTTTATTATCTTGCTTTTTCTTAGCAAGGATTCAGGAGAGGAAGTTACTTGAATGTTATTTCCATTAATGTCCTTAATTCCAGCCCTCACAAATGGTATCTTGAGGCACTTTTCTTAGGTTTTATTTTCTTCCAAATGGACTCTTTTATTTTGGTTAAAGCACAAGATAAAAAGAAATTACATTTTATGGTAGAGATTAATCAGCCCATTCTTTAATAATTTCATCAGAGCACGCTCAACTATTTTTAAAACCCTAGACTTTGTTAAAAAGCCAGATGTTGCATAAAAAGGAGTATGTTCCACCCCGTTCCCCTCTTTTTCTCTCCACTTTGAGATTCCCATTCTAGTGCCACACAATGTAATGACAGAGAACTCGTATACAAAAGTTCACCAGGACAAAGGAGCAATGTAATTGCATTTTGAATTAAGAAGTAAAAGGATGTTTCCTGTGCTCTAATGATCATTTTTCATTATGAATTCAGCAGATGCCCCCTGATAAAAGGCTGTTAATGATGTAAGGCCAGTAAACTTTCCACTACAAGTCCTATGCTACAGGCTGTGCAACCTAAGAGAACAGCAGAGAGTGGAGACTTTCATTCCAGCAGGGTGCACTTGGAGGTTTCCCTCCCACCCACCATGAAATGTTAACCAAAGGTGAATGAGGGGGCACATGGAGCCTCACAAGCCCTCGCTGCCATCATGGTGCACTGCAGTGTACAGGCCTTTCTGCCCCAGAGGAGCCACAGATCTGAGCTCTTACCTGCTCTTTACAAGGAAAACTTGTTTATAAACAGTCTGATTTTAAGTGCACTAGCAAACTAAGATTAAATTAAATGAATCTTATTCTAAGTGCATCCATTCCATAGCATGTTAAAGCTCCCATATAAAAAAAGCATTGGAAAAAGAAATAATATTTAAATATACCCTCTGGATTGTCACAGAACTATATACCAACATTTTTAACAGGATGAAAGAAAATCATAGAATCATAGAATGGTCTGGGTTGGAAGGGACCTTAGAAATCATCAAGTTCCAATCCCCCTGCACTAGGTAGGGATAACATCTCACTAGACCAGGTTCCTCAGAACTCCCTCCAGCCCAGCTTTAAATACTTCCAGGGATGGGATATCCACAGCCTCTCTGGGCAATCTGTTCCAATGTATCACCATCTTCACAGTAAAGATGTTTCTAATATCTAATCTAAGCCTGCTTTCTGTTTGGAGCTTTTATGGTCTTGTAAATAATCTTTCTCCACCTTTCTCATAGGCTCCCTTCAGCTACTGAAAGACCACAACAAGGTCACCCCATGGCGACCTAACAGATGGAGAAGAGGGAAAAAGTATAATGTGGGAAGGCAGATAAGTACCACCAGCAGGATGATTAAACATGGGCTTAGCTACATGAGCAGTTCACAGATATTGTAATCAATCAGGCAGAAGTGTCACTGTCTAATTGTTACAGATGGCCAACTTAGGCCTTAAGGCACTTCCAGCTGATAGGGCAGAGCTTGAGAAAGTCCAGTTCTCAATTCCTAAAAATGTACTTCCTTTTCAGAAATTTATTTGCAAAAGACACATTAGTCCTGGTGTTGTCATCTAACCCACACCATCATGAGTGTTACTCAGGCCTGTGTTGGGAATAGGAATTAGAGTGTCTGAAATGAGGGAAAAACAGAAATAAAAGCACTGGATTTTTTTAAATTATGAAGATAGTATTTATATTTTCAACAAGTGGGTGAAAATTAAGATGCTTGCTACACTAATTTCTGCCTCCCTCCTCCCACCTCTGACTCTGCAGTGGAAGAGAAGGATTGCTACTCCTGGAATGCAAGCATGCAAATGGGTCTACACTTAACTGATAAAAGAACACAGGAGGGTAAGAGAAGTTCACTAACAAGTGAGTTATGCAGGAGATGGCCTGGGTCAGCAATTTACACCCAGGTACCCCATCTTCATCCTTTTTCTGTTTTAGTCCTTTGAAGAGCTTGGACAGTCAAGCAGTTGGTTTAACTGTAATCAAGGGATTCTGAACTGCTCCTAAGTCCCACCAGAGAAACACAAAATTAATTTTCTAAAAGATCAGGATTATTATTTCAGATATGTTTAAGATATTTTCTATGTTAGTTTATTTCTGTAAATTTGGCCTTTCCAGCTAAGGTTAATAGAGTTTTGAATTTTCTGTCTTAGAAAGAGAGGGTACAGTAACACACTTTAATGCATTTTTATCATAGCATTATGAAAAAATCTGAAAGAAGCTAGGTATTAATATCCTTACAGTGCCAGAGATGGAATATGAGTATTTATTGAGTGGAATATTTAGGGTTTTTTTCTCTTTATCTTTAGAAAATCTATTATTTAGATAGTTTCCACAATACTAGAAAAACAATTTATCCATATGATGACGTTTATTTTGAACCTCTAATAAGTTTTTGGTTTATTATCATCAAGCAGTAAAGAAAATAACAAATGGCTTAATAACAAACACAGAAAAAGAAGAAAAAAACCCCAACATAAATACTTTTAAAATTGTTTAGTAATATTTAGTAATATATGTCAAACAGTACCACAAAGGAGGAAAAAACAAACACAGAAATCCTCCAGCCCAGCACTCTTTAATAAACTTTCTTAGGAATAATCCTTTCCTTTATTCTTTACTGGACTTTTTTAAGATATGGAATAAAACTGAAACCTTACAAGAAAAAGCAAACAAAAAACCCAACAAAGAAAACCATAAACAAACAAAACTCCCCAACAACCCAAACAAACAGCCCCAAAGAAAGCTCCCCAAACCAACAAAATTTCATTTTTTTTTCAGGAGTGAGTTTTGTACCTCATCCCATAAAAGCAGTTCTTAGTCAATATCAATTTAAAACCACTCTCATTACCTAACCACTGTTGTTTTAGCCTATTAAGCTGCTATTTTTCTGTTTAAAACTTTAGACCAGCCCTATTTAAGTAACCTTCATTTCAGCTGAAAAACTGAAAGTAATGATCAGGAAGTTAGAATTCAAGTAATGATTAGGAAGTTAGAATTCAAGTGTTTTACTAGTGCTGTTTATATTAATGCAGTACCCCTGAGTGTAAATATAATCAGAAAGACAATTTTTTTTTAAGTTATCAAAATTCACTGCTAAGTTCAAGCAGCAAAAAAGCAAGGAATACAGTAAATACTACCACATCTTTTGTGTGAAAAATAGTGTCTAGTTTACATGAGAAAATAAGAATCTATTTCCTTTTCCATAAAAAGCACTACTTCCTTCGAGCTGCTCTAAATTCAAATGCATTATATAGTGAAAATAATGTAAACAGTAAATTCTCCTTTCTTCTGATTGTGCTGGGTGACACCAGCACAGTCTACTTAACACATTATCTAGTAATAGGGAAAATCATTTTGCTAGTTGTATTAAAAACATCAAATTATTTGAGAAAATTAAATGCCTGGAAAAATATATTATGATGGGACTCCAAATGCCTGTATGATGCTTTGGCAAAAAGTCATAAACCATTGGATAAAGCAAACTCTAGCTGCAGAAAAAAAATAATATTTTCTCATAAGAAGGTTTATTAATCAATGTATAAATGGCAAATATATATAAGTTTCATACCAACAGTGTTCTCTAAGTTTCCCAGATTTCATATCTCTTTCTTCCATCTAAGTTATCATTTTGTTTGGATCTCTTGCAAATTGTTTTGAAAAACAGTGTTTGGAGATACAGAATTTCTCCAAGCAAGTATTCTCCAGCCAGCACTGAATAATTCTGGTAATTGCAGAAATACCCTATTTAATTAGAAAATCATTTTCTAATTTCAACAGTGTTTGAATAACACTCTTGTTCGGCAACTATAGTGACTGTCTAATCAAATTGAGCATGTTGTAATTAACTAAAACGTTGGCATTTGATGAATCTGAAGGAAACTGAAAAAAGTAGGAATTTTGGGGGAAAAAAAACCAATTTATATCAGAACATAAGACATTACATATGTGAAAATTTAAATATGTGTTACTCAAAACAAAAAACTGTGTGTGAACTTTGTATAATCTCCCAGGTGACACAGAAACAGAAACTGAGTTAAAGCAGTGTGGCTTTTTTTGCTCTCCAAATCAAATAACAAAAATCATGTAAATGAGCAAGCACTTCACTCATTCTTCTCTTGTTAGAGTTACCTCTGCTTGCCTGGACTTGCTCCCTTCTGATACTCCCATTCCTCCCTGCTCCCATCAACTCATTTATCCACAGCTTTGGACACACCATTTGTGGAACAGGACTATCTTCTCCCATTTCTTTAGGAGCTCAAGCCCTGCTCCTGGGTACACAACTCATACTCTGAAGTGAATGACCTTCCAAGAGCTGTTTCTCTCCAGTGGCTACAATGAGAGCCAAGTATGGAAATAAAGGTATCAACACTGTAGAATGGAAAAGTGAGGTGAGATGAATCTTGCCTTTACTGACAAGCAGCTCCATCAACATGAAGCCTTATTTCCTATCCATTTGTGTCTTAAGTTTGATTGACTTTCTGTCTAGGTAGAAACTTTTTTTCTGTAACATATAATGATGCACACTTACGTGGATTTTTTCAGTGTGTAAAGAAGTGTGGCCTCAGACTGCTCTTTCCCTCAGTGAGAATATTAAAAGAGTTTCTTTCCTCTTCCCAGACACCAACTTTGATGACATTTCAGGGGTTTTAATTATACTTGAGAAATGAAGCCTCCTATCCCCACCATTCTCTCCCCTGCCAAAAGTGTTTGAAGATGATAAGCACATTGAGAAGTTATTAGGTGGAAAACACAGCGACACATTCACAGCAATATGATTGTGCAGGAAAGCAGGGGAAAAGTTAGGCTTTGATGGAAAGAAAGGAACAAAAAACTTTTCAAAGGCTTTTTTTTTTTCCTGAAACACAGTTGTTACAAGATAATAACTTGATATGAATCAAGAAGGATTAGAGCAAGGGGCTTAGCTTTGCATGTGCTTCCATTACATAGTTCTAGTCTCCAATTTAATCAGTGCTTATAGGCATGGGAAGGTAACAGGGAAAAGAAAGAAATGTAAAGTTAAAGTTTGGCATACATGTTGAAATTCCTAAGGAAATGTTAAGTTATATAGGAAGACTAAAATTCTGTTATTTTAAAAAGAAAAAATTATTATTACAATTAAATTTTAAATTACAATATGATTTGATTAGTGCACTGCTGTGGATACCATCACAGCATATACTTCTGACCTTAACAGGAAGTAGAAAAGTGATGTTCCATTTATGAAATAGTTTTAAAAGTTGTAAGACTTAATGAATAATCTCTAACAAAGCTCAAAGGCTTTAAGATTTTAATCTGTTTACAACTCAGATGTATACCTATCAAACATGAAAACATTACTAGATTAGGGAATAATATATAAATATCGCTCAAAGCAATAATACTTCTGCATGCAATTTTTATTCTGAACAGTTAGATATTTGAAATACTGGTCAGAAGTCTCACAAAGCCAAAAATTAATATTCCATCAGTGTACCGCAAACTTGAAAACTCCAGTTATTCTTATGATGAAGAATATCTGCCAAAATGTAAAGAACAAGTGAACTATTTGCATGCATTGGTTGAAATTCTTAAGGACTAAAAGTGTATTTGAAGACTTTTTGCAAAGGCAACTACATTATTAAGTTTGCACAAAATATACCGTGCCCTGGTAGTTACAATGGAAATAAACAACTTGCATGAATGTCTCTGTAGTAATTTATTTAATGATAAGCTTTAGCACATATTTAGTGTTTCAAAATCTTCTATGCATTGACATACTAATAGCTAGCACTTCAGAATATACACTGACTGAATATACTTTGTGTCAGAAAAATATAGTCAGATTTGTAGTACAATACTGAAAACCTGGGATAATCTTAGTAACCATTTAACAGAGGAGATATTTATTCTGCAGTTTGATAGAACAATGAAACACCACTGATGGCCATGTAAACATGAGAAGTGACTGAAGACCTAACCAACAGCTTTTTAAATGTCTCTATACGAGATACAAAGCTTCTTTTCCTTGGTATGCATGTACATGCATTTCTGGCAGAGAAAGGAAATTAGTTCATGCTGTAAGTCAAAAATCTCTGTGGGGCCAATGAAAAGATATACATTACCTTCTGCCTATTTCTCCTTGTAAAGAGCATAAATCTTGTGCAATATTCACAGCATCTGGTGCATCAGCTCCACAATCAAATGCAGACCATGCAGTTGTCCTCTACGTTAGTGTATATGTATCAAAAAATAGGTTTTTCCTCAATAAGCTGTAATGTAAACCTCTACCACCAAGAGGAGACTTCATTTCAAGCCTCAGTTTGGCCGGCCCCCTTTTTTTCTTCTGTCAGTGACAGAAATGTTAAAAATACTTGATAATAATAGAACATTTCATTTTATTGACAACAAAATCACTCTCACTGGAGTCCCCTCCACTGACCTCTGAAGTGAAACTAGAAGCAATGTTCCTTTCTCTTCCTCCCTGCAAGTCACTGGTTTTGACATGTCTGCCTGTTCTATTCTTGGCCTTGGAGGCCTCTTCGTCTTCCAGCTCTCCACTGATCTCTCTTCACATCTATGTCACTGTATCCTCTTGCCAAAGAGATGCTCTTCTTGACCCTCTTCTCCCACTTCCCTTGCTTCTCACTGCAGACAATTTCACCAGACTACATGCAATTCAGCGAAGTCTCCTGTGCTGACAATTCGCTGATCTTGTTCTCTCCAATTAATCTAACCTCACTCTCTTCAAATCAAAGTTCAGTCCACTCCTCTGCCAGGTCTTTACTGATGTCTAGCTATCAGTTTACTCTCTATGCCAACCAGCTCCATTCGCTTTTTTTCACCCCTGTAAATCTTTCCATTTATATCCTTTTCTCAAAGCACTATCACTGTACTCCTTATCCTCACATATAATTTTAGTCCATTTGGATTCACATTTTAAGTAACTTCTAAAGCTCTTGTAGATTAGTTCTTCTTAATTGTTCCTTCCTGACCATTCACATAACTAAAATGCTAACTTATGGCTCTCCTAGCCCAGTTTCCTCAATGTTGCTTTCTTTGACTTCAAGAAATACTAAAGATTATTCTCCAGCTCCAAAAGTTTGGTCATTGCAGGATACTCTTTGAATCCCTTCACCAGTTCTCTTCTTACAAAAGCACAAGCACTGTCAGCTTACATAGACTAGTACTCCACTGTTTATTGAAGGTGCAATGTTTCCAGCTGCATCCTGGTGTTAGCCCTCATCACCATTTGTTATATTTCAAGTTAGTAGCTTACTCCCAAAAAGCTTCCTAGCACTGATAGGGATGCCCCAAACTGCCTGTAAAGTCACCTTATCAGCATTCTTCCACTTTGTTTTGCCCTGGGATAACTGACAGTACCAGACATCTTTGCAGTTCAGTATTACATTTCTTTGTGTTTCTCTCTCAGCTGGACTAACATCACTGAACTTGGGGTGTCCAAAGCTGAGGCACTCTGAACTGGGCAGCAATCTGTGCAGCTATCAGAAAGAGATATGCACATATACACGCATGAGCATTGAGGTCCCTATCTGTCTTCAGATCACCTCAGACATTTTTCCCCCAGTAAGTCGCCTAATAAAAGAATTTACTTCTTTCTACAAACCTTGTGCTTGCTATGTCCTTTAAACATGCAGCAACACCTCGGTTCTCTAAAGAGAACAAGCACAGGATGACAATGGAGTTCTCACACATAGAGACATGAATCACAAAAGGTCAATTATTCCTGACTGAAGGGAAGACACCTGCAGTGCCAGCTAGAACTGGTTTCAAAGCAAAATAAAGAGAGCAAAAAAGATTTCCAGATATCTAATGTATGTGAAACACTTTATATATGGTTAAAATGCAAAGGAGGTAAGAGAAGCTATAAAAAGAACTACAGCTGGGTGTGAGCAATAGCAAATGAAGAACAGAAAGAAAACGGTTCCAACACAGGATACCCCATTTCTGATCAATGACATGACATATCTGTACCAGATTCTTCCTCACTTTTCTTAGAGAAAATCTTTTTCTGTTTGTCATTCATGGATATTTTCTTGCAAATCTCCATTACAATTTGTAGTGTATTATCTTTTACTATACAATGACAGTGCTTTAGGGGTGGTACTCCCCAGTTCAGTGCCCTCACTAAAACTTTCCACACCACAGGCCCCTCATCTTTTCCCCAGAACAGGAAGTACAGGGCAGGATAAACACCTCACCTCAGGAGCCTAAATTAGCCTTTTCTTTGTGTTCATCACTGCTGAACAATCTTATGCCCAGACTACGTGTTGGCTGGACAGGTACCATGTTTATGATCAGTGTTTTACTCTGCCTTGCCTTTTTAACTGTGCTGGACATTGCCAAGAACTTGTGTCTGTGGCATCAGCAAGTGTAAAACTCAGGACAACTGACCCAGGTGGGGTAGGCAGCTTGGGAGAACGTGCACATTTAATGCCATCCTCATGGATGGAAACTATCTGCACAGTAACTGAGCCTTGTGCTAGCATGACATAAACAAGAAGCACAGTATATTTCCAAAGGAAGTGCTTACCAGAAGACACTGGACTCAAAACTGAATTAGTATCAAAAGAACAATTAAAAAATTGCAGAAAATATTCTGCAATACTGAAAGATTTTGCCTTAACTGTTTCAGTTTACAATCCTGGCAATCAAGAGCAATTCAGCTACTTAACATTGTGCTAGCCTCAGGAACTGATAGATAGCTCCTACAGCCTGGGGATATGCCCTTTTACATGAATTTATACACCTGCAACTTATATGGTAATGTATGTTTCTGTGAATTCAATTTAAATTGGACAAGCATTGAAAGAAAAAAAAAAGGTAGTATCAGCAACAAACAGATGCAAATGTTGCTAGATTAACCTGGTCATTTTGGTCCCAAAGCTAAACAAAAGGCCCAAGAGCCATTTGCTGTTCTATTAGCAGCCTTGTAAACACCTCTCAGCAAGGTACAGGTCCATCTGGCAGAAGACATTATTTTGCATTAGAATTCAGGCATTACCTCCTGGCTTACACCGAGCTGAGCCATCTCACAAGCTCTGTACATAATCCAACAGTGCCTACAATGACACTCTGAATGTTTGCATTAAGAAAAAAATGTGTCCTTTCACAGGAAAAGATAAAACAAATGTACAAGACATTCTGGAAATATCATTTAAAGGCATAGGAAATATTTTTCTGTGTTCACCCATATAATTAGAAGGACTCATATTTTCTGCATAAATGCCCACCCTTTAAAGAAGCATGAGCAATATCAGAGTTTATCAAAAGGGCACGGCCTGTTTAAATAGATTGACAAAGTTAAACTTGGAGGTTCTTATGTTGATTTACCAATTTTTTGTAGTTAAATCCTGCCTTCCCTCACTATGAGTTTGGATAAAGATGCAAAAAGCAGAGGCTGTCTCTTTGTAAAAAAACACTTTTCTATGGCAGCAACATAGAAAGATAAGCCAGATCAGTATATTCTCTCCCACTGTCACCACATCCAAGTGCCCCCACTATTACCTCCTATACGTACTTGCAAAGCTGTCTCATTCATCACTCACCTCTAGAGTAATAAACAACCCTTTCAACCCTTTGAAACTTGGATATTTTGATTCCTCTTTATGCAAGGATGTCTTCATTTTACAGCTCTACATATCAGGAGTTCTCATGTGCTTAATGTGAAGTGTGCGCTCCCTGATCTTTTGTGATACATATATGTGGCCCTTGAATTGCAGGAAGACCAAAGGTTTTGTGGTATATTTTTCCTGGACTGCTAAATTATTTGCATCTTCATATAAATTCACAGTTTCTAGGCCAATTCAAGCAAGTATGAGTATGTTAGGACAGTTACAAAAATGAGCTTTTAAATGGAAAGCTAGTCCCAATCTAAATCACTTTGTCATTACACTTCCTGAAACAAATGCTAATGAAAAATAAATCCTCTCCTGTACTTACGAAAATATATTTTAACTATTTATTAATTTTTTTGCTAGCAAGATAGCTCTGTTTTATTTCTAGCTAGGGAACTATAAATAAGGACTTTGCTTTTAATTAAATAAAATGTTTTAAGAAATGAGATGCCAAACTGAAATAATAAAACAAAGTTGATATATTAATATCTCCATTGGACTCTCTAAAGATATTTCTCCTTCAAAGCTTATAATGTAAACAGAAGTTATTGTCAAAGTTTCTAGATAGAACAGATGTTTTCATTTCAGATTGCTATTTTTGTAATCCAAAATAGCTCAGCACCTAGACAGTAAAACATGCTTTGTGAACACTGGTATGTGGAAACCTTTCCAAAGGAAGCAAATGTTAAGAGAATTTTTAAAAAACCAAAACTGGCTACACAGAACATTGTAAATTATATATGCTGAACTGCAAACTTTATATTTATTTTAGTAAGATTCAGCACTAGCAATGCCAACCATGGCATACAAGGACACTACTACTGAGGAAACAAAATGCTTCTCTTACTGACTAAGTTTCCCTTTTCTTTTGGAGCATTTTAGGAGGCTCTTTGAAGAGGTTGCAAAGCTAAAATAATGCTCCAGGAATCATTAGATAAATGCAGGCTTTATGCAAAATATACAAAACAAATCTCACTGATGTGGCCAGGGCACTGTGTAGGAAATAATTTTTTTAATCAATTTATTTATATTTTTTGCTCCAGTTTAATGAAGTACTTAACCCATCTGGCTATTTTTTATTTTAATGCATAAAATTAGAGATATTACTGGACAGCCATGGGATCTGGCTATTTTATTTTTCTCTTGTTACTTTTGTGCATTGGTATGAATTTGAGGTATGAAGACAGGTGATATCTCATCAGTATGAATAAGGTCATGAGAACAGAAGATAAGATTTCAGATTTACCTTTGACTTTCAGCAGAGCTTTTGTTGAGTGGACTTGCTGTTAATTTCAAATTCTTCCAATTTGAGATTCAGACTATTCTTTCATCAACTTTGAGAATTTATGGAAATATTTCTAGTTATACTGGGTTTAATACAAGCAAATTTTATGGTAGTCACAACCTGGAACGGGTCCTGAGATCCTAAACTAGCTGTAACCAGTCTTGGCAATGGTAAACATACAGAAAGATCACACTTTACATCACAAAGACCCTGAGAAATAACCAGACAATATTTGATTTTCTTTTCTTGCACCAAGAAGGTTTTGATAATTTTAATGTTAAATGTCATTAAATCCCTAGCAGCTTTGCAGTTGGAATCCATAGCTCTGTGCATACAAAGGCAAAAATTGTTCCTTTCTAAGACACATGCTTCTATGAATTCTTTTATTTATTAAAATTATCAGCACATACAGAGAAATGAGAATTCTTTCTTATCAAAATAGTGTGTCACTTTGGTTTATCCTAACCAAAAATTTTCACCTGCTTTCAATCAAATATATTACACAGAAATAGTCATATTTAATGGTGAAATTTGCAAACAGTCGGTTCATGTCTGGGGTGTAACTGAATAGATGATCCTCATCTAAGGAAAATTATAGACCATTTCTTCAGGAATTGAAAAAAAGATGTAGGAAACCAGTCACAGAAGCATTAAAAAGGACATTCAGGATTAAAATTTATAAGATTATTGTGAGTCTCATTGAGAATAATTCCTCTGGAACCACAGATGTCTCCATGAACCATAAACAAAAACAATTAATCTCGTATTTATTGCGCAGAAAAAAAATCCCTCTAGTCAATAACACTTTAAGACTTTCCTTTTGTACATGATCAGAGTTGAAGATCATGTTTATCAACAACTAATTTTTCTCACAAACATTATTCCCATAGAATTTGAAATTTGCTTTATATATCCAGCATGAGCTTTTAATTTTAATAAATAATAAATGATAAATGCAGAACTTAAATGTGAATCTGTTATGTGACAACAGAAGTGTCAAAACATATTCAAAATTTTCCCTGGAATGAGAATCTTAAGGTGAAGCAAACATAACTTCTGCTGAATTATTTTCAGCAGACTAAATGGCTGACAGGTAAAGAATTGTAGTTTGTTAATTAAATATACTTTGCATCTGAGGATGAAAAAAACAAATCAGCGTCCTTCCACTTCTGTCTCCTAAATATACTGGACAAATGATGCCTGCTTTCTGCACATATATTTTTAATGTAAATTGAAATACAATGTCTGGGCACCTTTCCACGCACAACCTTCACCAAGAAGGTATCAATAAGGCACAGTAGAAGAATCCCTTTCAAATCCCCATATTCCCAGAGAATCAGATCTTGCTCAGCATATGGCTACACTTCACTGTGAGCTGCCCTGGACATTCCAGGGTCAGGAGGGAAAGAGTACATGGAGAGAGGAAGGAGGGAAGGAGAGGAAGGAGAGGAAGGAGGGAAGGAAACCACCCAGCCCTGCTGAAACCATGGTTCTGTCTTGTCTCACCCCCACCGTGCCTTCCTAAGGACACAGCCCTCCCCTCTGTCCTCTGCTCACCAGAGAACCTGGCCCTGCCACCTGACATTAGAAATGCAAAAAATCATAACAAGACCACCAAAGGCCCCAAAACAGCATGTGGTTGGCTAAAGAAGGAGGTTGCCATTTAAAGTCCCTTTCACTAGCCAGATGAACTATAGATTTGAACCTGACTCAGGCAGACCCTGGTGAAAAGTCCAGACCATTGACTTGGGAGCCATGCAGGAGCTTGGGCAGCCTTTCTCCTTATTCTCACACATCTGTGTGGGGGAGGAAAAGGTTACATGCCACTAGGTTGCAAATAACAGGGGAAGAGATATGAATAGAGAGACAGTAAAGGACAAGAAAAGAGACTAGAGACCAATGAAGGCAGATAAATGGATTGCAGTCTCTTAAATTTTCAGTGCATATATTATTTTTTCAGTATACAAAATTCCTATTAATGTGTTTCTGTCCTGGTTATTGATTATTTCCTCTTTTGCATTCTCCTTTGAAGAATTTTTGCACAATATCAGGGTGTGCCTGATGAGAAACTAATTCTGAGATTCAGCTCCAGATTCAGGCACATGTAGATGAGAACTATATGTGAAAGAGGTTTTTTTTGTCTAAGTTCCTACAGCAGGAGGTGGAAAATTTAGAGTGTTTAGGCAAGTGTGTACATGCTTACATACCCGCTAGGAGCTCAGATAGGAGCTTAGACAATGACCTCTTACCAAATCAGGTATTGCAATTCAAGCTGAAGCCCATCTTCTGATAAAATGCTTTATTGAGGAGCAAGATACTTTTGTCTGGCCAGAAGAAAAATGGCCAGAAGAAAAATAGTATTAAGATAGTGCATTCATCCACCTTTTGTTCTACATTTTTCTGGAATAAAAATACCAAGAAAATTTAGTGCTTGAATTGGTCAGTAACTGAAGATAGCATTAGGGTGGTTTGAAGACTAAATTATTTCAAAATTGATGCGGATTTGATTTACTTGTTGTTCAAATGAAGTGGTAATTAAACATTTTAAATATTATCTTTTAATTAAGTACACTATATTGATGCATAATTATTCTCATTTACTGTGGCATTCATAGACATATCCATATTTGTGTATAAATCATAAAAATTTGCCAATATAAATTGATAGTTTTTACCCTCTAACTCTCATAAATCAGGAAGTAGTAGAATTCAAAGTTGGTATTTATTTTGTAATGTGCTACAGTGAAACCTTTATTTTAAAGCTGCTAAAAATTAACTATATAAGTACATGCATTACTTAAGATACAATATGCATTATTTAGCTTTGTAACACAACAGCATAGAGTTGGTTCTGGTCAGCTGAAAAAAAGGAGCCTTCAAGAAGCTAATTCTCCCCATCTCAGGATATCCCTCCAAAATGTCAGGACAATTATTCCCTTTCCTTTCCACTGTATGCAGAAGGAATACAAATGAACAGGCTGAATTACATGCATGAACTCGAGTGTGATGAGTCATATTTGAAGTCAACTATCCTATTTCTAACAGTTGTCTTGCTGCTTATGAGCACAATGCAGAAAGTTCTGGAGTAACACCATCATTAACAGCATCATAAGAAAAATCTATAACTTCTCTGTGGTGAAGGTTCGCCTCAAAGGTGACCCAAAAAGCCACTAATGAGGCTAAAAACCCCTTTTAAAATATTATCATATAATTCACACTTATGAGTGTAGGTGCGCAGACTTTTGTGCTGTATCTGATGACCCGATACATACCAGGCAGAACAGCCTGCAGACACTGCTCATGTTGGGAAATATCTGATTTTCAATTACATTTCAAATTGCCAAGGCCCTGAGGGCACCCACAGACCCCTGTGTCCCTGCACAACCTCCCTGGAGCTCCCTTCCACTCGTGGCCCAGGATCCCATTTCACCCATCTCCAAGGCTCTCCCAGCCAGACATTCTCCATGTTAGAAACACACATTGCAAATGAGGTAGCAGTGTATTTTAGCAAAGAGTGGATTTTTTTAATAGTCATCTGCATTAAAAAAAGAAATTTAATAATTTTTTTACACTAAAATAGTTCAGAAATTAGCTGCTTTTCTGAAAATTATTTTTGAAATTTCTGCATAATCAGAAAACTTAGAGATTTCAAAACCTGTAATTCTACCCCACCTGCAACAGTAATTATGACAAGCACCGGCTCACCACGCTTTTCTTAATTATTTCAGTAATGGCTGTTTTTTGTATTTATTAATAGAATTGTATTCACTATCTCAAAACTTATGGAAAAGTTGACCATTCATTTTGAACTTGTTTCCATTTCCTCCTTTCAGAATACACATAGAAATTAATATTTTTATGGCAGTTTATTCTGTGCATATAAAAGTGTCAATTATTTTTAACCTCTTAACTAAGAGAAGACATTTTATCTGTATTCTGTGCATATAAAAGTGTCAATTATTTTTAACCTCTTAACTAAGAGAAGACATTTTATCTGTCACTGAACTTTTGAGTTTGACATCAATTAAAGTTCTCCCATTAAAAAGGAGTTATTAGAGCAACATCAAGACTTACACAATCAATCTGTCAAAATGATATTACTGCAAAACCTTCAAAAATAAAACCTTTCTTGTCAAACAGGCACAATTTGTAGGTGGCAGGCTTTAACTTCTAAACAAAAGCCCAGAGATCCCAAAAACCCTACTTTACTCCCATAACTAAGGAGAAAACATGACAGACTATGTATACAAGAGATTACTGCTCTGCTTCTCATCTCATTAGCCACTAAGCCAAATAATCCATATGGTGAAAGGTCTAAAAATGAGACATAATCTAAAGTGCTTTTAGTCTCATTAATTTTATTTATGAAAATATAGAAAATATTTTATTTTATTAATATGCTAATGACCACATGCTGGCTGCAATAATCAATGGAAACAGCACATGGAAATATCAATGTCAACAACAATCCAAAGTCTTTCAAATTTAAATAAAAGACACCACTGATTACAGTGACTTCTCACCAAAGCAGAAAAAGCAGAGGAAAAGACCTGTATTTGAATGCTCTCCCAATCACTGCAAATAGCCTCTACTATAAACAGTCCTCACTGATATTCTGTATTTAAGAAATACAAAACAATTCTGTTGTTTTCGTTTTTGTTGTTGGGCTTTTTTAATTTTACTGGGTTTTGGTCTTTGCTGGTTTGGAATGTTCTCAATTTTCTTTCTTTGCTCCCTGGTTTGATTATTCACAGCTATATTGCCCACCTTCTTTCTTTTAATATTTCATTTATCACTATCATTGCAGACAAACTTTGCTCTTGATGAGAAAAGCACACTTTACACCACTAAAAAGCTCCTTGCTACACTAGGAGAAGCAAAAATGCCATTCAGTCTATTTCTAAGAGAATCCCCTTCAAGATACATTAATCCTCAGTCACAGTGAAAAAAAATCAGTAAACAAGGTTTCAATGAATGGCAGGGACAGCAATAAAATTTTCGAAGAGTCCAGCCTGCACTTCAGTAAGGCAAATTTTCACAGAAATTTAACAAACTAAGCAACAGTGTTTCAATACTGCTTCTGCGTTTGGTTTTCAAAAGGCAAGGATTTAGGCACAAGGCATTAATTTAGAACCTCCCCAGAAAGGCCTGCAGGAATAAATCAAAAAGGGTAAGATCAAGAGAAGCAAGTGTAGCAGCCAGTTTTTCTGACAGAAAAATTGGAAAATAGGTGTAAAAACCTAAAGCGTGTTGAAAGTCATTAAATAAAAACAGCTGTGAAACTGGTGTAAAAAGACAAGAACACTTCCAGCAAATCCTGTCCCATGCACAAATCTATACTCAGAAAACTTGTAATATTTAGAAGGACCATTATTAGCTCATATTTTTCTTCTTTTCAGGTGAGCTATTTGACCTGGCCATAATGGCCATGTGACCTGGCAGGCTGAAGGACAGCAAACTTAGCTCTCAAGCCCTCTGTTAATCTCCATACGATTAACTACTTTTGGACAAGATACCACTCAAGACCAATTAACGAGACACCAACAGCCAAATTGTTTAGTTAGCTTTTAACCTACAGGAAGTACTGCCTATAAGGCACCAACAAAGATGGATTTTTTTCCCAGAAAGTCAAGAGAAAAGGGCTTTATACATTACTAAACTGTGTCTAGCAGAAAAAATGGATGAGTACTGGAATAACAAATATCATGGAGGGAAAATTACTTGTATCCTAATTACAGGCAAGATTATCTCATACCCAAAGAGGGTCCCAGTGAAAAAGAAAGCCAATTTGGATTAGTTGAATCACAGAAACGATGGAGCACAAAAGCTGATGTGATTTCAGAAATAATTTGCACATTGTAGAAAACTGTGCTTATAGGAGCATGGACTTTTTTTAAATTTATCTGTTCCATTTCTTATCATGTATTACCTCTGTAGTTTAAAATGTATCAGTAGCTTCCCACCTTTGTGGCAAATATCTCCTTTTGAGAAATATTTTCTTAAAAAATTAACTAAGATTAAGACACTGCATTAGATTTTCCCCCCCTATATAACATGGAGATACACATAACACCCTGGTCAGCTGGGTAGCACATCTACCAAAAGCTTTTCCTTTTCCATGCACTGGATATACTGAGATGGTAACAAAAGAAATTCAGCCCAGTTGTTAACTCAAAGACATGGTGGAAGAAATCAGCAAAAACTATTTCAGTCCTAATTCTTTTTTTGCCATAAAATATACCTCTAATCTTAGCTAGCAAAACAAGTTGGAAATATCGGCCAGCAGGATTGTTAAGAGTGGTGTCACTCAAGAGAGACTGTAGACACGCCTTTCTTCTCACTCAGACTTACTTATGGATCAGGTAAGGCACCATCAAACCTTTTATTTAAAGATCTGCAATGAAACATGAGTGCTAGACCACAGCAGAGCAGAGACATGGGCACAATAGCTCCTGACACATGGCCCACATTCTCGTTAGCACTGCTGACATTGATGAATTATCTTGGAGAATAATGCACTGACCTCTTTTAACTGCTTTCTGATTTAATAGGCTCCATTAAAAAAAAAATTTAAATCACAATCATGACAAGCCTAACAGCATAATGGTACATATGACCTTCAGTTTGTGCCTTTTAGCATTTAACAAAAGCATATTTACCCGAATGCAAAAGCAAAAATGCTACAAATTAACTCCTACCTTCTACTGTAGAAGTTTAATCAAATAGAGTTTCCTTTTATTTTCAGTCCAGAAACCCCTAAAACTGGATAACACCTAGTTTAATTATCTTTTATCTAACCATGAAATTCTGTGCATTTAGATACAGAACTCTCAAAGTAGTTTGAGAGGATTTGGTGGAAATGAAATGCAGTGAAATGAAAAATGAGGTAATTTACTTGCCTTTTAAAAGCTTGCTGGAAAGGTGAATATTCTCAGCTATGATTTCAGCCCATATTAGTAGTGGTAAAATATGAAACCCCATGGCCAGACATGTCAGCAAAGAGATGTTATTTAAATTTCATCACCTCTCAGTGAAAAGTTGTTTTCTGCAGATTTTTCTAGTAATTAATTTTTCCAGTTTTTACATGGCTACTATTTAAAGAGACACTGAAGAAGCACAACCCTGCTCTTTGGGGCAGACATACTGATTTTCAAACCCACCTTTCAGCATTAATAATATCTACTATAAAATCTTGAGCTTTAGAGATACTTCAAGAAATTTTTCATAAAAATATTATAATCCAAGATATCTTGATATCCGTTGCATAAAATAGTTTCTATAGGAGTAGCACTGCACAAACACAGCAGAATATCTGCTTTCTGACACTGCCAAAACCATCTAGAAATCATTACTCCTAAAATTATTTTCATTCCCAGTGCTGTTGGGAAGTTATTAGATATTGATTTAGTTGGTAGCCTGTACTTATAAAAGGTAACCAAGAATGGGTTATGGTCTGTGTTAAGAAAATAGAGATATATATTACATTTACCACTCTCCTTGTTGTTCATTGATTTGCTTTTAAGGTGTTAAATTGCTTTATACATTTTGTGACTTATAAGATCCATGGCATACAATCTCTAACAGAATACTCTATAAATATGATCACTCCTATAACATGTATATCTAGTAGGAACACTAGCATGATCATAAATTCCCAAGTAAGAGGTTCCCTAATTCTTCCATCCATACTGGATGCAAATATACTTCTCAAAATAAATCAGGATCAGTATCCTGCATTTCAGCTTAACAAGAAAAAATTAAATTCTCATCTGGTTTCAGTGTAATCCAAATCTTTCTTTCTATACTCTGTTTTCATGTGGCTATTTCTTTTCCTCACTTAATTTAGTGATATGTGCCAGTAGACTAAAAATATCTGCAAGAATTGGATGGACAATTTAATGCATATTATGTATACATATTTTATTGTTCAGAAAGAAAAAGGTATACCAGCAAATACACCAGAAATGTGAGTAATTGGCATCCGTGCAGCAGTTAGGGAAGAGCTTTCAGAATTACATTAATTACTCACTTGTATGACAGAGCAGTATTCTTTAGAACTTGTTTAATACTCCTGAGGTTAACCTTGCATATTTATGAATTACCGAATACCTCAAAGATTCTATGTTCCAAAGAACCACTGATTTGAAAAAAAAAACACCAAAAAAAAACCAAACCAAAACAAAAAAAAAACTGAAAAAAAACCTTCACAGACTTCTTCACATATAATCACTGTCCTATTTAGTGCACACTTTCCCCCAGTTTACACCTGGCTTGACTTGGGGATAGCTTGGACTTTTCTCTTTGTTCTTTCATAGCCATTTATATCTGAATTTCATATATAATATTTTGTATTCATGGGAATCTAGAAACAGTAGATTTGTGCTAGTGAAAGGGAAAGATACTCTGAAACCCAAAAAAGCAATTTAGATGTTATTCAGATGTATGGCATATAACATTTCAGAATTTAAAATAAGAATATTTTTTAGTATCAAAACAGTTTATCTGGCTCTTAGATTGGTATGGTTTGTGTTTACTCTTCATCTTGCTACTTTTTCCCTCTCTAAATAATGTTTCTATCTGATAGTAATTCCACAGTCAAGTATCTTGATGATAGGGGGTTACGTTTATTTTATTCACCTGAGGTACTAGCATTCATTCTTGACTGTTACTGACCTGATCACAAAATTTATATTAATAAAATTTTAATTTAACTTCTTTGTGTGTTTCATGGATATATACATGCACAACTATACAATTTACAATCACTTTTAAACCAGTCTCTAAATCTTCAATATGAAAGATTTGAAACCAACGATTTTATGAGCCAGTGTTCAATTAATAATGTTTTGATGAGAACTATGATACAAATTGAACACTTTACTTTTTTTAATATATATATCTTAAACTATGCAATATTGTTGGATATATCACATTTTACTATTATTTGTTTTCTTGCTCAAAACCTCACCTAATTAACTAATGTCAACATTTTGTAGTCAGATCTATTTCTTGGAAATTGTTTGAGGTATATTTAGGGTTTGCATTTATTTAATTTTAAATGAGATCAACACAGAGGATCAAGTGAAGACAGTTACAGATGAGACTGAATCAAACTTGCCATTTCAACACAAATAGATACTTGCAAAATTTTTTTCATAGATTGGCCCCATTTTGAATACTAGTGGATATTATCATACCAAAATAATTGTGCAAAACTGCACTGGAATTACTAGACTATAATCCCACATTGGTTGAAAAAGTAGAAGGCAATTCCACTATCCTGCAGGACTTGGACAAAAGGAAGCATTGGGGAAAAAAAAAAGAACTTTTTAAACTTCAACAAGGACAAATGCCAAATCCTGCCCAGGGGGAAGAAAAGCCCCTGCAACAACAACATCTGGGGACAGAGCAACGAGGGAGCAGCTCATGGGAAGCCTGGCATCAGATGCAGCCAACACCTCTGTGACTCTATGGAAAGGGGAAGATCTCCAATCTGAATCTTTCTATGTTTTTTTCTGTGATCCCATTATTAAATGCTACTTCCATGATGTTAGTCCATAATATTAAAGTGACACATCTGAAGGATCACTGCTTCCTATGGAGCCCAATGAAACATTGGACCACTGCAATTGCATTTTAAATGTCCTTTATCAAAATCTCTGGGGATGAAACACACATTTCACAGAGTTTAAAGGCTAAAACCATATTAAAATTTTAATACCTGAATCATATAGCCTTATTTTGCGATGAGTGAGACAAGTATTTAAATCCCATTTTCTTTATTGGAAACTAAAAGCTAGTACAAAAGACTTCACAATAAGAGAAAAAAACCCAATACTTGTATGTCCACAGGCCAAACAATTCAAAGTTATTAGTTCTACTCAGAAGACATAGGAACATTATAAGCTCCATGAAAACTTCATGGTAAAGATAAATCATGTTTCAAATTGGAAAAGGAAATGTCCTCTTACTTAAAGGCTCAAAATACTACTTTTCATCCTTTTTTCTAAAAGTAAAAAAATATAAATGCATATCCATTCACATTTCCATTTACGCTGTTTGCATACCTTAAATAAAATCACAAGAAATATTAAAAAAACAAGCCACCCATAACTCAGGAAAAAATGCTGCGCATCACTGTTGCAGAAATACTTACTTTCATGGAGTTTGCATGCCAGCCATGCAAATACTTAAAATAAGCAGCATTTATTTTATTAAACTCCCACAGATGTCGTTTATTTGAGAGCAGTTATTAGATCAACAGTGATGCTTTAAAATATTGCAATGATTGTTGTTGGATAGCTCAAAGAAAACTGGCATTTTTCTTAACAAAGCCAGCTTAGAACCTAATAATTCAAGATGAATACATACTGAACTACCTTTCTACTGAAAAATTGTTTATAGTTTTGCCCTTTTTGTCATAACAGTGACTAGGATGTTAAAATCAGTTAAACTCTCTAAATCTGATATTTTCATATGCAATTGCATTTGAAATTTATTCTTAAAATAAACTACAAAAAATCCTTCTAATATTTTTCTTACACATGTAAAGAAATCATGACAAATGTAAAAACAAGCTTTAATAAACCTAAGAGATCTGGATTTTTAAGGATAGAAATTTTCTAAAGGAAAAGTAGTGAAAACCTCAAACTTTCCCATGTATTAATGCATTTTTGTTGAGAGTGCTTTACTCAAGTGCTGCATTTGCACTTATTTGAACAGAAGAACTCTGTTATCATGTCAATTATCAACATTTAACCCATGACCACTTACTCTTCCTTATTGATCAGAAGAGTAGGAAGTGAGATTGAGAAAATTCTCTCATCATAATCATTAAACCTTCTCTCAGCAGTTCATTGAATCTACCTTATGTACTTTGAACATCCCCAGATTCTATCTTCTGGAGCTGCACAGTTGATCAGAAAGTCCACAAGTGAATTGAATTTGGGTATTTTGATACCACATTTCTCAACCAAAGTCTCCATCACCAAAATTCATATCCAAAATGTAGAGTTGGTTTTATTCTGCTCAGAGTCAGCTTTAAAAGAGCAACTGCATAGTTGTGGCGTAGGGTGGTGTTAATAGCAACAAAATAGAAAAAAAAGATACTAAATTATCAGGAATGAAAAGGACTACAGTTGTCTAACACATAACCCAGTAGAGATATTTATGGGTTTTTTAGAAGCGCTATTTTCTATAAGTTGTGTAAATAGGATACACAGGAGGTGGCAAAGAACATCATATTTGTCCTCCCACTTATATGAATGACACTTCTCATGGGAAGTTCTGTTTCACAGCCTTTTTCAGATGAGTGCTCTCAAAAACAGATAAATAGGATATCCTACTGAAAATATGTTTGTGGCGAATACCTCACAAAACAAGTCCTATGATAAAACCAATCTTTTTCCTAAGCTTTTATCAGAAAACAATATTTTTGACACTTTCAAATTATTCTTATTCCCAGAGAAGACAGAGGATATTAATTCAGCTCTGCAGGTGGCGTATGAAGGGAGGACAATGACAGAAAAATGCAAAATCTGAAAATACGCACAATGCCTTCAGGATTATATCCAGCTAGTCCTACAACTGTAACTCTAAATTAGGCTCTTAGGCTCATAACCTCTTCCTGTGGGCAGACTGATTTCCTCATGTATAAAATTATTTCTCCCACATTCATATCCACTACATAGAGTTATCCAATCCATTCTTCCCATGACCAGCACTGTAATATAGGCACAGTCAGCCAAAATTTGCTTGACATAAAATTGGAGTATGTCCCATAATACCCATTTTATATTTTTGTCAAATATGTTCATCATTTATCTGTGATTAATTTTTTTCTATTGATATAACACATCATGGACGCAGAGAGGTGATTAATAATGAATTGCAATAGGCTGAAGGAACATAAGTTAATTTATATTTGAAATACTATGTATCTTTATAAGGTTATAAATGCCTATCTTGGAGAGAAAATGAAAGTCAAGTTGTAAATTGTATTAGCAAGTTAAAAAAAAGGTTATTAAAGCCCCCACAGCAATGAGAACATCTTATGTTATGGAGCTGGAATCAAATTTTTAATTTGCAACAAAAAGATTTCTGTGCATCATTTTCATGTTCCGCAGGGTGGTCGGACCTAGTAGAATGCTATATTGCAACAAACTCAGACATATATTAGTAAAAATTTTAAAAACTTCTATGAAAAGCATCTAGATTAAAAGAGACATCTACAATGTTATCATTGAGAAAAAATAAAGAGAAAAAATTGAGAAAACCTTGAGAAAAGAATAAAGCTCTGTTGATTATTTTACAGTCTGAATTTATATAAAATCATTGTATTAACCTCTGGAATTCATCCAAGCAACAAGACCACAATGTCTTTATCTGACCATTTGCCAAGAGAAAAGTACTCTCCTAGATTTGGGGTTTTCCTTTATGTTAAGCTCTTATTTAGGTGTAATAATTCTTTGATAACTAGACTAAAATCATAATAGGAACATTATATTTCCCGCCTTACTCATAAATGCTGTCTCTGAGCAATTACTTTCATATCATTAACATATCTGATGTTTTCCGCAGGGTCAAGACTATGAAAATAGTTACACTTCTGACTAGACACATAATGATCATTTGTTTGCTCTGGTATTTGCTTGTTCTAATGTTTACTCTTGACCACACACAGCAAATATCCTACTGCTCTCTATCTTCTTTTCCAAGCCCCATGGACTCACAATTTTTTTCTATTTCTACTACTTAATTACTTGTATTTGTTTCCACAATGCAGGAAAAGTATAAGAATTTGAGGGGAGAACAGATATACTCACACTCATGTAAGTAACATGAAAAGGCAAACAGCTCCACATTCTGAATTAAATCTTATCTTTTTTAAATGTGAAAAAAATAGGAGGACTGTACCTGGAATACCATGTTCAGCTCTATCACTTACAGCTCTAAATTACTAGAAGAATAAGGAAATATTATAGGAAGGAAATATTAATGTTATAATTAATATTACTTTAATTAGATTACCTATATTTCATATAGGTATATACAACATTTTTTTTCAGGAGGAAAGATTGAACACATAAATACAGTTTGATGAGGAAGTTTTCAGGATGGAACAAGAGCATAATTTGGCTGTACTGATTCCAAAAATGCAAGAGCATCTTTAAGGAAATTATTATTCTGAACTTGCTCTTCTTATGAATTTCAATTTTGTTTTTGTCATAACATTGCTTTCTTTCCTTTTGAATTTGAGTTATTCCCAATGAATCATCCAGTAGCAGTCACTCACTATTTGCCTTCAGATTTGTGGGGCTGGTTAAAAGCTGAATCCATAAGTGGCTGAGCTTGGAAGGCACTACTGGGACACATAAGAAGCCTGGGGAGCAGCATTAGTGACTGGTCTCCAGCAGGCCTTTGTGCAGCTGATCACACTGGGAACTTCTGCCTTTTCCACATCCCTTGTCAGCAGGTCCTTTCCCCATTCAATGAGTCTCATGTAAGCCCTATTCTCCCTTTTGATGCTGATAAACCAGTAGGAGATCCTTTCTCTTTTTCTACCAACGTGTCTAACAGATTCAAGAATAAAAAAAAAAATCATGGAGATAAATTAAACTTACTACAATATTGTATATTCTAAATGACATGTGAATCTTTTTATTGCAGTGGAACATAATGAATAATCAAAAAACCTCACAGGGTCTGAAAACAGAAGTGGAATTCATGGCAGCCAAATGATCTTTTCTCACAGGCAATCTTGCTCTTTCCCTTGTGAGCACTGTTCAGTCAGAAATGGTACATGTGTTGATGGGTAATGTCAGAGAAGGGAACAAGACCTGAATGCATTCTGGGCGAGATATTTGGTGACACTTGCCAGCACATTCACAGCCAGGCATGCATGGATATGACCTGGTATCTCCTCAACCAGCAGTGCACTCTGAACACCAGGCTGCTTTAAGGTGCTTCAACACAGAGAGGGAATCTTATTTCTTTCTCTCTTCTTTCTCAGTATAATCTTTCCCACCTAAATGCCATCCTGCTGGAACCACCTTACAGGCACAGCACTTCCAGCACATGGGCCTGAGTTGCTTGGATGGTGAGAACGGGACACCAGACCTGTCTTCCCCTTACATCCATCTGAGGAGGACCAGGTCCTTGAGACAGTAGGACCCTTGATCCAGGGAAAGAAGCAATTAGCTGTTGTTCTGACAGACACACAGAACTCCCCAGCCCAGGATTTCTTCTGAGGAAGGCACTCCAGAGAGAAGCACATCAAGCTGGTAAGACCTCAGCACTCTAGGCAAGTTATCACACCTGGCCACCTCTGGCTCTGGCTGGGCAGTAGAATAGCATTGCATAACACATCTGCCGGGTTGCCTCTGCTACCTTCTCAAAAAGAGAAGAGAAACCTCGATCCACACCAGGTGCCACTGTGCAAAGAAACACAGAGGAAAGGTCATGGGCCCATAAACCCTCTTACAGAGCAAGGAACTTGCTTCTTGCCTTTTTCTCTCCCTGCACAGAGAGGCATTGTGGAGACCACATGGCATGGGCGTGAGGAACCCACATCTTCCATAGAATCTTGCCCTCTGTTGTATCAAGGTGTACTTACCAGACAAGCTTATCAACCCTGTCTGAAACTCCTCTTGCAGATCACTGTGTCAAAACATGGTTTTCAAAAAGGCTGCCTCTAGCAAAGGCCTCCCTTAAACACGTTTGCATGATTTGGCTTAGCATGCAGCTAGGAAGGAAGTGTATTGGAAGTAGAGTGCTCTTCTGTGTGGCACCACTTGAGACAGACGTGGCGTGGGTTTCCTGTGCAGAGACACTTGGGAAGGGCAGAACAACAGCAGCTCAGGCTGATATAAAGACATCTTAACAAAAGTCAGCCAGCAGAGGGTCATCATCTCCCCACACAAAGTATCCATGATTTTTCTCTGCTGACTCCCAGGGGTTTGCAAGATGAGAGGGTGAAAATCTGTGTGTCTACTGGGAGAAGCACTGCAGAGGACCCCTCAATGGGGATGTCAAACCTATTGAGTAATCTTGGGCAAACAGGGAAGAAATGCAGAAAATTCACTTTATATTTTGAGGCAACCTTAATAAATAAAAGTAAGCAAAATCAAAATCCTCGAGGGATATACAAAATATCTCTTGATGCCAGGAGAAGCCTTAAAATATATTCAACTTGTGAACATTTGACTGAAACAAATATTTTCCTAACACAAATTGTGAAGAAGCTCATGGTCTGTCTGTTCAGTGATTAAAAGGCAGCCAGAAAAGTGAGGTTTTATGTTCTTTCTGCTAACTAATATCCATTGCTATCTCTCTGAGACCATTATGTATTCTCACATCTTTGTTCAAGGTGGCTACAGTCTTTCCCAGTAATCACTTCCACCAAAAGCATATGTATAGAAGGCAATTTCAGAGCATCTGTCTGCTGTCATCAGTACCAAAGAATGTGTTCCAGCAAACACTGCTGAAGAGATTAGCCAGGCTTTTGTTTTCTCAGTCAGTCTCATAGAAGTTTTAAGAACATTTCAATACAAAATCTATATACAATGTTAATGCTACATACAAGATAAATCTCCAAATGCCAAGGTCAAAATCTTGAAACGCGAACAGTGCAATATCCACCAGCCCGTTATTACTGCATCACCTTTTTTTTGTGCAAGGGCTTGATTTCAAGGAAATCTGTGAGCTATTGCTATCTACTACATAAGACCGTTCTGCTGTCTCAAAGATCCTGACAACCAAGACTTGGTTGATTAAACATATTAATAACACAGGTTTGAGGACTTTGAGGTAAACAGTTTAGAAAAAAACTGATAGAGCTGCGAAACTATAATAAACAATGTAAACAAAGTAAAGAGAAAAAATAAATTGGTGTGAGCTTAACAGTATCCTTTGCCCTAAATATGCAGAAAAAAGAAGTGAGGAATTATGCTTTAGCTAAATCAACTACACTTTAAACTTGAACTTTGTGTTTCATCCTTATTTGCCAGTTTCCACTTACATCTTTCATCCACAGTCTCAAAAATGGGAAGTATTTGGAAATACATTAAATTGTTGTATGCATTAAATATACCTTGTCCCTTAAAAACCTGCTGATGAATGACCTGCAATGAAAACTCCGCTATGAAAAAACCTATTAATTATTAATTAAACAATTATTAGGCAACAACTTGAGTTGAGCCAACCTGGCTGCTCATCACAATTTCATTCATAGTTGCTAAGCAGCTGGTCAAAAGAAGTAATTACTTTTAAGTAAATAGTTTACTATTGTGGGATCATGGAATAAAAATCAACTCAATCTAAATTAGGACATTCCAGTTTCTCTTGATGATACAACATTCATGAATATGTGCAGATGATAAACTAGGTTTAAACTGTATTTTACAATAAAGCAACAATTTACAATTTCTACAAAGCTGAAAATTGAGGGTGATCAAAGCAGGAATTTCAAAGGCTTTGTTTCTCCTGGAGTTCCACTGTGCTCCCACAAGTTTCATGCATTCTATCAACATTATACGAAGACAAAGTGATTTGTCTTCCACCTGCATTTCAGTTGCCAAAACCAAATTAGGAACACAAGTATCTTTTATAGACCCTTTCTCTAGATTTTTCTCCTTAGAAGATTCATTGTTTGCCAAGAGAAATAAAAACCACAAAAACAAAACCAGATTGGAGGTGAGAAGTTTAAAAATGTACCTGAAGAACTCCATGAAAGAGAAGCCATAACCATGCTGTTCAGCAATTCCAGCACAAACAACATTTGCAGATGCTCCAATCAATGTTCCATTACCTGCAGTTCAGAAAACAAAGACCAGTTTGTAGTTGTGGTCTCTTTCTTACTCCTCCTCTGTTTATTCTGTGTTGAAGGCCTAAGATGTACTCATTACAAAATGAAAAATCTATTTCTGTTGTATATAGGTTTAGAAAGAAACATACAGTCAATACCTTTACATCCTATAAATAGCTTCATGCTTTGAAATATAAGCCTGGTATTATTCCCTGGTTCTACTTAGGCCAGAAAAATAGGGAAGGAACATAGCACCAATAAGAAAATAACACCAGAGACCTGCATTCAGATAAACATGCTGATTTTCAGTTTTACTTAACTAGAAGGTGCCATCAGATGAGGTGAAAAGATGAGATAGTTTGAGAATGCTAAGAAAAATGGATACCTTTTTCCTAATGCCAACTTGATGCTGACACTGTAGTGTTTTCTTTATTGATAAATTAAGTAATTTGTAAGATTTGTTTGGAGTTTTTTAATAGAAATTAAAACACAGTAAGTGTGACAATGGAGAGGAATGGATCTGTTCCACATCTCTCTCCTAAGGCAAATGGATTACAGACTTTATCTACCTAATCACCATGGTTCCTCAATAAATAAGGAAACATAATTTTATTCAGTGAAGTTCACCAAATTAACTTATACAAGCCCCAACATGAGAGGAACTCAACAAAGAAAAATAATTTGCCAATTTATAATGCGCATATATACTCACTTCTCTTGTCCCAAGCCTTTTCCAGAAATTAATCTATATCTTCATTTTCTCTAAACTTTTAACAATCTCACAATGAAGTCAGGTATTCAGAGCTCAGAAAGACTGACCCATTTTCTTTATCATTCCCATGAGTCATACCTCAGACTTCTACATGCTGCATACTTGACTTCCACAAAGCAGATGTCTCTTGCAAAGGTTTCTGATCTAAGGCACGACTCAGGAAGTGACAGTGACTCCTACATGCTTTTCTTTAACTGAAGTTTTGAACAAAGGTAACAATCTATGAGATTTTTTTTAAATACTCAGTAAGTCATCTCTTTTGCCATACATCACTACATTAACAATCCATTATTCTAAGCAGAAGCCTTCCTTTCCTCCCATTGGCATGTAGTTACTCTTCTTACTTTAGTTCTGTTAAAAAATTTAGCTCCATAGAAACTCTTCTGGTCTGACTTTGAGAGAAACAGATCATAATGTAATTAATGTTCCGGTTAATTGTTTTGATTCAGTAAATGTTTTGGGTCACCCAGAGATCAGCGTACTAAAAATTATATCAGAATAAAGGCAGAAGAATTATTCCCCCAGTGTATTCACACATGGTATTGTTATGGTCTTCCGCACCTGAAAGTGCACACAAAATTAGCAGATGTCTAAAAATATTATTAAAAAATAATATAACACTCTTAAATCAAAATAAAATAAAAATTAAGTGCTATAATTCAGATGCTTCTGACTGGTCATTATAGTGACAGAGTAACAAATCTGAGGGAAAAAAAATAAACCCCAAAAGTCACTCAGAACTTTTTATTATTATTTTTAGTTCACTTTTTGAAAGCCAAATCTTTCCAATAAAAAGCCCTGATATGACAATTTTTTTTCCAATTGAGTCCAGAGAAAATGTGTGAGTCTTTTTTATTCCAGGATGGTCAATTATTATCAACACACATTAGGCAGCAAACACAGATTTTCATTCTGGAGTAGAGATCTGAACAAAGCTATCTATTGTCGCAGGTGAGTGGCCTAAACAAAACCTAATAAGAACAATAGACTGGTTTTATTTTGTCATCAGCAGCTCTTGAGCAGATGCCACTATGGAATAAGTCACAGAAATGTTGGAGATTTCTTGAGATGAGAAAAGTGCTCCCCTCCCACTCCCTCTAGTCCCAAATAGACATTTTGTTTTGTATATTTAATTCTCCCTCTATGTTTTTTTTAAATTCCTTTTCTTTCTGCTCTCCTAGGAGCTGTGCTAGGTGACCTGCTTCCTACTTGCTGTTTTAAGGCTTTTACACTGCAAAGGAGCTGGAGCTCAGTGCAGAGATATCCTGCCTGTCTCTGAGGAGTTCTGCTGATGTTGCTGAAACTGCACATCAATACAAGCGTGTATCCTTATTGATCATAAAACTATTGTGATCATCCTTGTGAGACACCAAGAATTTTTTGTAACCTCAGCTTCTTTTCATACACAGTAAACCACCTCCACAGGTGCTTTAGGTGTGGAGAAAAAAAGAATTATTAACATCATAAGAGGAACAGAAACCTTTAAAAAATATTGTCTAGCACTGGTCATTAGAAACATCACATAGCTCATTTCACTTGCCCTCTCTCTTTTTGCCTCGAAGTATATCCAAATTACTTTAGTGCACATTTTAAAATACAAAATTGAACTTGAACAGTATTCCTGGTAGGTAACTGACATGAGAAAGCCAAGGCACAAGGCGTGTGGCTTAATGTGAAAACAGAACAAATGAATACAGCTGATGTAATTAGAGGAGTCAGGAAGGAACACTTCAGAAATTTTCAATTCCAAAATAATCACTAGTCTACAGCATCCAAACATTTCATAAGAGATTTCTGCTCTATGTGTAGCACAACCAGTCATCACTCTCAGAATAATGTTACTGCAGACAAGGAATATAGCTCTGGCTTCAAATTAAAGAAATGAGACTGAAACTGTGCTTGTCCCATGGCTCTGACTAGATACAGTCGAGATCTCCAAACAGCACGAGCTCTCCTATACTGCATGGGCTATAGTAATGCCTTCACATAATGAAGGATTATGGAAAGAGTTTCTGCTTCAGCAGTGAATTGATTTCCCCAAGTAGATTTCACTCGAGAAGAAATCGTCACCTTAAATGTTATCTGTGAGGAACAGCATTACTTTTTCATTTGCTTGGAGCGTGTGTGCAGTTTAATTAGGCACCGGCTCAGCAGGCTTCAAAGAACTGCGCTCAGATTAACAACAGAAGCAAACTTTTGTTTCACCGCCCAGGAACATCTGTCTCCGTGGCATGGGTTTAACTCAGTCGTGAAACAGCAACACTGTAACCCTCTGAATCATGGAAAACTCAAGCCTAAATTAATGTACACAGAAACCTATTCATTAAATTCATTCTGATTGATGCAAATTAAGAATAGACTTTTTTTAGGACTTCACTCAGTCTTGACTTCACATCACCTGCAATCTTAAGAACAATTCAGTTTAAAAAGGCTTCTGCTTGCTTGTTTGTATGCTCAAAACACAATAACACATGGGTCAACTGTATCAACACATTGCAATAACCAATCTGTTTTGAGGACTCCTATTGTAACTTTGTTGATGACTCCTACTCACCCCTTATCAAAAGGCAGATGGTTACTGAGAAACTGGATTCACTACAATGAATTGTAATATTTCTAATGTCAGTAGTATGTGATATCTATGAACTAAGTAGTGCATTTTATTCTGAATATCTCTTCCTTTTTTTCTTGACAGACTTCATGCGCTGTTGACAATATTAACAATGCTTAATAGTTCATAAGCATGAAATCAAGAGAGACCTTTTTCTTAATGAAAATAATAGTAATTCTAAATAGCTGCTTATGCTAGGACAGAGGAATCCTCACAGATCATAATCCCTTTTCCACGGAGCTGCCCTAGCTCTGCACAATCATTTCAGAAACAAAGTAGAAGGTCTTCTACTGCTTCTGTCTAGAAAAGGTGATATAAGATCTTCTTTCTGATATTTCTCAAGGCAAATAACTTTGAATATCTTTAGGTAATGTGAAATCAACCCCAAGTGTAAGACAATATTTAAGAGTTTTAGTTAAGAACAAATCTATCAAGAAAAATCCAAGTCCCACACATTAAAATGTGCCTTTTCATCCCCAGCTGACTTAGAGCTACAAGCAGGAAGATGTTGACAAGGTTTGGTGAGCCTGATTTGATACTTGCAGTATCCACCAGCCCTGCTTCTTTGCATCTTCTTCTTCCATTTGTAGCTACTTCTCCACAACCCAGCACTTTGCTGCATGGCTCCTTCAGAGACTGCCAAATCTGAACCCAGACTTGCACACCACACACAATGCACATCTCATGGGCCCACACAGCCTCCTCCTCAGCAGAGAGAGTTTGCTCAAAAGTCACTATAACCTGCAATGCACTGAAAATCAGTGCTGGGAGAACCAACCAGGATTACTGAAAAAAGGGGCTGGGAAATCAGATAAAAATCACAGCAAGAAAAGGGAGAGAGTTTGAATCAATAATGTGTATCCTCTGACTTCAAGCCTCATCCTCAATGTTGATTTTTACTTGTCAGCAGCACATTTATTATATCTAAATGCTGTTAATTCTCAGGAGTCCCTTTGGTATTGCTCCCTCAAGAGCAAGCCTAACACTTTTGTTTGCTGAGTTAATGTGTTCACTTGGAGAATCACCTCAAAGTGCCTGGCAGGATTAGTGTTTATTACTCACAGCACTGAGAAATCAAAGGGAAGGGATTATCACTAATAAAGCTGTTTGGCCTAGCATGAGCAACCATCATAACAGTAACTTCCTTGAATATAAAGGAGATAATAGCTTGGGTAACAACCAAATGGATGGCTAACAGAAAAGTTTGCTTTGCTGTGAAAATTACAGACCATTTCCCCTACACCTGTGCTTAACCAAGAAGCCTTCTGCATTTTCTCTCTCCTGTATCTCAGGACAGCTAATGCAGAAGTAAAATGTCTACCCTATTTTCATGCCAACACAAGCTCTGAGAACAGCTTTTCCCTAGCCTTTAACAAGCATCTTTGACAGGCCCAGTTTTACACTGGACAACTGTTTTGTTTTGTCCAGACAAGGATTCTCTTTCTGAAGCAAGGAGCTTTCCAAAGTCATGAATAATTTTAGGGTAAGGATTCTTAGTCCTACTTTTTTTTGTAATGAACCATTCCATTACAGTATCAAAGTAAAACCTACTGAAGGAAGTCAGATCCTTGCTTCCAAAGCATTTTTAAAAGAAAATCCTGTGTAATCTCCCATATAATTTACATTGTAAAATAAAGGCAGACTGACGTGCCTGGATTCCTTTCCGCAGCATATTCTCTACTTAAAGCACAGGCTGAGCAAATGTAACAAATCTGTCTGCCAAAATGAACACTGGCCAGTTCTGGCTTTGTTAGCCTTATAGAAGACAGCCTTCATAGCTTCGATAAATTTTCAGCTTCGCACAAAAGTAATACAGATTTTCCTCATTAAAAAAAAAAGAAACCCACATTTATATTCATCTGTTCAATGTCCACAAGTCTTGAATACCTTCTAATAACAGGCAAGACTCGAATAACTTAATCTTTTTTATGTATAAAAATTAATAAGCCAGATAACCAAACGTTGTCATCAATAAAGAGAATCAAGGCCAGTTGAACAGTAGCAGTCCCTAAAAGGGACATCAAGTCACAGGCATGCATGAACTCACTTAATATTTTTATATGTGATAAAATGCAGTCTTGTGATACCAACATTTTTGATTTTACTGTTTTGGAAACATTTTGAATGGTATATTTCTACATAAATGTCTAAACATGGACATTGTAGGCAAAAAAAATGAAAGAACCTGAATGAAAGTTTTGGGTTCAGTTATCAAAAAATGTCATTGAGCTGCATTCAACCCAACGCTTTCAATCAGGTGAAATTTACCACTTTTTCTCTACAAACCACTACATTTACCACTACAACACCACCAGTAGGACAGCTGAATAAGAATTACACTAGTAAATGTTCATTGTTTCCTTTTTGCTATGAGAGGAAAAGGTGAAATTTAAATTTGCCATTCTTCCATCAGAAGTGTGAAATAAATAAGGTGAGTTGCTGAACATCCTGCACTTGTTACTTTAGTGACCTAAAGAAATTCATAAACTTCTATGAAATCCAGACATCTCTAAAAAATACATAAATCTGGGGCAACCACTAAAGCCCCTTTTCTCCTCAGAGTCAACCTACCCAGTGCAAGTGTAAAAAATACAATTATAATGATGGATAGTGCCAGCTGTCTGACACTCCATTCCCCTATGCCCTGAGATACATATTCAAGTAGCTTTCACTTAATGTTTTTAATACTGCACATATTTCATATTTTTAATGCTGCACATATTTCATCTCTCATTTTTAGATTCAAAGACTAAAACTATGTCTCAGTTTCATAGCTTTGCCAAATGTCATGTTAATGGGGACCAAATATTGAAAAAATATTTCATATACAGAAACCTGGCATAAGAGTACATTATTCATTATTTATCATAATATACTTTGAAGATAATTGCGCTAAATAGATTTATCAAAATCTATATAAATAATATCTAGAGCATGATTATAACTTTCCTTAATGTCATACAGAGTATCTGATTTGTCAATAGAAATCAATGTGAATATTGCAAGATTTTTTTCCTCCTCAAGGTACGTTGAGGGGGACATTGCCTGGAAGGTGTCTGCAGAGGAAGAAAAGTAGATAATCCAGTATTATATTCTTCACTTAAGTGTTTTGAGTCCTGCTGTAGCTTCCTGCCTTATTCTGTCTGATAGTCCAAGTGCTACCTTCCAGCTGAATATACCTCTTCTGCTGACAGCTATTCAGAGTCTGTATTCTCATACTGCAGCAACTCACCAATACAACAAAATCAGATTGCCTATTCCATATAACTCTGAAAACAGAAGTGGCTAAGGCTCCTGGAAAGAACCTTCTGTCATTTATAATTATAAAGAAATGCACAAAGCAAGTAAAGAAAATTAAAGGCATCTCCACATATACTTTGTAGGAGCCCCAGTGCCATGCCTGATCATTATCCTATCTCTAATTTGCAGAACTTTATAGCTTGCAGTTATTTTGCACAGGTTGAAAACCATTAATAGAAGCATTTCAAAGTTATCAGTAATGCAAGCATTATAATCAAGTGAATTTGGTGTTTGGTATAAATTTATTTTCTAAATCAATATTACACATAGCTGTTTTATTTCCAATTTAAAGTCTAAGACCATCCAAGCTATAAATTCCCATTGGTGCAGCTGAAACATTATCCTTTACCCCATTGGCTTCATATTTCACCCTTAATGGCATTCATATATCTACATATGCCTGTCTGCCAAGGTAACTCTTTTCAAGCTTAGAAAAATGTCCTTGCTGAAAAAAATATGCTAGTTTCAATATGAGGATTATTTTCCATATTAACTCAGTATCTTAAAACCACACTTGTCTCTGATAGTGCCTTCATACAGACAAAGATATGTCTGTCAAATGGTCACACTCAGTTTTTCCTGGTTTTATATTTTAGGCTCAAAATTTTCTTCTGCATGTCTTCCATGCCCCAGGGGACAATTGTTGGCGATCTTAGATAATATCCTTTAGTTGCAGGGAGTCTGGAAACAAGCATGGGTCTCACACCAGCGACTTTTCAGCACTGCTGGGCTTTAAGAACTTCACACTGAAAAAGCATGAAGATATCTCAGGGCTTGAATGAAATTAAAGGACTAAGGAAAAGAGCAACTGGATTTTTATAGAAGGTTACAGTTTCTGGCTCTTACAGAAAAGAGCAAGAGGACAGTTTGGGCTCTCAGGTATTAATTGAGTGAAAAGAGTCCTCATGCTTATATCCAATGTTTTTCACACTACAACAAATTCCAAAAACTTTCAGGTAACATCTGAATGAGCTCATAATTAAGAACAAGAAAAGACCACTACCATTTAATGGACAGCAGCCACTGCTGAATTAATTTCCATCACTGCAAACATCATAGAAACAATGAAAAGTACATTTAGAAACCAAGTTAGATATTAGTGGAAGACATATAAAAAACATACTTCTAGATATGTAAAATTTAAAGGTATAATGCTGCTAAAGACTGGCCTGAGGTCTTTAAATAAAAACTGTGAGGTGTTTCCTAAATTTCCCTATTTGATTTGCCTGTCTTTCAAGGTCAAGAGCAGCAATATCCTTTACATTCTGAAAGATTGCTCTCATTCCTTACAATACCTCCCCTTGATTTGAATTGAGTTTTATATTGATAAAAAATATTTATCTGAATCTGGACTGTCTTGCCCATAAGACATAGAATGAGCCCCAGGATTTCTTGTCATTAAAAGACTCTTTTAGAATCAATAGGATCTTCCAATATTCATGTCCTGGTTAAAATCAAGCTCAGATAGGTGTACTGTCTCTACCAAAAATTTTCTTACAGTTTCAGTTGCACATTTTATGCAACAATAAAGTTCAAAACCAAAGCTGCTCCTCCTAAATAACAGCTATATTTTTACACCATGCATTCATTTTTTGGTAGATGTTTTAATCTTTCAAATTGAAAAGTGTTATACAAATTTGATCTATTATGACTATAAAAGAACAGTAAAGTAGCTACAGTTTTTTATAATGTTAATTATCATATATTTATTACATTTTATGCTTTCTGAAGGATATAACTTTTCCTCATATTGCAGAGAAGGAGGGTTGGTTTATGAATATAAACAATATTTTTAGCTTTATACCTTCAGTGTGTCTGAAGCTTTAAACCTAGTTTAGGATCTTATTGAGCAGAATCTGCAGGAATAATAAATCAGTGATACTCCACTGTGCAAGGCTCCACCTGCACCAGGGACCTAAGGAGGGCTGCTGAGAGGCAGAATAGCTACAGCACTGGACTATTGAGAGAAATCCCACTGTTTGGCTACACTGTGGGATAGCTGTAATAGCTGTAATTAGCACAATGTCCTGTGGATAATGAATTTTATTCACACCTGGGGTTTGACCCTGTAAGGTTAGAAGAAAAGTGCCAGCAATCCTCTCTTCTTGCCTCCTGTCTTGACATAGAGCCTACAAGTGAATTGTGTGGCCAGAATAGCACAACTGAATGCATCCTAGAAGCTGCCTATTTCTGCAGAATTGTAACAGTAATGACTTTCCAGTATTGTCCTTCAGGAAAATATACAGAGAAGGAAAATAGTGCAAAACTACACATTGTAAAAAATATCCCCTCTGGACTGCATTAATAGTCACTGCAGCAGAGATTTTGCACTTTTCTATGCTAGCAACTGAGATCTCATAAGGTAGGAACTTTCAAAAATTGATTTGATATTGTTATTTTTTTTAAAGCATACTGTTTATAAATCTTGAAAAAAAAAGAAAAAGAGAGAGAGAGAGAAAGAGATAAAAGGGCAAATAAATGCCAGTTCTTTAAATGTCAAATGTATAAAAACCCCTCAAATAATATTTTAGTTACAACCTCCCAGCTCAGTAAATAGTCTAGTTCTACACAATTGAACAATCTTAACAGGTGAATTTCTGACTGTACACTTAATAAATTTAAGTTGAATCCTTATTTTATGCTCTTTTAAAAGTCATGAGCCAAAATAAAAAGTGCAATTAAAGTTTCTCTTGTTCTGAAATTGCTGTAGCTGGCAACCTTCATTTGCTCTCCAGAATTTCAGCATTCCCTAGACACTATTGGAAGGTCTGCATAAAACTCAGCCTCCAGAGTGTTATAATTCCATCAAGTACTAGAATACAAAACACTAATGAATGAAGCTTTAGTCAGAGCCCTCTCATGCTAAAGTAATACAGATTCATCAGAACACCCCATAAGTTCCTTCCTTGTATACTTCCTTTAGTACATTTTATATTTCCTGTTTTCTTTCCCTTCATTGTTAACATGTAATTGAAATACTGGTAGATCACACTTTAAAAAACTCCATGAGCAACACAATTTTTCCAGATACTTAGTCAGCCTGACCACTAACTCCCAGGAAGATGTGAATTAACAGGGTTGTTCAGTATACAGAAGATTTATCTAATCAAAATCCCCAAAAGTCTGAATTCACTTCACCTGTCTTTGGGAACTCCTCTTAGTCACATGAGGGGCTCCAGTGTGCTCTGCAAAGATCATCTGGCAATTTCAGTGGATGAATGAACACCTTGGTTATACCACTATCTCCGTCACCAAATACGGAGGCTGGGGCAGCCAGACTCCTAACTTACTACTTAAGTTCTTAAAGATACCTGGGACAAATATAGATCTAAATTTCCAGAACCAGATCCCCTGGAAAATTATCATGTTTATTTCTTAACTGTATAAGACTGATCTGACCTAAACAAGAAAATTTCTGCCAAAAAGAACAGGCCAACTATGAGCAATATCAAAAAAAAAATTGAAATTGTGACACTCGCACCAGGAACTCATCATGGTCATCACTGCCCTTGGCTTTCTTGATTAAGAGACAGGATTTTTTATCCCTTTTCACCTTCAGAGACACACTTCACAGAACAAGGAGCATCTATGTGATATTCCTTTACTCCTTTTGTCTGAGCACCAGGCTATGAAAGACAGAAACTTAGCAGCAACAGCTCTCTTTTGGGAGACAATGACAACAACATGACAGTTATACCATCAAAGGTGTTTTCATCTTATTTGAGACTGACTCCATCCTTCTTTCATTTCCAGGACAACAGCTAAAGCAATGAAGGAAAATTACTGCCTTTTCTCATCCTATCATCTTCCAAACATGTATCTGCCTGTGCACTTTGTGGCAATAGGAATAAAGTAATTGAAACCACTGGAAAATTTTTTAGCAGAAAATGGATGCTGTTTTCCAAGACCGGCACAAATGCTGGTGCTCCCTTTACAGACCAATTAGCAGTGTTTACCCTGAACTACAGAAATGTTATCAAATTACCAGAAATGAAGTTCTGCATTATGTACTAAACAGCTAACTCTACAATATGTAGTTGTAATGTATTATTTCATAAGACTCTTCTACAAAATATCTTGTTGCATAAGCAGAGATAAGATCCAATCTTTTGCCCTAAGCACCAGGCAGTAGCAATATCATTGTCACCTACTCCTTCTGCAACTGCATTAGTCTACCTTGAGGATTCCTTCATACACTTCAGGGATGATGGGAATTCTCTTTTGGAAATAATCTTTAAGGACCATCAACACTTCCTTTTTTAAGGAAAAAAAAGCCCTTTTTCCCCCATTTTTAAATGCTGCATTTTTAAAAGCTAAAGCTTTCACACACTTATTCTCCAACAATAAGCTCCTGTCCATTAGTTTTTCATCAACGGAAAATCAGAAGCACATTAAATTTGAGCCTAACACTCCTTAGAACACATTTGCCAGTATAACTCAGCATATGCTCAGCTTTATCCTAATGGAGAACAGTCAGGAAAGTTTAAGCTTTTGCTAATAATGATCTAACCTTTTATCCAAATATTTGTATGGATCTGAGCACCTAGGTATGTTGTATGGATCTCTAATCTCTATAATTCAAATCATTCTCATGCTACTGTTTACATTTTTAATTTTGTCTCATACTGCATACACACAGAAGTCTCTCAAAATCCAGGCAGTCCTTCAGCAAATCAAATTTGAGGAATTTGGGTTAAGATGATAACTGATAGTTTAGGAAAGTCAGCTGAACCTGGTAAAGGCTCCAAGGCTGGTAAAGCACATCCCATTCAGAATATGTCAGCATAATCTGACTAACTTTAGATTCCTTATGCTTTTTTTTTTAGTCTGGAATTTAATGAAATGAGAGTATGTTCAGTGATCAACAAATTCACAGAATCATGGTGTCATTTAGGTTGAAAAAGACCTCTAAGAAATCTGAGTTCTATAAAAAGGTGAAGAAGTATTATATTTTTACGGCAAACATCTATATGAAGATATGCTGATCATTCCAATCACTGATTTTAAAGAGGAACGGATTAAAGTCACACTATAATGATGAGTAATGACAAGCACAAAGAGATATTCCTCAAATTAATAACCGGTGTGAAATTGTCTTGCCTTTGCAACATGCTCTTAAAACTCAATCTGTAAATTACATCACTGTAATCATTGTTAGGTATTAAGGTCACTTGTACTCACAATCACTTAGCTGAATAAACAAACCTGAACTTATATTGCACACAAAACTGGTTTTAGTTATCCCTGTGGAGTCACAGGAACTGTTTAGAGGGGCATGGAGGGGAAGAAGGGGTGGATCCATGGTGGAACAACATGTTATTAATTTTAACTTTATATAACTTAACTACCTAAATATTTAGGGATCAGCCAATAGAATGTAATTAGCATTAAAATTCTAAGTAGTAAAAAAATAGTACTAACTTTATTTCTGATTTAAAACTTACACATTTTAATGGCACTTCGTGGATGTGTTATATGGAAACATTGTAACATCATCACAAGCCATTTCCAAAATGTAAAAAAAATCATTGCAAGTATTAATTTAAAAACTACTGGATTGTTATTCTCTTTTATTCTTAGGAAAAACAGAGACAAAATCCAGGGCCTACAGTACATACATGCTACCTTTTTAATTAAAAAAAATTATAAACAGTGACAAAAACATGTCCTTCTTTTGTGCTAATGTACTGACAATACACAAAATCCCAGTTACCGTCAAGATGGGCACTAGAAGAATGGCAGTTAGATTCATTGTTAAAGGCTCATTTCCCAAAGACTTTAAAAGTATTTTCCTTACAATGATGAGTAATAAATAGGTCAGCAAATGGATACTGAAATAATTTCTGTATCCAAAACCAGCCAGAAAACCTTCCAGTGACTTCAGCAGATTTTGAATCAAGCATTCAGATCTTAGCTATTATACATTTTTCTGCATCTTTTCAATGAGCAATGATGGCTTTCTCTTCTGAAAGCCAAATGTATCTTTGTCTTTTCTCTCACAAAAGATCAGAACCATATAAGCACCATCTGGACTGTTTCTATGTCTGTAGATTATGCAGATACAGACTTCAAACACAGACTGCAAAAATCCTATTGTAGCAACAACAACTGACTGGGATCTTCATCCAGGAGTGCTTTGAAGTCGAAGGAGCTGAATCAGGCCCTCCATATGCCTTGCACAGTAAAATGAATGAACCAATTGTGCCAGTTTATACATGTAACAATTGTTACCTTATGTCAGCTTTCTCACATAAACTCTTACCTCCAAGGCATGCACCCATGGCCAATGAGAAGATTAATGGTTTCATAGGCAAGTTAACATCTGGATCTTTACTCAGATTGAGAAGCACAGGAATCTGTGGTTCAAGAAGAAAAGAGAGAGAATCAGAAGACATAATCCATCAGCACAACATAAGAAAAGTTCATTAAAGGAAACAATTAATACCACCAGTAAGACCAAAGAGTAATTGCGGGGGAGGAAATTTTTTTGATTTTGTTCTTGATGATGTTTTTCTTAAGTAGTTTCTTTGCATCGTATGCTTGATCTTTGCTCACTTTTCCCCACTGACTGTGCTAGTCCCATAGCTGAGGAGAAGCTATTGACATTAGGTCAAGCCTGACACAAGTACTGGTAACAAAACTGAGGCTGTCTTCAGGTTTTGAGTGCCTTCCATGAGACCCTCCTAGGCCTATAGGGAGCTGACAGTGACTATTAATCAATTCCCCTTTCATTTCCTGAAAGCTAAAGCACAGAGTTGTATCTCCTATTCTTGTTGGAGACGATGGTAAAAGATGCCTAGACCTTCACAGTGAAGATGGCTGTAGATCTTGAATCAGTAACAAAAAAATTACAAATCCTTTTTGTAATCAAAAATACCTGATTGATTAGGAAAAAGTTGAGAAAACTCCATTTGGCAGGCTTCTGAATTCATAAGCAGATCAGAGTTATTTTACTTCTTATTTCAACATTATATTTACCAGAGAATGTGGATTTACTTGACTTGGAAATATTTGCAAATGGTCTAATGCCAGCCAGCAACTAAGCACCATGTGGTTCCCATCTCATACTCCCCCACAACTCCCCTTAGAGAGAAAGAATAATCAGGAAAAAACATTAAACCTTATGGGTTGAGATAAAAACAGTTTAATGATTGTAAAAATTTATAACAATAATTAATAATTATCATGATAGCAAATAAGATAATTATTTTTATTTTTGGTGTTATTATTTATTATATTAATGAAAATGAGTGACAGAAAAAGGAGTACAGTGGAAGATAAATTAGTTCTGTATAATATAATTGGTCACTACCTGCTGACTCCTGCTCAGCCCATCCCTCAGAAGCAATTGGTGACAACTGGACAACTCCTACTGAGTGTGTCATTCTGTGGTATTCCATTCCACTTAGGCCAGTTTGTGTCAGCTCTCCTGGTTATGCCCCCTCACCCACCCTCCAGTTTCTTGTGCTCCTGCTCCCTGGCACAGCATGGGAAAATGAGCAATCTTTGACTGGGGATAAGCACTAAGCAACAACCAGAACATCAGTGTGTTATCAAGATAATTCTTATAGTAAATCCCAAGCACAGCACTGTAGCAGCTATTACTAAGACAATTAATTCCATGCCAGTCAAAACCAGAACAGACAGTTTTATGGATTTCATTTAATTGCTTTAGCAAATAAAATAAAAGAAGAAGAAAAAGAAAAATAGAAAAAATCCCTGAAAAGTTAAATGAGATTGGTAGGAAGGCATCATAGACTTAATTAGGCAGTTGGTATAGAGTCCAAAAATACAGCAGGCAGGCTTTCTAGCCAGATCTAGCACCGGTTCTCAGCCAGTAACATTCTTCAAAGCTAAACAACTTCACCTTAGTTCAGAAAAATGGTTTGAGTTCAACATAATTTTGTGACTTCTTGGTTTGAAAAAATGGTGTGATCAGTACCTGTAGAGAGAAAGTTATTGAGAAGGGGAGAGGTGGCAATATTGTTCTCTTGTTTTTAACATGTTCAGAGGTTTATGGGAAAAAATGGAAAGAGAAAGAATAAGAAAATGTGGAACAGTGAGATATGAAGCAGGAAAAGATTTGAGAAAATAACTGTGATATATCTTAAAATTAATGCTTTCTCAGAGTCTAGGAGTTTTGGTAGTGAATAGAGTTATGACTTTTAATCCTCCAATTTGTCATTTTAATGTATTTCACAGTTCACCCTCAAGGGGTATGATCTCTTCTGCTTCCTGAAAAATGCTTTCACTTTGATGGCTGTGTGATGCTTAGCTTTATTGACTGCATGTGTTCTTTTGGTTTGGAGCAATATATAGGCTTAATGAAGAATTAAAACCCGTTCCCCATTCCTCCCACCAGTGGTGTTAACTCATCCCTCTTAAACCCTCTTATTGATTAGCCTAGATAAGCTAATTTCTAAACAATTATTCTTGAATTTTACATTGCCTGAAGATGTCTATTTCTATTTTAAAGAAAGGCCTAAAGAAGGTTCAGCATGCTCAACAACTTGTCTTTTTTTTCCATGAAACAGTAAATAAAGATGTCATTTCTTATCACAAACTTTATTCCTTTCAAACCATCACAGCTAGAATGTGATAAGCAATACAAAATTAAGCTATATTTATTTAAAAACAATTACTGTTTCAATATTTCCTATTGTTGAGATCAGTCCTAAAGCCGTTGGCAGACAGCTCCAGAGTGCAGAGCGAATAATGCCCCACACCCCACCAGTGCACCAGATATGCAGAGAGGAGACCAGAGGAGGGGCACTGGTACTGCTCTATCAGTGAGAATCTCCTCCTGGGATGAGCAGCAGGCTCACAAAGATGGAAACCCTCTCAGCTATTTCTGCTTTCCAAAAACAGCACTTGTACAAGTAATTGCACACACCCTTATTGTGCAGAAGAGTAATTTAAGCAAGTTACCAGGTCCTATAGCTGTGCAGTGCAGTAGAATTCAGCAGGTCAAGAGTGGCCCAAAAATAACAGATTAATATTCAAGGACCTCCTCCTCCAAGCTCAGGAGAACATCCTGACAAAGAAAAAATAAGGCAAAAAGGCCAGGAGGTCTACATGGAACTCCTGGACAAACTCAAACAGAAAAAAAGAATCTTACAGAGGGTGGAAACAAGGACAGGTATCCTGGGAATAATAGAGAGAGATTATACAAGCAGACAGCAATCAGGTTAGGAAAGCTAAAGCTCTGATAGATTTAAATCTGGTCAGGGACATCAAGAGCAACAAGTAAAGCTGCTATAGGTACCTCAGTGATGAAAGGAAGGCTAGGGAAAATCTGGAGGAAGGAAATAGGAGACCTGGTTATCCAGGACATGTGGAAATGGCTGAAGTACTCAATAGCTTTTCTGTCTTGGTCTTCACCAACAAGAGTTCCAGCCACATTGCTCAAGTCATAGAAGGCAAAGGTAGGGACTGGGGGAATGAGGAACCACCTGCTGTAGGCAAAGATTAGGTTTGACACCATTCTAAGCAAAGAGTAGGTGCCCAGGTCCATGGGACCTGATGAGATATATCTGCAGGTCCTGAGGGAACCAGCTGAGGAAGTGTCTAAGCCACAATGCATCATATTTGGGAAGTCATGGCAGTCTAGTGAAGTTCCCTCTGACTGGAAAAAGGGAAACATGACCCTCATTTTTAAAAGAGAAAAAAAAAGACCTGGAGAACTACAGGTCAAGAAGTCTCACCTCAGTACCTGGCAAGGTCATGTGGCAGATCCTTCTGGAAAGTATGCTAAGGCAAATGGAAAACAAGGAAGTGATTTACGACATCCAATATGGCTTCACTAAGTGCAAATGGTGCCTGGCAAATTTGATAGCTTTGGTCCAAATTGGGGAGGCATGGATCTGAAAGACCATTTGGTGGATCAGAAATCGGCTGGATGGTCATACTTAAAGACTTGTGGTCAATGGCTCAGTGTCCAAGGGGAGCCCATTGACAAGTGTCATTCTTCAGGGTTGATATTGGGATTGGCACCATTTAACACTGTTGTCTTCAATATAGACAAAGTATTGAAGACCAGGTTACATAGGGCTTTGAAAAGCTTGGTCTAGTGGAAGGTGTCCCTTCCCATGGCAGGAGGGTTGGAACTGGATGATCTTAAAGATCATCACATCTAAAGCATTCCATTCTCCTATGACATTGTCTAGTTTGTCTATTTGTGCATGTCTATAAAACAGCAATTCACACGGTTATTTTAGGGACTCGTTGCTGCTCTAAACCATGGGACTCCACTGCACACACTTCACTAAGAACTGCCTGTGGCAAAGATGTCTTCTGTGAAAACTGCAGAGAATATGCATTAATAGAAAACAAACTATTTGTAGCTTCCCAAATTGTTGATGATTGCTCTGTCTCTGCAGTCGGCTACAGCCTAGTCTTGCACTTTTACTGAGCAGTGAAATGCAGGACATCATAGATAATGCTGGAAGGGCAGAGGGCAAGGAAATTCCAAAAATAAAGCTGGCATTAAGAAGATGAGATACATGAGAAACATTCAGCATTGCAAGAGAAAAGCATCCAATAGTGTTAGAGACAAGAAACAGCGGACCAAAAATTATTTACTTTCTAAGAGCTGTCAGAGACTAAGTCACCTTGTCAGCCAGATGATTCACAGAAATTGTTGTTCTGTATTGAGGAAATAGTATTAAAACTCAGCTGAAACAGGGATCTACTGTGGCTGTCCTTTTATTTCCGGTAATAAAAGAAAAATACAAAGAGATGGCTTCAGAGTATATGGCTGATAAAACATGTAAATTAAACTAAAGAGCATACTGGTAATAACGTCATGTCACTTAAAGTTCTAATGGCAGAAATTCATGGCTATTCAAACATGACAATACTAGGAAAGTCTAGGCCTTGAAAATTAGGAAGTCTGCCTGTCAAAGAATCATTGTGAGTTTAGCCTGTTGATAAAGGAAAAGAAATATCAGAGGTTTAATAGAGTGTCACATAGGGCATCAATAGAGCATCAATACATTTACTCTGCAGACAAAGAAAGCTGGATATGCAACATGACAAAAACCCTTGCCATTCAAAAATTAAAATGTGAGAAATATAATAGCCAAGCTCCTGGTTTATGACTTTTTTTATGATAGAACATTATCATGGTGTTTCTTAAGCAGTTCCCAGGTATAACTTTATATACTGGATTTTCAGCTGGAAACACAGATTAGATTTGCTGCAGGCAACGCATCCTTTTACATACAGAGTTCACAGAGTTTCCCACGAAGTATTTCTCAAACTCAAAATTTGGGACCCCGAAACTGTAAAAGGACCAGTCGTATCAGCTGAATGTTCACAAGTCCTTGGGGCCTAATGGGACTCATGCCAGAGTACTGAGAAGCCAGCAGAGGCTATGGCAGAACCCTTCCTGATCACCTAAGGTCATGGGAACCTGGGAAGGTCCCTGCTGGCTGGCAGCTTGTCAATGTTATTCCAGTTTAGAGAAAGAGCATGGAGAAAGACCCAGAGAAATACAGACCTGTTAGTCTAACCTCAGATCATGGAAAAATATAGAAAAGATTATACTGGGCACTGTTGAAAGGCATTTAAAGAGCAGTACAGTCATCAGACACAGCCAATAGGGGCTCACAGTGGGACAGTCTTGTTTAACTAATTTGATATCCATCTATGATAAAGTCACCCTCCTCATGGATGAAGGGGAGGTAGGGGATGTAGTTTTTCTGGATCCTAGGAAGGCTTTTGATACTGTTCCTCAGCAAGCTGTCCAGCTGTGGGATGAGCAGGTTCACAGTGCACTGAGTGAACACCTGGCTGAAGGGCAGAGCCCAAGGGCTGCAGCGTAGGGGGTTACAGCTGACTGGTGAGCAGGCATCAGAGATGCTCCTCAGGGTTCTAGGGCCAGTTCTGTTCAAAATATTTATCTGAATATTTAACAATCTGAAAGGAGGAGTTGAATGCACCATTAGCAAGCTTACTAATGGTACTGTACTGGGAGGTGCTGTTGACTCTTTTGAGGGACTGTATGAAAGTCCTTGAGCATGTCCAGAGGAGGGCAACAAAGTTGGTGACAGGGCTGGAAGGTGTGTCCTGTGAGGAGCAGCTGAGCTGGTCCAGTTTGGAGCGAAGAGGGCTGAGAGGGTGATTTTATTACATTTTACAGCTTTCTGAGAAGGGGAAGTAGAGATGGATGGGCTGAGCTCCTCTGGGATCCAGTGACAAAATATGGGGCAATGGCACTGAGCTGCACATTCAGACTGGACATTAAGGAAGCATTTCTTTACTGAGAGGATGGTCAAACATCAAAAGATTCCTAGAGAGGTGCTCAGTGCACTAAGCCTGTCAGGGTTTAAGAGTCATTTGGACAATACCCTTAATAACAGGCTTTAATTTTTGGTCAGTCCTGATTTGCTCAGGCAGTTGTATTGGATGATTGATGTGGGTCTCTTCCATGTGAAATAGTCTACCCTATAATTCTACAATACTTTTATACAGTATTTCTTTTACTTGGTGACAAGAAATGATTAATTGTTCTATCACTTGCAGATAGTTATCACAGTTGCCAGGCATGCTTATGCAAAGAAATGCAATAAACACTCTCTCATGCAGACATATATTTAATTAGGGAGCTGTATTTTCACTTTTCAGTTTAGAGTGAAGAGAAAAGTCCTGGGATTACAGTTCATTGGGCGATACTCCCCCTCCCCCCCATCTTGTTTTGGGGCAGTTCATTTTCTTTGCATACAGGACAAATTATTTGAAATAAGCAATTAGAAGACATTTTGAAAACTTTTTTGTCTTCATGCAATTCCAATGCTTTATTTTAATTTAAAAAACTCAAAATTTTGGCAAGACAGAAACAATAAAAGTACTCAACCTGTGATGAGCTAAGTGCACTCAGAAACTCATTCAATTGCTTCTTGTAGGCTATTATCTTTGTACAGCATCCTTTGTAGCAAAAATACATGCTGTGTTCTGCCTTCTTCACAGAGTTTTCCATTTAGCAACTTCCATACATGAATTCCTTATGGTACCGACAGTTTTGATTGTGGGTTACACCAGATTTACCCTTGTCAAGAGCAGACAATTTCACCAACAAAAGTGTTGCACTGAAATGTATTTTCAAGGTAAGGCACTTCAAATAATATACTGATCTGATTTTTGTAATTTCAGAATAGTTTAGTAGGAGAGAAATTTTCTTCATGTTGCTGAAAGCTCCTGAAAATCATCAATATGTTCCCTCTGTTTAAACATATTAATATTTTTCACTCTAAATTATACCCATCTTAAAAGAACCAAAACTATTTATGTTTTGTTCTTAAGAATGGAGATAATGTGTTGTGTTTCAGGATAAAGAAGAATCATAATTTGTCTACATAGATACATAGAATCTCTTGAAAATGCCTAGAATTTCTTCTAGGAAATAATTTTCCTTACTGGTTTTCATTTCTTGAAATCATAAAATAGTTTATTTCCCAGAATTCTGTGTAATGCTGGCTCAGATAATTCTAATTTCCTTTTCAAAATATCAATCTACAGTTTCCACTTTTCACATCCTCTTAAAATAAGTTAACTGACTGTTAAGTCAGCTATAAATTTTCATGTTGTCAAACCTGAAACTTTACATGAAGCAGTCAAATTTAACTAAACACAGATAAAGTGAAACTTTCAGTCTCAAGATCCATTAATTAGGCATTAATATTTTTTCCTTTTTGTTTCTATACACAGAGAAAATCATTATGAATCTGATTATCTCACTAATTCAAAAACAGAGACTGAAAGGAAATTTTGGACAACCATTTTGGACATCAACTTGATTTTTTAAAGGAAACACAACATCACAGTTACAGAGCTATTTGCAGGTTTTTCTGTTTTGATTCCCTTCATCTATTCACCTAAGTCAAGACTCAGGCTCTAATGGAATTGTGTATTTCTTCCATTTCTCAGGTAGCTCCTGGGTCAAAACATTACACACAACAGAAAATTGAAAGAGTTCACATCCACGGTGCCTTCAGCCCAGGGGGGCAGTCACCTCACATAGAAGACTGTCCCCTCCTCAATCCATTTCTGAGTTACTACTCTGGTTGTTCAGCCCATCTCCTCTCCCTGTTCCAAGTCTGGACAACATGCACAGCATATTGTTTTAGGGGATGAGTGGAAGACCTTATCCAGCAGCACAGAGGCAGTACTGGGGACATCTCATGTACAAACTGACGCCTGTCTTGAAGCTTCCCACCCCTGAAGGAACAACACAGTGTAGCTTTCCAGACACCCTTGCCATCACAGTAGTTTTTTCCACAGTCATCTGGGAGCTTAAATTCAAAAGAACTGGCAAGACTGCCTCATTCCTGAAACATGGGACAAAAATCACTGTATGCTTGTCTTTCTAATGCAGAAATGACACTATTAGCATCCTTGACTATGAGCTGCCACCAGGCCTTTCATCATCTCTGTATGATATTTAAGTAATTCATGTACAAGTCAAACAAACCATTATCCCATGAGACTGGTTTCCCTTAACTCCTTCTGGTCAGTGGCAAAGCCAATGTAGGCAGAGATCTGTGATATCATCCTCCAAACACTTTAGTTATAGTACACAGCTGACATCTATGAAACTGCCCAGATTGGTTTTGTATCTGAAGGAACTTGATGGATTCCACATCCCAAGCCAGTACCTGGTCCATCAAAGCTATAACTAATAAAAAATGCAGGAGAGATTCACCCATTGTCATGACATTGGTTCACCACTGAAGGAGACTTATGAACTCCTGGAGGGATTCACTACATCTGTCTTTCATTATGATGAGTGCAGGCTCATTTGTGTAGCTGGAACGTTTTCCCAGGAAAGGACAGGATCATTCATGGCTCGTCATAGCAGGTGCCCCATACTCCTACATCATTAGGGAATGCCAAACCAAACTCATATATAGAAATTCCTGATTAGTGAAAAGTCATTCTACAAAAGAGTTGGGTTCAATATATTTTATACCCCTCATCAGGAGTTCATAACTTTGGTGCATACACTGAAAAATAGCCTTCCAAAACTAAATACTGCTTGTTGTAAGAGTACGAACAAAGTACCAAAGAATCAAAAAGAATTTTAAATGGAAGTTTAAAGATCTTGGGACTTAGTTACTTAGGAACATTCTGTAAGTATTTTCTGATGCAGAATGACAAAGGCTAAAGTGCAAGCCTATTCACAGAAGTAGATGAATCTCAGCTCTATTTGCCAAGTAGTACATTAACATCTTAACACCTCAGCTAATGACTGTTTTTACATAGGTGAGAATATGCATGCATTTTTCTTCCTATCTCTTCTCTCTGCCTATTAAAATAAAATTAAATTAAAATTAAAATATTGTAGCAGTCTCTTATGTTCATCCCAGAACAAAATTAGAAAAATACAAATTTTAAATAGCTTAAAATGTTGAAAATGGTTCCCTTCCTGTCAATCTGTATTTGCAACCCTCAAAGATACAAAAGAAATGGTCCTCAGGCATCCCAAAAGATTCTTGCACTTCAGTCCCATTTCCCAAAACATACTCCTTTCATGGTGCTGTTTGGTACTACCCTAAGCCAATTTTTATAGACTAGCTGGGTATGAGGCAAAAATCTTCTAAGTGAAGATTTCTGCATTATTGCTTAGTAATCCTCAAGCATTTGCTGGGAGGTGACTCATCCCAAAACAATCTTTCCTTTCACGCCTGTTGCTCACAGTCTGTTGTGGTTAAATCAATATAATTTCACAGGAAACACCACGGTAATCAAAGCATAACACCATAGCAATATATATTTATAGAGTGGTTACAAATCTGCCCAATTTGTCATATGCTCTACAAGAAATGTCTTAAACCTTGGCACAGGCTAAAAGTGGACATGACCATCCAATAATGGATGAAAAAATGTGAAGATATGCTGAGAAAGAGCTGTAACAATGAAATATTAGTATGGTATAATGAATGAATTATCACACTTTAAACAGAGAACTTGATTGAATAAACCTGTCTGAGCATGCCATAATTTGTTATAACTTGATACTTTTCTGATATTAAAGCTCAGCTGCTGACAAGTATTTGTTATGCTTAACATAATTTGGTGTTTTTTAAACTAATTACAAAAGTAAGGTAGCAATAAAAGGTATGGGTGTTAAAAAAGCATTAGCATAACTACTCAGCCCATAGAGGAAAAACATTTATAGCAGTGGATGGATAGCGACATTTTTTCTTTCCATCAAAAAGAAAATTCTATTTTTCAAGTATGTATGTGGATATAAGAGGAGAAAAAGAAAAAATGCAGCCCAAACAGTGCCTCTGGGCCCACAGCTACCTGCAGCTGCAGGGGTCGATGGCCAGCAAGATGCCTTAAGAGCATGAGTTAGTTTCTAATACTGATTCAATCTCACAGGATAAAGTAAGCTACAGCACAACAGAGGTCAAAAATCCCAAGAAACCAAAGAGCAAATTGTAATCAGGAAGCTCAGCTCCCTTGCCAGCATCTGGAGGAGGATGTGCAGCGCTGCACAGAGCTTACCATTGTAGCTGTGAAGGGGATGTTGTCAATCACGGAGGAGGCCAAAGCAGACACCCAGAGCACTAAAATAATGGCCACTGCCAAGCGCTGATCCTCAGGAACCACCTGGAATTGAGAGAAAATTACAACTTTGAGATCTGTGTTGCTCTGTGTGTCCCCCACGGCATAATTGCACGTTCTTTACAGTTTTAATTTATCGACAGTTATTATTCCTTTAGGCTCTGAGATAGGAAAGGCATCTTAGATAAAATAGCCTAACATTTAGTAACACAATTACAGTCCTTCTTCCAAGAAAACAAGGACAAATAGAAGTTGAGAGATTAATATTTCCAATACTCAGATTTCACACAAAAAATACACTGTGCAACTGTGAATTTTGACCTTTAGCTGTTTATACTTTTTTCACCTTTGCATCTTAGAGTTTTAGGCTATAGGGAAAGCTTTTCTGTTGCATTTATGGCAAAATTTATTATGGCTGTGGACAGATATATACATATTAAATATCACCCATGCCAAAGTATGACATCCTTTCTTGATACTACTGAAGCAGGAATGCAATCATTACCATCAAATTCAAAATAAAATTATTCTTTATTGTTCTACTGGAATAAAACCATTTTTCTTGCCTGTAAAAATTATAAGTATTCTAAACATACCTTTATTAACAAAGCTGTCTGTTCTCCTATATAGTCTATTAAGTGCAGATGAGCCAAAGCCTGGGGTAAAAAAAAAGGACATTGATATAAACTAATGAAGTGCATGACATACTTACTTTTTTTCCACTGGATGTAAAAAAAAGGCTATCATTTATTCCCATTTACAAGATATTTACATTCAACTCATGTAGATTGTACAGAATTAATTTTAGGCAGAAAAGATACAACAGAAATTGGTGGCTGTATTTGCAGAAGCAAGTAAAGGTTGCACTGAAATAACTTGTAGTGTTATTCAAGAGCATGGGACACAAGATGGCTGAAATTTAAACATTACATTATTTGGTGGATACATGTCTTCTGAAAACCCGAACACAACTGATTTTAAACCAGCTTCCCCAAACCCACAATATAGATAAAAGTATATAATGTGTTTCAAAGGTTGGATGAAGTCAGGCGTCTCATGCTCAGTCTCAGAAGAAGAAACAGGAAAACAAATTATATTTCTATTTTATGGCTATCTCTCACCCATTCAAAAAGAGGCCCAAAAACCTGCAACAAAATCTACCAAAACCAGTACCCATCTGCTAAAACCAGGACAGAGATCTTGGGTGAATGGAAATTGGCACAGAGGCAGCAGCATCTGAAAGGCAGGAAATCCATCTCTCCAAAGCCTAAGTTAGGCACATGGACTGAGGAGGTGAGCCCTGTAAGCACTGGACCCCAGGACAGCCTGGGTCAGAGTGCTCTGTCCTCCCTGTAAGAACCATTCCCAGTTGTACAGGACATTAAGACAGCATCCTGTGATGCTATCACAGATGAAAAGATAAAGGAGGGCTTCAGCCTGGTGGTGCTGGCTCTGATCTCTCCTTGGGCACACAGAATACAGACTGAGTCTTCACACCCAAGGACAGTGACCTATTCCCTTGACCAACAAGGTAAAAGGGTGACTTTAACTTGTGAGTGCTAGCCTTTAATTCACTTTGGTTTTGTTTTCTTTTCTTTTAGGCATGAAGAATGAAGTACTATTTTCAGGTTTAATAAGGTATATCTATTTGATGAATTCACAGTTTCTCAGGGGAGAAAATCACATCATTTTTGCTTTAGCCTAGGTGACACTGGTTGGCTTGCTTTCTTTTTTTCTATCAAGAAAAACAAGCAGTCAGGTGCAATACCTCCCTTACTCACATCAGTCCCTCACAGAGCTGCAGGAGTCAGTATTCACACAACACAGCTCTGTATAATCCCCCCACCTGGCAGTCAGACAGAGCCCTTCAGAGACTGCAGTGGGAAAAAAAGCATTCAATTCACATGCTGTCAAATTCTATGACAGATGCAGACAAAAATCCCCATAGGCATTGAGTGGTGTGGCACAGGACACTGGTTTGTCAGTGACTAAGGTGCTTTCATTCAGACTTGCAATTCCTGTACCTGCAGCTCAACTGGACATCAGCAGAATAACAGTGGTTTGGGTATCACCAAATCACAGTAAATTTGGCCCAGAAATATAAATTTTTAACAATACATTGAACAAGAAAATGTTTATCTAGAATTAAAGATATAACATGCAGAAAACAAGCAGCAAAATACAGGCACATATCGCTTACACTTTAAAAAAAAAGAACATTTTTTCCATTTTTTCATTATTGTAGCTTCCAAGGAGAGTGTTGCCTAAGAAGTTAATTCTTGTTGTTGATTTTAAGTTACCATTTTCTTTCTAAGTTATCTGTGTTGCTTTATCAACTCAAAGGATATGACAGTGACTTTTTAAATGTATGTAAAAGCAATATTCTTAATGAACAGCAATAATTTTTGCATCATTGCTGTGTTCATGCTTCAAAATAAACTTCTAAACAGATAGTTGCCTGCAATTAGAGCCCAGATTTACATTCAATTACTATTGCTGCCTTATTAATTATCTACTAACAGTAACAGTCCAAATTAATTCTGGAACTCAAAAAGAGACATTCAGGACACACACATCACTCCTGAAAGAGAGTCTGCAGGTAGCCCATCTCGTTAGAGTTGGTGACAATATTAATCACATAAATAATTTTAAGATGTCTCTATGATCTCGAGGCCAAACTCCGGCAAGCACCTAAGCTCAAGTCAGCAATTAGCACCCTGCCACTGTCCTCCCCTGCCTGTAAACTGCACAGAGGGTCTCTTGGATATTCCTGTGTCTTTTAAGAGGAGTAAGCATTATTGCACTAATTGGTGTCTTCAGGCACACTAGTTCCTGTGGGGGAGTTCACAACAGGGCTTTTCTGCAGAAAGAAACCATGTGCCATTTTAAAACAAAGTCTAATTTATGCATAAAAATTTTCATTAATCCTCTTGTGGACAGTATGTCATGATGACTCTTGTAAATCAACTCTGCCTGAAGGGATTAAGGTAACATGCCAATTTCTACTATAAAACTGAACAAAGAACTGTAATCCTGAGAGGCATAGGGACTTATTTTACAGAGACAGAAGCAGAAAGATTTTTATAGCATGTAACAGCCACTTGTGGATAAAGACTAAAAAGACAGTTGTAAAGATTAATTACCCAGGGGACACAATAGATAACAAGAGAGCTCCAAGGATTGCAAGTTTTTAATTGTAAAAGATGCACCAGACTGGACTGATGGACTCCCAAAGGCAGAACCTTCAGGAGTTCCCCTGTAGTTCAGGAACTCAAATCACGTTTTCCAAAATATCTGGAATTCAAATCACATTTTCCAAAATTACTTGCAGCCTAAGTCCCACACAGGTTTTTAAATGTGCCTTTTAATAAGAAATAGAACATTTGCAGCAGCAGGAAACAGCTTCAGACTCGAAACTATCCAAGCTGAAGGATCACCAAGGCTGAGCAATATGAGCTGGCAATTTCTGGATGCCCTAGACTATGGAAAGATTTCTTATACTTCAACGTATATCTTTGTTTTGACCAGTCTCTTCTTGACACTGGTAACCTAAAGGAAATAAAAATACATTGGAAAGGACTGCCACCTACTAATCCAATAGATTCAGCTAAAAATTAGCAGTGATGATATACACAGAGCATTTTCTCATTCATTGTGGGGAAGAACTTGATGTCTCATATTTTTTTCTTCATTATCTGGACAAGTTTCTTCCATGACCTTAAACTGCTGTTATTCTAGAAAGCTAGGAAAAATATTTCATTAGCAAACTGTTCACTGGTGACATGAGAAACTGAAAAAAAGAAATGCAGTGAATTATAATAGTTGTATCCAAAGTCTGGCAGAAAATGACAAATAACTTCCGTGTATTTTACTATGGTATTGTGCAGAGCACAAAGCATTCAAATCAGCCAGTCAATCCGAGTTTAAACAATAAATACATCAGGGAACACAACTAATAAACTGTTACAACAGCAGTAGACAAAATAAACATGGCTTCAGCATTGATTGCCTATAAGAGCTAGAAGTTCAAGGTTATATGGAACCTCATAAAATGGAGGACTAAAAATTTCCTGCTCTAATGAGCATACAATAAATCAATATTTCTTGATTAACTTTAGACTTAGTAGCTCACAGAAAATTTCATAATGACAATCAGAATTTCCACTCATCTTCTTGGGGGTTACCAGATTTTGACTTCCACTTTGGCATTAGAGTCAGACGGATTGGTTCTTGTTTCTATTTGCTTCAAATGTTGTCCCTGTTGATTTTTTTAATAGATTCCAATTTCCAGATTCTTGGGATCTTTGCAATTATTGAGAGGGAAGAGGGGAGGAAAGAGGCTATATGAGCAAATTAGTTACCACAGGCTTTTCCCAGGCTTCTCACTCAGGCAATTCACTAGCTATGGCATTGTCAGTGGTCACTTGGGTATTGTCAGTCACGTGTCTACATTATTACATCATTTAAACCCAACATTTAGCAACTGAAAAATAGTCAGCATTCTAGAAGCCTAATTAAAAAGTTAATGTGAGCATCCACACAAGAAGAAAAAAATCCAAATATTTGGCATAAGAATGAACCCTCTCAAGCTATGCAAAACATCAAATAAGGAATAAAAGGGGATACAAACATGGATGGACATGGATGCTGTCAAGCAGACAAGCACACAGAAAATACCCAGCAAGATATCAAGGTATCTCAAGAACTGAATATTTTTTAAATTAGCATTGCAAACTGAAATTCAGTGTTCTTTTCCTTTCAAATCACACTCCCATGAAATGTCTTAGACCATTTGGTAGCCAGCATGTAGCAAGCAGACAGCACTAGAAGCATTTTTCAACTCTAGTTTAATCTTGTTCTATTATTTTTCCTTTCATCTGTATAACAAACAAACACATAAATACACATAAAATATCTGCGCACATAGAACAACAATAAACCCAGAAACTGAAATTTATATTATAGAAAAATGATTGTGTCAGACACATTCAACAAAAGAAGAATATGGAAAGAGAATGAGACCAAGTCTATAATGAAAATTTAAAGAGGAAAGTGGTACAACTAACTTTCATTCTCTGCTATTCCTCTCTGTATTATCATAACTGCATTTGATCAACAATATTCCAGTGGGATTGAACCCAGGCAGGAGGCCTCTCTTCAGAAACATAATTCACATTTGAAATATTTTTCAATTCTTCAGGCTTTAGAATCAGAGAATATTACCTCCATGAGAACAAACAATGCTGCAAAGAAAAGAAGGGTTGCCCACTCAACTCTGTTCAATATCATCTCAAAATCATGGATGTCTGCTAGCACCAGCAGCCAAAGGGCTCCCAACATGGCAATCCAGCCTGCATGAGAGAAAAAGAGAACAATACTTTACACTTCACAGACTTGTTATGTGCTAATAACATGTAAGTTACAGTATTGTGCTTTTCAACGATTTTCTTCACATTTTCACTTTGACTGTAACAAGGAAAATTTCACAAATACCACAGGATGAATGGTCTCTGCTTTCAAATGAAAATAAAAATAACAATGCAAGTAAGACAAAGTTGGGTTACCCCAATGATCAATGGGTTTGGAAAACAGAGAAACCTTTAGGTATTTAGGAATAGTGAGAGATTCTGAAGCTCCTGAAAGGCTGGCTGCTTCCCCTGGACCTTGAAGACTCAGTGGCTGCCTGCTCTAGAAGATAACCAGGAAAGGAAACTCTCCTTAGAAAATAAGAGAGATTTGGAACAAAAGAAGCTCTTTTCAGATATGATCCTTTTGTACATCCTGAAGTATTTTAATACATATATTCAGGTATCTGAGAGAAAAGGCAAATCAAATGCACAATTAGCCATAAAATGCAAATAGCAAATCTCCTGTCCGAGCAAGGCTCACTTTCCCTCTGCACAGTTAAAATTCTTTCTAGAACTATTTGATCCCTCTGGTTCATTTATCTTATAACTCACAGAGTTCCCAAAGCAGCAGAGGAAAGAGAACTGTCAGTTGTATCTACCATGACTTTTCAATAGCAAAGTTGATTTGCTGTACTATAGAACAAAGCCAATCTCTTCATGAAAATTAAATTTATTTAGTCTGTACATAAAGGAAAGCTTTATAAAAATGCACTGCCTAATTTTCTTCTGACTGTTGTCTTGGCTGTTGTGGGCCCAACTCCACCTTAAACAAATATGATGGCAATTCCTGTTAGAATGCTGCAAGACAGAGTAAGTATGTGCTGATTTGAAGCTAAGCAGCAGAATTTAAAGTACTATTTTCTAAAAACCTACTTGACAACATAACATTTTCTTACATACATTTTGAATGTAATTACGACAAAGTGAAGAATTAAAGAATTTCTCATTGCTTATGGGACAATCTGTGAAAATATCTTGGTATTATTCCTACCCTTCTGTCTCCAATAATAATGAATCAACTAGAACATGCTATATGGAGATAAACAATTAATCACTAAAGTTAATGAAGCAATACAGGCTTGCAGAAGAGGTGGATGGAGCCAGGCAGTTTCTATCACCATGAGTGTTATCAGCACACATTAGCTTCAAGCATGGAGCTTTGCATGGGGGAACAATGCCTGGCCTCACAATATTGTTCCCTGAGAATACAGACAGGCAAGGGAGGTGTCATCCTGCTGTGCTTCAGCAAGTACAACTCTCCAGGGGGAAGTGCAAACACATCAGCTGCCAGCTGCACAGAGCTGATTTCAGTCGAGGAGAGGAGAGGAGAGGAGAGGAGAGGAGAGGAGGAGAGGAGAGGAGAGGAGAGGAGAGGAGAGGAGAGGAGAGGAGAGGAGAGGAGAGGAGAGGAGAGGAGAGGAGAGGAGAGGAGAGGAGAGGAGAGGAGAGGAGAGGAGAGGAGAGGAGAGGAGAGGAGAGGAGAGGAGAGGAGAGGAGAGGAGAGGAGAGGAGAGGAGAGGAGAGGAGAGGAGAGGAGAGGAGAGGAGAGGAGAGGAGAGGAGGACACTTTATTGGAATTTTTTTATTCACTATGAAGAATTTTGAAAGTACTAGGACACATTAAAGACTGCCTTCTCCATTTTTTGGGGTTTTTTCCTAGCTTCCTGGACCACAAAAGAGAGCCGTGAGCAAGAGAAATAGAAATAATTTTTAAAAATAACTTCTCATTACTCTAGTGAAAACAAAGCCCATTTACTGTTCCACAGACCACTTCTTTTACTGCCTTTTAGTGCCTCTGTTTTGTAACAATTGATGCCCCAGAAAGAGAACTTAGACAGAAACTGAACCTAAATTCTATTTCTACCTGTTGAAGAGGGTGACAGTTTCTATTTATTTTAGGGGAAAGGAAATGAAATTTTATTATAAAATGCATCTTGCAAATGTATAATGCATTCTTCATAATAAAAGATTTCCATGTCTTCTGCCTAGTGCCAGAAAAAAAAGTACAGTAGAAATTGCTTAAGGGCTTTGCTTTTCTTATACCCAGTAGGAAAAACCACCTTTGGAATAACACTTAGCTCATGCTGAGTGGAACACAATTGCAATCCTACTCCAAAAAAAAACCCTTATTTTAAAAGAATCAAGTAGGTGAACTTGAAAATATAAAACAATCTAATACAGTAAAATAGAAGTCTAGAATTTGGAGGTAGGCAGCAGAAGGAGAAAGAAATTAGGGAGAAAAATTGCTGTGTAATTTGTAGGCCTTTCAAATGCTCATTAAGAAGAATATGCATTCCTCAGCAAAAGTAATTTTGACCTACTACCTCATAGTTGCAGGTCAGAAGCATAGAAGCATAACAAGCTTCCTCTGCACAAAGTGAAAATGTGGACTCTGCATGTTCACTTTATATGCACAGAATTTGGAGTAATGCATTTAAGAAGACTGAGAAAATTTCACTTTTCTGGAAACTGAAATGGCACTTGAGACATTTGAACTGAAAACCAAAGTCAGGGTAACATTGCATGATCCCACTGATGGCCTGGGCAAAACAGCAGGCTACTCAAGACAGGTCAAGAGAATACATTTGGGTAGGAAGAGATAAAACTGTGAAAATCCAGGATGGAAAGAAACTGGATGCCAAATAGTCCTCCAGAAAAGACTTGAGAAACACAGTGTATCACAACTAAATCTCATGGCCCACTGAAATACTGAACCAGGGCTATAAATAGTAAATTCTTTGAAGCACCCTCTGCTCTCCTCATCCCTGGCAAACCCTGAGAATATATACTGTAAGATGCATGTTCATTAGGAAATCTGAGGCAGGGAAGGAAGTACAATCAACAGCCTGAAGAGCTGACTTTTGAGGAAAAATGTAAAGAATCCAGGATACTTAGCTCAAAAATAAGATGATTTAAGAAGTCCTGACAAATCTTTGGGTAAATACCAGGCTTCCCCAAAGGGCAGAGAGCAACACATTTGTGTCAGCAGTAGTGGGAAGGACAAGAAAGCATGAAATGAAGATGTTAATAGCAGTGACAATGATTCAGGCAACACAATATTCAGGGTCACACATTTATAGTGATTGAGAAATAATTTTTGTTTAGAAGAACATCTAAACCAGTTTCTGCCAGATGAAAATATAGTACCCCAAGCTGCAAACAGATGGGAGAGACACACTGATTTTCTAATGTTTTCTCAAAGTATGATTTTAGTTTTCTGTGCTTTTTAAAGTTCTTTTTTGTCATTGCAGCTTAAGGATGTATGCCAGTCCTACATGTAGTGTAGTGTAATTGTAACATAGTATATACTTCATCATCCTCTTATACAAGCCTATAAAAATATTGGGGTGAAAATGTTAAATCAAAGACATATTTCTAGTAGTGCTTGCTCTTCTCATAGAATATGTTCTATCAGGACTTCTGAATGTGAATGAAAATGTTCCATATTTTGGTTTATTCAAATTATGTCTTATTTTATCAGGAATCCCTGAAAATATACATTCTGAAATCTTGCTGAATATTTCTAAGAAGTGCTTGCTGCTACTGGTAAGTGCTCATTTATCTTTAATATTATTTTTTTTAATATAAAGTTACCCTCTCACAAAGCAACTTGCTGGTCTTTTGAGCAGTCTCTTTTCACAGGCTTAGCTTCATGGAAATCATTTTATATTCTTTGCTATTTTTAGCACCATAGTTTAAGGCAACTCCTTGGGGGAGAGAACAATGAAGGTGACAGTCCAAGACTTGCAACACACCAATAAATACTTGGTACAATACAAGAGGAATAAAAGGATATGGAAAAAAAGGGTGGAAGCTATAACCCCATGCAAGGCAAAAGAAGCAGGATCCTATGCTGATACAAGGAAATTATACAATTAAAACCAGAGGCATTCCAGAAAACAAGGTAAAGAACTGACTGCTCTGTGATCCCAGATCATCCCATGTGCCTTAGGAAAGGATGTGCTGGACTTTGTTGAATAGCTGTAATAGCATGAAGTCAGAATGTGAAACCATATTCACCATTGTATTGTAATGCCAACACCTAGCTTCATTAACTCTCCAAACACAATTTTATAGATGAGACAGGATGGCTCTCAAAACAGAACACTGTAAGAAAGAAACCTGGTTAGACATTTCTACAGCTGGGCACTCCATCTCCCAAGATGAGCTGACAGATATATAGCTATCTATCACACCAGTCCGTAAGTCTGAAAAATTACAGAGTACTCTCAGTAAAGGTCACTGCAAACAAACACACTCTACTGCCATAGCCTTATTGACTCTAGTGAAAAAAAAAATAATTTGAGGAGTTGCAAATATCAAGATAAAAGAAAGGTCGGCTTTTCTAGAAGCGGGCAATGAAGATCAAAGGCTTCACTAGCATATACAGCTGTTACTGGTCCTTGGTTTTTTCTTGCCAAGTGTGTGGGCAGCTGCATGGACAGGGGGTATTGTATAATGCATGCATAATTATCTATTTTTAATGACAACCGTGACATTTCAAGGCAGAATTTTTGAAAACTATCCTAAAATAAATAAAGACTGCAAGGATCATGGAAAGCAGATTTTTGTATTTTCACAAGCAAGGTGTTATGACAGGGTAACTAACATCTGGACCAGACTTTCTGAGTCCGAGTCAGTGCTGACTGCATTGATGTAGCTTCGTTCCCATTCTCATTATTAAAATATTATCCTCAAATTTATTTTTAACTCGTGTTCATGTACGCTCTACCAGGAATGCTTTTGACATGACTGTGGACCAAAGATGTATGAAGTCTCTCCGATACAGTTACGTCCATTCTCATTTTTAAAAAACAGTCTGCATTTTCACAGTGCAATCAAGTCTATAGGCCACATATCAGAGGCCAGCAGGTCAGTCCCATGCAGAGCTCTTCTTGACCTCAGTGTAAAAGTACTAGACCACCTAAACCAACACTACCACATGCCATGACAGATAACAGAGTAAATGGATGAAGCACAGGCAGGGAGGTTAAGAGCACTAAATGAGGACAAATATATCAAACTCCACTGGCAATGGTAGCTGATGACACCTGAGGAAAAGGGCTGCAGGCAGCCCCAGTAAGCACACCTACAAGGATCTGAAGGATCTGGAAGAGTCTCCAGAAAAGCCTGAAGACTTTGAAAGAGAACAGCTTAAAATGTTGGCTCTAATCTTATTGTGTCTTTCTACCTTGTACTGGATGCTTTTATCAGAGGCTACAACACATTGCTTTATTTACCATTGTCAGATCAGCAATTAAAGAAATACCTTTAGTCAGGGAAAGCAGCATTACAGCTTCATTTAGGTGGAGCGTTAATGGAAAATGGTAAGGGAAGAAAGAAATTGCCACAGACAAGTGTCCCTGAGTACCTGCAGCTAAAAGAAATACATAAGATGATAAAAAAGAATCCAGGTTTATCAGTAGCACAGCTGTGGTTAGTTATAGATGATTGAGTAAACCTATGAGATGGTCAAAACCCATTTTAGGGGGAAAAAAAACATATAATATACATCACACCTCATAAAATAAAATCAGGTATAATGTAGAGCTGAAAACCAAATTTGAATAAGTAGAGTGTGAAGCTTCAGAAAATATATAAAAATGGGCTCAAGTGAACTGAAGCACAGGAAGTAAGAAACCATCAACACCAACATTATTTACATCTTGGCAAAGAAGAGGAAGACACCCTTTGACGTCGGCTGTTTATTTACAACACGAACGGGAACGGGGTCACTCTTGATCAGTGTCATGAACTTTATTTTTCCAGCATCAGTCTCATTGTTACAACAATGCAGCAAAAGATGCTGACAGTTCTCTGATCAGAATGCCAAAGGTGCTTAGCATTACAGCATAACATAAAACAAGCGAAGTCTCAGTTTCAACTAATCACAGAAAGCAAAAGCATAATGACAGAAGTTTTTCTCCAATAGCTTGAAGCCTATGTAACTTTCGGCTAAACAATAGTAGTTTTCTTTTCAACACAATGCTTCGTTCACAGAAGACAGAGCACAAAACTCTATTCATATTTAACCTTCTAAATGTATACTTAAGATATACTTTTTGCAACCTAGAAAAGTAATTCAACATAGGCCTACTGCTTTATTTCTCACGTCTCAAAAGCTGTTGAGAACTTTTTCTGCTGGCTTAGCATTTCACTGTCTTTCACTGCTCTCGGGCCTGCTTTGTTCAGAGCTTTCTCAAAAAACCCCCAAACTTATGGACTCCAACAACCCTTAACATGTCATCTCATCCCAGCAAAAACCTCAAGTTATCAACACTGTGCTGTGACTCCTTCCACCCTAAATGTGTGATGCTTAGCACCCTGGAGAGCATCAAAGGGAGACCCTAACAACAGGGAAAAAAAAGGGAGATTATACTGGGATTCTTCTTTTTGGGTTTTGAGTGGATTTTTGGATGGAGGGGTTTGGTTTGGGGTTTATTTGGGGGGGAGGAGAAGTTGCTTGGTTGTTTTTTACAACAGTTTATACTGCATATTGTTAATGAGGTTTGGTTTGGGTTTTTTTTTTTTTTGTATTGATTAGATATATTAGACTCTAAGTGTTCATATTATCAAAATATGAATAACATGCTTTGGTTGCACTGGTTACAACTTTTAACTTTTTACTGATAATGAATTCTCAGTTCCAGATATAGAAGATGTTCCCCTTTTTGCCCAGAATATCACAAGCTTAAGAAGACCATGGAGACTTTGAGAACAGGAGCCTTCTGCCATGTACAGAGAAGGTAATCCAAATGTTTTGGAAGCCAAAGCCATTTACTTTACTGAAATGTGTGAAGGAGTTTCCAGGCAACTACAGATTATTAAGGATGGTATTTTTAGCTCTACAGAAAAGGTCTACAAATGTTACATCCCAAGCTTTGCATCTGTTTGCCTAGTTTATCAAGTCATGTTAGAAAGCTTTCCAAAATAATGAAACAAAATTTAAATTAAAATGGGGGGGGGGGGGGGAAGAGAAGAGAAGAGAGAGAAGAGAAGAGAAGAGAAGAGAAGAGAAGAGAAGAGAAGAGAAGAGAAGAGAAGAGAAGAGAAGAGAAGAGAAGAGAAGAGAAGAGAAGAGAAGAGAAGAGAAGAGAAGAGAAGAGAAGAGAAGAGGTCATTGTGACAGCTTTAAATGCAGTTGACAAAAAAGTATCATTTGAGCCATTACTTAGGAGTCAACACCTACAAGCTTTTATCAGCTAAAACTGATTCATTTCCTAGTCCTAGCTAATTTTTAGATAAATGTTAGCTTTAGTGACAAATTAAAGACCAAATGTGCACTTTTCACAATGAGGATATAGTGACATAGGAAGTGAAATATAAGATGTCCTAAACTTAATGTCACTCTTGGCATCTGGCCTACACTTTCTTAAATCTAGATTGTTCACCAGTTTTTATATCTTAACAGCTGTCTGTCTCAACAGGATTTTTTGTTTTCTTAGGCATTAAAAAATTATACATCAACTTATTAAATTGGTCTATGGTTTTTGTCAGGTATTTTATAAAACAACTCCTCAATAACACTGAGTAGCTCTATAATAAGCATTTCATCTTAACTATTGCACAAATTAACCCAAAACCAAACAGGTTTATATAAGCACTTTCTTTTTTCTCTTCCTCTCCATGGGGACAAACCTGGTTTTTAAGTCATTTTTTTCTGTTTCTGCAAATATCGTTTTATTGTTTGTAAACAAATGTCATATTTATACAATTCCACCATCACACAGAATAGTTCAATCTATTTGTCACTGATAACAGATGGGAAAAATGTTCCAGAATAAAATTTCAAAGTACAGAATCAAGAGCCTTTGACATCAACACCCCTCTCATGCTAATGGGATCTGTCCACACATTTCTCAACCCTGGGCTCCTCAACAAGGATATATAAATCTTTTGGATCTGAGGAATTCTGCCGCACTCTGGGAGGCAGGATCTTTCTCACAGGCCTGTGGGGGAGAGGTTCAAGTCTAAAAGCAATTTCACCATTCTAAAGAAGCCTCTTGGCACAAGTTCAAATGCACATATATAACCTATCCTAGGGCCCACATAAAAGCTGAGGAGGGGAGAGAGGGAAGTTTATTAGAGTTCTTCTTGAGCAGCTTCCTAGGATGCATCTTCAGAACAAAACCACACAGACTACATCTATTTCCCTTTTGGAATACTGGAGATTTTTAGTTTACATAATCACATAATTTAGTCAAAGATCCCTAAGTTAAAAATTTCTGCCATTGGTTACAGCAATGCAACTCATGCAAGATTTTACACACACACACACACACACACACACACCCTACAGATCTGTCTCAAAGTTGTTAGCTAAGAATCATTCCTGCAATGAGCTCCTAATTTAAATGTTACAGAAAATAAATGCATTAAGCTAGTTGTTAAAATCTCAGTAGGCTGCAATAATGGAGAACTGGCATCATTTTTTCTAAGTAAATGTTGGTATGAAACTTCACACATTCTGTGATGAAAAAACAAATGTGAGAAATTTTGTGAGGCTCCCTAGGACTGTGCAGCTCTCTCTTCCTCACTAAGCAAGCTACCTGATAAGTGCCACTCAGTTTCAACTCTATGACAATTACTGGTTCATCTATGTAAATTACAGTGTAAGCTGAAAATTGAGCATGTCTACTGAAACATGAAAATCAAAAGCAGGACAAAAATCAAAAGCACATAAAGAGGAGAAACTTTCCTTAATTTGAGAAGTGACTCCTCTCTCCAGTAAAGACAAAATTTTTGTCATAATTTGCATAATAGTCTCTGTAGACATAATGGAGGGAGGAGTGTTCGACTGAGGCCCTTTCCCATTGGGATATTTAATTTCTCATGTAAATGTGAACAAATTTTCTGTAAATTATGGAAATGAGTCAATAAATATGGCAACTGGTATTCAAAGGAGTGACAATATAACAAGAATCTTCCATATCTGCACTGAGTACATTTCTCCTTTAATGCTCTGGCAATAAAATTAAGAGAAGTCTGCACAACATGGTGTACCAAAAAAAACAGAAGTCAGTTTACATTAAATGAAAACAGTTATCTTCCTACTTCTCCACTATTTCAATCGCAGTTTTAAAACATTTCAAAGATGCAAGATACAACTAATTGCCATAAACAGCAAAAAGAAATCTTCAGACCCTCACAAGTAGCTGTAGCAGAAGTTGCAGACTTAGTACACAGTCAGAAGTTAAACCACATCAATATAGAGGATAAGAGAAAGTTTTGCAAGAGAAAGAAGTTTCATCAAACAAGATAACCCTTGTTTGTAAATATGAGGAATTTAACTTTAGTGCAAGAATGATGAGGGAAATTCAGATCTAGGATGTTTGCCTGACTGGAGTGATGTAGAGTATTGACCTTGTCCTAGTGTCCAGAATGGTCATAGTGATCATGTTAGTTACTTCAATGTTCCTAAAGTTAGTTATAAGTTCCTAAATTTGGGGTGTTTGCTAACACTGCTTTGGTTAATCATACCAAAGATGAAACCAGGCTGAATCACAGCTGTTGACTTCCTCCAGTGATTAGTGACACCCCCAAAGATTATTCTGAGGGCAGATGAAGGTAATTGGCTTAAATATTGATGTCTGAAGGATCACAGATGCCCATGGCACCAAAAATACCGGAATGGGCTCAGACAGTAGCATTAAGACACCACTCCTCTGTACAAGTGAAAAAAAAATCCAAGACAGCTCCCTCCAGTGAGCAAATAGCAGTCCTTAATTATGGAAGAATTCAGTGAATCCAAAAGATCTTTCCCTGTCCCCTTGCTTAAATAATTCATCAAAGAAACATGAGAAAAGCCATGGATGGTAACACCATAGGTTCACCTGTGCAAGAGCCGTGTCTTTAACAGGAAAAATGGTGGCAATAAGGCAGGAATTAATATACAAATAAGGCATAACCACAATTATATTTCAAATAAGGCATAAAGCCCAATTGTATTTCTCCTGGCATTCCATCCCTGCTTCCAGCAGCCAAAATTGAGGCAGCATCTCCTCTCTGAAATGGGAACTATCTTATCTCTTTACTTTTGGGTTTTCACCTTGTTCCTTGAATATGAGAGCAACAGAGTTTGTTGCAACCTCTTAAAGGAGAAGAAGACCTTCCCATGTCTCAGAAACTAGTGGGCCTGGCCCTGGGAGAGATGTGTCCAGAGGTAGAAGAGAGCAAGAGTGAGGGGATCTGCAAGAGCAGGCTGCCTGCATTTCATGCAGAAAGCACAGAGAGGCAGGCAAAAGCAGGGCCACGGAGATAATGGGTCCCTCTTCACAGATCCTAGAAGGAACTGCACAAAGTTCACAGCAGCTCAGCAACTCATTGAACTGACTTAAAACCAAATCAAAGATAAAGCAGCTTCCCCACAGGAGAAGAAGGAATTGAGCTATAAATTGATTTTAGTATTTTTTCTGACCCAGTCACTTTGAGCGCTCCCTTCAAAAAATCTAGCTTAAAATTTCAGCAAAATCTTGCTTTATATTACTTTTTAAATCTTTTTTGGGCATATTAATATAGTCTAAAGCTCTAGACATGCCTGCCTAAAAGATAAAGTCAAAATAGTAGCCAGGTACAATCCTCAAAGGGGCTTTAATTTCATCCTTTGTCATCTTTTCTCAGAAGTTTTAATAACGTTTTATCAATAAAATAAAATCTCATGAGGCCAAATTAAAGTAGTATAGGCATCTTACAGCTTTTAGTATCTGGGGTTTTTTAAGTCTTAGTACTAATCTTTTATTAACATAGCTATTTCATAGAATTAACTAAATAAACAGGCACAAGAAAACTGGATAGGACAGAGTTTTGCATTTCAAAAGGCAGCTAAGTATTCAAATTTTATTATTTAAATTAAAATGTCAGTACCTTAAAATTATATTAATGATTTCATGTTCATAATGAAAAAATTGTATCAAGGCTTGGGACTGATACAGAATTTAAAAATCTTTCTAATTCTCCCTACCAACTGCAATTTAAAGTTATTAGATTTCTAACATTTCAACCTCTGTATAAACAATTATTCTGGTAGAAAATTAAATACTGAACTGCAATTTTTTTATGAGAAAAACATATTGAGCAAATTTACCCAAGCCAACAGAGTACAAGATGTAGTGTACATTAAGAAGTAATTTCCATGCTTTGGAAGACTAAAATCCATAGAGCCTCACAGCAACACTACTTCAGTAATGATAAATAATTGACAGCTATCATCAAGATAGTGAAATTCAGGAAACAAAAATGAGAACCTGTAAATTATGGGACCCGTAAACTTACCAGTAGAAGTTTACAGGTTTAATTACTTTTCAGTAGAAACTATGTGTATGCTTTAGTAACATTTATTCATTAATATGACAGGTTTGCCATGAATGCAGAACAGGGAGAAATTATACAGAACACATACAGCCCTTATTTACTTTCAAGGTTGCTATTCAGCTACTGAACAGAAACCTATACTGCCAAACATTCTATTTATTTTCAGTTATTTTACTGGCATAAGGCAGGACAAGCAAAAAAGATAAGTAGTTACTATGTTTCCTCTAGCATTGACTCCAACTCCTTTGCAGTGTTGAAAAAAATTTCTTACCAGGAGCATTTCTTAATTTCTTATACAACTAGTGCTGTTTAGTCTTTAATGACTCTCTGGCTTTTCAAAAACATTTAGAGATGCTTGGCTTAATTCAAGAAGTTCTACATGGTTCAGTGCCACTTATCTGAGACACAAAACTAAGAGTGTAAATTGATTTCTTAAATTGTCAATACGAAGGCCTTTCTTACGTTTTCAGCCACCGTGAGTTCAAATGCATTCAAATGTTTTCAGCTTCTGGATTTTCTCAGACGTTATTAAGGTAGCACATTTTTCTGTTATAATACAGCATTTTACCTTTTAACTTCTTGACAGTAATCTTCATGGGCTGAAATTGCCCATTTGCATGGCAAATAGTCTGTCAGCAGCAGATATGGAAGGTCTTGCTTACAACCTGAGCACCACTGTAGAGCTATAACTGGCTCTATATCTTACACAGTAATAATAAGTGTCAATGTAATATCTGTGTATATGATTATTGATTTATTCATTATCAGCTATTCCTCTTCAAGACTGCTCCATCTTTCAGCTACTGAGATAGAAGTATATAGTGTGTAAATTCAGATTGCATGAAGAAAAATGTATTTGAAATTCCATAATGTTGAAGAGCTCAACAGCCAAAAAAAAAATTTCATTTTCTAATGGTCAATGCATAGGTAGGTTTTATGACTGTCTTTAAGTTAAATGTAAGATTTGGTTTGGTTCTGTTTTCAGCTTAAGTGGAGCTTTTTCTTGTGGAGATATACAACTACCTGAATAAAAACCTCCACATAAAGATCTATATATAGAAATTACACACAGAGTTACTTTCATTTCACCAATATACAGTGTCCTCCAGTTTTTATTTTTGGAAATGAATTATTATGGTGATAAAGTAATGGAGACTGTAAATTATACAAAGAGCTTTCTACACTTAAGAAATTATGCCAAACTGCTTCTTTGTTCTCCCATGGAGTGATTATCTTCTGATCTCCCTGGTGCATCTTGGTCATTCACTCAAACAGTGGAAATGATGCCAAGGTCAAATTTGCTCATTCTGTAATGTTTAGGCAGCTCATTAGTACTGGAAACCCAGAAAATGAAGTCATGAGCACTCTCTGTTACTCCTGCTGGAGTAACTGGGACGTGACTGAATTTTTAAAACCTGCTCTTCTCTTCCTAGAGAAATTGCTGCTTAACCTGGTAAAATTATGAGGACCAAAACATCTGAAAAAAAAGGCTTTTTGAAAAGACCAAGACTCAGAAAGATATGGCTGGCATTTTTTCAGGGAGATTGCTTATTTTAATTAGAACAAAAATAGGAAACTTACCAAGATCTAGGTAGATGCCTGGAACAAATGAGTTGAGAAAAAACACAAGAATAACACATCCCAGCACTGTCAGACATTTGATGAGCAGAATTTTGTCTGTTATTCTGTGCTGGAGACAGACAAGAAAATAAAATTAACAATTGTATTAAAGAAGAAGCTATGTATTATGCATAGAGTTCAGAAAAGCATGTGTGAAGTGCAAACTGCTGTTCCTGTATTGTATATTCCTCTTCAGCATAAAAGACAGAACTACCTGAATAGTTTTTACGGGTGTGCATCTTATGCATACCTATAAAAAACATGAATATGTGGTCCAACAGGCTTTAAGAGATACAAATATCTAGCACCTACTGCATACATTCAGCTGTACTCAGGCACCCCCTTCACACAACTTCAGTCCAGAGGGTGAAGCAGGGTTGAACTGCAACTCCTAGCAAAGAGGGCATTCTGAGCACTCTGTGGTTTTGTGATCTGGGACAAAATCACCCTTCTTTTTTCAGGTGTGCTTCGAAAATCTATAAACTACTCTAGAGGTCAAATTTTTTGCACCTCCTGTACAACTGTCATGTAATTGCCAAGACCTTCATCTCTACAGAGTTTGTACACTTCTGTGCCCAGCTCCTGTTTCACTGTGTCAATCTCCTTGTGTCCTCAGCCCCCACATCCAGTGCCTTCTGTCATGTCTCTGCTTTCACTACCACTCCAGGGAATCACTTTCTCCCAGACTGAGTTTGTCTCTTGTTTCATGTAGTTTAAAGCTCTACTAAAATACAAGTAAGTCTCTGTTCTTTAAAAAGTTTGTCTCTTATCCAATGCCTTGAAACAGGTGTAAAGAAAATCTGTTGGGCTTGGTCTGGGTTGGTGTGACACCTAGGACAGTGTTCTCCCAGTAAAGGACTTGCACCCCAAGGAGTCCAGTCAAGGACTTGAGCTCTCAAACACAGGCCTGATTCATTGGTGATGCCAGTGAGGTAGAGAGATTGTGACACTTAGATAATTAAATTTAGGAGACATTAATCCCACTACAGAGTCTCCATCTTCTCAGTTTCAGCACAAAGACTTAAGCAATGGTAGTGTGTGCACAGCTAAAAGAACAGGATTTTATCAAGTGGTTTATCCCTAATTAAATAATAAAAGCAGTAGTGTCACCAAAATGCATTAAATGCATTGGGTACATTAGGAGGAGTGTACTCTATTATCGTTCGTCATGGCTACAATTTATCGACATCTCCAGAGCCTTTCTGGCTATGGATTAAAAAGTTAAGAAAACACTACTGAACCATTACTTCATTCTTTAAGTTATAGTTTTCTAAGGAACAAAAGTACAAAACCTCACCATGTGGTTCAATAATCTTGTCTGACCAAGAAGCCAACCACCCTGGATGCTAACCTTTTGGCTATCAAATTAGCTACTAAATTAGCTAATAAAGTTCCATTACATTTAAAGCACTATCTCTCTATAAAGACATAGCTTCATTTACATGAATACTGGGAAAAAATGGTATCTACTTACGTTTTTCTGAAGTTCCTGGATATTTGTTTCCCAGTTTTTATCTTCTTGTGAAATTTGTCTGAAAGAAAATGACACTACTTTTTTCCAGAGTGAAATCAGAGCTCAGCTAAGAGTGTTGGAATAAATCCCTCTCATCACATGTAGATCACCTCTTTCCCTGTGTGGAGTAATCCATACCACAAAGTGGCCTTCTTACATCCAGCAGCAAAATTTCCATGAGCATTCACTTAAGACTCCACTTTTGTATCAAGCTCCACTAATATACAAACCCTTCTGTTTATTAAAAAAGCTGTGGCTGAGAAGGAGCTGGACTCCAGGGTATGGACCTCAGTATAGGATCTGGCTATCTGCAATGTGTAGTTCCCTTAACAGTTTCAGGAGCTGGTGTGTGTGTCCCGCTGTGATAAAACAAGGGTTGTGTGCTAACATCAGCAAGTCAAAACACACGTTTCACATTTGCATTTTTAATGAAGTTTTTAAGATCTGAATAACTTCACCGTGTTATCAGCACAGTCAGGCCTCCAGCAAAAAGCCTTGGGCTTTGCAGTTCAGGAGCTCTGTTGTTATTGCTAATGAATTTTTACATTGCTGTAAATGTGCTGTGCTGGAGAAATCCTGATTTTCAAGATTAAATGTACAATTTTTATTTGTAAGTCAGTAGGGTCCTCTTTAAAATACCATAAACTCTGAGAATCTTAAAATCTTTTGAAAAGGAGGAGGTTTTAACAGCCTTATTTTGTCTGGAAGTATTAATACTCTCGCTCAATTCAAAATACACAATATCAGCAAAAATTATGTAAACAATCTTATTATTGGAATTGTTCAAGAAATCATATTTACATTTTCTTGTTCAAATTCTTTAACAAATTTATTAATTAAAATTAATTATTCCAATTTCACTTTTGGCAATTAACATCCAAAATATTTTTCATTGCTATTTTCAATCATCAGATTCCATGGCATAACATCTGTTTTTACTACAAGCTAAACAAAACATGGACATTATTCTTTTTGTCATAGTTTATGTAAACTTCTTTTCTATACATACAAATATGTGTGCACTCAGGTTCACACTGAGATTTTGATTATGAAATAATTGTAAACCACAGCAATTCACTGGTGAAACATTTTTCAAACTCACCCATTCACTGCAGAGAATTTGAAGTTTTCATAAAAAAAAAAAAAAGGAACTACAGCATCTTACTGTACTGAAGCCACAACTGTAAGGAAAAGTTTAGTTATATATTTGTGATCTTTTTAAACCTAAAACTGCCTGAAATTTCTAGGCCTTTAATTTTGGGCCATATTGACAAATATATTTTCCAGGGCTTACACATCAGTTTTGTCCTAAAATAGTTTGTTTTACTGAGGCTGAGAGTAGCTGTTCATATCTGCTCCAACATCCATCTCATCAAGACAGAGCTAAGAATGCAGGTCCTGTGAAGGTCCCTGAAAGGGGAGGCTGGATGAGCTGATCCTTGCTTACCTGTGAAACGTCCTCAGCTTCTTCCTCAGGAGCATCTCCAGAGTCAGCACCTTCTGCATCAAAAGACATTTCACAGCAGTCTCCTCTCTGCTGGCTGGGTTGATGCGCTGAGCTGTCAGCCTCCAAACATAGATCTCATGTTTCAGCTCTGAAAAAAAAGCAAAATTGCATCAATGTGAAGTCCAACACATACAAAACCAGAGATGGGCAAAATATGTGTAATGTGCTCTGGACTTCAAGCTGTTAAAGTTATTAGGATGGTTTCCCAACACATTTCCACTCAGGAAGATGCTCTTGTCACTCATTTTGCAGAGCTGAATGAATGAAAAATTCATAGAAATTTTTCAAAATTTTAAATAAATGAACCTCAAAGTCTTTTTTCAAAGAAAAAGAAGTACTGTCTTCAAATGCTTGCAAACATTTTCAACAAGCTTAAGGGCTAAAATTGCAGCCCATGCATTTTGTTTCAGAAAACAAGCAGTCAGTATACATTATTATACTGCTAAGAGATACAGTTCCCTGTGTAGCCAGGAATTACGGCAAGTGCTCCTTCACAATATTCACAATAGATAGCATGTTTCCATTCACTCTGTGTTCATAGAAGCAATTTTATCTATGTAAGGCAAAAGTGAAATTTGGCACTGTTATATGGAATAACATTCAATAGTATTTTAAAGGTTTCCTAAGAGGATTTAATTCTTAGGCACTGAAAATATTTGTAAACACAGCAACCATCAGTTTCCTGCTGGCCTGGAAGATATCTGATCCTGTGTAAATTCAGACAGACTGATTAACGCTTCAAAATCAGACCCCAGAATCTTCTCAGAAATTTCAATCCTTTTTGATTATTTTTCCCCTGTACCATCAAGGCCTTGGAGAATGACCAAAAAACATGTCTTCCTGTTCAAGAAGGTTAAACTGGGCATGCCAAAAAACACTCTGAATTTTACAGGAAACCACTAAAGAAATAAAATCAGAATATTGATTCAGAAATTGTCTGCGCAAATGTTTCCTGTTGAAGCAATAGGATGTTTCCTCACCCTTCTTTTCTGTTCCACTCAAATTTCATGTCATTGAAGACAATATGTCAAGAATCCAAGGTTTTATATTTTAAGATTCCTGTTCAATCAGCAAGTTGCTCTTGTTCTGAAAATGGACGCCTAACTCTTTACTCCATGTAAACAAGCAATAAGAATTATTTCAACAAAAATATTTAGCTACATAAGAAAAATTTAAACACATTTTGATGTAGGCAGTGATGTTAACATTTTATGCTGCAACCCTCTAGAGTGTGATGATATCTGCTATCAAACATGTTCAATTCCCCAGTTACCATTACAACTACTCATAATGATAATACAGAGTGAATCTTATAAAGATTGACCATGAGAAGGAATTAGACTCAAAAAAACTCAAACATTTAATAACAAAAGTGTATCCAGAGTCTGAATGGTTGACACTGAAGAAAGGGATTGGAATAGCAATTGGCATACATCTTGTATGGTTTGTGTCTACAGATCAGTACACATCTGTCAAGGTGGTTATGCTTGCCTAAATTTTACAGTGTGAGACCACAAATACAAATTCACACTGTCAAAAGACAGTTTATACCTCAATCACAGATTCCAAAATATGCCAAATCAACCACTTTCCTTTGTAATATATTTGGTGGTTCTTGCAAGAAGCATAATCTGGAACAAAATTCTATTACAATACAGAAAGGTCTTGCTTATCAAAGGATCCACATGACTTCTGGCCATCATTTATTTTTGCATCAACATTTGTAACACACACAGATATAACAGCAGTAATTTTCCACTCATAGAGGGGAAAAGAAGGCCTTTCTGTACTTCATTCTTATGTGACTTTCGAATGACTATGACTGCAGCTTTGAAACTGTCATCAGTCCAAGGGAAAGACTGTGTTTTGTCTTTTTCTCTGGCAAAGGCTCATGAAAGCATGCACAACCAGTTTGCTGTTCTACTTCCCTACAGTTTGTCTTTTCTGCAACAACTTTTCTGATGACATCTGTTCATCCTGTATTTCTCTCCATCTTTTCCAAGTGAAATTTCACCAAGGGTTTAGCTGATAGAAGGAAGTTGAATCACCCTCTAAATGAGATGCAAGTACTCCACAGTTATGTTCATACAAAGAATCTCTATCTTCTCTCCTTCAGAAAGAGGCAGCTATCATCCCTGTATCTGTGCCACAAACAAATCCACAGAGTGGAAAGCAGCATGACTTGTGTTACAGAATCCTGTACCACCTCTGAAATGCCCTGGGGCTAATCTCCGGGTTGAGCAAATTTGGACTGGTGCTTTGTGATCTATATTAAAAATATGTGTGTGTCTTCACATGGCTTTGATCATGCCTTTATGTACAGCAAGTGCATGCTTGATTTTTCAGTCATTGGTTTTCCAAACCTCCCAAGGATGTGAAATTCTGACCTGCCGTGGAGTTAACTTCAGAGCAAACTGTACTTGGAAAATCATAACTGTTGATACAACTTCTATACTGCAATCCCTCTTTCAGTAATGATTTTTGCAGGGGTTTTCTAGGTCATCCCACAGAATGTTTCTCCTACTTCTCTTTCATGCACACTCTTATCATTAATAGCCCATCGTGGCATCAGGTGATATGTACTTATTAGAAGTATTGCTTTTTTATTAGAAGTATTGCTTTTTTTGAAGGAAAAATAATGCAGAACCTTGAAGTCAGCAACAATTAACATGGCCAAAGTCCTTCAGGCCTTGCTATACTTCTCCGATTTCATAACTGCAAAGCCATTTAGGCAGCAACCCCCAGAGTCTGGAACCACCTGATATATTATGACATACTGCGTTACATACAGACAGGGGCTTAATGCAACCACAGAGTCTTATCAATCACTTTGAAATTATGGCCAAGACAGCACAAGGGCAGCATTTGGCTGCCACTGAATAGAATCACAGGATAGTCCCACACTCTGTTTCTCCATGTCCATAAGTTCCTGTGCCCCCCACAGATGAGATCTAATGGTTATATTACACCAGAGTGAGCTCTCTCCAGGTACTTGTCCTGCCCAGTCTGCAGGGTTTTTTCAGGGTTAGCTTTATGGTGGATCAGCCTTCTATCCAATGTAACCTTGCACTGTCAGGTCTATTGCCACTAACTGACATGGTGAGTCTGTAGCACAGCAGTTTCTCATTAAAGCAGCTAAATTAACATTTGACTGCAACCATAGCACCAGTAGCCAAAGTGATAGAAGCAAAGCTGTTTAGCACGCAGTGATCTGGAGCACGAAAAGATAGGAGGGCTGCAGCTCAGCTCAGTCGGAGAATTCAGCTCATTATGGTAAGTAAAACCTTTGTGAATGCCATACATTCATAAAGCCCATGAGACACAACATCAATATACCTAGCATTATTATTTCCAATGAGGAAATAGAAAAAACTCCATTTCTAACAAGAAAATATTATTTTTTGGCTTAATTATAGGATCAAATAAAGGCTCCTAAAACATGTAAACCCTATGCTGCTAATCCGTTCTGACTTTGATCATATTTGCCCTGGAAACCCCAAGCTTTACATCCTGGACCCACTGAGTTTAACAAAATTTCAGGTGCTGACCTGGACTATGACAGTTTAGATAAAATTTCTTCGTTTTAGAAAATATTCTTTATTTGAAAGCTGTATATTATTTCTGCAATCTGACAATTAATAGTCAGATTGATTTTCACTTGAGTAATCACACATTCCCTCCCATCCAGCTGCCAATAACAAAGAAGACATCCTCAAAACCTGAGTGTAATTAATTCCCAGTCTCAGAATCTGAAAAGGCCAGTTTGGTTAATTGAAGATACTCAGAAGAGCATGACCAACCTTGATGAGATGATAAGAATTATCATTAAATGACAATTTTCAACTTGCACGTGCACTAACTACATAAACTATCTTTTTACAAGCAATACGAGTTTGCACTGCTGGGCTGTATCTAACAGCATTCAAAGTACGTTCATCTGAATATTTGTTTCATTTTTTTTCTCCACATGTTACTGTAGCTTACTTATTTTCAGTAGAGCAATTGTTTTTCATAGCAAAATTCTCAGAATGAGAATATATCTGTTTAAATGTTAACTGTAAAGCAAATTAAGCATCATGAATTCTAGCTTAACTAGCTATAGTAATACCTATAACTTTTTATTATGTAACCAATCTTCTAAGCATTATTAGATGGTGTCATCTCCATTTTGTAAGTGCAGAAACTAAATCCAAAATTTGAAAATGTTGAGTAGAAAAAATTCACCTTGAGGGATATTCCAGCTCAAACACTTATGCCTCTCTCCTAGAGGCAGCACACCCCAACAGGACACAAGCATGAAGATCTAAATCTAGAAAAACCAACAAACAAAACAAAACAAACAAACAAAAAAACCCCACCCTGGAATATTCTTGCTTTTATTCCTTTGAATAATGCAGTTGGTAAATAGTGGATAAGGTAAGCATAGGTATAAATATTGCAGGGTCTTCAAAACTACATCAAAACATGTTTTGCCTTGTTCAGCTAAATACATGCAAAGTAACACAAGGAATGTGCACAATGCTGCATAAAGCAGTACAGAGAATTTATATAAGCTTTTCAACTCAGCATGATATCTGAGGCCCCATTTGGTCATAAAGGCACCTAATGCCAGCTCAGCTACCCAGCATGGGATTGCATCCATCACATACGAATTACAGGCCATCCTCATCCTGCAGCAGAGCAGCTGAAGCCTGGGCAGAAAATCACAAAGTTCATAATTTCAAACACCTAAATTACTCACCAGGAATCTTCTTCTAAGCAAACTGGAGCAGGCTGCAGCAGGCCCACGAAAGAATCTACAGCATTACAAGCCTAACCCTGATTTTATATGGAATAGACAATTTAGTATGTCTATGATGGTCACATAGGACTCAGATGGAGTAATCCACAGATATTAAGGTGAATTAGAGTTCTCATTACATTTCAGGATGGTTGATAAAGATATACATTAACCTTCAGCTGGCTTGTTCCTGAATGAGAAGTTGGATATTTCTCTCTCAGGTAACATGGGCTCTGTTCTCATCTCTGAGTAAGTCAGACTTTAGAGACATAAACTTATTTTAGTGCTTATGGGTTTGCCCTCAGTTTCCTCTATGGCAATTCCTTATCTTTTAAAAGCAGGAATCTGAATGTATTTAAGTTCTCTGCATGCTCATTAGTACTTGCTTAATGTGCTTAAAACTCTTTATTCTCTTACATTGAGAATGGGACAAGGAAGTCAAGAGCCAAGTATTTTGAGCATGCATTTATCTAAAATTCTACTCTAGTTTGTTTCAGGAAATTTTTCTCAGGTGTGAAATCTAGAAAGATAACTCCAGCTTACTATCAAATAGTTTTCATTCAGACTGCCAGACTTGCCAATGAAAGCCAATTTTGCTGGTGTCTTCCATTAAACTACAAGTCTCCCTTAGAAAAAACAACCTCTCTTAAATTCACTGTACTTTCCTCAAACACAACTAGATACATTCCAATCCCAAAACATTCAGCCCAAAATGTTACTACTGCTGATGTCCTTTCAATATGAGAAAAGGCGCCACAAGCCACCACTTAGAGATGGCATTCCCAAAGACAAGGAAAAAAGAACCATAAAAATATAAAGCCTCAAGAGGACAACAGTCTTTTGGGGTATTTCAAAAGATAGTGCCTCTTCTAATGCTTTTAAGAGGACAAGATGAAGAGCAATACAATGCAGCCTACTTCAGACTCACCATAAATTTTATCAATGGTTTAGAAGTAAAAATGGCAACTAATACATCAAACACACTTTGATAAATGAAAATAGCAGAGCAATTAAAAGTCTGTCAAGCTTACACTTGTATTTGAAACACCATCACAGTGAAAGCTTTCTGCAACAAATAAACACAGATAATGTGTTGCATAGAACTAAACAGTTGTTTTAAGCTCTGTATATTAGGAAGACCTTATGATCTTCAGAGCCATGAAAGTGGAAAAACTTTGTCATAGCTTCACTCAAACACCCCAATGGAAAGGTTCTGCCTTGCCAACCACTGTATACCTGTGCAATTCTTTCACAGCTGAGGTCTGGATACAAAAACAGAGGGGCACAGAGGCTGTAAAAGAAACAGGAGCTAGTACTAAGTTTTTCCCTCCCATCGGTGATTTTCCAGTACTCATTCCTTACATGCAAAATGAGTATAATAAATTGTGAGGTGCTGCTCTATTGATTCAGAATGACACTATATTATACCTTCTTTCTGCATAAGACAGGTAAAGTAATATTACAGCTGCCTTCTTGTGATGGCTACATTATCAATGCACTAAGAAAATAATATGAGCTTCTCATATTGTCCTTGTTTTGCAATGTTGGAATACTATTTTTATCATATGAAGACAAGACGAGGCAGATCAATGTTCTTCTTTTTCCAAGGGGAATACTCTATCAACTCTAAAGCAGTTCAAAGGACATATACAGGAATTAAAGCATAAAATTATTAAAAATATTTAAAAATAAAAAAAATCTTCAATCTGTGGCAAGTAAATAGCTGTACTTCTTTTCATTTCTGATCATCAAGAGAGCTACTGAAGGTGCAAATAATAAAATACAGCTTTTGATTTGCATTTTCAAACATAAAGCCATGGCTCTGGTAGATCCTGATATATTATCCAAAAAGGACTAAATACAGTGTCTGAAGGGACATTGAGACTACCTATTTTGTTTGAAACTGATAGTCTTACTGTTCTTTCAAATAAAAGACACAATATGTACTGGAAAGATATTATCATAGATACCAAGAGCATTCATAAGAAAGCTGCACCTTTTAGCTCAGCATGCTAACATTCACAGTAGGGGAGTTAAAATGTTAACTATTCACTATTTGGTGTTAATATCTACAACTAAATTGCAGAGAAGAGAGAAAAAGAGACCACACAAAAAGACCAACACACATTTTACTGTCCACATTGGTACTCAAGATTGAAAAATAGTCCCCATAAAATCCAATGAAATTAGCATCTTAGGCGAGGACAGTAGAGTACAGTGCATACTGCAAAACTTCCATCCAGACTGAGCTTAAAGTTGAATTCTTGAAATGAAAACATATTGAAATATTCCTTTCTTTGGACATTACTGTCTTCATAAACTACTTGCTACTTTCCTCACAGCTTCCAAGTGAGGACAGGCCACTACTACCAACATCACATTAAATACCAACTATGCTTTACTGGCAGTTAGTAAAATACTTACATAGCCACAGATGCCCCTCAGGACAGAGATTTGTCAATTTACTTAATTCAGCTGCATTACTGATGTACCTTTCACTGATTCTAGTAAGAAATGGTTCCTGAAGTTACAAATATGTTACTAGCAAAAATAGGACTAAAGACTGTTCTTTGACCCTGAGCAGCACACATAGTGATGTTTCACTACACCTTATCCTAGGTGCCCTCTGTGTCCCTGCAGTGTCCTTGTGGCCCTGGACATAACTATTCTTTTAAGTCTGCTTTTTGCATTTCAAAGTGTCTGGCACAAAGTATTGTAGTTTTTTTGCAGGTCATCACAGTGATTCTTTCCCTCCTCCTCTCCCTTTTCTTCTCTTTGAGAACATCTGTAGAGCTTCAGGTGGAAGAAAGAAACAGATTTGCTCACTCATCTGGTTACCGCATTTCCCATTGTGGGAAACAGCTCTGTGTTTTTCACAAATTAAGCACTTTACATATGACTATGATTAATTAATTCCTTCTGTTGTCAGTTTTACATGCTGACTCTCATACTACCATCAGTATTTTCCCAGCTGCTGCAGACAATGAGTTACACCAGAGGGAATAACATGCTCCCCCCTCTCTTAATATTACCACTCCCGCTTAAAGGGTGGATGTCTTTCAGCCAATGAAAAAGTTGGAAAAAAAGAGCAAGCAACAAAGTAGAAACGGGGAGCTGGTGCCAAAGTTGTGCTAGGAGAAATCTCTCCTCTCTGGCAAAAATGGCCAGTATAATAATATTTGTCACCAGAACATGTGCCACCCACTCTCCTGGGGATATCAACCTTGCCAGACACTGAGGTCCACGTCTCCAGAGCTCAACAGGTGAGACATAATAGTGTACTGCTACACTTCCCAGAAACTAAATAATGTATTCTTAACCCTTAAAGGAAGAAAAAATTCTGATTTCATGTTTCCAGAGTGGCAGTAGAAACGGTAAATTTAATTCCTCGTACACTCAGGTATTATTTCCCTTACACATTCTTTTGTGAAAGTGTAGATACATACAAACTTTTCAAACCTTCTCAGCTTACTCTTCTAGCCATAGCATCTTTTGCTGCATCACACAGAAAAAGGAACAGGTTTATCAGCTAAAAGACATTCTCAAAAAAGTCCTCAGAGATCCCTTCATTCTCAAACATTCGATTTTCTCTCTCGTGGTTGAGTTCTTCAGAGTCCTTTTTTCTTTTGTTAGCTACCCTGCTTAAAGCCACTGCAGATAGACAGTGGTTCCTGGTGAAAGAACAGGTATTTTTACTACAGCAGAGGTGCTGCAAATCAGTCTGAAAGCAAACAGATTAAAAACACTGGTAACATATAGTGTTGAAATTAAGATTAAAATGTATCTTCATAATAAGAGTATTGTCCATTTTTAAAATTCATACTAATCCATTTTAATAGTCTGTGTATCCTAAAGCAGCAGAAAAAAAAAAGCTTAAAGCACATGGTGCACAGGGATAAAAAAAATCTGGGGAGAATAATATACCAATTAAATCTCACATAACTTGTTTAATTGCTAATTGAGGGCAAGGTGAGGAAAGACTGGTATTTAGTTGATTAAAACAGCTGCTTCAAACAAGCCATTTGAAGTTATCACAGAACCATTTCAACTGGAGATGAAAGGACCCCCAGAAGCACCTTGGAGGCTATTCTGCAAATCCAAACCATGACAGCTATCTCCTAATGGAGCTGTATTGGTCTCTTTCTTTCTCTTCCCCTCTCACAGAAATTTTCAGTGGAAAGAGTGGCTCTTCAGCATTTGCTCTAATTGAACAGCTCCTGATTAGGTTTGCAGCCAAGGGCAAGCAGGTGATTACTAGAACACATGGTATACTGATTAGGAGACTGCTAAATCTGACCAGACTGAGGTGCAAGCAACAAGGATTACCAAGAAATTAATTGAAGGAAATATGCTCATCTGTGTTTCACTAGAAAAAATAGTATGTCAGTGAATAAACAGTACTACTCAGATTAATTTGAAAAAATTTCATATATACTTTACTTCTTAAAAATCCAAAACATATGCTTTAAAATTTTATACCCAAAAGGAAAAAAAATAGCAATTCCATGTTCCAAAATATATATTTATAAAATAATGCTATTCTATTGGATCAATACTGTTTACAGTTGAGAGAATTCATTTTCTTGATGGCTTTTTGAAAAATCATGATTTGTAGGGTCACTGGGAAAGAATCTAAGCATGTCAGGGTCTGAGTTAATTTCTTTATTTCTCTTGTTCTCTGAATAAGACCTCTAAGGGTGCAGAAAGCCTCAGCAGTTTTAAAATGAAAATGCCTACCTCATACCAGACAGATATATAGGAGAAACAGAAATTCTCCTTAAATGTCTTATAAAACAGTTAATATAATATCTAGAACACCTCAAAAATATTTTTTATCTAAATTCTGGGAAAGACTTTTCCATTTAGCAATGTAAACAGAGTGCACCTTGTGCTGAATAAACATCGAAGTCAAAACCAAAAGTCTTCAGAAGATCTTTCTAAGCAGGGAAATTTCTTCTCTGACTTTTCTATCAGATGGGATTTGAGACACATGGTATAATCTACTGAGGAGACGACTGTCACTTCTGGCTTTTAATAAAACCATAATCTTAAAGCAAATTTCCCCTGGAACAAAGCAAGGCACTACAGGTACTACTCCTTTTGCCTAAATGAGATACCTATCATTAAAGTGTCTGCCACAGTTAGTCACCTTGGAGTCTCCTTATAAGAGAATAAGTAAACTTTTAAGGCCTGCAATATATCTCTTCTAGCATAGACAGCTCTATTAGTCTTGAAAAGCACTTCTCTTTCTCCACAGACAACAAATGAAGCCAAAATATATCAACAGTATCAGAAGTTGTCCTCTCCATGATAAAGAGATGCCACACACAGGCGGAGAGACATCATGCAGGACATTAAAACATGTGTGGCATGGTCAGTGGAAGCCTGCATCTTAAGTCTTCTGTAGCCAAAGGTGAAACAAACATCAGTCCCAGGGAAGAAACAGTTTTACTCGACTTCTTTGTACAAAGCTTGCTCAGAAATTATACTTACTGAAGTATTTCTTACCTCGTAAAGAAATGGTGAACATTTTGGGGGTTAGTATTAAATTTCAGCACTGAAAGAGATGCCCTAGAACAATGATAAAAACTTCAAAATGACTGAATTGAAAAACATAAAAGCATGAAGACAAAGAGGGACTGACACAGTCGACAGTCATTGAAACAGCTTTAAGACTTCTAGAGACTATTGAGGTGAGTGACATAAAAAGATTTAGTTCTACTGAATTGTAGAAATTATGCACCAGGGAAATTTAGGGTAGGAAGAGCCACAGAGGCAAGCTGGGGAGGACTTGAAAAGTTCTGCTCTGATGAAATGTCTTTCACTGACAACAGACCAGTTAAAGATTGCTGAAAGATTGCTGAAAAATTCAATGGAAGAAAACCATCAGCAAGGGAATACATCAGTGCACTCTGTTTGTAGTAAGGGAAACCTGGGATATTTCTAAATCTTGCCTGTGAACTCAGCACCTTGAGCAGATATTATCTGTTACAACACAGAACATCGTGATACTCATACCTATGGCTGTAATGAATGATGAAAAATACTCCTGCAAATTTTGTGATATTTAATAACTCATGTCAAAACCTCAGTCTTAGCACCAGAAAAACATCCAGTTCTAAAAATCAGAAAATACCACAACTAAAAATGAAATATGAATTATTAGTTGAAAAATTAACGTTCAGATAATGAGGAGGGTGGGCACTTCCATCTGAAGACATTGTAGTAGCCACTACTCAGTTTCCATCTAGCAGATATTCGGTGTAACAATATAACTTTTTTCACACTTACCAACAATTTCACTTGGCTCCTTATTGTAAAGTTTTTTGTTCCAGTAAAGAAGTCTGAGAAAAGGAAAGGAGACCAGAACAACAAGGCAGATGCCCAAAAACATATGTCCCGTGAAGGCTGCAAAATCCAATCCCTGAAAATCAAAGCAAAAACCTAAATTAAAAATCACTTATTTTTCTATATTACCTACAGGGAAAAGCATTCAGCTTTATGTACATTAACAATCAATAATAAATACAAAGCAATATAGTAAGTTCCAAGTACAGTATCAGCTGTATTTCATCTCTTTTAAGGAGACAAGCTACATTAAAATTTAATTCAAAGAACATTGCATTACAAGTTACTCTGAAACATACCTAGTGTTCCTGAAATGTACAGTAAAAAAACCCAAACTGAATCATTAACTTTTGCATCTCACTTAAATTACTTTAAATTCATTTCAAATCACTCAAAATCTCAGAAATAGTTTTATTTTAATTACCAGATTTTGTTTAAACTGGTGAAAACAGAAATACTTAGAATAATTCTATTTGAACCATTCTTTTACAACAAAAGTACTATATGTCAATATTGTGTTTCTTCTTCTTTCTGGTTAATAAATGAACATATTTCTTTATATTTTGCACAATGAAACCTTTTAATGAAGGGGTTTTAAAAAAGGTTAAGCAGAACGTATTAAAAGGCTGGACATATTAATTTCTTCCAAGCAATAAGGATGCACAGTGACAGCTTGTACTAAAACTTTGAAGTTTGCCATGCTGTGAGTAAGACATTGAACTAGATGACCTCTAAGGTCCCTTTCAATGGAGTTATTACATTTTTCCATATTGCACACATTGTTGTGGATCAGCCTTTGGGCTGGGCTTTTCTGAAGTAGCCATGACTCGCCTGTCCAAAAGAAGTTACCCATGAAGCTCCAAGGAGGATCACATCCAAGTAGTCTGGTAGGCAGGAGCTGTTTTATATCCAAAAAACAGATCCTGTCTGAACAGGTGATCCCAGCAGAGCAGACCTGTCACACCTGGAATTAAGCATGGCTCAAGCCCTGGATAGGCCAGGTTGTCCCAGCTGAATTTTCAGAGCACCCACTGATTTCCCAGAGACTCTGGAAAGTTAGTTGATTGTAGAATCGCCACACCACTGTGTCTCTAGTTTTCCCTGATTTTTAACTATGAGTTTCCTATAAGTCCCTTGGTAATTCCAATGCATATTAAAAACAGCTTTCCTTGTAGTATCAACTGTTACCTCCAGTGTGTTAAGACTGCTGGATACTTACTGATTTAAATGTGTGTTCTTCTATATTGTCAAATGCTAAAAGAATTTATGTGGAAATTTCCTAGTTGAAATGTCTCTGGTTCAAAAAAAAGAAGAAAAAGTTTCTCTATTGCACCACAGGGCATAATAAAAAGACACATAACACAAGAAACTGATGACAGTCATAAAGAACTTTCATAGCCAGATAAAGATTGGTGCTCTTTGGCAAAAAAAATCCATAGCTTGGAGACAGTCAAATAAATCTCAAACCATAAATACACAGACTTAGGATAAGAATTTGATCCTATTAAAATGCAGGTTTAAGCTTCCTGAGGTAATGTCATCCCTACTTGCTATTTAATAGTACATTCCTTGACCCTTCTACTCTGCAGACACTAAAAGGTGAAACTGTACCTGTCCATTCGCTGGCCTTTTGCTGCAACTTAGCTGCAGCCATTGCTTTTATGAAAACAGAAGACTCTTCAGGAATTCGAATGAGATTATTTTAAGAATTGGACAGAAAAAAGTGACACCACAAAGAAAAATATCGTACCTTCATTCAGTTTGTCTACACAACAGGTCAGCCACCTAGGTGTCTGACATCTCTGTAAGACAGTTTTTACAAATCAGTTTTTACAGAGATTGGCCTCTGGGCATCAAGTTAAGATTCAGAGCTACAGGAGACATTTCTATGAGGGATGAAAACAACATTCATAACTCTAGGAAATGTACAAATGAATAAAAAAAGGATTCCTGCAAAGTGTTTGCGAGACCAGCCCCCAAAGTATATAAACTCCATATCCCCCGCGTTTTTTTCCTTAATGAAAACCACTGACTATAAATTGACAATAAATCCATCTAAATCTAACTATATCTAATATATCTAAATATAAATATAAATCTATCTGAACCCATCTATATATGGGTTGCCTCTAAGATTATAGCCAAAAAGACAGATCATAAAATTTTGGCCAGAAAAGTAAGAACTTTAAACCTCAAGAGTTGAACTGACTTTAGTTCAGAAATTTTCCAACTTTACAGCGTGCCATTAAACAAGTCAGGAAACATGCAAAATCATTATTCAGTTTTGTAGGGTCTCTAAAATGGCAGAGAGCTAGGAAGCCAAAGCTATTTAAGCTGTAAAAACACTGAAGCTACACAAGCCAAAATAGAAATACCTAAAACTGACTGGAAAAAAGAACTATCCTCTGACAGAAAAATGTCTGGAAAACAGGTGGTTGAAGAGCAATAAAGTAGTTAGGAATGGTCAGATTATACTCAGTACAGAATTACCAGAATGAGGAAAATTACTTTTGCACTCAGACTAGTCTTACAAAAAAGCAGTGGAGATGAAACTTTTCTTAGGCTGGCCAGCTACCAGACCAACTATGATGGTAGAAATTCTCTGTAGAAATACACAGAAATAAAGATAAATGCTGAAGTAGGAAGTAAAAAACGATAAACAGGAACACAATGAATTCTTGGTAACCCTCAAGTTTAAATATGTGATGTCTTTGTCACATATTAAAGGATCTTGACTTTAAGGAAGTACCTTATTGCAAGTAAACACAAATACAAAAAGTCGCTTGCCTTTACATTTTTATTATCACACCTATTTCAAAGGAAAAAGAATTGTGTCTGGTTCCTGAAATACCACGATGCAGAGGCTTCTCAAAAAATAGAGCACAGGAAATACATCACTTGAAACCCACAAAATTAATTTCTTGATGAAGAAAATCACCTCAACCTAGAAGGCAAACTGAAATGCTGAGGGTAAGAAGGAGGTCTCAGGTCTGACTCATAGCTGAAATGAGGAATTGAAATGAGATAGAGATCACAGTACCCTAAAAAAAAAAAAATCAGGATTAACACAGCTTCATGACATAAGAGCTGACGTAGATAAGCCTTGAAAGTGATTTGCAGACACCATCGCAAGAAGAAAAAAAAATCTACTATATTTTTTGGCATCCTATCCAAGAGCTTATCCAAACTTTTTAGAGGGAGTAGCTGGGCTGAGATTCAGGATTTTGTTAAAGTTCGTAATATCAGCACATTGATCTTTCATATCTCTGAGATCCCTGGTGAAAAAGAAAACATGCTGCTCTGTTCCTACTGCAGAACAGCTTTCCAAGTCAGCTGAAACAAATTGTTTTCTAACATGGAGTGTGCTTATTTCAGGACAGAGCTTGCATGACAGGATTGTCAGTGATAATGCAAGACTGGAGTCAGTTCTCCTCCCATCCCTTGCTCCCAGCTTTCCTCCCCATTACCTCCTTGCACTGATCAACAAAAAACAGTGAGTGAAAATGAATCCTGATGATCACTAGCCTTGGACAGCTGGTGCCCTGTAGCCATGAGGAGGCTGAGGACTACCAAATGCACTACTTTTTATGGCTGATATCAGAAAGGCTGAAATACAGTGAAATACAGAGAGCTGCCCTCCCTGATGCTAAGCACCCAGCCTCTCTGCAGCACAGGGAATATGTTTTCAGGGAAAAAGAAGGCTGGTTTCACACCAGGCATTGTCAGATAGCTGGTAGCCAGCTGGCAGCCTCTTAGGAGAACTTTAAGAGACTAAAAGGTTTTCACTGCACCGCAGATACCACGGATGCAGCAGAATATACCTAGGTCATGGCACAGTTGCTTCATCAGTTGCCCCTGTTCCTTTTCCCATACCCCAGAAAGGACACACAGCTTCTCCACAGAGCCTGCATTCGTACACTTTGTGGCTGTGGATAGCACATTTTATACCTCCTGAGTCTTCTGCGCTGCTGGGGCCAGGATTCAGCATTGTAAAAAAGCATTAAAGTGCTCCCCATGTCTCCTGCATACAACAAAAAGTCATTTTTACAAAGATTTTCTTTTCCTGCACAATAGACTGGAATAGAATTGACATGCACAATAGGCAAGAAATATTTTTCTTCCAGATTTCAATCTATGAGATAAATACAAAACATGCTTCAAATGTCCCTTTCTTGAGGCTATGGTGATTGTGTCAAATTCTTCCTGTTCCCCAGTCAGGAAAAAATCTAAAGATTTTGTTTTAGCAAGACAACAACCTAAAGGTTTCACTGCTTACAGATTCAGAGCTGAAACACAGTGGGAATCTTTCCTTGGTTTATAGTTTAAAATGCAAAGTCAAATATATCAATTTCATATTAGGAGGAAGTATCATATTGTTTTTCTAAAATGCTAGCTTTCTATCATCTTGATTATTATTTTTTTCATTGCTTCTGGAGATGTGAAATTAAATTCTAGTAATTTAGACCTTTCCACAAGGAATCTGCCTATTTAGAGCAATGAGAAAGCAAAAATTATAGCTACATGCAGCGATTTGGGGAGCAGCAAGTACTGTTTCTAGCCAGAATGCCCTTTACTTAATATTTTAAAACTAACAAAATGAAGAAGAGCAAGAGTAATTTATTATTTCTACATTGGCTTAAACATCCCTTCTAGCTGAGTGACTGAGATCTGCATTTTCTCTCATGGGAGCTGCTCATGATGTCACTGCACCAGAAGTCCCTGATGGTCTAACACAGTTACATGGAGATAATGTTTATTTGAGACACTGACGAACCTCCTTTTTTGTGTTACATTATGCTGTTTAATGATTAATACATGCATAGATGGTAAAAATTCTTAAGTCAGAGGTAAGCCCATACATTTTAGTTCATGCACTTTAATTACACTAATAAGTGTAATTTTCTCTTGAGAAAAGGAATCAATCAAACATCAACAGAAGGGTTAGAGTTCTACAAATTGATTAAAAGTTTTAACAAGCTTGTATTCAGCAAACTCAACAAAAATAGCCTACTAAACTATGGGAATCCATTTTACCAGTGCTTGAAATATCTGTAAAGCTTCATATATAGGATTTTCTCTTCTTTTTTTTTTTTTCAGAAGTACCTACTTTCATAAATTTTTGGCACCATAATTTCTCATTAAATATAACCAGCTAATATCACATCATGCTAAATTCCATCATGAAGGCTGAAAGCCTCTAAAAGCAGCACAGGAAAACCTGATGTCTGTCAGTTTCCCAGGAAATTCCTGTTAAATGGCAGAAATAATTCTGAGTGGTATGCTGAAACCCCCAAATCCTCATCAGACAGCAGATTAACTGCACAAGCTTTATCACATGCTAACAAAACAGTAAATAAAAGGATATAACCCAGTGGCTAGCATATGCTAAAACTGCCTTTGCTTTTATCATTATTTCTTTTATTCAGATTTAGCTTGGACACACCAATGCACATGTTCACTACCACTTTGTTCACAGCATCATTTTGCTCTGGAGACTTATTTGCCATCCATTCTTTAAAGAACTGGAAATCACACCCTGTGCTTAGAGCACAGCAACTTCTGATCTCAAAGGTGCGTTTGTAGAAGCTCATGAAGTTCCCAAATACAGAAGATTTGCTGTCCAAACGTTCTGAGAGCAAGGACCGTATCCAACTGGTTCATGCTCTGTCATGAATACACCCATGGAGTTCCCAAAATCTGAGGCTCATATTTCTTCAAAATAAAAATATAATTTTGTTAACAGTGGCCATTCTGTAGCTGCACTCTGAAGATAATAAAACATAAAAAAAATGTTTTCTATTCACTAAACAAGTTTGCCATTTGTTCTTATCCTAAAATCAAAACATAAACGCTGTTTTGTGAAAATTATTCTGACTCCAACTAAGAACAACCAAGAACACAACAAATCTTCCTCTCCTATTATGCAAATGTTCCACTGATTCCAGTCATGATGGTAGGGAATATGTCAGGATTATAAATTAACAACAGCTAAAAAGAAAATATCCTTTTGACATTAATTTGCATCTCAAGACAAGTAAAGAGACTTATTGCTACATTTTAATGAGCAAAATGTTACAAAAATCCTATTTATTCAAACATGGTTTAAATAAAATATTTTTAATATTATGTAAGTTTTCCCCCAAAGCTAGGGAGAAAAGTCTCTCCAGCACCACAGTAAACAGAAAGTAAAACATTTCTAACACTGCAACCAGATAACAGCACCCAAAGTAACATTTCATGTCATAATGATATAAAAGCCAAAGTTTCCTAAAAAAGTGTAGACTTGCATAATATTTTACTTGAATACTTTTAGAGGTTGATGTACAGCAGTAAAAGTTCAGAAAGACTGGTAAAATTCTCCCCCTGATAGCACCTAGATAAAGTAGAAAACCAAATCATCTACATAGGACAGTTCACTATTCAACATCCTGCAGGGACAGTTGTCCAAGTACTCCTGTACTTACTGCGCAAAAATGACACTCAGAAGAGAATGAAAAGAAGAATTTCAACAAAAATATCAAGTCGAAAAAAATTCTAAAATTTCTAAATGTCCAAAAACATGACCATAATGGTAAGAAGAGATAGAAACCAAGTATTTTCTATAGAAAACACCATAATAGAAACTATAAAATATACTGCATGAAGGAGTGTTTCTAAGATGCCATTAATGCATTCAAGAACTTTTACCTCTGAAACAGTTAAAAAAAAAAAGGAATAAAATAAATTTTACTTGGTACTAATATAGTAGGTATAGTAGGTTCCCCATGCTTTTTAGACACAGAACTGTGCTAGCTCATGTTACCCTTCTGCACAGCAGCCTTTACTAGAAGTAGTTTCAGAAACAAGACAGCAATGTCTATATTTCTCCTTCTGATCAAAAGAGAGCATGCCAGAGCAGGTGGACAAAATTAGGAATGCAGCTATTAGTTCAACAGCTCAGACTGTAAGAGGCCAGATGGTCCAGCTCCCTCTCTGACCTCTCTCTTGGCTTTATCCAGTTACCCTGGCCAGCACTCTCCCAGGCAAATCTCCTTTAGAAGGGGTGAGCCCTAAGCAGTGAGGACGTACCCCACACCATGACACTCTGCCTCAGGACCAAGGATAGGTTTTGACCCTCTTTTATTTATATACATAGATATAACAATTGAGAATATAGAAAAGAAGCAGTGTACATTTTGTGACCCTGTGTTGAACCTAATCTATTTCACTACATTCATGTTTCTGTGATGCAGCAGAAGATCTGAAAATAATCCAGACTGAAAACATCTGGAAAGATTTTTTTGTGCTTGTTTCAGATACAGAATTTGCTATAATGTCATATTTGCCAGGGTATTTATACATCTGAGTTCTCCTAAAAATACCAATAGCTCAAACAAGAAAAATGTAACATGGTTTCTTTTCAATTGCAATTGCTTAATTGTCTCCCATGTTTATAGCCACTTCTAAAGGTTCTACAGAAATTATGAGTTTCTGGGTATTTAGGAAAATTACCTGCATGGCAAATGCTAATTATTCTCTTTTAGATCAGAAGTTTTAAATAGGTGCACAGATTTCACATCTAAAATTTAAAACTTAGCTAGCAAGTTCTCAGCTAACAATAAATATTACAGTCTTCAAAGTCGCCATCCAAACTAGCCAACTGCAGTACATTTCAAACATTTTGACGGCAAACATTCAGTTTATTAAATACTACAAACTTTCAAAGACCTTTCCCAGCCTGGACAGTACTTAATTAATTTGAGCGCATTCAATTAATTAGAAGAGATCTTTCTTTCAAAGAGCAATAGAAACATAAGTAACTCCAAATGCAAAAAAACCCCAAAACATAAACTTAGGATTTTGTACTATAATTCCCTCATCCACTTGCACAGTTGTTTTTACACTAGCTCAATGAACACTAAATTTCTCTATAATTATTTCTTGGGGCGGAGGGGGGGGGGGGGGGTTACTGGGCCAAATCAGAAAGCTCATCCCTGGTGTCCTTACAGATGTGCCCATTACATTACTGCCCATTCCATGGTGCTGCTGTTGGTGAGAAGAAGGGCAGATCTGCCCCATGCCAGGAGGGGCTGTCCCTTGCATCCTGAGCAGACTGTCTCCCTGCTGCTCCATGGCACACCAGGGAAAGGGGACAACAGACTGTGCCAGAGGCAGAAGGAAGGTTTGATGCCCTCACGTTCAGGGGTAGCAGGGATAGCTGAGAGCACAGAAAACTCAGCAAACTCAGCTCCACGCTGATGCTGAGGCCTGCAAACACTTGCCAGCAGTGCCACAGCCACTCCACAGGGCAGAGACACCCATGTGGATGGGAAGAAATGGTGGGACTGGGATGCTCCCGATGGATTGTTCATGTCCTGTGGTCCCATCCAGCATCAGCCACCATTGCTTTCCCTTTGGCACCAGGCATCCAGCAAACAATAGGAGAGCCAAGAGCTGGAAGCTAAAATCTGTCTCTGCAGCCTGGAGATAGCAAAATGTTGTCAGGAGGTGGGAGCCAGCTGCAGCCTGTGCTGCATGGGAGAAGCACCCACCCCCTCTCACACCCCACATCCCCTTGGGCTGTGCTTGAACATAAAGTGCCTCACGTGTGTCATGGCTCTGCAGGGGCAAAGCAACCTCTCTGTAAAATGTCAGATTATCTCATATTTAATTTTTGAGAGAAAACCTATACTGAAAAAATTGATGGATTTTCATCTTCATTTTCATATTTTTGGTTTTTTGCAACTTGTTGCCCTGTCTGCAGCCTCTGTTGTTCTGCATCTTTCCTCACTTTGCCATTGATAAGGAAATCCTCACCAACAACAAAAAAAGGAAACTGGTATTCTCAGTCCAGATCAAAAAGTCTATTCTTCATCACTATTTTGTCCCCAAAAGATCACTCTCTTCTGTCTGATAATCCTACTAAAAAAGAAGTAGCATGGCAAAAAAAGTCAATTATGTTCTGTTTATATGGCTGTCTGGGGAAGAGAAGGATCAACATTGCATAAGTCAACACCACTACTTAATTTTAGTAGCCAAACAACTGCAGTACATACCCTCCTCCTCAGCTCCTGCTTTGAAACAATAATCACATTTGGAGGATCCCCAACAGCAGTGGCAGCCCCCCCAATATTTGTGAAGATTACTTCCGCAATCAGGACGTGCCTAGGATCAAGATTAAGTACTTCACAGAGCCTGCAGTGTAAAGATAATGAAATTAACTTCTTATCCAATGGATAAATTAACTTAAATATTAAAATGCACAAAAATTACAAAATGCAGTCATTTCACAGACGAATGGTAAGATTTTAAACACAATGTGTCAATAAATGCTCTGTTAAAGCATTTATTGTGCTAGAGTAACTATAACAATGTAAATGAAAATTTATAGATTTTCTTTACATTTAAAATGCAGTTATTAATGCCAACAAAATTGATGCATTTAATTAAAAGTAGTCAACTATTACAAGAATTGGACTTCACAGAAAATAGCATTTCAAATTTTCAGTGTGATACAGCTTCTGAAGCCATGGTCCTTAAGCTGCACTGACCTGTGGAAACCTATTCTGGTCAACCACATGCTCTGCACTCAGCAACAGTGATTAGCTTTCATATGGGAAGCAGTGGCAGAGGATTGTGCAGGCTGCCCATTAGCCATGAATCATCTATTAGAGACTTCAGCTTTCAGGCTAGGTTTATTCAGTTTATTCTGTTCCTATTTTCCTCCTCCTCTAAAGCTTGATCATGAGTACTTCTATCTGGGATGAAACAAGAGCAGAAAATACACATTCCTTATGGCTAAAAAATTCTCAAAATGCTTTTAGCAGTTAAAATATATTTAATACTTCTTTGGTGGGCTGATGCTTTGATAAGAAAAAGTAACTTGCTTCTTTAATAAGGAAGCACCTTAAAGTGCTCTGACAAACACAGGGGCTGACTCAGTAACCTCATGATCCGTTTGAACTGAGAGCCCACTTACACAGAGTAATCTTCGCACAGATTACTCCAACTCACAAATTACATTTACGCACACACCCGCGTAATCCGCTCTGTCCTGAAGTACAGGTTTGACTTTAAACTTGGGCTCTGCTACTAAAAGCTGAAAGTTAAAGTCACACCTAAGCACTTTGGAGTAAAAAACAACTGCTTTCCTCCTCACAACTTATCAAAAGGTTGCTCAAGAATGTAAAGATGGAGGCCACACTTAAATTATTGTCCCCTATATCTCATAGTAGATGGGGGAAAGAGTGTGCAGGAAGAATGCTTTCTGACTGCAATGCTCTCACACATTTCCCTGAAAGAAGGGTTGAAGTTCACTGTTTAGCCTAAGTCTGTGTTATTAAAACCTATATTTCAAAGAGAAAAGAGTATTGCAAAAAAGCTTAACCTGATTCACTTACGCTATCACCAAGAGTGTCAATTTAAAACTCAGAAAAAACACTCTCAGATGGCATATATGTCAGTACATAAAAACTCTGGAAAATAATAACTGTGCAAAAAATACACTATTTCCTCAGCAGCATGAAATCGTTCAGTTAAAGGGTACTTTGTAGTACTACTGGTCCAAATGTATCAATTGTGGTACAAGAACACAAATGTACGTGCAATTTTGACTCCATTGCTCCTTGATTTCCCAGTATTTCAAAATATAAGCTAAACTTTTCTTTAGTGATTCTTTCTTTTTGATGGGCCTAGTGGTATTTTAAAAAGAGAACTCTAAAGTAAGAAAAGGCTAAGCCCAAAGTGTAAATCCATCAGAACATCTTAGCTAGATGGCAGGATCACAGTTCCTCAGTTTACTTATCCTGGTTATATAATTCCTCATGTGTTAAAACATTAGCCTTTTCTACTTCTCAATAACAAAGTATCTTGAAAATAAGCAACAGCCAAAAGGAGGTAGTTATTAATCTTTTTAGCAGGTTACTACAAAATGCAGAGTGAAACAAGTATCAAGTTTTAGGCCTTATCATAGGAAATATAAACCCTAATGTTCTCAGAGTCAGTACGATTTTCTGCAAGCTTTATCTCCATGGCAATGGAGACTGCACAGTGCAACACAGTGAAGCTGTAGACAATGGCAGTAAGATAAAAAAGAAAATGACCCCCAGCATGAAGCTTTTTGAAGTAGGCAATTATTTGGTTTTAGTAGGGAAGATAAAATTTTATTTTAGTTTTGATAGTCATTCAAATACAAATGTTTCCCACATACTGAGCTTCCCTTTCTTCAGTGTTACAGGCTCATTTAGTATAAAACAAAAGGACTTAGTATATATTTAGTACAAAAGTCCATTACTTAAAGGTGGCTACAAAGGCAGAGGCTCTCCCTTCAGAAGGACCCACATGGAGAAGACAAGAGGCAACAAGTACAAGGGAGAGATTTCATCTCAATATAAGAAAAACAATTTATGGTGAAAACAGTTAACCACTGGAAAAATCTCCCCAGGGATGTGGTAGTTTTCAAGATGTAATTGAAGAGGGTGCCAGATAATCTCATCTAGCTTTCCTTTCCCATGAAATGTTGGAACAGATGGCCTTTTGAGGTCCCTTCAACCTGGGCTATTCTGGTATTCTTTGAGAACAGAATAAATGTTACCGTAGTTCTGACTGTGAAAAGCTTTTTATGCTACATTGACTTCTGGATTTCAGTCAATTCCCAAATTATATTTATCCAAAATATTCTGTAACACGGCTAAAGAAAACTTGGTGTTTAATAGCTCTAGTGCTGCTTATTGCTAGAAATGCAATTATTGATTAGGGTACGACAAAGCCATCTCTTTAAAATATAATCGGACAGAAGACAAATGGAGCTTTCATTCACCAGCTGTTTCCAGTCTAGAATAAATTTCACTTGCAAAATTGTTTTTTCCTGCTTTACACTGCATTTTAAAGAGGAGGCATATCTTAATAGAATTTTGTGTACTTTAGTGTGATAATGACTGCAAGCATTACATGTCTCAGGATCATTTCTAAACTACACTAGAACTTTCCAAAACTAAACTGGATTAAACAGATTTGCCTGACCAGACATAGGTTAAATTCAGGTTAAAGAGTAATTTATAATCCCACACTGATTAAATGTAGTTGCATATAACATGTTATTAATTTACAGAAATCTGAAGTAATTAAATTCATGGTTGTCTGCTCAAAGTTCCAAATATCTAATTTCAAACTGTGCAATTAGCCAGTAGCCATCTCAAAGACATATTCACCAACAGGAATAAAATTCAGATTTTCATATTCAAGAAAAAGCTGTTAGATTAAATATGGACTTTTTAAAAATTTATTTGTCACTAATATTAGAAGGGATAACAACTTCACTAAAACATAAATTACTATCTAAAATTGTATATAAATATCAGCCAGCAAAGAATAAAGCAGCTTTAATTTAAAAATTCTGCCTGATTTACAGGAAAAAAAAATTCAGCTATTAGGGATCATTTGGTGCAATATGCTATTGCTGTGGAAATATGAATACAAACTAGAACAGTTAGCTGACAAGGCAGTGTTCACAGGTTTCAGATATGTTCTCAATATTAATGCAAGGCAAAAGAAAATCCATTCTTCTGAAAGTGCTAGCTTTTTATTCTACTACAATAAGAGTATTTGAAGTTCTAATTTCCATTTAAATTATTAAGAAAACCTCCAAACAAATATTTTGCTGACATGTCTACTACTGCTTGCTGGCTATAAAAGACCAAGTCCAAATCCATAACAATAAAATACCTTATGGTTACTGGAGTAAAGAGCAGCATAGTGGTAACATTGTCCAAAAATGCCGAAAGAATTGCAGCAATAAGGCACAGGAGTGTAATCATGGCCCACACCTTGCCTCGAGAGAATCGATAAGCCTAGGAAAAACAAACAGAAGCAAAATTAATGGGCTGCATCACTCCAGCTTAGGTTTCAAAAAATTGTAGATAAAGCAACTTGATCAAAGTTGAGAAACAATGAGCTCAGAGCATTTACTATTCCTTTACTATTACTCCAACAGTGCCCGCTCCAATACTAAATAATTTGGCAAGAAAATAATTCATGGAAGTGGGCGGGCAAACAATCCCATCATGCAAACAAAGAAACAAGTCTGAAGAAACACCACGCTCTGCTGCCAGTCATAAAGGGGGTCTGTGGCAGGAGAAGGGCTGTGCCTCCATCTTCTGCCTGCATGCCCAGGTGGACTAACAGGGTTTAGACCTCCCTTCCTCTCCACACCTGGGACACATTTCTCATCCTCAGAGCAGCACTGCTGGAGTGAGTCCAGAGGAGGGCCACAAACATGATCAAAACACTGGAGCACCTCTCCTACGAGAACAGGCTGGAAGAGATCTGCGTTATTCAGCCTGGCAAAGAGAAGGCTCTGGGGTCGCCTTACAGCACCTAAAGAGGGGCAATAAGACAGCTAGGGGGGAGACTCTGGGCAAGGGTATGTAGTGATAAGACAAGAGGGATTTGCCTTAAACAGAGAGAGTAGGCTTAGATTAGGTATTAGTTAGAAATTCTTTACTGTGAGGATGGTGAGACTACAACAGGTTACCCAGAGAAGCTTTGGATGTCCCATCCCTGGAAGTGTTTAAGTCCAGGCTGGATGGGGTTTTAAGAAACCTGCTCTAGGTTAAAGTGTCCTTGCCCATGGCAGGGGGATTGGAACAAGGTTATTAAGGTTTCTTCCAATCCAAACTGTTCTCCAATTCTATGGTTGTGTTTCTGTGTATTACACTTTTCATGTAAACTTTTCTTCTGCTACTGTGCAAAGGTCTGTGGCCACTTTTCATATGTGGTCATACAGTTAATGATAGTTCTCCGCCCCACTGCCAGGCCTAAATAAAGAGTTCAGCTACAGCAGAACTGCAGTCCTGGGGAAATCAGCGAAATATCCAGCTTAATAGTGTCCAAATGCTTGTGTACCTTACTGGGGACCTTTAACATTCTCCTGTAGAAACAGAATTGCATTAAGGACTTCCTTTCATCTGAAAGGATTTTTCCAGTCTTACAACATGACCACTGTCATTTCTAATATGATAAGTATATGCTGACCTTAGAAGGGTTCTTCAAAGATCGTGCTTGGTGTGACAGATTTTAATAAATGCTAACTTGATAAACCTAGTACCAAATAAACCCACCTTTACTGCACAGTAATCAAAGAATCCAGTCTCTGAAAATATGGCCACCAAAACCATCTGCCAAAAGATGAGGGAAAATATAATCACTTGGAACTGATATATAAAAGTAATTGAATTATTACTCAAAATTAAAGTAAAGCAGTTTGTGATACTGACAAATAGACTTCTTATCTGACACAACTTTGAGAATCTAATCACCCTTATATTAGAATATCCACTACAGCTGTCATATATCTCTAGTTAATACATCATATGGTGAAATATACTTCTCAACATAAGCAGTCTGTAAATGTCATATGAGTCTAGTTGAATTTTATTTGTAGTGACTCAGTGGGCATCATACATTAAGTACTCAAAGTATCTCCCTTATATCATTAATCAAGAAGAACTAATAAGTGTGTTTGCTCTCTGCATTAATACTCTACAGAGCACAGAAGATAATGGCTTCAAGAAATGCTTGCATTTTCCCACATCTGGGAGGTCTCCTGTCCTTCTGTTTTCACTTTAAACAGATATTTTTTTTGCTTTTCTTTTCCATGGGCAATGCAAGGAGCAAGGAGCAGCGACAGGAAATAAGAAAAGCTCAGAATGGAAACAGATAATTGTAATTTTGTCTCTGTATATTGTATATTTTGTGTTAGAGTCTAATAGCACTTGGACAATGCTTTTTACCACAAATAGCTCCAGGCAAAGTGATTAAAATAATATATGATTAAAATCTCATCAGATATTACTTATCCATTTCTGGCTTGCTTTTTTTGTAGCTTCAGACAAAACAGTAAGACAGGAAACAACTCTTCCAGCAGAGTGTGTTTGAGGAATGCTTTGAATAAACAAAATTAAAAAGAAAAATGAGAGTGATAATACTTGGCCCTTAAACAGGTCTTTCTGTTTATAAATCCCAAGGATGTTTTTAGCATGTTGTCAATACAATTTCACAGATTAAAAAAAAATAGTAAAGGATCAACATTTCAAAAGACTCTTTCAGAGGTCTGATCCTCATCCTTTTTGGAAAATTCCTTAAGACACAAATGTTTGTCATAAGTTGTCTGAGTAAAGTACAATTAAGAAAGTGTCCAAAAGGAAACATCTCTGCACTGAATGTGATTATTTTGGCACATTTAGAGCAAAAGATACATTTTAGTTACCATTCCAAACAATAATGCCAGTGTCTCATAGTCAATCCACTCCACCACTTTGACCATACTTGGCCTCTGCAATCAAAAAATACAATTACAAGTGAATGCCACCTAACTTGTGATTAGCTATGACTTATAAACTCCACTTAATTGATGAACCATTTAAATAAATGTGATGAAAATTAATAAGTGTTCCTACAAGCTGCATAAAAGTGACTCTTTATTATTGCCATTACTACTATTATTATTATTACTAATTCAAAGTACTGCTGGCATCATAAGTCCATCATTATTAGGCTATTGGTTGGTCTAGTTGTTCCTTACTTAACATTACAGAAATAAAAGATAACCAAATTACATGGTACACTGCAGTTTCCTTTTTGGTAAAAGAACAAAAGCATACCACTTCACCTGTGAACAAACTGGAGGGCATTAAAGGGAACATAGTAATGATGTGGTTATGAGAACAACTGAGAAAATCAGTCTGATGTTTGACTATATATCAAGGAAGAGTAAGCAGCAGGTGAAACAAAAGGGTTGGAACATGCAGGCATGAGATGTAATTATTTAGGGTAGTATAAAGTGTATTTCCATTTAGGTTTGCTTGGTAGCCTAACATTACTGAAAATAACAGTGTTAAGCTAACTGGATTAAGCTGAAAATGGTTGGAGTCAGCTTCCTGCAAATCAGAATAAAACAGCATCAACTGACGTTTTGGTACTCCCCTTGTCTACACATTAGTCTGACCTCTTTTCCCACCCCAGTTTCTGTCCTACCATTTCTCTTTCTTAAAAAGCACTGCTTTGCCACGTGCTCAGTAAGAACTGGGCAAACATGGAGGTTAATGATACCTGATACCACAGCCAGAGACAAAGGGAGCGCTTAGAGTTTGATAACTTACCTCCCCAACAATAGCTAAGGCGGCTAAAGCGGCCAAAGCGCCCAGCATGGCTGCAAGGGTCCTGTGAACAATCTGCAACAAAGGGTAAGAATTGACCACAGACTCCTCCAAGCATCTCCTTACTATTAAAAAAGAGGTGGGGAAAGGATAAAACCTCATGTACACAATTCTTTTCTTGGCTTGCTTGAGGGTTTTTTCTGACTAGAGGATGGTTAATTACTTTGTTATTAAAAAAAAAAAAAAAAAAAAAAACAGCCCACAAACAAAACCAAAAACCAAATAAAACAAAATTAAGAAATCACGCAACTAAAGCCTTGCCTGTGCAAATGCTGCTAGGAAGTCTCATCTCTAATAGCCAGGTAGAGATGAGACTTCAGCACCAGTTTCTTACATCTGCCAGTAGGTGACCCAAGAAGGAAAGTAATTCACCTTCCCTAACTTAAGGATCAAAAAGCCTTGTCCTGTTGGCTTCCCTTCACCTCCCATGGAAAGAAGATGCATGCCCACAAGGTGATCCATCTCATTCTTAGTAGGGGCTTGCTCAGCAAGTGTGCCTTGAAAATATGCTTTATTTCTCCAAGAACTCATTTGTAGTTATTTAATCCCCTATGTCTGGAAGATCATAGATTGTGTAAAATAACTCGGCTAAAGTAAGCATGTAATTAATGAAAATCACGCTACAAAAGACTGAATCTAATTACCAGCTTTCACTATTAATGTGTTTAAATATTTTTCCAACACAAGTTAAAATTATTGCTGAGAAAGAAATAAGAGTCTAGAAATATTTCATTTGCCTCTAATTTCATAATGAATATTTTGCTGATAAAAAACAATAGGATGAGAGCATCTCAAGGCTCTCCTCCATGTTTGTAAAGGAAAAGCAAAGAAGGAAAGATTTGGCTTTGTTTTTTCTCCTTGATAATAAATTTTTAATGGAAATGGTAAAGAACCACACAATTTATCAAATTACTAGAAAAGGAAATATATAAATTACTAACTCAAGAGTAAAAAATTCATCTGTCTTATTCCCCTGTTTTCCTTAAAAATGCACTGAAGAGGAACCTATTCATGGTTACAAAGCAGGAGATCAGACCAAGATTTTTAAGCCCTAATGACCTACTGGTTTAGAGCACAGATTTCAGCTCCCACCAGCTCCTACAGAAGTGTGTGTGATAATCCACTGGCTCATTTTTGATTTCCCGTTTCAGTGCATTGACACGTAAGCACACATATGGCCCTTCTGATTCTGCAAAGGTGGGGAGCATTTGATAACATTCCACAGCTCTTCTGGCTGGAAAGCAGGTACAGCAATTACACCTTACAGTTCTCTCCAATAATGGATGCCAAGCAAAGCTGTCCATCAGGGAAGGGGCTCAGCTTCTTAGCAGAGCAATGCCCAAATGTAGGCTACAGGGAAATCCTCAGCTGTCCTCAAACTGAAGGTTTTCTCCTCATGCAATCCCCACCCATGTTAGATGGCTCTTTTACAGTTCTCAGAAAGATATCTTAGGTTTTCTGAGATTTGTTAAGCTAGAGATTTTTTGCATATTTCCACATAAGCACTTTTGCTGTTACTGTTGTATGCTTAATTGCTCGCATTGAGTTGACTGCATTTTCAGTTTCCAAGAGTTTGCTGTCACCTATGGGTGAAGTTGGCTTTAATTTATGCAGAAAGAAACTGAACAAATTAAGCCATCTGCCAGTTCCTTCATTTCAGTGGTTTTTCAAGAAGGATATACAAAGGTATATCCTGAAGAATGAACAAGGTGCAAAACTTTATTACAAAAAACTTAGTAAATGTACAACTCTCCATTCCAGCAAACTATCAAATGAAAGCCATAAAGTAATGCAAATCCTAGAAAGAACACTTATGTAAACTCTGAGACATGTAAATATTCAACATTTGATGTTTAGGAAGCTTAAGGAAGAAATAGATTACTCTCTTTAATTCTCTTTTCACAGAAAATAAACCCCAAACAAATAATGTATTTGAACAGGTATTTTTGAAAACTTACAAATATAGAAGGTAGGAGGCGCAGGTTACACGTTCTGACATTCTTTGAACCACAATTCCATCTAATACACATTTGGAGGGCTTTATATCAAGCAAAATTCCATTATTATTCTTTTGAAAAAACCACAGACAAGCAAACCCTTTTGAAGATTGGCAGGAGGATGAGTATCTTTTCAGGATGATTCTTGGAGTGTATCCATAAACAACAGCTCAGGTACAGAATTGAAAGAATTTAGAAATAAATTAAGACAGAGACTTAATCCCAGGAAAGCTGAGAGATTTAGTGGACTTCTGAATCTAAAGACATTTTTAAAGGTTAAGTGAGAAATCACCTGTATTCATCTGATTGTTCTCTCACCTGAGAAAAGGCATACCCTCGTGCAATGACCACGGAGATGAGAAAGACAGGACTGATGAGGAGGAAGATACAAAGCTTTTAGCGTATCAGTTTGTATGCTAGAGCGCCTCACCTCCCATTCCAACTGCAAACCTTATAAACTCTTTGCAAAAAGGGCATCCACAATCACCACCACCTTTACTTTTGTCTGAAGAATACCTAGCAGTGCTGACCTACTGCAACAGCAAAGGATAGGGCTCTTGCCTTTTTCAAAGGGACAGTAACACCAATGCAAAGTGCTACTGAAAACAATGCAGTCCAGATTTCACTCTTTACAAAGCAGGATTCAGTTTAGAGCTCACTAATACAGGACGTTACAAGGCTAAGAGATGAAGAAATTAAAAAAAAAAAAGGGAATGGATATTTACAGTATTTAATATAAAAAATTAAAATACACAAAGCTACAACAGTGAAACTGTCAACAAGGTGTGTTGATAGCAACCTCATAGAGTCAGCCAGAATAAGCAAAGACTAGGAACGGCTACTATAGCAATTTTGTTTCATAATTCTCTGTAGAAAGTTTGTCTCATGATTGCCTGCTGTGTGATAAACATGATGTGCTGAATGCTGATTCTAATAGTTTCCATATTCTTAATTCAGTTCATTTTAAAGTAAGACATTAAAGCTACCCAAATAATTTATGCCACAAGTCTTTTTGCTTGGTATTAATTAACAATATACAGTTGCAGAGCTATAATGCAAATTGGATTTAGAAAGCCTAGACCTTTCCCAGATTTAAATTTCTTTACCTATTTGAAAGTGCTTTTGAGTTTTTGCACTGAGTTCATCAAACCATTTGGTAGACTGCAACAGCATCATTATGAAGATTATTCTGAATTCCAAACACTAAATCTTGTACGGTGTTCCAGGAGGCAAAAGAAAATATTTAGAAGCCATTTGAGTGACAATCTGGGTGCTATTTCAGAGCATATCTTTCCCAGCTGAAATCTGGGACACATGCATTATTATAATGCATTTCTGAAGATATTTGGTAAATGATATATCATACCAAGCATTTTATTTCCAGAAGTCCTTTGTTTTAAGTCATAAATAGCAGTTGAAATATAAGTGTCAATGATTTTAATGTAAAGTTTCAAACACAACCCATATTCATTTCTTATCCATTTTGTCTCCAGTGAAGCCTGTTTTATTGAACTTCTTATTTTACTGGTAAATTAATTTACATTTGATAGAGTGGCAACACTGCTGCATTTCAAAAAGTTATTACCAAACCTATATCCACATATGAGTTTTATGTATTTTTCACCTACCTTCAGAATAGCTGAGATCTTCCTTATAAAATCAACAGCCAAATTTGTCTTAGACTTTATAAAGTCTCTAGTTTATTTCTTTATTCTCAGGCGACAAGAAGGGAGAGAAATATAATTTAAATATATAATTTACCTTAGGATAGCTTTTTTTCTGACTTTATGTTTTGTATCTATTCCTTTTTATGTTTTAATAAGGATTGATTTGGTTAAAATAAAACATCCTCAGCAGTGGAAGAGGTTTTTTTTTCCACAGTTTTTCCTAAAGATAATAAAGACACTATTAGCCTGAGCACCTCTGAAAATGTGCTCCTCAGTCACATCCCTTGATAGAGGTATCTTATAATTTGCTGTCACGTATTTTACAAATTTTGGTGGCCTTCTATTCCTGGACTGTTCCAGTTGTTTTAGCAGGATACAGATGAAACTTCAGTCTTTCATGGGTACACATATTTGATTCACGCTTAAGCGGATCAAAAGAAGTGGATCCAAAAACCCCACATTTTGGAAGATTAATGCAGAAGTCTATCACTTACATCAGAAGCTGTAATCAAAAATGGAAATTGCAGAAAAACAATGGTAATTTAGCTTTAAAATTTAGGTAATGTTTCCTAACTGTCAAGCAACATGACTAAAAATTTGGGCTTAAGATAGAAAACAAGGGTAAAAAAAGCCTTGAAATACTTTGAACTCTGCCTTGCTGTAGATCCACTTCAAAGCTGAATGGCACCAAATTCTTAATCCATGGAAATTTTCTTTATTTCTGGCAAATTTTAAAATTTGGATTCAACAAAGCAACAGACTAGAAATATAGGATATAGTCAGATAGAAAGGAGTTAGAGTAGAGGAAAAAGAAAGTTTGTGATGCCAGACATATTTATTTGATTTTCCACATGCTCACCTCTGGTAAAGAGACTGACCAGTACCAGTTAGTGAAAGCATAGTAGCAAATCTCCCCTTCAGCTGGTGATGGCAGCTAATGTTTTAGCTGTCCTCACCCTCCTGTCCCCAGTTTGCTCCCTACACAAGCTCTTCAGAAGCAGCTCTGCAGCTCCTTCAGCCTTGGGGTACTGTGTCCAGTGCATGGGAACCCCTCACAGAGGATGTGCTCAACAGCTTGTGCAAAATGAATGATAATAGAAAATTAATTGCCTTAGAATTACCTAGTTAGGGCAAAATTTTAATGGAGCAAAAGGGAGCTGCTTCACATAGCTTAGAAAGCATGACATGCTGGTGCGGTGTGCAGGGATGGGCTAAAGCAACACTTGAGGTAAGCATGTAAGGTACACTGGTGAAAGATGATGTGCATCAAGAATCCCAAAGTGACTCCAAGCATCACAAAAATCCATGACAGCAAGAACAGCTATTGATATCTTTGTCTGAAGATTAGGACACAATCTAGATATATTCTATACATGCAGGCATGAATCGTAAGATAACACTTTACACTAGGTTAAATATTTAGAAAATCTAATAATGAATCTCATTTTTATAAGTCAAAATATGTCAAAACTGCATCACTGTACATAAGTATGTCTTGCAAGGGAAAAAAAATCCTGGACCAAAAGTTTACTCATTTTTACATTAAACCTATGGTGAATCAATATTATAGTACTGCCATTTGCATGAAATATGTGACCAAGACCAGTTAAGAGAAATCTGGAGAAATCTGTGGATTTGTAAACATTATCATATCTTAGTACTAACATACATTCTTATTAATTCTTTGCATAATAAATATTTATCCCTGTAACTGTGAAAATAATATTCCATATATATTCATTTATATTCAATAAGCTCTTTTTAAAGACAAATACCCAACCTTAAATTATTACTTTTAAATGGAAACATTAGATTCTGTAGCAAATTTTGTAATTTCTGAACATCTATTCAACCCTGAGGAAAGAAAGCACCCATCTATGACATTCTGCTATAATAACTATTTCTGCTTAGATAGTGTGCCAAATTTCTTGTTCTGATTTAATGTCAGTGGAGGAAGTCGTGGTGTAAACAACCCTGCCTTAGGGGAAGTCATGGAAGGCAACAGTTTGTCACTCCCTAATACAATGCCACACAATATAAACCTATACAAGATGATTATCCTAAATAAAAAGTGATTAAAAGTAATACTATATGGTCTCCAAGAAAATGTCTGTATTAGCTCACTTTTATCCCTATGATATGTGTGCTGGGTTTTGCTGGGGTAGAGCTAATTTTCTTCACAGGAGCTGGAAGAGGGCTGTATTGTGGATATGTGTTGAACATAGGGTTGGTAATGTAGAGATGCTTTTGTCATTGCTGAGCAGGGCTTACACAGAGCCAAAGCCTTTTCTGTTTTCCCTACTGCCTGCTGATGAGCAGACTATGGATGCATGGGAGATTGTGAGCCAGGACAGCTGACCCAACAGACCAAAGGGATATTCCAGACTATATGACATCATGATCAGTATATAAAAAGAGAGGAGAAGAAGGAGGAAGGAGGGGCATTTGGAGCGGTGGTGTTTGCCTTCCCAAGTTCTGTGTGATGGGGCCCTGCACTCCTGGAGATGGCTGAATGCCTTCCTGCCCTTGGGAAGAAGTGAAGTTATTCCTTGTTTTTCTTTGGTTGCATGCAGCTTCCACTTTCCTTATTAAACTGTCTTTATCACAATCCATGAGTTTTCTAGCTTTTGTCCTTTCAAATTTTTCTCTGATCCCTCTGGTGGGGGATTGAATGAGCAGTTTCCTGGGGCTTGGATGCTGTCTGGGGTTAAACTACAGCAGCACATTAACTAGAACAAGTTAAGAAATACAAGGTAAGGATATCTTATAATTCTTGTCTAGGATAGGCAGTCCTAAAATCCTGTGATTAAGTAATTGCATTAAGCTGACATCAATTTTTTCTATACATAAAACAATGCAGAGAGACAATCAGGGAGAGAGACAGGAAAAGAGATTTAAGAAATCAAATTATTTCCTGTGAATAAATTACCAGATTAATTCATTCCCCTCTTCTATATCGAAAATCTGTAGGCTGATTCTAGATTCTGCAGAGATATTTGTTACTCCAAAGATCTGTTAAAGGCTTTGAATGAACACAATTTACAATCTTTTCAGAGTCTATGAGTTTTCTTCCTCAGCTATATCACTGTTTGCTGTTTGTAGAGAAAACTGAATGACTAAAGCTTCATGCTGATATGGAACATTGGATTAACTGGTTCAAAGAGATCCTTGAATGATGCAAACAAAAATATACCCTTGATGCATGAGATGAAACAAACTATTGAATTTTCATGCCTTGAAAACTTGAGGAAAAAGTAAAGCTGGAGAAAAGAACATGGAACTAGGAAGGAACGGGGGAAGTATCATTTGTGCAGATGATGGACAGAGGACACAGATGAGGGTGTAATCCTATGAGATGAGGGTTGAAATTACTGCTAAATTGAATTTTGTCTTGAAATAACCTCTCACCTCAGAATATTAAGGTAAAGAGGGATAAAAAGGTAATATTTCTATCAGAAATAGCTAGCTAATATTTCTATCAGAGTCATACAAAAAAGAAGTTTGCCATACCTATATCACTACAGTCGTAAGTGGATGTTTTCCAGACTCTACATGTTGGAACAGTTTTGATGTTAAGAAAATCTGTTTTATGTATCTCCAGAAAACTCCAGAAGGTAGTATCCAGTAACATCTGATAGCTTGATAGCCCCTCTGAGTCAAATTTTAAAAGCAAATCTGTACTTGATATGAATTTCAGGATTTTGTCTTGTGGACAGACACACAGAGAAATTAACAAACTCATGTTCTGTAAATCAGGGCCTTGAGTCCAGTCACATTAATAGATAGGTGAGCCCTGCAGAAAGAGAGGATAGTGATCATTTTTATGTGCCAAGGCACTCATTCCTGTAATATTTTAGCTACATAAAACATGTTCTACATGACTTAAGTAAAGACATCTGGTCACAAGCCAGTAAAGAACCCAGAAGAAAATAAATCAAACTGCTTCTGTGGACCAACATGATCAAGGCCATTGTTTACCCACAGGCTGGCCTAGGAACAAGCTTTTGGTCTTGCAAGGGTCAATCCAGTTCTCCAGCACCTACCTCAGCAGGCTTTGCTGACTCCATCCCCTCCAGGCACTTTGATAGTATTCCCATTGCACACCCTCATTCTTTGTGTCCTAAAGACACTTGTGAGGACTGAGAGATGCTCAATTACATTTACAGTTTCAGAACATTTTCTGAAACTGAAGAAGATGCCACCATTTGTATTTTCCCAGTTGTCTCAGTTATCTCTATTCTTGAGATTAAGACTGGGAATCTCTAGGAAACAAATGACATGAACCAAATAATGAAATTTTACCTTCCCAATCTGAATCTTTGTCAGCCTTCCTAAAATAGTAAGTTAATAAACCATACAGAAAGACAGCCATGCAGTATGAACAGTAGAGCTGGCTGCAGTTCTTGCATTACCTTTACAGGGAACTTTCTGCTCTAGCTAGCAGTTTCTCTGAAGAGTCTTTCATCCTTGACATCTCCTGTCTTTTTTCACTCCACTTTTATGCTCTGAATTTTTTTCCTCTTTAAATCATGTCATCACAGCTCCCTTCAAGCCTGCCCCCTACACTTTCAGATTTTCTTTCACTTTTGCCTTTGCTCTTGCTGAAGGAAGACACCATCTGAGGCCCCAGGAAGAGCTGAGTGATTCTCATCCCTATTTGTGTGCATTAGAGGAGTTCTAACTTGTTAAAATTTTAAGACTTCATGGCTCTCTACCCCTCTGGTTGCCGTAGGCAGGTAGAAGCTGAATGGCAGCATTCAATTAAGCTAATTTAATGTTCTGTTCCCTCGCTCAAACAGAAAGGAAACACACCAATCCACAAAAAAAAAAAATAGTATGCAAGGCAGGGCAAAACATTTGTATTTCCAGTCTTTCACAAATTGAACAAAATACAGTTCAAAATTAGTTTTAAAAAGCACAGAAATTAGCAAACAGCCATTTGGAAATTAGGTTTTGCATTTAGTGTTGAAAATATGACTGGTATTATTTCAAAAAATGGCATTCTGTGAAAAGAGAAGCCTGACAACACCTTTCAAAGAGGACAAGCCTATCTGGTCCTTAGAATAGTGAGCAGCGCCATCCAGTGGCAATTTTTTTCCTATTTCATTCTTAATTAAAGACAGTTTACATGCTGCTGAAGTACCATAGCGCCCAAAAGGAGTGTTTTCTTTAAAATACACATATTCAGAGCACAGCCAGACTTCTACCAAGATAGATCTAACAATTAGGCAGGCAATAGTCAGTGTAAAATCAATATTCATATTGGATTAATAATACAGAATTGTTATTATAACAGATCAAGCTGTGATCCAGCTGGGGATTTTGCTCGCTGTTATATTGCATTTTTGTTTTAATTGAAACCCATCCCTTCCTCGTCTTACAGAATTTTTCTTCCTTTAAGCTTTCTTCCCTTTGCTCTAGCTGGGGCAGGTAAAAATGACTAGTTTATCTTACTTGTGCTGGCTTTGTCCTTTTAGACCCTCCTTATTGTTGGCAGTGGCTCTACTCTAAACAAGCAATAGAAATCCTGGCACCCTGGGGGTACTGATAAAATCCTCCTCACAAGGAGCAACTTGCAATGCTCCTGCACACCAACTTGAAAGTAATTCTGAGCTTCTCAAAATGTACTGAGATCAAAATACACAGAGGTCACAACCTACTCCTCAGTTAGGGAAAGGCATTAGGGAATTGTCTGTACTGCTTAACTGGTAGCTCAGTAGCAGGCTGTTCTCTCTGAAAGAATATATAGGGTACCACTTGTTGAATACTTCTCTCTGGGAGACAGGATAGATGGATCTGTCCTGTGTCTGGATCTCCTTGTTCAATCCAGTCATCCAGCATCTACCTCAGCAAGATTTTCTGCACACCCTCAGTTTATGTCCTAAAACCAGTTCTCATGGGGATGGCAAGAGTGCCCTCATCCAAGTACCCACTTTTGGCTGGGGAGGTATGGGGGGAGACAGACTTTTAAATGCTAAAGGTGCTTTAGAGTTATGGGGACTCCAAAAAAGACTCAAAACCATTTGTTGCCCAGGGCAGATGCGGTTAGACTGCTCCAGAGGAAGCTCAATTTCTATTAATTTAAGTTTTACTACTGGATTTTATGTTTAGGTTTCATTACCCTGATTTAGGTTCTGTACAACTCTCAGAGTGCCAGCATTTAAAACTTCTGGGTTCTTTTACTCCCTACCATCCCCCGACAGTGGGGCAGATAAGAGGAAACATTTATTCTTGCCCAGGGAGGTATGCCTTGGACTCATTAAAGAGAGTAGAAGGTTTGTTCTGACAATCTGTCCCTAATTTTCTGGCAACCCTACAGTACTGTTTTAATTCCTCTTCACAATTTTTTTAATCCTAAAACAAATAAAATCCATAGCAGCAGGAATATATTCTCTCTGACAAAAGGCCAGGGTGTGCATCAGCTATTATTTCCTTTTTCACATGGTCTTTTCCAATAACTGCTGTGGATTTTCTTCTGTTCCTTTGCTACCAATCCTTTGGGAGGACATATGTGGAGGTGGGAACATTCTAATCCACACTCTTCTCAGTTTGTATCTAAAGACAGATCAATACAAGAATGGGTGGGAAGTCAGAAGCCATGCTGACTAAGCTGATCACTTCTGTGATCAGTCACATTTTCTGTTACTTTCCTTATCAGAAAAAATATCCCTTAAGATTAGCCTATTTCTATCACTTAATGTTATGCTTCATAATAGCCAAGGACTGTTTCTTCTCTTTTCCTATTCCCTCTCTAAAGCATAATTTTTTGATAAAAAATCTGGACTGTGTGAGTGTACACTGCAGTAATAACCCCTTATTCCAGTTGTAAAAATGTTTCCTGCCAGTAAACACTGGTTCAACCAGCCTGCAATGACAGAAAAATGGTCAGACTAAAATCACATAAAATTTTAGTTCTCTGGAACTAATTTCTGCTTGTTAGATGCTATTAAAATCTTTCTGATATGAGTTAAAGAAATTAAGCTTAGGAGATGTTTATTCATAATTTAAGTTAGTTGATAATACAAAAGTAATATGTAGAGAAAGTGACACATTCCATTTCCATTAAAGTAATTTAAATTGTGATTATAAGCCCATACTTCTTGTTAGTAAGAAACTAAAGCTTTTAAGGCCAGATCTTGCACTTTCAAGTATTTGTGTTTTAAGAATACAGATATGTAAATGTCATTCAAGATGCCAGATCATTAAAATGCCACTTAAAAGATCCTAGCAAGATCTTTCTTAGTGCTAATTGCAAGATAGGGTGTGAAGCTAAATAACATCATTTGTGATAAGTCATATGGAGACTCTCATAGAATCTCTGATACTTGTTTTTCTGCTATTTTTATACACTCTTCTGCTATTTGATATGCTATTGGTATCTTATATTTTCTTCAATTTTTTTTAAATTAACTTTATAAAATAAGTGCTATTTTGCCTTTTCTCCTGATTAAATGCAATGTTTTACAAAATAACTTTTAAAAGGCAATTACTTTCACATTTGCTTCTGCTCATTCAAGTATCATAAACAGCTAACGCTGCATGTTAACACACAACACAAAACAAATATATTATTAGGGGAAAGTGTTGGACAAGGGCACACATTAATTCATTTCAATTAATGAGCTCTATCCTTTAATAATTGATGTCTAGCATTCCTCCTTGCATATTTCTAATTAATGCAGCTTCAACATAGCTGCAAATATGCAGTTAATAATTACAAATAAGAGCTTTTTAATAATTACAAATAAGAGCTTTTTTGCATACCAGCAAAACTTTAATATTTTAACAGATATTTTAAGATACAGATGGGCAGATTGATTTCTCTTTAGCATAACCAGTGTACTATCCCATTTTGTCTAGACAAAAACAGGGAGAAGGTAGAAAGCAAAGGTATCTAACTGTATATATCTGATATCTAACTAATCTGTCTAACTGATAGCTTACAATGAGATTTTATCTGCACTACTTTTCCTTGACCATGTCTTATGGCTAGAAATGATACATCGTTCAGTTAATGAGCTACAAATAATCACTTTAGTCACATAGGAAAATGCTTTTCTGGAAGAAATTATGGAAATCAAGCAAGGCAAAGGATCAAATACCCTCAGCTGAAAGAAAAAGATGTTTGGAGCAGGGGTTTATAAATAAATTTTCTAGCTTTTTAGCTTTTTTTTTTTTCCAGGTTTATGGTCAAGAGAGTATATGCATTTTGAGGATGAAAAATAGAAAAAGCCTGTCTGAAAATGCATTGTAAATTGATTTAATACAGCAACATCAGTGTAGAACTCTGTACATCCACCTTTTACACCAGATATCCCTGTAGACCAATGTGGAAACATACTTTTAACCCATTTTAACCACTGTTTCCACAGTAATCCTGAGGGGTCAGACAGAAGAGCTGAGATCAACAAAAGTAAACCTGCCAGTCTTTCTTTCTTTCTTTCCATGCAGTTTTTTTGAATTTCCTGTGCAGTTTATGATTTCAAAAACAAAATTAAATACTTCGGGGTTTTCAACAAGTCTATAAAATAGTATAGATTAGATCAAAGCAGAAGCACCACAAGAAACTGAATGATTTTCTCCTTTGGGACAAGGGGAGGGAATAGGAGACTGAAATGCTAAGAGGGAACAGATTGATATTTGAAGAAAATAATTTTCAAGAGAATTAACATCTAATGAAAGAACAGATGATTGCATAAAGGTAAAAAAAAAGAAATAGTCCATAAACTCCAAACAAAAAAACTAAGGCATGATCAAGGGAGTCAAAACGATAAAAAAATTTTAGAGGTAACATAGCATAATTGTGAAGTAAGAAAATATTCTTATTTGCATTAAGCCTGAAACTAGAAATCATTGGAAATTAAAGAGGAAAAGGAGCATCTTATTCTATGAGAAAATACTTCTATTTTATGAATACATAACATGGAATCAGTTTCAAAAGAAACAACTGAAAATCAATGCCTGAAGAAATGAAGTTTGACAGCTTGTTTTCTGAAGAATAGCACATCCTGAGACCTCCACTGACTAGGAGGGGTGTTTAATTTAGATATTTGATGCTAACATGGAGGCAAACAGCTGCTTCAAAGTTTGGAGAAGACAATTGTTTACAGTAAATGCATTTCAGTTTTCAGCTGGAACTTCTTACTTGGCAATCTTCTCCCATCACCCTGTATCTGCAGGAAGCAGAAGCTCTTGCAGCTCTTTTGCACAGTCCCTGGTGACTAAGGTAGCAAAGACCAAGAGGAGAAGGGCAAGAAAAGATTAAAAGACGAGGACAGCGGGGCTGAGGAGGCTGTGGGCAAGATCTACCATTCATGCTTGGGAAAAAAGGGCTGCGCAGGAGGAAATAGAGGCTCTTGTGATTTGTAACAGATAAAATGCTTCCTTTTTCTTCATTTCTAAGGAAAATATAGCTCTAAGACTGGTTTGGGTGTCCACTGAATTTGAAGCTGCATTGCAAATAATAATTAATAAAATGCAGGAAAATAATAAAGACTGATAAAAGATGGGGAGCAGCAACACCAGAAGTTGAAATCTATCTCTTTAAAAAATTAAAGAGGTAGTTTCTGCAGTAACATTGATTTCTCCAGCAGTGATAACAGCTAAAGGGATAGAGTGCAATGTGTTGAGAAAGCAGGACTTCAGGCATTGAAGTTGTAAATACTGAATATGATGAAAGCCAGTATTAAATATTCCAACAATATTAGCATCCATTGCTTGCAAGAAATCCACGAGGGAACCATAGAACTTAAAAACAAAGAGTTTAGAATTTACTAATTGTAAATTCTAAACTCTTTGTTGCAGCATTTGTCATTTTTATAGATGCTATGGAAAAAATAACTAATATTATGATGCAATATGTAGCTTTCCACATTCTAAATTTCAAAAAAGTTTACTTATGAGAATCTATTTCTACTTTTGAACTCGGAGAAATAATTTTTCAGCCAACAATAGAACTCTTTCCTTGATATTTTCACAGAAAAAATAATTTAATGAGTTGTTTTAAGTCTTTCTCTTAAAAATAACAGGAAAATTAATGCTTTCCTTGGCTCTGCTTTTCAGTTTCAAGTCTTTATTTCCTTTTCCACATTAATTTTTCCAAAACAGACTTTCAGAATGCAAACACAAAACCCCCTTTTACATACATTTAAAACTTGATGTTTTGCAACTGCTAAAAGGTTGCATAGTTGGGGTTGAGGGTTTAGGGGTGGGGAATTTTGTTTGGCTCAGCTTTTTTGAAAAAAATAAGTTGCATTTAAAAGTATTAAGATTATTTTGGGGCTGTGCTGCATGCCTACATGTACTTATAGAAAAATCTAATCCAATCCCCCTCTGCATTTATTATAATGTCTCTTTGTTCATTTACAATGTACACAGAGGCATTTTTAGGTTCAGAAAGAAATAATCATTGCTGAACAACATAATCTAAATGTCCAAAACATCTGCTGAGTTGTGTGCATCCATTATTGGTATTTGATTAGGTGAAGTTTTGCAGCCTTACCATTTCAATGGGGAACGAGGGGAAAAGCTCAAAATATGCAATGGGTGTGAAAGAAAAATGAGCATGCTGGACATATATACTGTAGAGTACCTTGTAAACTTGATTTCCTTCATTTCTTAGTTTCACACTAATGTAAATCAGGCCTGATTCAACCCAGAGAATTGACAGTGTGGATGCTCATATGAATTAAAAATAATTTTTTAGAAGTGTTCCTCCCCATTTGCAATTCATTTTAAGATAAGAGTGTTTTCAGTTCAAAGAATTCAGTTGGAATTCTGTGTTATTTGTAATATGTTTTCCATTCTTAGTGTGACGCAATGCATTTTTATTTTATTTAGTACCTCAAGGTTTTGTAAGGTTGTTGCAACATATGGTTATGTTCCTTTCCCTTGACTTCATATTAATTCAAGCTCAATACAGTTAAAGAATGCCTAAAAGTCACTTATTAAAATATATGTTCATTTTAACCTGTTGAAAGTACACTAAGTTCATAATTTGAGGTACCTTAGAGAAGGTAAATAACAAAATGGGGTTTTTTTTCTTTCATCTTATAAAATAATTAACTTAAAAACAAATTTTCCACACCTTTTGCAATTCTGACCTATTTTTACTCTCATTAAAAAAACCTGTAATTCTGTTGAAAGATTAGAAAACTTATAGAACCTAATAGAAAAATATACAAGATCACTGTAACATTAAAAGAACTTGGCAGAATCACTTACAATGCAGAACAATTTCCCCACATGTATCTTATTCACATCATTAGCAACACTGATGGTGCATGAAGAAGTTATATACACATTTTAAAATTGTATCAAAGCCCAAGACTGAAAATTCTTCTTGTGCTGCACTTACAGCTTAAGGAAAAAATAAAATCAAAGTACAAAACTGACTTACTTCCAGTATGATCAGCACATAGACACCTACTAAGATGATGGATGCTACTGTTACTTGTGCCTCTATATTTGCATGAAGGTACTGATGCTTCATGGAGAGAGGAACACTTCCAGACTCCTGCAGGAAAGCTTGAATGTTTATGAAGATGGTGCCTCTGGTGAAAGAAAAAGAAGTTTTGTTTATTCTTGGAATGAAATACCTTTAGTTTTATTTGTGCATTATTTTATATTGAGTATTAATCAATATACTTGTTACATCTTAACAAAAGCAAGCAACTCCTCAAATATCTTCAAACAAACTCTATCCTTCTAAAAAGTATTGTTTAGAAATTAACTCAAGTACAAACCAGTCTTGTAAATACTTGCAAAGAGCAACAAGAAGTCATCCTTTCCTGCCCTTCTGAAACATGCAGTGATAATTATTTTTAAAATATTATCTTAGTCAAGTCTATGGAAATTGCTCCTTCAATGCATAATTCTTCAGTCTCTTAGCCAACCTGTTTGGTATCTGAAAGGTTCTAGTTGTGAAGATCTGCTGATTTCTTCTTGAACTTAAGGGTAAAGACCAGTTGTATACCACCTGCAAAAGAGCCATATTCAGCAATATTAGCAGAAGTCAGTGATAGCAATATGTCTCTGATACAGAGATTTATTCCTATTTTTTTCTCTTCTGACAATTTTTGTGGCTTTTTGTGGGTCAGGAATAAAACCAGCCTAAATCAGTTCTCCCTGATTAAGTTTGTTATGGGTGCTCAGGTTTAATCAAACTAAATCATCCTCATAATCAATGAAGTGAAAGACACCTCCAGGATGTCCTCCAGAGGGAAGATGCCAAAACACATTTTGCATTGAATATAGAGAACAAAATTTTGATGCAGAAAGCCCAGAGAAGCCTTATAAAGGCAAAAGAAAATGCAACTTTAATTACAATAAGTTTTCTAATGCTGAAAGTGAAACACTTTGCAGCAAGAAGAAGCATGGCCACTTAATCCACACAGTGGTGATGGAAATAAATGACAAAACACATCTCAGAAAAAGTGAAAGAGAATTTAAAGACTATCACCTGCTGCTGGTGCCTCCTCCTTGATCCTGTGTCTTCACTCTGGCTGATTTGTACAATGATGTATTCCTCTGTTTGCTCATCAACTTGTGCCCCAAATGGGCCTCCTATGTCTAACTTTAACAGAGGAGAATCATGAAAGTCAGTCAGATTCATAGCTATTAATAAAGTTGTTAAGGTGCAAATTTCCAGTAAAAATAGTATAGGCTGTGTAGGCCGTACAAATTCCAGGGGGAAAAAAATTAGTCAATTTATAGTGAAAAAATACATTCTTCAGCTACATTTCAGGAATTTTGAAAAAACAAAACTGATGTCTACTTCCTCACCAAGTGGTACTGTTTTCACCAAGTTTCCTAATAAAACAAGAGTTAAAAGTTCAGAACAAATATCTTCCCTAGTGACTTTTGGGATTACCAGTGCTTTCACTTGATGTATCAAAGCTTCAAAATAGCACACAGAAATACACAGAGAGACAGAGAAGTAATGCTCTGTAAGTACTTGTACTAATGAAAGGCTACACCATCAGCTCAGTACAAAACTTGTACTGGTAAAAACAATGTAGAAACTTCAGAGGATTTTGCCTGATTATTTGCTTTTAGGTAAAAATGTGCTCACAATGTTACAAATACTTGAAAGATATTTTCAACCTCCTTTCAGCTGAAGTACTCACAGACTCTATCACACTCAGCTCCCTCATCTGCTTCTTTTTTCTTGAGATATCTCATATAAGATATGATCAAACTACACCCCTAGTCTAGTATAATTGAAAGATCAACCAACCATGATCCACAAATCCATTGGAAGTCTGTTACTCTTAGTTCCAATACATCTAGGGCTTTTAAAACCTAGATTTGTAATAGTCCGCTTCTGGCGTGGCTGAAAAAAGCATCCCTGTGGCTTGGTGGCTGGGGAAGGGAGGGAAGGAGCAAACCCAAGCTTTTAAACTCTCCACAGTTTGTTTGTTACTGCAATGGAGCAATATTGTAATTGTTTTGCTCCTGTCTGTGACAAGTAGAAAGCTAAGGCATAACCAACAAAAAAAAAAAAGCTAACAAACAAAAATAACTCCTTAGTTTTACACACACATGTTCCATTGAAATAATGAGACTTAATCATATGCTTGAGCATCTTATGGTTTTAACATCCAATATTTTATTGAGCAGATCATATACCCACCAAAACAGTTTTCCCAAAAAGATGCTTTGTAGCCCTCAAAACTAAGAGACTTTGGCAGGAAAATAAAAAAAACTCAGGATAGTTAGAGGACTCAGGGCAGTGCTGTGCTCTGTCCTGCTTCCAGTGACCCCCAGGGAAGATCATCCATGTTAAGTCAGCATCAAATGGGGAAAGATTTGGGAGATTATGAGGTCCTTTGGGATCTAGAAAAGAGTAATCTCTCACAGTAAGCAAAAAAAACCACCCTAGATCTGGTACCGGCTGGGCAGCCAATGCATTCAAAGTAATATAAATGTCACCCTGCTTAGCAAGGCAAGCTGAGCAAGCACCACATGCCATTAATTAAAGAATTAAGCTCCCAAGCATCTCTTTGCTTAAAGGAATCACACAGGAAAGGATAAAAAATTATCTCACATGTAACAAATCAGGAGACAAGTCCAGTCTGAAGAATTTACATTCACAACCCTTAGCAAACATAAACAGAAATGACAACAGTTCTCTTGTGTTTCTGAAAGTGTTAAATACAATTTCGCATCACAGCTTTTCTGTGTCACTAGTTGATATATAATAGGAGTCTCAATAGGACCTATATCCATACCTTGAACTAGAGACATTAATAAACCTTCTAAAAGGTCTGCTCACCTGAAGTCATTAACCCTACAATTTGGGACAACTTTTAATAGTCAGTTTTTCACTAGGCGTGTAGCCAGTTATGTCTTGAAAAGCTTCAGGTGCATATAATTATGGCAGCTTCCTTTTAAGCAGTACTTTTAAAATAAATCCTGCAATTACCTAGATGACACATTCAGGAGCTATTAGAAAGGATGTCTAAAATTAAACCTTATTTTCAAGAAGAGTGGCTCCTTTCTTCTTTTCCTCTACAGATAAGGATACTTTTTCCATTCCATTCTGTGCACTTATAAAACCATTATAAAGAGCCATAGGAAAAAAAAAAAGGAGAAAGGTTCTCCTTTGATTGCAAGTGCAACAGAACATCATTCACCAGTCTGCATTGAGGCTCTTAAATCCCATCAGAGTTATCTTTTTCCAAACAATATTTAGGGACTCTGTCATAATTCCATTGTTAGACTGCAGCAGATCACAGCCTTTATGAAAGGTGGAATCATAACAAACCAGAAGAAAACTTCAGACATGCTTCCATGAAAAAAATATAATTTTTTTATCAAGCTGCACTTCAGAATATTTTTGTTCTGCCTTACCTTGTTTTTATATTTCCCTTAAATTGCCAGAATGTGATTTCCTCTAACTTTTAATCATTCAGATATGAACAACTTTTGGGAAAACTCTCTTTTTACTTCTAATATTCCCTTGTATTCTGCAATTTAGGCATGATTTTCCTTTCCTGAACTTTTCTTTTGTAACGTGTCCTCCAGTGTCCCCCTTTAGAGCAAAAATCTCCCTGGGGAGATTTACAGACAGAGCTGAGATTTTTTATTCCACTTCAGCTAAACTGCTTCATTTTGATATAGTTGTATTCTTGAAATTGCATTATCGTGGGGAATTAGCCCGTCAAGGGATTTGGGTTTGTGTTTGCTCTGTGAAGCATTACACTGTGGCTCTCTGTATTTACACCTGGCACCAGAGCAGGTCTGCTGCTCCCAGCTGAACCCAGAGCTGTGTTTCCTGATCCTGGTTTTCTGAAGAGGTTTTGAGGAGTATGTGACAGTCACCTCATGTTACTTTATTTTTATGTGGCTTATGTGGACAACATGATGGAATGGGATGCAGTGGCTGAACATTTAAACTGGTGCTAATTCACCACAGTTCCCGCTCCTGTACTTTGGACATCTGCATCTGATGGTTGCTTCCCTAAAATCAGTGATGAAAAGGTGCTTGTAAGATGGAATTCATGGCTTCATTTTGGACTACTACATGAAGATGAGAATAACTGCTCACGAGGAACATCCATTCTCTCTATTACTATAAAGAGAGCCTAGGATGACTAACTCAGGAGTAGCTGAGTCAGTCCCCAAAATACTAAGTCCCTGCTCTACCCTCCATCATGTAATTATTTCAAAATGTACAGAGGCAGCCAAAAAGCCCTGTTTGACAGAGATTCTCTGTTATATTTGCACACATATGGCTGACTTTATGCTTTCTTTAATATCTGTTTGTATATCTATCCTCTTCTGTGTGCTGTAAAATGGACCTTGACAATGCTATGTCCATGGATTACTTTTCAAGTTTCTGAGGTAGTTAGTTATACATCATTTATCCTGATTTATGACCAGGTCATTTATGCTAGTTTCTCTAAGATATCACCATTTTAAATAAGGCCTTTTCCCTGGACCTTAGCATCCATTTTTGCATTGTCCTTAACTGGTGTTATTTCTGCATTAGTATTTGTGCTTTTCTTTTTTTTCATTTCCTATCCCTGTTTTCATCTCTGGTGAGGAATTTTTTACATCATCCTTTCATAACATAACAAGTTAAACCACATACTTCTCTGTCCCTATTGGCTTCCCCATCTGATGAATGCTCTAAGAACTTTTTATTTTCCTCCTTTTTTGAGCGTGAGTAATCCAGATCCATTATTGTCTACAGTGGATACATCCTTTCTCTCTGCTCCATCAGTTTGAGAAGTTCTGTAACAAACTAATTTCTACAGCATTTTATCAATTGTGTCTTGAGATTCTGTTTCTTGACTGCCTCTGCACGTGGTCCTGGTCTTCATCCATCTATTTAACAGCTTGAACATTGCCTGCAGCCCTAAATGCTTAGTACATTTCCAACAACATCGAAAACAGAAACAATTTTTAAATGCTTTCTGCAAGGAAAAATTATGAAGGAGAGTCTACCAATAGAGAACTAAAGCTAGAAAATAAGAAAATATTCAAAGGGGGGAAAGAATTAAAGGGATTAGAGAGGTTTTTTAATTAATTACATTAATTTATGCTCCCTGGAGAAGAACCTTCAAGGAAGCTGAAAATTCTGCTAAAATATAACTATATTCTTTGCCTCACAATCCTTCTTTCTATATATACACTTCTTGCTCAGGGACTAGGAAATGTTGTTTTCCATGTCACAAATGGTCATGGCATGATTGCAAGTTCTCTAGTGACCTTTCCTTGCTCCATGATGAACAGTTGCACCAATAACACAAATTCATTAAGAAATCATTCAAACTCATACAACTTCAGCAAGGAATTTGATAATAAGGAGTCTTAAGTCTGTTTGTCCTAGAGATTCCTCGTCCATATGTGGAATTGCTCTAAATAGTTGCACTGAATCCAAATAAAAGAGAAATCTAGTCTATGATTTAAAATTCAACATATTTTTACTATTGAGATACATCTTCTACTTTCTAAATTTGAGACCTTAATCCTGGACTGGAAGTGATAAAATCTCTCATGGAGAGAATGGAAATACATCCATGAAAATGGTCCCTGTCTAGTCAGTTCGATATCTCTGGGTTTGTCTGATTTGGAATAAGCAGATACACCTTCAGGTGTGACTTCAGTTTATGTACTTTTATTGAGTTTTATTTTGAACATAAAGAGCAAGTGAGTAAGAAACTCTCTATACTGGGTGCTGTGAAAATATATAATTTTCAAAATGTCATCCTTTGCTCCAAAAATTTAACTGGAGAGATATCAAACACCTAAACAATCAGATAATCAGATCAGGACTGAAAGACTTTAAAACATATTTACAAAAATTCAACATCCTTGGCCAGATTCAGGAAGAATTTACAGCCCACTCTCCAGGCAATTTCTGACAATCAGTCCAAAAAAGCAAATGAAATTGCTTTGCTCACACTGATCTAACCTTTCCTCACCTATAACATGACTGGGTGCAAGTACAAATGTTGAGAGGGAAGAAAAGGTTGTTACTGAGAGACAGAATAAAGATAGAAACTCACACTTCAGTGAGGTAGGTGTGAGATCCATTGTACAGAAATGAGCTGAAGACTTACCATTTTTGAAAAAGAAAATATTTCTACTATTGAGAAGTGTAGAAATAGCTATAACTGTATGAGATACAGTGAAGCACTGTATCAGGGAGACAGACATTTCTCTAAATTACAGTGAAATAGCACACAGTTTGATTGCATAATTCCTTAAAAGCAAGATGAATCTCAATTACTTTTTAATTTTATAAAACCTAGTTCAAGTAAAAAAGTGAGTGTCTAGTTCTGCTCAAGTTGTCCATTCCCTATTGTTGGACAAAAGCTTAACATTTGCTTAGATCAGGGCAGTAGTTATCAGAAACAAAAGAATGAACACAAAGTATATTTAGTACTTCAGAAAGCTTTCAAGTCTGAAAAATGTATGTAAGTGAAGAACAAGAATATTTCCCATTTACTCTTTGATCACCTAGTTAATGGAGAGACATTTCCTGAAGGTCTGAATGGCGAAAGAGTTAAGAAAAAATAAGAATGTTCGTGTCTTAGACTAGGTACATGTAATTAAGCAAAGAAATGCTGGAATTTATTCAGACTCCATTAGTCTTCTTCTATCATCTTAATAATTAAAGATGTTCTCCCCTTAACATACAGCCTTTGGACAAAAGATCTGAAAATGCTTCATACATTTTACATCAACAGTGATATTGAATCTTGCTTCCTGTAGAAAGGGTCCTCAAGTCAGGCTTCAGTATAAACTTACTTCTTTCTGGTATTATAGAGTTGAGTGTTAGAAGTTAAAAACTAATAAATGCCAAGAAGTTATGTTCAAAGAGAGACATTACCAATATTTTGAAAAGCTATACTAAAATCACTGAATTTATGTCTGGTGCCTATACAGAAATCCGTATTAAAAAAAAAAAAAACACACACACAAAAATACAGATTCAGAAAGCTTCTATTAATTCACAGGATGCAAGATGTTGTTTCCAGAATCTGCAGCCAGCACACCTCAGTGTTACATGCCAGATTTGTACCCATGGGGATGGGCAAAGCCATGGGAGATACACGTGGGCTAATAATAAATAAGGTAATAGGAAGAAAAACTGCTGGAATAAAACCAAACCAGAGATACAAGTATAGCAACACAAACAGAGATCTCATGAGAAAAGCAGGTCACCTCCTACACCAGCTACTGAAGGCCTCTCCCAGCACCAGAGAAGGAAAGTCCTGCCCCTAAGCTAGCCTGAGATTTCATGGGCATGGCAGAAAAAACAAAAAAATACGGGTGACACCACGATGACAAAGGAGATGAAGTCCAAAGTAATCAATCAATTTGTTTTTTAAAATATTTCACACTTTTTTTTTACTTTTCTAGTGTATGGAGATACATTGCATATGTGAGTACACACTCATAACACAACAGTGTGCTTGGGCATTTCTGGAAATAAAAAGAACTGAGAGGAAGGAGTTAAAAAAAAAAGTGGTTAGTACCTATTCAACACTTCTAAACAGCTTTTGAAGCAAAGTGTGCTCATTTGCATATTTTGGCATCATATGAGCTAAGATACTGATTTTCCACCCAAAGTCTCATATGATAATCTCCAAGGGCTTTGTGTTAAGGACTGCTGCAGCACACCTGCAAACCTACCATTAAAGTCTTGTGGTCATTCAGAGAGTAGCCCATAGTGTCCATTAGGAGTACTGCAGTCTGTCAGCCAGCAGAAATTGCATCTTCAGCACTGCTGGCTGAATGGTTAACATTACCTAGGCCTAGCCAAGAAGGGGAATCCTTTCTTCACTATGCAATAACGTGGAAGACAACCACATGAACATACTGCTGGGCAAATGGAGACTGACAGCGACAGTAAGAGGACATTTAGGGAGGCTTTTAGAAATGCAGTCTTTTAGAAATGCAATCTTTCTCCTTGACTCTTCTGCTCGAATTACTACATCACCTTGAAAAAGAAGCTTGGCTTTGCTGGATTGCTTGCCTTTCCCTTTTCCCCAGCTCAGTGACATCAGACAGCAGACAGAACATCTAGTTTTCAAGACACATTACACAGACTAAAAAGCTTTAGCTTTGGGTTTGTCAAGTAAGAAATGCAAACGCTGTATTCTGACTGTCCGACAGCTATTTGTCTCAAAGTGTGCTGACATGATAGGTAAAATGTGAAATATAGGAACACGTCTTTGTCTAAAATCCCAGTCCCAAATGCAGTTCCCTGAAACAAAGGGAATATTTGGTTGCAGAGCTAATTTGTACAATGCAACAGCTATGGGTCCAACCCAAATCTGAAAAGAGAGGAAATCCTCAGTTTATGCTATGACAGTTGACTGAAACTTGAGCTTAAAAACCCGCTTTGAATTCATCCTCTTTTGGCAGATAAGGCTGTGACAGCTGTGGTGCTGTTCAACACCACACTACACCACCATAGGAGCTTTCAACAAGAGTTTCAAGAAGGACCAAAAACACTGATGTGAACAGGATATTGATGGGAGTTTACAGCTGAAGTTGTCATTTGTCCTACTAAAAGTCCATTTGCTTCCCTTCAAAAAGCAATCTCAACTTTTAATTATAAACTGCCCTAAAGCACTAACATTTTCTTCCTCATTTACCCTACTAATTAGTGCATTATATAGTGTCATTATTGGTGACAATGAGAATGCTAATAATGAAATCTATTTAAAATGGACTCTCCCTGCCCAAAGCTATGGAGCTGACCAGCTATATGGAAAAACAAAGCATCTCAAAAATGAAAAACTGCTGCACCTTTTCTAAACAAGGGACCTTGCAGGAGCTTGTGGAATGTATCTAGAGGTGCATCTTCTTTTAACACTATTGAAACAGGAGTCAAGCAGATTTCAGACCAGACTGATTTAGCTAGAAATATAGTGGGAAGAATAAATGTAACTAATTGGCAAAAATTTTTGTTTGTTTACTAACTGAATGTTCAAGCCTCAAAGATTTTTCACATTCAGGTCTGTATTGACCTATGATGAATAATTTTTATTTGGAGTTGTTCTACTGCTTGTTCTTCTAAACATTCAGTACAATTTGGAGAGGGAGTACTTGGGCTAGTGTCAAGGACAAGTTCAAATGCAGCCAAGACTCTGAGAAGACCCTGTCCTCTCAGGGTACAAGACAGAAAATACACACCCTTTCAACTACTTTATCAATGAAACATCAGATCCCTTTTTATCCAACGAAAGAAGGATACAGAAGCTTTCCAGAGGCGATACAGCCAACATCTGCCAGGGCATACCTTGATCTGGATAAATGCCAAATAAAATCTAGGGCAAGGATAAAAAATAAACATTCATTAGTAACACAAAAACTGCCAAAAAGACCTGCTAAACTTATCTCAAATAATTTTAAAAGACTCTTTGCACATTCAGTTGTGAGATTGTTTCAGTATTTAAGTATAATTCCACCACAGTTGAAAAGCATCTCTGGGATACTTAACAAGGGTAAGTAATATTCCTTCAGTTAATTTACAGCCAAAGTCACATATTTTATGCACTTTTTCAAAATGTCTCTTAGGTCATCCTTCAGGATCTGTCTGGAAAGCAGCACCCATACCCGAGGAAATGCAGTGTCATCTATTTTCTTCCTGGCACAGAAGCCCTGCTACCCCAAAAGGAATTCCTCCCAGCCACTAAAAAAATAAACTCCAACTTTTAAAATTGCTCTCTAGACTTTCTATTGAAGATTTTGCTGAATTTAAAGTTTTTGCTAAGGGAGGGCAGTACTTTGACCACCTGGAGGAGATGCCAACCTCCCCATCCCCTTCTGCCTTTGACACTGTGAAGCACTGTCATTGCTGCAGCATTCTCCCAAGCATAGTTTTCCCTATGAGCATTCCTCAGGTGTCAGGATCAAAAGATCCATCCTGAATTCAACAAGCATCCTTAAGGGACCTAAAACTTTGGGCTTAAGCTGCTTCCTCCTCCAAACCAGCTGCTTACCCAACCACATTGTTCTGAGAGGTGACAAGACTATGACTAGGCATGAAGCCCTGTACAGTATTGCCAGTTTTTGCCTCAAGACATTTTCTGTGTGCTAAGAGAAAATATCATAGCTCATTTTAAACTAATTCTAAAGAAATGGGGGTCAGGGGAAGACTGCAAATTCAGTACTTACAGAGCAGACAACTACGAAGATAAAGAGGCCTGAAACTTTCAGGAATTTTAGACAGCATCTGAAACACAAGGAAACATGTATTTACTATCTGGCTAGTTTAAGAACAACCTTTTCTATTCTCTTATCAGCCCTGACATTTCAGAAACACCATGGTAAGCACTTATGGGTGATAGTACTTCACATCAGAGTACAGACACCACAAAGCAAGGTCAGCAAGGGCTTGGGAAGCCTTGGTGACCATCAGGGCTCCTGCACCAGCTCTGCTGCCAGATGGATCTCAGTGCACAGGAAGGAGGATTTGCCCCTTAGAAAATCTAAGGGAAGGCTGCAGAATGAGCTGATGCTGGATCCTGGAACCACTTGTCCACTACTGCTGCTGGCCCTGGCAGACCCTAATCCCCCTCAGGTGATTCTTGTCTCTCCCTGAGAGGCAAAGGAGCATTGCTGTCACAGGGAGGTGGCAGGGCTGTGCTGAAAACACAGATTGTTGCATAGACAGATGGTGTCATGAGAGATTTCCTCTAAACTGGACTTATAATACACACCCTGGAAAGTCTTAGGAAATGCAGTTTGAAAACAAGAACAAGATTTAAGAATCTTCTGGGTTTAGCAATATCTTTTAAAACCACATATACTTCATGAGCATAAATCTACTAACAAAACTGATTTTTTTCCCCATGTCATGCCTGTGCCCATTGAAGGAATGCCCTGTTCCAGAAATGAGATGCCACAAAATATTCTGAATTGTTCAAGCTTACTACTGAGTGGATTAGACAAGAATAACTCTAAATTAAAATGTGGATATTGAAGATACACGGTCTTGAGAAATAAATCTTAAGATTCAACATTTTAAATTACCATTTTTTAATCTTACTGAAAAGACAACTCAACTAAAAATTTTCTGACTGCCCATCAATATGTTATACTGATGCCTTTATTTACAGAAGCCTTTATGTAGGTTTGACCTCGTTATATATTTTCATTTTGAAAGCATCAATATTCTTATTCTGGTTTTGGGGTTTTTTTAAGTAAACATTCAAACCTTGGTTTTCTGACAGAATGACAAATGCACGGCTTGATTTAAACCTGATGACAAGCAAGAAGGAAAACATTTCAAGTTACCAGGATAATTAGTTGAAAAACAAAGAGTGCAATAAAAAGCTGCATTGACAGATGCTACAGGACAAAATATTAAAGCAGAATAGTCTGAAGAATGTTAGAAATAATTTTTAATCACAGTGCAAATAAGTCCCTAAATCAATTCATTGACAAAACCAACAAATTACTGGAGACCCATTTTTCAAAAACATTGTTTTCCAAAGTTTCCCCCCTCTCTAGAATTGTCCAAACAGCAGCTAATAAAAACCAGCAGCTAATAAAAATGTCTTGTCACAAACTGATACAAAAGTGCCCTATTTAATACAAGTGGTAACAACTTTACCTAAACTTTGCACAGCATGAAAATCTAGAGAAAGAGGAGGAAGAGGAGAAGGAAGCCAGTTGGGTGGTTTCTTCTAGAAATTCCAAGTAGCCCTGACCTACTGATGGCAGAGAGAGGAAGAAAGTGATACAGGCATGAAAAGAAAGGAATGATGACACAAGCCATTTATCAGCACTTCATCACTGATAACATCTTCTGATATTACATGATTTATGGAAAATAGTGACAGTTTAGTCATAGATCCTTTATCCTGCTGGTCAATTCTGTCCATCTTTACATTACAGTTTTCTTCTGGAATTTTGAGAATTTATTATGTTATGAATTAATAAATTTTAATCCAGACCAGTTTAATTTTTAGGTACTTTATATTTTTTGTTTGCACTTTGGACTTACAATTTATGATAATGAAGATATTATTTAAAACCTTTTGATTTTAAGACACAAGTGAAAAAAATATTAATTAAGCATTTATAAATTAATAACCAGCTGTTTGTAAACAACAGAAACTCATCCAAAGGAGCTGGCAAGATGTAATAAAAACAAGGCTTTGGAAATGGTTTTAATAAATACAGAATTTAGAAGGGTCTTTTCCTCCAGTCTGTTTGTTTTCATGACATTTTGTATTAGGGAAACAACATTTTTAACAGCTTACATTTGAGACATGATCAGCTTTGGACTCACCCATGGTTTGCAATCTGTCTCTTCCTACAGTGCTAATCTGGCACAGTGATGCGCGTACAAGTCCTGTGCCAAATCCTATGCTGATATATGCCTCTAGTACAATCCTATGTGACTTCAGTTGGAAATGCGTGGAGTATAAATCTATGAAGAATTTCACCCCCTCTTCTAAGCCAAATGATTTTTGATCTGATCTGCATATGGCGTTGGGCAGTTTAGCATCATTTGTTATCTCAGCAGCGCTGAGATACAGCAGCCAAGGAGCTGATCCCATATGTACCGCTTGCACTATAGCAGTGAAAATATTTCAAGGGAGCTTCTGCCAGAAAAACTTGCTCCTCTCCAGATTATAAACCTATGCTGTACTGGAAACAATGGATTTCACGTTCCCAATTTATACCTTTGTTCCATCAAATACCAGGGAAATTTACCACAAATGTGAAGAAAAACACCTGCCAAACTTCTTTGCATGTGCTCACATTACACTAATTGCAGTCATTGGAATTCTCCTGCTCCATTTGTTCAGAGGCAGAGTGGGAGAGCACAAAACCATATGCACAATGAGAAGAAAACAATTGTGAAGTGATGAGCTAAAACAGCATACAGATTGGGAAAAGACACAGTGACATTCTGCTGGAAAGGTGCAGCCGATCAGCAAGGAGATGTGGACCTGCAGTGCTGGGCTCCATGAAAACCCTGCAGAGCTACCTACAGACACCAAAACAAACTAGAAAAAGCATTGAACCTCTAGAAGAGGCAGAGGGAATTAGTATCCAAGATTAAAGGTTTTGCTAGTTAAACCCCCAGCAAAAATATCCTAAGAAAATTTGAAGTTATGCTCTTATCATGTTGCTATCTTTTAATATATTAACAGGTTCAATTTCTTCTATGCCCTAACTGATGTAAAAGACTACTTTGGGGTAAAGAGTGAAATATATTATTGTTGTCCAAGATGGAAAAATGCTTAGTTATATTTTGCTTTGTGTATATGAGGAAAGCTACTGTAATGACTACAGAAGAACTTTTACACTCATATTTGAATTAAAAAGAGAAGCAACAAAATACTGAAGAAAAAATGCTGTGGAATCAATCACAGGGTTTTTAAAAATTATTTCAAAGTGTTAAAAACAATATAGAAGGTATTTAATTACAAATTTAGAAAAGGTCCTATGATTGATTCCTCTTAGAAGAAGGGGCTATTGATCATTACGGAGAGTCTGTAATCAATTTTGAACTATCAATGGCAAGATACAGGCTAAATATGGAGTCCTATTCTATTAATTTACATAAAATAATTTTCTAGATACTATGCATAAAAACAAATACATGCAGAAATTAAAAAAAATGTTTGAATTCAGACCTCATCTTAGATAAATTGAACTTGACATGAAGGTTGTCCAATATTTCATATTTCTCAGAAGAAGCAGATCTGGGAAAACTTGCCATTTCACTTTCCAGTTGAAACCTTTGCTCAAATTCTGCAGAGCTGTTGTCCCATGAATCATCATCTGTGGTAAAATCTGGATTATGAAGAGCCATACACTGCAACCTGTCACACATTTTCAGTAAACATAATAAAACAAAACAGTGTTTTATTTCAACAGGTAGTAGGTGCAACTGACCTTGCAGAACCTTACATTCACTCAGATTTTTATGGAAAATTTCATAGAAAAATATTTATTCAGTACAGACCAAGGTCCCCTTGGTGACACAGCTGAGTAGACTGGGGAGCAAGAGCAAATACCCCATGACAACTAGGGGCACCTGAGAGTACCAGTTCTCTGACACACCAAGGAGATTTATATCAGGATTGGTATGCAAGCTCCATCGTGAGGACCTTCCCTATAGTTCTGCTGTGGCTTTCAGTGCACTTATGTAACAGCACATGAAGGAAATAGGAGCACAGAACCTACAGATGTCTATGCTTAGGGCTCTCTAATGACCCTGTCCTTGCACCTTACATCCTTCCCTTTTTTCAGAACCTTCTCTGCCACCAAGGTCCTCCAGGGTAATTCTCTGCTTACAGTCCTGGCTATTCACTTTATTTCCCAGCAGGTATGATGTTAAGATATAAGAAAGAACCACATGCAACTAAATAGAAGAGAACTTTGGAAAAAAATATTTTGAGAAAAATGAAAGTAACTCACCCACTTTCCTCTGAGGAAACCTTCAGTAGTGGTGTCTTCTCTGTAAAAACAGTGGTTTTTGACCTCGAGCTGAATAACTTTGAAAAATTGAAGTGATATCTTTGGAGGGAGAAAAAAAACCCAGAATAGTAAGTCTGCAGCAAAATGATTCACTAAAGATCTACAGAATATTTTGCTACAAGTCCATCTAATTAGTTAAATATTCTTTAAGAATGGTGTTGACTTAAATTAGAGTTTTCATTCATTAAGTTTGAACTAGTCATAGTAGTTACCTCCTTATACTCACAGGGGACTCATTCATATAAGTTTGAACTAGCATACTTCATGAAATATGAGATAATAGAAGAACTTATTCATTTATTATAATAAATGTTGTTTGAGACATGGATTGCCATCTACAAATCTCTAAATCAAATCTCTACAGCAACCTTGATACTCTTGGTATTGGGGAAGAAAACCTGAATACACATAGCTCATTTCTGTATTTCTGCAGCACAGTCCCTTCCAAATGGTTTCTGTCAAGTCTTGGTCCTGGTGTTGCAGATAATTTAACAGTGTAAGCTACTTCTTGCCATATTGCAGCTTAGCATTGTGGGGAAGCTTTTTGCTAAAGTGTAAATCCCCAAACTTAAGAAGCAGCTGAAGACAATCAATCACAATCACAGAGGTCTGGCTTCGAGGCAGACTTCTGGTAGAGACTAATTGAGCCATTCTAGAACATGTTCCCATGACCAGGGTCTTTCAGAGAAATTTCCTATCAAAATCAACATTATTCAGGTACACTCATATTTTTTCCATTCAAAATTGTAGCCTCCCATCGCCAGAAAGATTCAAAGAAATATGCTAGACATACAGTCAAAATGCAGATCTCAATACACCCAGAGAAAACCCAAAATTACTTCCACTATTGCTGGACTGTGAGGGGAAAGAAATTATAAAATCATCAACTTCTAAATAAATACACAACTGTGACTGGTTATTCAGTCCTCTAATTATAAGGACAGCTCAAAAAGAAGGTTTTGTGTTTTTGAATTTATAACATGATGGAAGACAGTGAAATTTCTTGCAATTTGTAGAGCTGTGTCTCAACTTTGAGTTTGTAAAATTAAAACCTCCAAGTACTGTTTTGTCTTGTTTGTTCAGTAGTGTTTTCAGTGAGAAGATGTGCTAGGTGCAGAGCAATTGGATATGGTTATTTCAGCCTTGAATGGCCAGAACACTCAATCAAACTCTGCTGCGAGTCACAAATTTTCAGTCTCAACTGAAGAAAGTGAAAGAGTTAGAGAGATTCAATTACCCAATACCTCATGTCAAATGTTGGGCAGATTACAACTCAGGTGCTACATTGCACTGACACTTCATCTGTGAAGAGATGATTGCACAATCTGTAGCTATCAAAGTGCTTCCTTTTATAAGCAGGAGAATATCATTCACACAGAAGAAAGTCTAAGTGGAGAAGCTGTTATTTTGAAGCAAGTACTCTTCCAATCTCATCATAGCTTTCAATGTAAAAGGCTAGCTTGAGCTTCTGCAAAATGGAGCCCACAGGGATAGCAGGAACATTATCAGGACTTTAAATGTATGCTCACCATGCATGGCTGATACACTTCTGGCTAATCCCAGCATCCCACTATACTCAAAGTCCAAATGGGGCAATTTTTATAACAATTCTGATGGTGGACTTTAAATGTGTGAGTTCAGAAATTTGACTAATGAAAAGACCACTTACTGTTTCTGCTTTTAAACACAACAATGTCACATGTTCCACAGGAAAAAAAGGCTTCAAATGATACATAATATATGCTGTTCTGACCTTACCTCACCTTGTGCAGACTATTAACCTTTCTGCACTTCCTTCTGTTCTTTTCCTTCTGGGATGTGTAAAAGCTGAGACTAGTAACCAGACACTTTCTATAAAAACTTCCATTTTCTTCTAATTGTTAGGAGTTGACACCAACATTGCTTTATGTTACACAGGCATATGTATATCCACTGACAATCCGCACCTCAGCAGCTCTTCACCACTACTGTGAATAACCAGTTTGCAAAAAGTGCTGAAGGGTGAAGCAACCACAGGAATGGCAACAAGAAAAGAAGTATAAAGGTCAGGTGAAAGATGGTTTAAGTGACAGAACCTGAGGTGAAGAATCCAGAATGCTAATTAAACAAATCATCTTCACTTAGATACCTTCACTTTCTTCTTACACTTTGTTATCCCCACTTGCTGGTATAGGTCCTGTCACTTTTAAATGGAACTATGGAGCTGAACAGATGGCCAAGAATGACAAAGATAAAAAAAAAAAGGAAAAGGTCTTCAGATAAAGTAAAAACAATTAGTACATGACTACAACAATTTGCAGAGAATAAAAACACATGAACAAAAATAAGCAGCAGGAAACAGCCAGGCTTGACAAAACAAAAATAATTAGAGAAAAAGCAGAAGAGCCTCAACTCCCCCATGATGTGATTACTCTAATTAGAGAATGAGAGTAATATAAACAGCAAAGCTAATTAGGGCATAAAGGAATCTTGCAGGCTGAAAGCTCTAGAAAGAAAAGTTGTGAAAACATCATTTTAAAAATTGCAGGGGCTATAAAAATGAAAGTTATCCTTGAATAGAGAGCCTAGCACAAACCCCTCTGTGCCCCTCATAATTCTGCAGAGATGCTGGAGATACAATTTGATCATCCATTTAATCCAAAGATAAAAGATCATCTGCAACCAAAACCTAGGAAGGCCCAAAGACCCCCTGCAGATAGAGGAAGTCAGCAGTGCTCAAAAACCATCTTAGCATGATTCTTAGTGCTCCTCAACCCTGCAAGTAGCTGGTAATTGGGAAGCTGCGTAAACAGGAAACAAATAAAATGTAACAAATTTCAAAACCTGGGGTTGGGTCACACTTTGAATGCTTCTTCCTGAACAAATAGCTAGAAACTTTGGTTATGTCCATATGCTAGAATGGCATGCAATCCACCTCTAATGAGCAATTCAGCAACATTACCAAGAGGCTAATCACCAGGTCAGCTCATTAACCAATTGTGAGTATGCCTGTTCTCAGGATGAAAAGACCACTCTAGATTTGCAGGCAAGGATCTGGTAAGCTGGACACCACTTGTGTTCACAGTTCTTCTCTCACAGTTCAGACTCAAAAATCATTAGCATTTTCTACATCAAATATGAGAATCATAGAATAGTTTGAGTTGGTCAAACTGGCTTTCTGGAGAGCTACAGCGAGAGCAGGAGATGAAAGGAAGAGATGTGGGAGACTCCAGTTGCTCCCACTGATGGGTTGATGACTCCTCAGACATTAGTCAGAGTTGGTGGCTGACGAGGTCTGCTTCCCATCACCTGCAGGTGATACCTTCCTGCTGTCAAGCCCTAGACCTGCACTCTGACCACATTTTCAGGCCTTTCCTAATGGTGTTTAAGCTTGAAATTTTAAACAAAAAGAAAAGGAAGACTTTGTGGTGGGCCCTAATGTTCAGCCATAAGCAGCATTTCAATCCCAAATGCACTACAGCAAAGGACACCAAAAGAAATAAACATCCTACAAGAGCCTGACAAAGTAAAAAAATCATGCTCATCCTAGTTAGGCTACAAACACTTAAAATAATCACTAGATCTGTCTGGAACCTATTACTTAGCCCTGTATTGAAAAGATTAATCATGATACACAATGTATTGCTTTCATTCTCTATAATAAAAAAGATATATTTTAAATATCAGCTATATAATCCTTCATCTCCCATATGTTATGCTGTGCGCACAACTATCAGTTGGGGAGCTATTTCTGTGAAAACAGAAAGCAACAATTCTCACTTCCATGGGAAAGATTTGGTCAGAATTGAAGAGGTGAATATGGAAGCATATATATTATGTAAGAACATCAACAGTTTTTACCATAATTTATTAAAAATTTCATTTTATTAAAAAATTAAAAGCAGAATCTCTTCAGGGGAAAAAAGAGCTAGGATGCTTCCCTAAATTAGTAATCTGACTTAAAACCAGTAACTAAAACCATTATAAGCATGACCTTATCACTCTCTACAACTTCCTGAAAGGTGATTGTAGTCAGATAGGGGTTGGTGTTTTTCGCCAGGCAGCAGCTGACAGAACCAGAAGACAGTCTCAAGCTGCATCAAGGCTGACACATTCCAGTATAGGTTGGATATTAGTGAAAAGTTTATTACAGAAAGGGTGATAAAGTTCTGGAATTGTCTGCCCAAGGAGGTGGTGGAGTCTCCATCCCTGGATGCGTTTAAAAAAAGAGTGGATATGGCACTCAATGCCATGGCTTAGTTGAGGTATTAGGGCATGGGTTGGAATCAATGATCTTTAAGGTCTCTTCCAACCCTGTGATTCTGTGAAGGAGGTTACCTCTTAAACAAAAGCTAAAGAATACTACTGAGCCAAGAGTTTATAACAAATACAACGACTAAGCAAAGTTTCCTACAAGAGAAGTCCAGAGTAAAAATACGAGAGATAACTAATCATGAAGGACACTAGTCACAACAGCATGAGTTTAATTTATCATTACTACATTCTTTTAAAATAAAGTCTAATTTCAGAAGCTTCATCTTCCCTAAATAGAAAACATTTACACAAATCATATGTACTGAACTTATTACTCTTACCACAACTGTAAAAACAAAAACAAAACAAAAGCCGCAAAGAAAGAGATCCCCAGATCAGCTTTTGATTGTGCTTAAAACACATTCTTCCACCAAGTTCGTATTGGTGATTTTCTGATAAAGTCCACTTTCTGGGGAACAGTTATGTTGTACAAACTCTGCTTACCAAGATCAGAGCATTCAGCTCTTAAGCCTTTACCTTTACTGTGCACTAAGCAGCTGTATGCATACATCTGACAACTTTGTCATATACATGTGCCCACACGAAGACACAACACTCTGTGATGATTTCTCCTCAGCAGCAGCACACCATGGGGAAATTGTTATGACTACCCATCAAGTGTGGCAGCTGATACAGAGTCGAGAGAACAATCAAAGACTTCAGAGCTCATGTCTCAAAACAGTTTCCAGATATTTCCTGATGACTTCTTTATGTAGCTTCACAAAATCATCAAATAACTTCCAGACCCTTTAAAGCCATGCCCCACTAAGGTGTCAGAAAAAAATGAGCAATGAAAGCTTTATTTAATACAGACTCATTTTATTTTTTACTTTTCTGATTTTCTGTTAGACAGGACTGGACAGGATCCTGCAGAGGGATCCTCAGAGAGGGGTCCTGAAGGGCGCTGCCTAATAGCATGACACTGTGAGAGGTACAGCCAACTGGCAGGTCTCAGTTCTAAAGACATTGAGGTGCTGGAATGTGTTCAAACAGTAGAAAAGGTGCTGAAGGGTCTGGAACAGCTGAGAGGACTGGGGTAGTTTAGTCTGGAGAAAAGGAGAAAGAAAAGTCAGGGAAGACTTTATCTCTCCTTGCCTGAAGGGAGGTCATAGTGAGGTGGGCATTGGTCTCTTCTCCCAGAAACCAAGTCACAGGACACGAGAGAATGGCCTCAAGTTATTTCAGGGACAGTTCAGATTGACTGTTGGGAAGTATTTTTTTCACAGAAAGGTTTGTCAAGCATTGGAACTGACTGCTCAGAGAAGTGCTGAGCTACCAGCAGGTAACTCAGGTATTTAAAAGACATGTAGATTAGGGACAGGGTTTAGTGCTTTTCCCTGCACTTGGTAGTGCTGGAATAGCTCTTGGACTTGATAATCTTAAAGGTCTTTTTCACCCTAAATTATTCTATTATTCCAAATTGACAAACATATGCCATGCCAAGACCCCAGGCAATTAAAGAACAGGCTGAAGAAATGCGTAGGGAAATGTGTGCTGAGCTTATCCTAGATGGAAATGGTTCCTTAGATAGGGCACACACAATGTGCATGCCTAATTCATTTTTGCTGGATTTGGAAAGTGAACATGTTCTTCAATGGCAATTTTAAGTTCAAAAATAGCCTGGAAAATATAGTGCTTCGTGTGATTCCTGTTTTGAAATCAAATCAGGATTTGTAGGGTTATTGTGCTTCTCTGAAAAAAAAAAAATAAATAAAGGTATCTCCACAATTTGGTAATTTACCTCAAGAGTCTTTTCCTGCCTCTCTCAGGGAAGGTCTCCATCAATAGGATGTTGGGGGATAATAAACAGACCAGGACCTCACTCTAGTGGGTGAAGACAAAAGAAAGGACTTAACCCTTAAGCTGCCATGAAACATTTCTGATTCTACCTTAAGAGGGACTGTTCTCCACACATTTTCTGCTCCCATGTCAGGGCATCATGAGGTCCATCTCCCACCTGTGGGAGGGAGCCAGGAGCAGGGACTGGCCATGGGTCTGGCAGGGCCATGATCATCCCGACCAGAGCCTGTCCCATAGCAACTAACAAGGGAGCAGGGACAGGGTGGGGATGGGGACACAGTTCAACCCTGATTTCCTGAGAATCCAGCAGGACCACAGTGATGCAGTAGGTCCACAATTTGAAGGAGTGAGAAGTTACACTGAAGTTGCTGTTTCCTCCTCTGAATTTTCTGCTTCAGCAAAGGAAATTGGAAAGCTACAGGAGACCGCATGCAAAACTGCAGAGAGTCTGAAGGAGAAAATAAATTTCAGGAGCAGAGGCTGCCAAAAGAGTTTAGCTGTTAGCAACTGCCAGCAAGCTGCAAATTCGAAAGAGGGATCAGGAGTCAGTAGCAGTCCAAATTCCAAACCCCTAGTTTCCGTATGGATTACACTGATAGCCTGTTAAGAGGTATTATCTGCAAATGCTGAAGGGTATACCGAAAAATGAGTCTGCAGTAGGGAAGCAATTTATCAAGAACACTTAAAGCATGACTGCATTTGTGACACTTTAGTATATTCTGCAGGTTTGGCTTTTAAATGCCACCGTTTTTCCTTGACATTCACAATGAGCTTTCAGCTTAACCAGCTCTGCTGCTAACTGAAATTATGACAAATAAAGGGGGGATCACACCTTTTTTCTAGTCTGTAAAGGAATTTGAAAAATCTCAAGCATTGAAAAAGTGGTCACAACTTAATTCTTTAACTTTATATCTGACCAGACTCTCTTATAGATGCAATATGGGGCGTTTGAATGATGGAAGTATAAACAGAAGAGTAGGTCTGAGATAAAACTAGGTGATGTAACCATGTCTAGAGAAGGTTTTTATCCATCAAACACTGAAGAGATAGAATGTTGTCATCTCAAAGGTTGGGGGAACCCACGTTAAAACATGAAGATTTACTTAGAGAGCAGCTGAATTCCAGAATTATGAAAGAAAAGGAAATACTATTAAAACAAGGCTAGTGGCCACTTCCAAGATGAAGGAACACTTTCATACACAACAGTGAGGGAAAATTATTTTGATAAAATTTTCCTTAATCCAAGCGATGTACTGACAAACTGTGACATTTATTGATTCTTCTGGCTTTTCATATATCCTTATGCCACTCATCCCAGTTTTGGAGAATGAAAAGAATAATTAGCTAGCTATACTTAGAGATCAAGAAATGAAAAATCTATTTTTTTTTCCTTTTTTAAGCATTTCTTTGAAAATTGTTGTTCCATATATTTCATTCCAAGAATTTGGATATGGGATTATTCATAACTAACTTTTAGATTAAAAAAGATTTTGTCACTAAAAAGTGTCTCAATTCCTTAGAGATTAAAAAAAAAAAAGCTAGACACCTACCTAAAAAAGCATTCACTAAAAACATGAGAAAATGTGGCTGATTTCTGTGCCTGGAGAGGTGTTATACAGGCAGGCCACCACACAGCTTAAACAAAACCAAGTTGTCATCAAATTAAGTTTTATTCCAAAAAAAACACATGACTGATCTGAAGTGCTGTAAGCCTGCTGGGACTAGTATTCTGTCCTTTGGTCACAATAAAATGAAACACAATAAGTTCAAGCATACTCATATCTTTTAAGTAGTCTGGTATTACAAAATAGGTAGGACAATTTATGTAGCCTTTATGTAGATTATGATCTCATTTGATTGGACCCAGCAAAAATGTTAAAATTTGCTTCAAATCTAGAGCATGAGACCAAGCAGACAAAGAAGAAACAGCAGTAAAATTTGCAGCTAAACACTTTCTAGTGGGAGATATAGCTGTCATCTTTTTAAATACCCCTATTAAGTTGATAAAATAATGGCATCTTTTTTCACTTGCAGGTTCTTCCATCATGTTTACCTTTTAAATTATTTTAATTACAATGGAGGTACTAAGAATTTCTTTTCAGGTTCTGGCTGAGCATAAACAGTGAGGTTATTCATATAAGCTTTGCCATCTGAAAGTTTGGTTTAGGATCGTTACAGTCATTGGCAAGAGAGAGATCTCCTCAAATCATTTTCATCTTCCACATCTCCCATATTGTCTATACATGGAACCTGGGGAATTAACTCTGAAATAACAAAAAGACTTTTTCACTGATTGATATACAAGCCTTCTACAAATAATGTCTATATTTCCATGTAATAAAAAGTACTTTTATATGTACCTTTTATTTGCACTTAGATAAAACTCTTTTTCATACAGAAGAGTTTTCATTAAAAAAGTTATTCAGTGTTGATTATGTATACCAAAAAAATCTATCAACAAGTCCTTCCAAACACAACTTCCTAACAAGTAACTTCCAAAACAGAGTAATTGCACATAACTGGTCATTTGCATTCCAACCTGAGTTATATCAGAGCCAAAAACTTTTAAAACATTGAAAATCCCAGAGGAACAAGTTAAAAAACCCAAACAGCTCATATCAATAAAATATTTTCTTTCATATTTGGGTGATATTCAGTGAAATTATTCAAGAATAAATGCAGTTTTATCTCACAAAGATGGCACTCCTCCCTCCAATAGTCCTTCACTTGGTCTGTTACATATTAACATACATCTTTTACAAGCCTCAGGAAATTCATTCCACAGCCTTGGGCTCTGGTTTGCTACCAGACATCTTCTTTACCTTAAAAGGCCTTAGAGATCTGGACCCTCAAGAATACAATATCAGAGAAGGAGCTTCTAATCTGTATTAACAAGCAGCTTTGAAACACATTTTTTACTTGCTGCTGACCAAGGGGAGACAAATTTACGACACAAGATCGGAGACCATAAAAACATTCAACTGAAATTCTCAAAGCAAAAAGAACTTGGGGAAGAAAAATGACCACCAAACAAATAAACCCAAAAACCAAGGATTATAAGTAACACATTCCAAAGAAATTCTGGGCATTTGATTTTCTCATGCAGGGTATCATGCAAATTATATTTGGCAAGTCCCCCCTAAAGGGGGTTAACTGACAAAAAAAAAAAAACAATTAAAAAAACCACCAAAAACAAACAAACAAACAAGTTATTTCAGCTTCCCTTCCTCCTGATTTAAACTCTAATCCTTCTCTAGGTAAGAACATGCTGCTGTGCACTGAAAAGCCAAAAACCAGAATCCCATCTCTCAGGATTTAGAAGGAAATTCCTCTTCCTACACAGCAGATGCTTTGTTTCAGCAGTAGAGTTTAACTGTACATCATAGTTTTTAATACACTTTTTTCCTCCCTGTCAAAGAGATGCCAGACTCTTTCCTCTCAGACACCACATTCCCTTAACCCTATACAGAATGGAATAATTTTGGTTAATCCATAGTCTCACACAGGTGACTTCCTTCCATGTTGTTTCTCAAATAGCATATTCTTCATGAGATATTTCACAGTATTTGTTATGTATGTTTTAAAAATTAGCATGATCCCAAAGCTAAATAAATCCTGAATACTGATCATCAAAAAAAAATAGAACACTAACTCTTCACATAGACATGAAAATCTCTAGTCTCACAGAAATGAGGTTACATAAATAAAACTTCCTTCTGTGCTCCCAAAAAAAAAAAAAGAAAATGCAAAAAAGGAAAGTGTCAGTGTGCCTGACTTAAAAAGAAAATTCTTCATCAAGGGATTATGTGCAGAAAAGGGGAAAGCCCAAGCTGACATGGCTGCCCTATGTTAGCAACTTCTGTATCAGCAGCAGAACACAGCTAATACAGACAGTTAAAGAGACAAGAAATTTTACAGGTGTTTTGATTCCTCAAGCAGATACAGTGCCTGAAAAATCTATTACTTTTTCAATCAAAAACACTTGTTAACATTCTTAAAAGAATGAACTGAAACCACCATTTAAACATTAAATAAGCAGTTCTTGTCATTTGCCATGTCTTGAACCAGACAGTTACAGCTATTTGGTTATCAACTCAAATGGATCAAACAGGCTTCCTTTTCTTGAACCAACAGTGCCTCCAATTAAGAAAAGCTTGAAACATAAGAAAAGCTGCTGACAAACACAATTCTTGCATATATTTTTTCAATAAAACATCTCCAGAAATTGTTATCAACAGTTGCTGCATCAACAACTCTCTTTTTAATACCAGCTGCACAGGCACTTTGCAAAAAGAAAATAGAGTGGGACATAGCAGGAAAATTGAAGAATATTCTGATAAAATGGAAATGCAAAGGAGCCAAGTAAGTGGATATTCTGGGCAGGAGAGCAAAAAATAAAATTACAAAACAATAAACAGCAAAAAAAAAAAAAAGGAACTAAATGCCCATTAATCAGACACTGTTATTAAAAGTTAATGTGGAAGTAGGCCTTCTGCACCTCAAGGAACAACACAGAATAATGGTTTTTCTTTTATACAAAAATAACACTTTAGAGAGCAAATAATGTAGGTTCATTTGAGTCACGGCACTTAGAAGTAGGTTCTAATTGAAAAGAAATGTTTTAAAAACAGACAAATATAAAATGTTTATGAGAAGTCCATAATGGGTTGTCACAGAGAAAAAAAATCACTTTGTACTATTTTAAGATTATGGAATATCAAAATTAATTAGAATAGTGGAAGAACTGAAGCTACAGGAATTATTTCCTCCAGTGGCATTAGGAAAAAGAGTGGGCTGAAGAGGAAAAAAAAAACACATGACACATGGCAGAGCTAAAAGAACAGATCTTAACCTAAGAGAAACTTAAGAAAAAAGCACATGGACAAATTTTTAAAAGGGCATTGTTTAGAGAAGATGGACTCCATCAACATTTTTTTATTTGTCACAAGGTATGGCTGCAGTCTCAGCTCTGAAGTATTATTCCAGTTCATCTATTAGTTTATTTTGGTCAATAAACAAATGCTGTAACCACAATAGGAGAATGTATGTTCCTGCTTGCAACTTTATTGTTAATGAAGACCCTCATTCCTGAAGAGATACAGATGCAGCAACAGGTGGGATCCAGATGATTAATTTTGCATCCAAGTAAATAAATTCCATTACATATATAAGGAAGCCAGTGTCAACACTTAATTTAGATGATCTCAAAGTATTACATGCATGACCTGAATCTTCTCAGGTTCATATAGAGTTTAGGAAGTATGAAGACCCAGAATTCTCTGTTCTCCAACCTATCTACTTGAGCCTAAAACATTTTCGGAATGGCATGTCAAACAAATTGAATGATCAGTCCTACTCCAAATTGTAAATAGATCAATACATTTGTTAACTGCTTTTGATGTAGAGTTCCTGTGTGTTCTGCCTCACAAACATCAGATTTCCAGCTGAAGGAAAGCATGACAGGTCTAAGAACAACAGTGTCATTCTATCAGCTTTTGTCAACAGAAAAATAGATCCAAGAGTGTGATTAGTACAATGTCCATACATACAAGTCCTTATGACAATCTATCATTCTCTTCTGCCAAGGATAGTCTGTCTTCTGTCAAAATAGGCAAGTTGGAATATTTCTGGCTATATAATTCTCTTCAATACTTCCATTCAACTAGGAACAGGTTTGTAAGGAGTGCTTGTTGTCATTTTATTTAATGTTAAAAACAATAGTTTTTCAAATACTGGTGGTTAAAGTTTTTACTCTGAAACATCACTGCTTCTTACAGTTCTGATTTGGCTAAGTTTTGGCCACATACTACAGTATGCCAAGTAGATGGAACCCAAAAATAATGTCTAAAATGCATTAATTCCATTGCACCACTTTTTTCATTGGCCTGTACTAGAAAGTACTGGGAGGCCCAATGCACAGAGCAAACTGGAAGACACATGCTGCCAATGGACGCAACAAAAACTCACATATTTATATAATATTACAACATAGCTCTTCTCTTTTAGCTTATATGACTAAAGACACATCAGAGAAAACAGAAGGGTATTCCTTGTTACTCTCATTCTGGGTTTACTCTTTCTTTTGGTAGAACAATTCATCCTTTTCACTGTATGTGGTTTACATGCTGAAGCAGCTGTCAACAGACTCCTAAACAGGATTGCAGGTCACATGTCACTGACATGGTTGAGGAGGTAGAATCGCTCCTATCACATCTAGGAAGATTAGAAACAAAAGAGTATTTGAAACTGCCTTTGCTTTTTTATTTTCTTGGCAGCAGAGAGAATTAATTGCATCAGACCACAAGAGTGGGAGGAAAAGTCACTGCAAAATATTTACTCTACACTACTCAGGATTAGTCTTCTTACAGTAAATTCCTCAAAAGCATAGTGTTTCCTCCTCAAATAACAAGTGCAAAACCTTGCCAGACATATGAGTTCAATGTAGCTGCCAGGGTGGCCATCTGAGGGAGATGCTTTCATATTTTACCTCAGAGATCTCCACTTCAGGCAAGGGAGTCCTTACAGAAACTCTGCTCAAGGATAGCAGGGAGTGGATGGCAGATGGACTGTGTTTACTGTCCTTACTGACTAGCACAGAAAAGACAGTAGCTCCAAAAGTGTGAGCAAAGCCTTCAGCCTTTCACAGCTGCTTCTGAATGATGCTAATTCACACAGTACTGATTCAACTGCTTCTGCTCCACTTTTTAAAACTGAGTGGCTGTAACTGCCAATCTGTTTTATATTTCACCCTGGCCAAAAGAAATAATATAAAAACATGCAAAGGAAAAAAATAAAAAGGAAAAAACACAAGTGCATTACTTTTGAACCTACCCAGTTCTGACAGCCCTGGCTCCAGCTCACATGCTGTCCTTGATGTAGCTCCGACCCGCTGTGGGCAGAGCTCTGTGTGGTCTCTGACTGCTGCTGGTCCATTAGCACAATTATTGCAGGTTGTCCCTGCTGCCCCATTAGCCCCTACCAAGCAGGGAATTGCTTGCTTTGTCACTGTCTGTAAGCATTTTGGTGACTCATTTATCAGTTTTTGCTCTATTTCAGATAGTAAATCACTTGAGCTCCTTATGTACAGCAGGTTTTTTAAAAAGCCATATGATTTGCCAGACTACAGACTGTGACCTTTTTTTTTCTTACTTCAGTGGCTAATTTCTCCCATCTACATTAATCTATTTTTCCATCAACTACATTCAATTTAACATGAACCTCAGTTCTTTATTATATGACCATCACTATCTGGAAAGTTTTTGCTGCAGCTGAGGAATGATTTCCAGAGCTTTTAACACAAAAGGACAAAACACTCTAATGCCAATTAATTCTAAAGAGAGAGACATTTACAATTTGGGGCAGACTGAAAGATCCCCATCACCAGCAGAACTCTAAAACATCTGCTCCTGACAGCAAGCTATGAAAGGAAAAAAAAAGGAAACATTTCTTTCTGTAATCCCTTGTGGGGTGAGATTGTTTTATTTTATGAGGAATCATAGCCTTCCATGTCTTTATCTTGTTAACATGTCTTGCTTTTGTTTGAAAGACCAAGCTGTAAGTAATTATGAGTGCAAGATATTCAGGGTTAGCAAGGAATGCTGCTAACTTGGCTGTCTGACTTCAGGGTTTGGGACTGACAAGTTCATATTCTTGTTACCTGCAGCTTTGGGTGGAGTTGAGATTTTTTTCACATCTGAGGACGGATTGCATCAGAGTCTAGCTTATAAACACAGCATTATCTTGCTTTTACCTAATTCAATCCATAGCTCAGTACATCGTGCTCACACTCTGTATTTCATGCTGTATTTCACCTTCACCCAGCGTCCCTTTGTAGCTGCATGTAAGAGTTTCCATTCGTCTTTTCCAATACTTCTACTGCCCCTGCATTTTACTCATATCTGTCCATTTAAAAGCTTCTCCTTCCACTTCTGTCTAAGTCTTCTCTCCTCCTCAGCAGCTCCCCAGCAGTCTGGGCAGAGGATGAGACAATTTTTTTGGCCAAAGGTTCAGTATGAGCTAAGCTAACCAAGCTCTTACCTCATCACCCTGGCTATTAGACTGAAGACTGCCAACCCTTCCTCTCCTCTCCCCCATCAGGGCTTTATATTTTCAACAAAATAGTAGTCATTGGAAAGAAGAATCAAGAGTATATAAACAAAACAATGCTGATTAACAAGAAATTTTCTTATAAAATACAATATCTGAGTAAAAGTTGCTGTTTTAATCGCTGTTTCATCATATATTTTCAAAGTTACAATTAAAGAAAAAAAAGAAAATATAGTCTTGGCAGACTGTGTCTGGCAAATGTATGTGGATCCATACACTTACCAAGAACTGCGAGATGTGTGTTTAATGCTACTCAGAGCAAAGCAGAAGTTGTGTATCCATTTCCTACCAAACAACTACACAATGTAACTCCCACCAGCATTACTCCTTTTTTTGATTAGACCATGAAATCAAAGTGCTTTCTTTCCTCTCCCTCTCTGCTTTGCAAAGTTCATTGGCTCCTGTTTCGCCTCAGGCTCATTGAGATCCACAACTTAAATTTCAATGGCCTAACTCACTGTCAATCATTAGATTTCTCTCCATTATTCCCTTTCTCATCTATTTTGGCTTCACTTTCAGGTCTTGTTCTACCCTTCAGCTGCAGAGCCTGGGCCCACAGGAAAGTTGCCATGTTATCACGCAGATCATTTACCACCCAAAAACAGTGCTGCAGTGCCTGCCTATATGCATGTCCGCCTGATGCAGTGATATATGTAAGGACCATGGATTTCTTATGCTTTCTTTTCCTTCTTCCTAGTCACTGTCCATGAGAACTCAGTTGTTTTTTCTCACATAAAACTTATGCACGTCTACATGGCAAAAAAACTGGGACAAAACTGAAATCTTATTAGTATAACTTGCCCAGCTGCCAATGAGAAGTTATGATTTCTGTAAATCTCTCAGTATGTCAGAGCTGCCACCTGCACATCAGCCGAGAGCAAAGCACACAGACCCATTTTTCAATGAAAAGCTTCACAGAGAGGTGTTGAGTGTCTGAGTTATTTGCTTCATCACAGATAGCCAGCTCCTCCTTGTGTGAGCTATTTAAGCCCCAGGCATACCCTCCTGCTCAGCTGTGACTGGCCCTTCACAACACATTTCTTTTCAAAGTCTGACTGACTTGTTGGCTTTATCCTTCAATGTAAAAAACAAAATTCTGACAATAAAAGCCTTTCCCTGTTTAAACAGGGAACTTTATGTGAGGGAAGTGCTGTCCAGTCCCATCTTGTATATGACTGGCATCTTTCCACGACTGGCCTAAGAGGTCTCACAGAGACAAACCCCATATTATTAGCTATTAGGAAAAGGGCAGCTGCTTTCAAAATTCAACAGCTTTGTGGAATGTAACAGGCACTCAAATGAAACACTTGGTTTTTGGAGGTTAGTACAATGCAAATTCTTCTCTGAGTGCTAAGCTCAGTGTTTAGCCTGACAATTGGGAAAGTGTGAAGCAGTTAATTAGTATCCTCTAATTCTTTCAACAGAGCACTCAGAAACAAAAATTAATAATGGTGGGTTCTTGTTTACAAAACATTCTGTCAGAGCAAAAAGCATTTGAATGGCTCAAGGGAGCACTGTGATTTTAGTCCGTCAATGGCAGAATAGAAATTGTAGTATATGACCAATCTGAGATAACGTGAATAATAAGCAATTAGCACTGAGATGATGAATAATAAAAAGCAACAAAAAAATTAAACAACTTCAAACACAGAGAAACTTATAATGAATGAAACCTCGATCTGTAGGTTTCAATAACAGCAGAAACCATGTCAAAATCAGTCATTTGCTGAACACACCTCTTTTGCTCAAATGGAGTCAAACACTGTATTTAAGTTACATCATGCAACTAGGCTTCAGTCTTGCTTCTGTTACCATGGTAAGGTACCTTTTTCCCAGGAAATGCAGAACAGCAAATTAGAATAGCACAGCAGAACCCCACAATAACTTATTTGTTTGCCTATTGCACATAATATGGTCTGTTTTACTTTGTACCATTTAACCTAAAGTTTTGCTAGAGCTGCTTATTGCTACCTTTGAGCTTTTCAGGCTTTGAATGGTATTTTATGGTACTGTAGAGGCAACAGCAGGAAGCTTTAATCTAAGCTAAGAAAGTCTCAGCAGTTCCATGCCCTTACACAGTTTGCTCATGATAAGCTGTGCTGCAGCCACACATCTCCACATAAGCAAAGAATGTTTGAGAGGGTCTATTTAAAACCAAATGAACCAAGCTAAATCAATTAGCAAAGTTGGACTTTACAACTCCTTCCATATTATTTGTTTACTGTCATGTCATAGCATTTAAAGATCCACATGGGGCATCAAAATACAGAAACATTTACTATGGATAAGAAATGAGAAGGAAGCCAGAAGTGCCATCTTTCAGGCAGCAAGCAAGATAACCATCACTTGAGAATGTTGAAGGTGGCAGTTTGCAACAAAGTCATCTATCTGTCCTGGACTCTTCTCTAACGTTTGTGTGATTGACACTAAAATCAGAATGGTTCTTACAGAAACAGGCAATTATGATGTGAAAATGATGCTTTCTGTTTGACTGTTGAATAGATGATCCCATTTTGTTCTAGTGGCCAAAGATCAAAATTAGCCTTAGGATGCACCAAAAAAAAAGTAGTTTTATTGTTTTAAAGAGGTTTTTTTCCCCCCTTAGTCTTTTCCCCTGTCTTTTAAATTGTCGCATAAATTAAAGAAGCTTTTAAATTGTCACATAAATTTTACTTATTTAGACAGCAAGCATGTCTTCTTGACATATAATTCTAAATCTCATAAATGTCTTTTAAAAGTAGCAATACATCAACATAATTAAAAATCAAAATTGAGATTTATAATCCCTTATGGTTAAAGGCATAACTTCACTCTCATATTGACTTTTCACTTTAGAACACCTTCTCCTCTTCCAGTTTCTCCTGCTAACAGGAAATAAAATTACAATCTTACTGATGTTTTGCTACAAACCAAGGATTCAATAGACACTTTTAACTCACTGACCTTCTCACTGCAAGCCAATCTCCCTACTGATCCTGGGACCAGAGATTCAAGAGGAGGTGGATTGTTTTTCTTTTTATTACGTAAGTGAAACTGAGGGAGAGGAGAAGTTCTGAAAGAAATAGTTTTGCTTGCTGAAACACATTTTCAAGCAGATTTTAAAAATTTTGAGGTTTTTTGTTATCCTATAGATGGATTTTCTTAATGACTCACAAAGAATAAAGTCTCCTAAGGACTATCATATTAAATGATCATAAAACTCCAGGGCCAAATTCATCCAAATATAACTTCAGTGGAGTAATGCAAAGTAAGTACTTACATGGAATTAAGAATTACTATTCACTTCTTTCTACAGATTACCTTTAATACTCATGAACTCCTAAGACAAAAAGAGCTGACTTCACCCCCTTCCACTGAATCACAGAGGAGGATTTCAGATTTGGGTCTTATAAAACCATGCTGTTAAGTTCCTCCCATGCAAATAGCACTGATGATGATGAGACCAAAGGGCCTTTTTGGGGGCCACATTCAGTATGTAGAGAGACACGATGGAAGGGAGTATCCTGTGTCTTTCGAGATGTCAGTGCTGACTAAGAGTGTTGCCCTTGCTGCCACAAAGCAGTGTGGAACCTTCCTGCAAGGTAAGCAGCTCATGAAGGTGGTTTGGACCAGGGTCCATTGACTGTAAAAGTCACTTTCATGTAACTGCAATGAAAAGGATCCTCATCAAGCCATTGTTCAAAGGCTGAGGAATCTGAGAGGAATGAAAAATCAAAATGCAAACTTCATTGCCATATTTTGGTACCTTAAAAGCTACATTTCTGACAGTTCAAAGTACACCACAGTTAAGTGTAAATATACACCTAGGCCAGGTGCATTTCAACTGAACAGAAGGTTACTGGTGCTCATTCTTGGTCCACTTCAATGCCTACATTGACCACAGGAAGCAGGGCTGAAGCAACTGCGTGGTTCACAAAAAGGCAGACAGGCTTATTTCTAGGGGAAGGACACTCTGGAAATAGAGGATCATTGGAGTGACCATGGTGGACGGTCCAGATCTCCTCACACAGAGCCAAGGGAACCTAAGGCAATGCCGTAAAACCTGGAATTAGAAGGTAACACTCTTCAAAATGGAAAGTAAATAAAAAGGCATGCTGACAGGCAGGCACCTGTGATCACAAATTACCTGCATCACTGTGCTTCAATCAAACAGAAATGCTCAGTCCAAAATAGAGTGGGCATCTCCTTCCCAGGGTAAATGCCCTGCTTAACACAAGAATACTTTCTTAAAGGTAATTTTAGAGAGTGAGATAAATCCCCCATTCCATTAAATAGATTCTTTGGCAAGTCTTGTCTCAGTATACATTTGAAAAATTTAGAGAACATGGGAATCTTATCCTGAAAGATAATTCAACAATTTAAGTAGATAGATTAAAATAAACTATACAGCTGTGCCAATTTAGTGAACCACTTTATAGGAAAAAAAAATTGGTGTTCTCTTTTTTAATTATCAGTAGTTTTCTTTGCAAGCAAAAGAACAATTTACATTGAAAGCTAATTCTAATGAAACTAATCAAACAACTTGTGACTTTGCAAAAGTTTACCCATGTTTTTATCTGCATTCTGTTGAGTAGTCCCAATGATTTAAAGGTAATCGCTCATATAGAGTGGTCATACCAGTCACATCAGTATTTGATCTGTACCTGACATATATTGGTTAAAATACATGCTAAGGAGAGACTGATAAGTTTAGTCTTCATGCCAAAAAAATAAGTATTGGAAAAGCAAGAGGCAAAGATCAACAAGAAAAAAATTTTGGAAGATCCTTTCCTGCACCCTAATATACTGCTATTGAAGATTAGATACACATTTGTCTGAAAGGGAGCATGGGTATGGCTATTTAATTGTACCTCTATTCTTAAATCACACACAGTGACTCCAGTTTACTCAACACTAACAGTGTTAGCAAAAGACTTGGAGTTACCCCCTGTGCTCACAGGAAGGTGAGCTCCCCCATGACCTAGTATTTTTCATATCTGGCACCTGAGACCAGAGATGACTGCCAGACTGGTTCAGAGGTTCACAGAAATGCATATCACCACTACACCAATTCATATCACTCGCCATCACTCACCGAAAAATAATAGGAAGAGGTTAAGCCAGAATGGTGAAAGCTGGTCCATAAGAATACAAATATGGATTTTTTTCCTAGTGCCAGGATAGTAAACAGGAGAGTAAACAGCACTGGCAAACACAGCTGTAGCAAGATATAGATGTGAATTCACAAAGGAAAAACCTTGTCTTCAGATGCACTCTGTCCTTCTCTTCCCTTGCCTTCCTCCCATCCTCACATATATATTGTACTTACCATGCTCTTTCAGAATAGGACATTAACTCATCCCCTCACATACTGAACTGAAGAACTTTTAAAAGATTTGTTTCTGTCAGTAAAAATTTTTAATCAACACAAAAAAATCCTCAAATACTAAAAAAAAAAATCTGAAGGATTTATAGGACTTTTTTGGTCAAGCTGATAATTTGATTACTTTTTTAATATTTGGAAAGCATAGCTATAATGATTTCCAGTTCTCACTCTGACAGAAACACTTTCAGATGCACATTAAAAAATTGACTGGGTTGGCTGTAGATTTCTATGCCATACTTATGTGCATCTAAGTAAAAGGCACAACAAAACTCATCCAGCTAGCCTGGCTGTCCTTTGCTCAGGTCAGGGAACTTACCAAATGTCCCAAAGTTCCTTTCTTCCCAAGATAAGCACATTTCCTTCTAACTGAGATGCAGAGGCATGGGACAGATCTCAGCCCTGTTCATCAAATCAGAGATACCACGAGCACAGCCAGAATTGCTGGGAGCCCCAGGACTGCATCTCCCACATGACATGATTTTCCTGATTTGTAGCCACACAGCAAAGGTCTCCAGCATCAGGTTCCAGATATTGTTCTGGCACTCTACTTTACAACTGCAGTTTAAGCCTTGCGCAACGCAGACACTGCCAGGCAGCACTTTGAGGCCTGTGCTCTGCAGGAGTTTGGATTAGGTACAGCACTTCTCTCTGACTTTATCTTTCACTCAAGATCCTCAAAGCTACTCAAAAAAGTTGACAGTCCACCTTGGCTGCCTTTCACTCACTGTGGTTGCTGCTGGTTCAAAGCTTTCAAAACCTACCTGAAATATTTTGGGGTCTATAAATTATTTCTAAGTGCTTACAAATAGAATTGCTGATACTGTAGCTATCTCAACAGGAAAGATTAACACCTCTGCCCACAACCTGCACCTCTCCTGGTGTGGGAGAGGATGCATGAGGAGCACACACTCTGCCCACTTGATGTGTGGTGTGTCAGCTGCCAGAGTCATGCTATATTGTGCCATTTTAGTGTTTGCAGCCTCAGCTGTAGGGATGCTCTCTATGCCTTTATGATGCATTTTTCTGAAAGAGGTTATGTTGTTATTATATTGCAAAGGTTTCATATTGTTGTCTCCTTAGTGCAAGAGCTTCATACCTCCTTGATGTTTCTTGTAGGCAGCTCCTCCAAGCACTGACTCCTCATTCTTCTTGCAGAAGCCAACTAACTCCAAGTCCCCTCTCAACCAACCAATGCACTCTTTTATAACACTCTTCTCATTGGCTACAGCTGTGGCCTGTTAAAGTCAGGCCTGCTCCTAATCTTTAATAATTAACCCAGCTGCAACTCTTTAGGGGGTACAATTACTTTCTAGATTTTCTTCTATTCTATCCCCCTACAGAGGTATAGGGGGATGTGGAAACTACTTTATCTCTGTGTGCTTTCTGACACCAAGTAGAGAAGAAAAGCCAATTGGCTGATCTTGGAAACACAGCTAAATTGGCCCGTGGTGGCTATTAACACTGAGATTAATTTAGAAATCTGGTGATCCACGACCCCTCCATGGCAATTACAACTGCCCTAATGTTCCATTAAGGTTTTGCTTCTTTGTGTCAGTGGGAGAAATAGTGACTTAATGAACATATGTATCTGTCCTGCAAGGAAATAAAAATTAATTTTGATTTACAGAAAAAACATTCTGTTTGTTTTTATTCTTACCTTCCCTGCATGGGCACAGGAGTGAAATCCTTCCCAAGTGCAATGCAGCCATCCTCCCTTATTGCGGATTTTTCACATAGGGTCTGTGACTCTCCAAGGCTTGCTACCATACCATGATACTCTTTAAATAACTGCAGCTCATTGCAACTTCTGGTCACTGGTGTGGCTGCCACCTTTGCAGATAAAATGGTTTGATGTGATGATGTCTGATTCAGCTCCATCTCTTGTTTAGAAACTGTACTGTAATCTTTGTTATCCAAGTACATCTGCCCGTGGAGGGGCGTTTTCCTAAAAAAAGTGAAAAAAATATACTTGGATTAAATGGAATGGGCTCAATGTTTACTGCAGTACAAGCATGTTAAAAATGCCAATCAGATTTCTTTGAGTGCATTTTCGGGTATTTCCCTTGTTCATTTATTTACACCAGGAACAATTCCAATGTTTTAAACGTCTTTGCAACTTCAAAATTAGCCACTATAAGCACTGAATTAGATAAATAGATGGGTCATCTACTTCACCCCTGTCAACCATTATTTTCTCCCACAAATCTCCCAGTGACTTGCACTGACTTATCCCATAAAATAAGCCAAAATCCTCTCTGTATTGGCCAAAATCATCTTTGTATTAGTGGCACAAGAGTTGCGGCTGCAGGACATCTTCCCAGCTTACTAGAGCACTGCTTCACCACCACCACACAGCTTCTCTCCAGGAGCTGTGGTGACAGCAGCCTCATGGAAGCCATCACTCTCCACCAGGCCTTGTGCTCCCTTGGAAAGCCCTGTCCTGCTGCAGATCCACCATGGATGATGGACCCTCATTAAGCAGAGCGGGTACATGAGTTTTATTAAGACAATGTGCCATTCCAGCAGTTGCCAGAGGCTTTTATGAAATGTGAATGAAACCTTGATGAAAATGAGGTTTTATGACATGATTGTTAATGGTGATTTTAACAAAAAATAGCGCATAACAGTCAAAAAGCTTTTATGTTCTCATAATTAAAATTCAATCTGGAAAATTATAAAAACCACTTCAGAATCCCACAAAGTGCACAACTCAGACATGACGACTGAATTAAAGATCAGACTGTCTTAAACACATGCTGTGGAATTTAGTCATGGGAATATTTCAGCATAAAGTGCCAAAGCCACTACAGAGGACAGCAAGAGCTTGGGAAACAGGCCTGTCAGCCTCCAACATCCTTCAGGTGGGGAACACAGCCTTGTCAGAGCACATACCTGCTCCTCCCTGCAGAGATCTCAGCACAGGACACTTAGCTACTCCTGCAGGGCTGTGGGGCAAAAATAGCACAATAATAGACTGTGCTTCAGTCCCAGTGGGAGAAATCACTTGAAACTGAAATGACAAACAGCTACTTATGATTTCTTGCAGATTTGAACTCTCATGGCCTTACAGATTAGATGGGAATGGAAGTTACTGAAAAAAAAAAGACTGCACATACAGGCCACCACAAATACAAGTCTTGACCCCGGGTAAAGGTAGGCTTGCTAAGTAAATCTAAATCAGAAATTCCCCAGGTGGCAAAACCTTCCTCAGTTCTGTATTTCTATTTCTTTCTATTTTCAATGCCCTTAGTTCTCATCTCCTAGTATTTTTCACCTGTCCTTATTGTCCAAGCAGATTGACAAACTTGACTCTTCCCATCACTGCACAGTAGCTGGAATACTGTTTCCAGTCCTAGTCCCCACAATTCAAAAACAATGCACAGACTAGGCAAGTCCAAAGGAGGGCCACAAAGATGATAAAGAGCTAGAGAATCTGCCTTATGAGAAAAGACTATAGGATTTAAGTATTTTCCTCCCTCAGGAAGAGAAGGCTCAAAGGGGGCCTCATTGTAGTTTCAGCAGTTAAAAGGTGAATACAAAGAAGACAGGCTCTCTCTTCACAAGCAGCCACACAAAGAAGAAAATAGGCAATGGATATGAGTTGCATGAGGATAGGTTTCATCTCAATAATAACAAGAAAGAAATTTTTTGCAGGAAGAATAACAGCAACAACATCCCCACGGCTAGAGGTCTCATCACTGCAGATTTTGAGGGCGCAACTAAACAGGCTAGATGGTATCATTGAGGCTCCCACAGACGGTTGGACCAGATGGTCTTTTGAGGTCCCTTCCAACATGAGTTGCTCTATGAGTCTATAGTTTGCCTGAAAAAGATCAACATAAATAAGCTTTTTCTTAAATGTGCTTTATTGATTTTCTTGGAAGGGAGAAAAATGAAATGGAAGGTAGGGAGAGTGTGGTAAACAACTGAAAGAAGGTAGCATCTACTGCTTTCACAGGACTCCCATATTTAGATATGGCTAACATACACCAAAAAACACCAAGGACACTTCAGTTTTCAGAGGCTTATACTTCTCCTCTAGATATTTCCATCAAGGGATGCCTGGTGTAAGGAGCACAAACCTGGGTGAGGTAAAACCAAACACACTGACAGTGAGCTGGTCCAGGGCTTCTCCATGGTTTGAAAATCACAGAGCTTTTGTGATCAAAGACAAAATCCTGAGTGAAAGCCCTGGAAAGCCAGGTTTACCACTCCTGCATGGAGTGTAAAGCTGGGAGGCATTGAGAGGGCAAACACACACCGCAGAGAGGCCACCACTGCCCCACCAACACTTTATTGTCACCTCTGGCAGCCTGATGCCCTACCAGGCAGCAGGTTTGCCTGTACTAAAATTCCAAACTGTCTTTGTTCCAAAAAATAACTTTGAAATGCAAACATTTCCTATTCCAACAAGAGGAGATAATTGCTTTTGTCTTCAATCTCACTTTATATATCTATATACTGGTTTTATTAAGATACTCTGCAAATCATAATAGACACATCTGCCTATTTATTCCATTTTTCATAACCTTTGGTCTGTCTGAATTCCTAATGTGAAAATACACAGATTTTGAAATTATGTCATGCTGTGGAAATGCTAAGCCTACAGCAACTCAGGCTGTACTAGTTTTTAAAAGACAAAAATCTGAACACAACCTCTGAAATTGACCCTTTCTGACCCTCCAAGTGGGTTTTTTTTTTATCTCGACGTGAACAGGAACCAAATCAGACAGGTTCTTCTATGTACAAAAGCCTTAGCTTGAAAGACATTTATTTTCAGAATTAACGTCAATGAAAAAATAAAAGAATGTCAAGGACGAGAAGCTTGAGAGAAAATCTGATGTCTAGTTAAAAACCCATAAACTGCTTTATTGTACATTCACAGAAGCTTTGCAAAAAAAAAGTAACACAGCATCATTTTGCCACAAGAGGAAGGCATGATTGTGAATGCCTATGTGGCTAAAACATTGCTAAGGCAACTATCTCCATGGTATCTATGCTTCTAAGACATCAGTGCATCCAAGAAATTCTCAAACAATCACATCTCCCTGTAACTTTGCAGTGCCTCCATCAGCAATGAGACATAGGTGAGATGCTATCATGTGAAGGTAAGGAGAGATTTTAGTCAAGAAAAGTCTATTTTGGGTACGTTCTGGAGCTATGCGCCAGCAAGAGTTTTTAAGCCACAACTAGAAACTGGTCCAGCAACTACCCATCCTGTGTTTGGCAAATACAGTGATTATAAATAAATTAAATAAATAAAAGAGCTAATACAGTATTTAAACCACATTTGTCACCCCTTTTGATCTCTTTCATCCAAGCAGCTGAACATCCACTCTAAAAGCAGTAGCAGAGAAGTAATTTTGTGGTGCAAATAAGATCAACATGTTATGTTATTTTATTTAAGAGACTTTTTGCATTTAAAAATTAAGAATTCAATCATAGGGTCCATGAGGTTATGAAATATCACATCTGCTCAAGGTAATGCCCAGAAATAATGTTTCTTGTCTTGCTCATGCTATTATTTATCAAAGCCTTTTTCCATCAACACTAGAATAGAAAATATTTCCTCTGCACTGTCACTTTCCCATTATCAGGCAGAAACCAAAATTCTAAAAAATTACTAGCTGAGGAGGGAAGCATATATTCTATATATACATTCCCCTCCAGACATGCATTTCCCAACAGCTTCCCCACAAGTCAGAGAGCTGATGTTTTCCCTCCTGTGGGAAAGACACCTGCAAGTGTTCACAGCAGCATGGAGGACAGTTGTTGCTCTCAGCCTATGAGGCTAAAACATCCGTGGGCCTGTGTGGCCCACAGAAACAGAGCAAGGCTTCAGCACTGCAGCTCTGAAATCCTCCCACCACAGGCTTATCCTCACATGGCCATTGATACACATAATGCTGGCCCCGCCATCCTGGGGACAGGAGCTGAAAACTCAGCTGAAAACCTACCCCTAGAGTTACAATCTAAAATCACACACATGCACACACACACACACTCCCACAATACCATTGCCAAAACATTAATTTATGTTTATTTATTTCGAGTAAATGTACTGCAGTATCTAATGCTGCCATGTGCAAACAAGAACCCTTGGTATTTAATTGGTGTGTTTTCTCTTATAAATTGGAAGTGTCTCTAGCTGTAGAAAGGCAGGAAGGCTGGTTTAGATGCAGAGAGTGTAAGAAATGTCCTTGACATCTCGGATTTCACAGTGTGCTCCAGTGCTGCTGTTCTCCACAAACCCCTGCCTATCCTACATATATGATCCCCATTATCTCATAGGATGATGTTAGAGATTGCAGAGAAAAAAGTGTAGAGCAGACCTCTTGCATGACTGGGAAGATGACAGAGCATGGTGTACAGAGTGGGACTGCAGGACAGCCCACAGCAGACTGTCACCACTGACTCATCCATGGTTTTGGGGTTGTCTTTTTTTGCCATCCACCAGTGCCAAGAGGAGCAGTGGGGTAAACCTTTCTCGTTATGCACCAAACATACAAATAAGACTCCATTATGGTCCTGTCTAAAATTCCTGTCTAAGACTCCCCCCTTTTGTTCCCCATGATTTCTTGGCCCAGAGCTGCAGGGAGGGCTATTTAGCCGGTGGAAGCAGGGTGATGGCTTATAAGAGGCTTTGTCTCCATCAGTCTGCCCAAGAAGAAATGGTTTCAAACTTCCCCCAAGAGAGCTGTTCCCAAGTGGTGGCTCCCAGGCACACCCAACCCTTAAGCCCTGTTAGCTTATATTCTCTCTCTCATTGGTTTTTAAAGTGTTTCAAATACCACACTTGCAAACTGGCAGAACTTAACAGCTTTCAGCAAGTTGCTGCATTTCCTTAGTCAAAAGGAGGGTGTTTGCCTGAGAGCAGTTCATTTTCCTAATCCATATACCAGATGCTGAGACCTACTGGACGTGGGGCAGCATGGAGCTATTCCCTGTGAGCTCACATTCCATGCTGTTGATCTGGGACAGACATTCTCACGTCCAGGAATGTGAAAAAGGAAGACTTGAGGACTTCAGCAGAAGACCCTAGATCTCAGGGCAAGATGGTCTTTGCTGCGCTTTAGTGCCTTCCTGTAGCTGGGAGGCAGCCTGTGCTGGCGCAAGGCTCCTAGGGACATCCCAGCTGAGCAAAAGCAGGCCTTACTGATGAGACCCTGCTGCTCAGCCCTCACTGCTGTGTTAAGGCAGCAGCCCCTGGTGCACACAAGTGGCCTTGGCATCATCGGTGCCTGGGCTGCTCACAGGGCTGATGGGGATCCAGCACCACAGCTCCACCGGAGGATGCTGACTGAAACAGGACACAGGAGAAATCTTGTTGTGCTCAGGGCCAAACTTGGCCTCTGCAAAGGCTGAAGTCCCCAGACTCCTGGTGCTGCTGTAATCCAGCAGCTGCTGAGTCTGGAGACATGGCATTGCCTTCTGGGGACTGGCATTGCCTAGACTCCCACAGAATTCAGGGAGGCGTGGGAGCGCAGGCCTTGCAGGATGGAGGTTCCTCGCTGCAGTGAGGTGGTAGCCAGGCTAGAGAACACTGAGGACGGGAGTTTGTAAATTGGGATGGGGGTTAGAATAAGCGGGTCTGCACCAGAGGGGCAGTGAGGGAAGCTGAGGGCTTTGACGGAGTGCGTAGATGGAGTTCAAGGGCCTATTGTACAGACATGATTCAAACAGCTTAAGAGGGGAGACAATTTGCAAGAAGAAAAAACAAACATACAAACACATACAAAAAAAAAAAAAACCTCAAAAAACAAACAAAACAAAGAAACAAACAAACCAAAAAACCACACCAAAAAAAAAAAAAAAAAAAAAACAAACCAAAAACCACGTAACATTGTAGCTAAATCCTTCCGCAAGCCATAAGCGGGCACAGGTTGCCGCCTGCTGGCTGCCTGACCGCAGGCCACAAACCGGTTTTCCCTGGGAAAAAAAAAAAAAAAAAAAAAAAAAAAAAAAAAAAAAAAAAAACAAAAAAAAAACAACGACTCCTTACAGTCGAGTTCAATTTTTAAAGCTGTCTGTCAGAGGAGTGTCTGTGTTCCTGGGCCAGGGGGTGGCTGCAGCACCCACCTGATGGTACCTGGGTAAAACGCCTGTAATCAGCCAGCGGGAGCTGCTGCTGCGGGCGCGAGAATGCCCTGGCACAGCCTCCCTTCGTGTGCAATGCAGTGGGAAGCAGGTTCCTTTATCCTACAGGGAACTGACAGCAGTGGCTCACACACCAGCTACACCTGGCAGTCAGGCCAGGCAGACCTTAAGAATTCAATAGATGGAATCACAGATCAGTTTGGGTTGGAAGGGACTTTAAGAATATCTAGTTCTAACCCCCTCTCATGGTAAGGGGCACTTTCCACTAGACCAGGTTGCTCAAAGCCTCATCCAACCTGGCCTTGAACATTGCCAGGGATGGGGCACTCACCGCTTCTTTTGGCAACCTGTTCCAGTGACTCATCCCCCCCCAGAGTAAAGAATTTCTTCTCATATCTAATCTAATCTAAACCCACTCTCAGTTTGAAGCCATTTCCCCTTGCTCTATCTCTATATGTCCTAGTACAAAGCCTCTCTCCAACTCCCTTGTAGCTCCTTTGGGTACTGGGAATTGCTATTAGGTCTACTCAGAGCCTTCTCTTCTCCAGGTGGAGCAATCCCAACTACCTCAGCCTGTCTCTACAGCGTGTGCAGGTTACTCTGATTAAAAGATGCTTAGAAATCAGGCAGTTATGAAAGGAAAGTAGACTCAGTCTACTTCCTTTCATAACCCAAGTGTAAACCCAGAGAAGATTTTTTTTCTCCTTAAGCTATGCTTTTTATGCCATAAAGTTAATGTTTCTGTATTCTCTTAAAAATGAGATAAATATACCGTATCTCAATAAAGATAAATAGCCTGCTAAGGTGTCCAGGACCTTTCATGGCACTTCTTTGCAAGAATGTGAAATGAGTCACACTCATGAGTTAGACTTCAGCACTCAAACTCTAGCTAGAGGACTTTCGAGAGCTTTTATACTACTTCTCTTTTGCCCTTCATAAACTTTCCTTACATGATCATGGGAAGACAATGAGATCTCACATTCTTAGCTCACTTTGAAGAGCTTCTGTGTGTTACTGCCAAGGTCTGAAGGTAGAGACAGGCAAGAAATGCCCAACCTTGAAGCCTCTGAGGATGTCTTCAGTCTCTGAAATCTTTCAGTACTTTGAAATCTTCAATGTCTTCCAACAGGTCTTTATTGATTAATACAGATTGATGAAGTTATTTTATTTTAGGCATGTCAGACTAAGTGTATAGCAGTGTTCTATGCTGTTATTTGGTTCATATGAAAGTATTCATAGTGTCCTTTTTTTAGTTATGAGCAAGACAGTAGGAAAAGGTTGATTAGCTGACACTATATTTTGAAATTGTTAAAATAAGCTGGTTACTTTCTGCTTTGTTTCAGAAATAAAAAACTAGGATGACAGGTGGAAAAGAAATATCTTTACAGGGCGAGTGGTAGAAGAGATTCTTAGCTTTATTTTCTACTGAATATTTTTCTAATAAATATTACATGTTCATAACAAATTTTTCTTTAGACTTTCAAGCTGAACACTAAGCTCCTAAAAACAAAGTGCAAGGAAAAAATGTGTTATTGCCTCCCAAATGCCATGCCTAGATGATTGTTATTCCCACAATGTCAATTGTTCTTATGTTTAACTTGATAAACTGCAGGCGCTTGAAATTGCTGCAGCAGCTAGAATACTGATATACAACAAGGGTTCATGTCACATTTCTCCAGTATGCTTTTAGCCTCAATTTACTTCATTAAAAAAGTGGTGAAAAGGAGTCTCTTTGGACAAAGGAATTAGAGCCTCCATATGCCTTGACAGCTGTATGATGGAAAAAAGGTGCTGCCAACAGCTGCAGAAGAGTAGAGTTCACAATATTGCTGGTGTCTCCTTGTTGCAAACATGCAGAAAAGCAGAACAAGACTTTTTCCTGGAGGACCCAGGTGCAAATGGAGGTAGCAGTGGGATAGACTTGAAGTTTTCAGCTGTCCTCTTTGCCCTAGTATTATCAGGACTTTGGTTTCTGAAACGCCCATTGATGCAGCAACTATTTCAAGTGGTAAACAAAGCTGCATACTACTTTGGATTATATAATTATACTTTTGAAAATTATTTTAAAATTTCCATAGCCTAATAATATGGCTGAAGTTTTTACTCCACTGCAGGTAAAAATAACATTATTTGTTGTTATTGACCATAATACATCCAAGATAATTAAACCAAAGAGTGGACATTAAAGGAGATAAGTATTTTACATAGATTCATTTCCATATTCTATGCTAAAAAAATGTTGCAGGTTTTGTTTATTTTTTAAAAAAATTGCTGTATCCATTTAAAAATTGGCTTCCTTCCTGTACTAAACAGTTTCATGGCTATATTCAGAAATTAATTATCACCACAGGACAAACATATTTCCTGTTTTACATTTATTTTTGCAATGAATACAAAAATAATATTCTTCTGAGACAGTCATGGCAAAAACAAAGCATTCTGGGAGGCAGGCAGTGACTCTGTAAATGGATGTAGCTGTACTTATTTCAGGCATCAGTAGTACTTCTTCTTTGCAGACAGTCAAAGGGATTTGGTTCCTATCAAATTTTGCTTTGAATTAAGCCAGGAAGGGGTCAGACCCAATTGAAGTAATAAGTCTGTTTGGATTAGAAATTTCAGTGGTATTCTAATAATCTGTTCTGGTATAAATCAAAACCAAACCTTGAGAAAGCAAGGGTGAAAATGAAAACAGATGCATTTACATCTTTCTTTTCTGGATTTGGGCACTCTGTTTGCACCCTTCTGCTGAGCAGAGCTTTTTACCTCCTTCATTGTAAATGAACCTGGTTTTATGTGCATTCATATTTGTTAGACACAAATGTTCATGCAAGAGAGGGAAACACAGCAACCTCAATGAAACTGGTGTGGTGTTGAGGTCACTGGTTCATGTTATAGTCCTGAAAAATTCATTAACTCCTCTCTCAGCTTTAAGCATTCTTACAAAACCAAAAAGCTGAAAACACATACTATGGGATGTAGATTTGTGAAACTGGCAGCTTTCTGGAGTGTTAAAGCTTATGAAAATCCAAATCCAAGCTAAAATGTATGGAATGTGAGCCTTGCCCTAGGGCTTTATCTAAAACACACTGAGGTTAGGCAGAGTCCTTCCACTGACTTCACTCAGCTTTGGATTGAGTCTTTCAAAGATGTAAAACACAGGCTTGAAATGCCTAGATTGTGGATGAGGTTTGGTTAGAAAAAGAAATTGTCCGAGTTCAAAACTCAAAGGAGAAGCCTAAGTGATGGAATCTGAAGGCCAGAATGTCAAAATTACACAGGGAAACTGCATCCTTCACGTTGGCAAGCTGGCAGAATGAGCAGAGGAAATGTGAGAAGGGGATGACAGAGAAGCCTCAACCCTCAGTATGAGTATCTGTGTTCAGACGGATATATTTCCACTTTCTATGGCTGCTCCCTGCCTACCACAATGTTCTCCTCCTCCCTCACCCATGGGCAGCACTCTTCTCATGTTCATGGGAATGTGATTATTTTATTTAGGTGAATTGTGAATTATTTTATTTAGGTATCCCTGGGAAGAAGATGCTTCAAATTTAGAAGGAGCAGAACTTTCATACCTCAGTAAATAGGAAGAGCAATAAAATCTCTGAAGTGTTCAAGCAATTTAAATGTTCAGTAACTGGGGATTGCTTTAAGAATTTAAGAGGAGGGGGTGAAGCCACAGCCTAGCAACTGCTGGAGACAGGATGAAATTCTCCCTTCCCTGCTTTACTATACATTTAAGCTTGTCTCAGGGCTAAGGTGTACCTTGTCTGCCAAATAACATTTTTCCATCAGATTTCATTCAGGAAAGCTATAAATTATTTTGACGCTTTGAGGAAATACATTATTGTAGGAACAGTAACAGCCTCTGCTCATCAAAATGCTCCGCTTATGTGAGAGCACACCTGAGTGTGTTTTCCTGAAATGGGGAATGAGGGTGGCCTCCCTGTTCAGATTATCTTAAGCAAGCTGCCCCCAGCGAGTGGTTGTGTTTGTTGGGGCTCATGGGAGACAGTGCGTTCCTGGGCAGAAAGTTCACTGCACAGGAGCGTCATTAGCGAGCCCTTCTGAGACTCATTCCAAGTCTCCAGAAGGTCTGCAGCAAGAATGCATTTCTGAAGCAGCTGCTTAAAGATCTGAGGGAAACTTGGCTGGAAGAACAGCCACATGATCCTCCAGCCCCTCGAGTATTTTTGGCTTTCAGATGCTAAGTCCAACGTGACATGACAGCCTTACAACCAAAATCTTACCATCAACCAACAGAGTAAGGGATGGCTAAACAGAATGAGGAAGGAGATGTTCACCCACCTTTCCCTTTCTTTATTTATGCTTATCAAAGCTTTTTAGCCTCTAACAGTTTGGGTGGAAGTAAAACACCCTACAGTGGCTCTGGCTGTGGTGCAGGGCAGCCATGTCATTTGGATGACATTGTTTTATCTCTAGCTCCAGCCCTCCATCATCGCACTACCCCTTTAAAAATACCTAATGGAATATAGCCCCTGAAAAATACAACTTGCAGGTTGTAGAGCTCAACAGAGGGCTGGAAGAAACTATCACCTTGCTGTGTGACAATTGGTATCACTCTGCTCTTGGTCCCTATCCTTATATTCTGGAAATGACACCCTATTCCCACTATAGGATACAGGTATAAATAAGAGGAAATGAGATAAAACTGTAAGACCTGACACTCACACTAATGGCTTTACACCCATCCATGAAGCTAGAGCTAGATATATTTGCACTTACTCTAAATTCTATTTTCACAGTCAAAGTGGTGTAAATGAATGCTGAAGTTGGTGGGAATAAGGACAATTTATCTTCCAAAAGATAAATTGACCTCTCTAAAGTTTACAGAATACAGATTTTTCTTTATCTGATACAATCTAGAAATCTTACCCTAGCCGCAATAAGAAAGTGGAAGACAATGACTAGATAATTTTGTGCATCCCAAAGTTTTGGATTTAATCATCTATCACTCTTGAGGAGATCTGAAGATATTATGTATTATTCAAAGATATGTATGAATTTCACATCAAACTTCAGATATTTGTCTCTTTTTGCTTCAAACACAACCATTACTAGAGTATGGATAATTGTTAGATAAAATAGACTTCTTTGGATTTATCAAAGTTCACAAAAATTTCCACATAGCAGAAATAGTTCTGAGTTAGCAGAGCAACAAAGAATTCTAAATAACTAACTTCTTCTGACAGCCAAGTAGTCTGTCTTTTAAAACAAAGTATCAGTTATTTGAAAGTAAATCAAGTCTCTGTGATGCTCAGAATTGCAGCTCAACTAATGTATTGTTTAGTACAGTCCAAAATTCTTTGAAAGGGCTCATGAAATGTGCTGCATCCAAAATGATAAACCTTTTTCTTTGGGGGGCTGGGAGTACTTTAAAGCAGTCTACAGGTAAACACAGAATAATCTGATTACCAACAAAATTAATTCGTTTCTCATCTGTTTCATTAAAGCCAAAAAGTTGGAGCTCTGGGTCAATTTCTACAACAGAGTAGAGTATGTGGCTAAACAAAACCAATAGTCATGAAGAGGGGAAAAGCTGTATACAATGTATGAATGACTGATAAATATATGGAACACATTTATAAAAGAAAACACAACTTGGTTCCTTTCAAAATTTAAGAATAAACAGTAACAACTGTTTAGCCCCAGTATTGCTGGAACTGGTGTGAGAATTTTCTCTTTGAAGACACAGAATCCTTTAGTTTAGGCTTACATGCCCCAGAATTATTGAGATACCTTTGTTTAATGGGCAGAAATAGAATTTGAATTTTAAGGGCTGCAAATTGTTTTTAAGGCAGTCTACTGGATCCATTCAGAGAAAATATCACTGCAAAGAGACTCATACAAATAATAAGTCCAAGAATAAAGACTGAAATCTATTTACAGAAAAAAAACATTAAATGAAGCTATATCTTAAAGAGCTGTGGCCCTGCACAATGGTCTGGCATTGAGCAGACAGAGCAAGGCTACAATATCCTGCACCATGTAGCAAAAGGATTAATACAATCCCTGAAGGTGTAAGTGGGTAGGAACTGAGATTGGTTTTTTCTCTCCATATAAGAATTTGTTACTCACCAAGTTCTGTGTAAAGTTCTGGGGTCCACTTTTGGAATAGAATTTGGAAGGAGGGAGGCAGTATAGGGAAAAAAAATCAACCTCCATGAAAATAATTCAAGAGCTTGAGAAGTGCCATATCCCAAGAGAGATTGAAGGTATTCAATCTGCTCCGACTTTTCAAAAGAAAAAAACAAAAGGATGTAGCAATGGCACAGTTCCTGGGCCACCTTCACAGAGACAAAATATCTGGTTCTAAAAGGTTTTTGCACTTAATGGAAAAGGCATGACGCAAAGTGAAGGCTGGAAGCTGAAGGCAAATAAATTCAAACAAGAGATACAGCCTGATTTGTATAAAGTTTTTTTTTTTAAATCATCACACTGATTAGGTACTGAAACAAACTACTGAGTACAGCAGCCTGGCAATGTCTTCTGGACTGCAGCTATCAGTGGGACATCTGCTTAAACAAGGCATGACTCTCAGTCCAACACTTGGAAAACTGTCTGAAATGTGCAAATGTGTAATAAGAATGTGAGAAATGGAGTCAAGATTCCCCCTCAAGCCCCAGATGCTATGAAAGTCCAGCTGTACAGATTTGCTTTTGGTCCATGATCTCAAATTCATTTGAGGTTAATTTTCCAGCTCAGGAAGTAAATCAGTCTCAGTATCAACTGGAATTTGGTTTTTTAGGCCTTAGCTTTGCAGATCTTTGATAGTGATGAGGGAAAACAGAAATGGTTATCACAGTGGAGAAAAGTTGTTTCAAAAATCCTTAAGATAATCAGTTCCTTTTGGACCTATAAAGCCTTAGGAGGCTTAGGTGAAAATAAAGCATCTAGTTATTGAGGGGGGTTTTTGTACATTTACATGTTTTAAAAGCAATGCTTCTGCCAGCAATTTCCATTGAATACTATTATTTATAGAGCCACTCAGTAATAAAATAGGAAGCTGTAATCACTCTCTATATGCCTTGCCAGCCCTTGACATGGACTGAATGTCTGAGAGGTACAGTATTCAGACTATGTTTTTTTTCCTTTCTTAATAATAATAAAAGAGATAATAAAAATCTGTCTTCAGAATTTCTCTATAAAAAGGGAGAACTCATTAGCTGAGAAACACACAAAATGCAGAGAGCCTATTATTCTTTTGTGATGAGGATATCACATTTAGCCAAACATTGTATTTTAATTGGATTTTCCAGCAGTAAAAGTAAAAAACTCTAAAAATGAACCCTCCAAAGGAGGAGAAGAATGACTCTGCTTTTTCCCTGAGCCCCTGTGCCCAACGGGATGTCTCTGGCTCTTTGACCCTCATGATTCCAGTCCCAGTGGATTGGCTCATTCACCTCTCTGTAGAGGAAGAAGATGATGATGATGATGATGATTGATGACGATGATGATGATGATGATGATGATAATGCCTGCAGCCTCCCCTCCCAGCCCCAAGCTGATGAACCAGCAGAAATGCTTCCCAATAGGCCATGCCAGAGAGGGACTTGGTTATGTGCTCCTCTGTCAGTCCAAATCTTGTTTCAAAACTGAAAGGCCTCAGGCCCTGTTTCTCTTGGGAAGCTGCTAAAAGGGACTCTTGTGCCTGAGAGGAGCTTTCTGGGCTCAGTGGGACCCTCAGTATGCCCAGGTGGGGTCCCACCCAGCACCCACACATGCACAGATGCTTTACTGCAGCTCATGCAGGGACCACCCAACAGCCTTGCAGAGGATGTCACTGACTCATGTGTGGTTGTAATTCTCTGCGTGGCATAATAAGGGATTCTGGGAAATGAAAGTAGAGTGGCTTTTCTTCCTTTTAACACACAGAGTATGGGTAAAAAGCTCATGGCAATCTACTTTCTCATGTGACTTTAACATCTTTTGCTCTTTAATGCTCATCTCGATGGCAACGAAATCAAGTATTCCCTCAGCAAGTCAGCAGATGGCACAAAGTTGATCAGTGCAAGTGACACAATAAATGGAAGGGATGACATCCAGGGGAAGCTGGGCAAAGCCTGAGAAGTGGGCCGTAAGAACCTCAGGAAGTTCAACAAATCCAAGTGTAAGGTGCAGCACCTAATCAGAGCAGTCCCAGATATGAGGACAGACTGGGAGAAGTAGTCATTGAGAGCAAGCCTGTGGAGAAGGACTTGCAGGTTCTGGTGGACAAAAAGCTGGACATGACTCAGCAATGTGCACTCACAGCCCAGAAGGCCAATTATGTCCTGGGCTGTATCAAAATCAACTAGCCAGCAGGGTAAGGGAAGGGATTCTGCCCCTCTATTCTGCTCTAGTGAGACCTCACCTGCAGTGCTGCATCCAGCTCTGGGGTCCCTAGTACAAGACAGATAGGGACCTGTTGGAGCAAGTCCAGAGGAGAGCCAGAAAATGATCAGAGGATTGGAGCAGCTCTCCTCTGAAGACAGTCTGGAATAGTTGGGGTTGTTCAGCTTGGAGAAGAGAAGGTTTTAGAGAGACCTTATAGAGCCTTCTACTACTTAAAGGGAGTTTATAAAATAGATGAGAGGGACTTTTTACACAAGATAGAGATGGGACAAGGGAGGATGGTTTTACACTAAAACCACTAAGCTTCATTTTGTTTTCTACATGCATGCAAATGAATTGGTTTAATATTATTTAATTTGGACCATTTAAGTTAGTTAAGCTGAAGTATGGATGTCATGACAGAGTTGAGTTTTAAGCTTACTTAAGCTATAAGCAGTAAGGTTAGAAAGAGTTGCAAAGAGGTGCTATGAGGAACAGTGAGAGGGAATGGAGTAAAAAGAGTGACTGCTGACATCCTCAGCGATACAATCTTCTGTAAATGCAGTGTTTCATCAGGATCTTATCAGACACAGAACTCAGGATAATTTCCTTACCACTTGCCTTACCACATACCCAGCTTCTAGCACCTGAACAGCCTCTATGTCCAAGACAAGAAAAGGACCAAGTTTGAAATCTGATGCACAGAAAATACTAGCAAAAAGGTGTATTCTCATGGCATTAATGACCACACAGCCTTCATAAAGACACACACTCTGAAGTTATAACCTTCATATATTGGGCACGTATGGGTGCTAGCATGTAGATACACAACACCAAATACGTCCCATGCTGGAGAGAAATTCCAAGTGATACACAAATTAGTACCTACCTGCTGTGAATTTCCTTGAAAACAGAAAAAGGAGTGTATGTCTTCTGGTACATCAACTCCTTGCTCAACACCAGACCAAGTTAGGAGTGCTTGTATGTAAAGTTTTCCTAGTTTTTTTGATGACCAGTTGCCATTTAGACTATTGTGAGACTCTCTGGCCTCTAGGTAAAGCAACCAGTGCCACTGCAAAGCAAAGTTTGCCTGGTTTCAGGGTTTCAGAGACTTTGGGTTTTAATTAGGAGTTGAACCGTCAACTGCATTTGGGTGCATCACACACAGAGAGTGTAAAAGGGAAGCAAAAAACTGCCCTGACCAAAGAGAGATATTATTCAATCGACCTAGTAAACAGAGAAGTACACCATTTGTTCTGGGCCGGAAAAACACCAGGAGGAGTCAATACAATATCTCATATGTCACTTTGCACTGGCTTTATTGTTCCAAATAGTAATAAAAGAAGACAAAAGTAGTCCCTGAGCCATCTGTGGCCACAGTTAGTAACTGGTGTGGCACAATAGGAATGAATCTATAGAGCAAAGGACTGGTGCTGAATACCTAAAGTGTACACTATTTACATCTCAAAAAGCTTTAGTGTAGACTGTCCCTTGTGTGGTCCCATGGACTTAGCAGTGGTGAGAGCACGTCTCTTGGTTAAATCTCAGCTGCAAGTCAAGTTTGTGCACTCTGAGACTGCTCCCCCACACAAACAAATGCACAGCACTGAGGTGTGCTGTGGAGATTTGGTTCAGATAAACACTTCTAATCCACCTTTCAATGTGCACAGTAAGAATGTAACTGACATCCACAAGTAGTCATATAAAATGGAGGAAAGGAAAATGTATGAAAGATTAGCACCCACATCCCAAAGAGAAAAAACTACAAACTTGCAACTATAGACACAACTAGTCAAGAACTCCTGAACAACTGTCCTCAAGGATGGATTGAAACAACTCATCCTGTCCCCTCTGGCAGATGCAGATAAAACTGCCATAGATAGTGAGAAAAATTCACTGCTTAGCAGGTTTGGAGAGCTAACAAGGACAATGCACAGAAAATGTCAAGGACAAAAAGAAAATGCTTTACCACATGGTACTTTAAAAAACCCATTAGATTATTCATTGATATCAAAACCCATATTATTCACTGAAATTACTCAGGCTCCTTCTTCAGAAGGAAGAAAAATGTTACAGCATTGTACAATGCTCAGGAGGAAAGGAATGCTCCCTAACAGGCTGACACAAAATGCTAACACATCAAAGGTCACCAAGGTTACAGACACAGAGCAACAGCCCTTAGATTCTTAAAACAAATGAGAGTTCAAACTGTAAGTAGTTGTGTATGTGTGATTGTTATATCTCTTTTTTCAAAGATGCTTCTCTGAGTCTAAATTCACATTTACTTGTTTTAAACGCCATTCCCTGGGTTTATTTTTACTCAGCTAGGAAAATTGCTTAGAGGCAGGCACAAACATGATGCACTAGCCACTGCCCAAACTTGCATATGAACTTAAAAGCCTGCAGCTGAACAAAACAACAAATACACAATGACACAAGAAGCTCTCCTTTCATTCCCTTCCTCTATTGAATTATTGCAAAAATATTTCTACTCCAAAACATGTACATTAGATTGTAAGACAGTCATTAGGATACATGTTCATGTGAGGATGCAGTATGTGTAGGAAAAACCACAGCACTGCTGCCAAAACACAGCAAGATTGAATTTAAGGCACTACTCAGAAAATCTGCTCATAGGCATCCAGTGCCATACTTGAAGACTGTCCATCTCAGAACAGCTCAAAGCTACATCCCCTCTGCCCTAAATCCCATATCCTGCCTTCCCCAGTCTACAGAGACTTGCAGCTCCTGAGCAGATAACTTTGTTCTCCACGGCCTGTTTGACTTCCAGGGCAGGAACACACCCAGACACCTGGTGAACCCATGAAAATACCAACTATCCACATTTTCCTGCTCTAAGGAGCTCCTGACACTTCATTGCAAGCGGCATTTTATTAGAATAAGGTTTTTCTTAGACAACTGCAAACTTTCTGGTTAAAAACAAACCAAAAGAGGGACTCTAAAGTACCTCTTGGGACTTCTTTGGAAAACCATTTCTATTTGGAAATAGAGGGAAGCTGGGTTAAAATATCTGGTCCAAAACTAGATTTGCATTTGAATGTCCCACCAGACAAACATTTGACTTGTTGTTGGATAGTCTCCTGCTAATATGTACCACTACAAGCTGTTGGAACTACACCAGTTTCTGCAAATTGATTGACCATACCAGTTTCTGTGTATTTCTTCTTTCAGAGAAAAGGGCACTTGTCAGCCTGTGGTCATGGCACTAATTTCCTGTGGGTAAAATGAAGCTTGAAGTTTCTTCCTTCCCTGGAAGATCAGAAGCCATCTGAAGCCCCACCGTGGAGGAGGAAACAGAATCAAGAACAGTCCAGAGTGGAAGGGCCTTTGCAGATTGCCTAGTCCAGTCCCTGCTGAAACCAACCCTGGCTTCAAAGTTAGCCAAGACATATGACAGATCACAGAACTATCAGCTGGAGTACCCAAAGCAGCTCAATGTTTGGGCCAGGCACTTCCTGAACATGTGAATCCAAGAGAAGGGAATGGACTCCCAGTAGCCAGTACGTTTACGTCTCCTGGGAGACACAGATATGAAGTTTGTGTATCTCGAGCTCAAGTTCAGCTCAACCATGAGAGTGTCACTTAGAGAATTTTCATGATGCCTCCTATTTCTGAATTCTTTATTTCATCTTGACACCAATGGCAAATGATTCTGAAGTGTCACAGTGTCTAAGGACCAGGAACCTAATCCCCTCTCTCAAAGGGTTTAGGTCTCCTTTTCAATTCACGAGGTCTGTTCCCAAAGCTAATATAGGTCCTTATTCTATCAAGTGACTAATGAAAAGATTATTCTTCACACCATCTCTGCAAGCCACCACCTGAAACTCTACTACAGGCATGGCAGACAAGGGCCAGACTCCATCACATAGGAGAACAGCCAGGGCACTTGGCTGACTGACACTCACCCCTCAGCTGACCAGTCAGACCGTTATGTAAAATTCCTCAGAGAGCAGTGAGGCATTCCTGGTCACACTCCAACAGTCTGAGGAGCAGCTGGATGCAATACCCGCCGCGGGAGGAGGTGAGGATCTACAAACAGATTCCTATTTCCCCACATGCTTCCTGAACCCCCCCCTGGTTCCCTGCTCTGCCAGAGCCTCCCTCAGGCTGCTGCATGAAGAGCCATTTGTGGGCAGTGGCTTTGTCCAGCTCAGATAAAAGATAACTGTCCATTACTGGCTATAGTTGGGCACTTTTTTTCCTGTGCTTCTGAGCTTCTTAGTGTAACACTCCAAAAAAAAAGAATTTCAATGAGAAATTATATCTGCTGTGTGAGACACAGGTTTCTATATTAAACTAGCCCCAGTCAGCACACCATAAAATGTTAAAGTAAATGAAGTAAGGGCATACAAGCACAAGACTGCCAATTTTGTAAAAAAAAAAAAAAATAAAGTGTATTAGCAGTTATAAAAGCAAGTATAAAACACCAACACAAAAAAAAAAAAAGAAAAAAAAGGAAAAGAAAAAAACCCACACCAAAACCTAAGGGGCTCTTTCTTCTTTCTTTCAACAGATTGTAAGAGACTGAGCCTATTGTTGAAAAAGTCAGGTCTTTGACTGAAACTTGAGCCATGTTTGAGGATATTTAGGGCTCTCCCCATAAATTTTCTTGTGCCTATTAGTGAGTGTGTTCAGCTGCTTCATTTTTTACAGAAGCAGTACTGAAGTGTCTCTGCCTGTCCCTGCCTTGCCAATTTTCAGAAGCTTTAGCTTTGAGGCACTCAGCTGTCTGTCCATATATATTCCAAGGCTTAATTTCACAAAATAAGTGAACTATCACTTTCCAATTGTAGTGATATCTTATTCAAAGCTCTGTAATTAGCCCCTGGTCATTCACAGCTGCCAGGTAAAATTCTTCCTGCTACTGGTGAGACAGAGCAAGATTAATTACCAAATAAGGAAATTAGAAGACAATTAACAGTGATTTACAAAGATACACTTTGTCCTTGAAAAGGTAAAAGAAAGTATATTGCTGGAGCTACCAAACAAGTAGAAACTATTTTTTGCTCTAAACAGCCCCTTAACCACAAATCCTCCTGTATGCATTCCTAAATACAAATGACAAACATTCACAAGTGCTTTGAATGAACATTACTAATGATGAACATTACTGATCATAAGTGATGCTGCTTTAACAAATATTTCTGCCTCCAGAACTCTGATTAGACTGATTAATGCAAATTTCCAAATCACTCATTTATCATGAGATCTCCACAGTTTTGTGGAATTTATGACAGCTTTTATGGCATGAATTGAACTAGGAATTAAAACTAGAGACCCAAATTAATAGAAACAGTTTGTAAAGATAAAGCAGTAGAGAAAGGCATGCAAAAACTAAAATGGCTCTTTCATAATGATACAATTATTGGATGATGTCTCTACAGATGAAGAAATATTGCCTCAATTATGCTTATGCCTATAGACTGAATAATGTCTGGCTTAAGAGAGGATGTAGTTTAAGAGCAGTAGTAGCTCATCAGCTAAATCCTGAACAGTTGTGTCACCTCTCCAATTTATAAATAGTGTATCTTTTGCTATTTTTCACCTTGTCCCTGCACCGTTTCCAAGAAAATGGAAGCATCTCAAATATTTACAGTTTTCACAAAACAGTTTAACCAATCCAGCTATTCTGATTAAAAATCAAATAGCAAACGTATAAAACTACAGTCATAATAAAAATGCATTTCTAGGACAAGCAATTACAAAATTCTGTATTTATTTACTTCTCTGAAAGATAACCACTTTTGGATGAAAAATCACCCACAAATGCCCTTTGATGGTGCTCAAGAGAGTCTGGCGCCAAATATCACACTTGTATTTCTGCTTTGATTTAGTTTCAAACAAACCAGTAAACTTCCCAGCATTCCCACTAAAGCAGTTCCCACATGGTGCAGCTGGAGCTGCGCTTCAGTGCCCTCACTGTGCTGCTCCTCCTTGCAGAGCACAAAATACATCACACCCTATGGGATTGCTGCTTTCCTGTGCAGTAATTAACAAATCTATGATAATCACAAATCCAGAAAACAAAAAGTCATGCAGCTGTATTGGCTTACTGACACTGGACTGGGATGAAAATATGCATTTCAAGTCCTCCTAGTCTCATAACAATTAAAAAAAAAAAGAGATTTTTAACAAATTATCCCATGAACAATAGAAAAAAAAAAATGTTACATCGTTAGATGCAAAGCCTGAGGGCAGAGCAAGCCTCTGGTTTTGGGTCAACCTGAGACCATCCCAGCATAAGAGAGCTCCTCTCCTTTGTACTTGTCTAAACATTTCTCAGGAGTCATTATATCAGTCAGGGAAAAGCAACTGCACCACTTCTAACCCTGCTGGAAAAGAGTTCCCTGTAGGCCACCTCTGTTAGGCTGCTGAGAACTGCAGCCCAGCTGTGGCATTCACTGAATAAGGTTCTACCTCATTTTCCAGATTCAAACCTCTGATGGCTGAGCTGCAAGCTGCAACACCACAGCCATATTAGCAGAAAGCAGTTTTGTTGGGGCTGAGCAGGATTCAATATATGGAAACCAGTGGGGAAAAAAAAAAAAACAAAACACAATACCCAAAAAAATGAAGCAAGAAAAAAACAACCCTACTGTCCCTTTGTGTGAAGCAACCAGAAAGACCATAGAACAGTTTATTAAAAAAGAATAATCAAAGCTGTTGTCAATTTAGAAGCTGCAAGTTGTAAGACTCATCATGCCAGGATTCTTTATTTAATTCAAAAAGGAATGTAGCAGATGCATTGTCTATGTTACCATAAGCCAATAATTGTAATGATATGTGTAAAAGAGGTGTGAAGTTTTCTGCTACAAGCCCTTGATGTCAGAGGAGAGAAATGGTTAGAGAAGACTTCAAGCATGGCATCCACAGGGTGTGCTGGCAGTGCTATAGATCAAATAAAAGCAACAATTACCTCCCTCCAACAAAAGAGTAAAAATTTGCATGAGTTTATGCAAATTAGCAAAGGCAATGAGCATCAAATGAGAGCTCTACAGCGCTGAGCCAGCTTACGCTGCAAGGCTCTGAAGTGACATATCACCATGAAAGAAGATAAGGACATCTGCTGCCAAGAGATGGAGGGAGAGAGGGGTGGTAGAGATGGCTGGGGAATGGCAAGCATACTGAAAAAACCTACGGAGGACAGATGTCTCCATGCCCTCCTTGGTCCTGTGCCACGTACCTAAAGAGAAACCTCAATAGCCCCTTATCCTTTTGCACTTTCAGATGCTCTGTTTTAAAAGCCATCTTCTCTGACAGAGATGTCAAAGCCCCAGAAACCCTCACTGTGGCTCTTGCTACCAGTTATCAAGGACTCCTCTTCAATACCTGTTTTACTTTTTTTTATAGGCTCCTGAAATACCACAGACCTGTACCTAAACCAGCTGAATGCTGCAGAAGGATTTTTGCCAGTCTACACCTTCTTTTGATTGGTGCCGTGAAGATGACTTCAAAACAAGCTGATGCATGCAAGAAAAAGTCATTCACAACCAGAAGATACTGTACCCTGCATAGAAGCATCCATTCATTTGCTGAACAGGAGCACAACTTTTACTTTATTCCAGGCTGTCTTTACTTATTGAAAAAGACACCCCTTTTTCTGCTCTTTTTTGATAGGAGAATGATGGGTGCGGTCATATTTCTGTAGAAATCAAGACATTCAATCCTTTCAGCAAGATCACAGAATCAGGGCTAAAGCATGGAAATGTTGATTTATGGCTGAATACATTTTTATGGTAATCATATCTTAGACTGAATGGATGGTTTTGGCAAGAATTATGTAGCTTTTTTAATGGCCACAGAATGGGTTTTTTTCTCTCAGGAAAATCAAAATATCAGTGGGTTCACTTCTCTTTCCTGTTTGATCTGTTCCAGCTGAACACAGACTTTAAAACAACTGACTACAATGACCACATTGAAAAAAATAAAACATCTGCCAATCATTACCATCAAGCTTTCTAGGGCTTCCGAGATAACATTCAATTTGTCCCTGCTCAGAGCAATGACACACAGAGTGTGCCTGTCAGAAACAGCAGAGTTATTGCAGTATTCTGTCTCCTTTGCCCAAAAACTGTAGGAAAGGTCATCTAAACTTTGCCACACTGATTTCAGCAAATTTGTTTTCTAAGTAGGACATGCTGACAGGGTTTTGAAAAGCTCCTGCAGAAGAAACCAGGTCATCACTGAATTGATAGGCAAACTTCATGCACTATTAACACAATGTGTTAAGAACAATATTTGCTCTTGTCTCAATTCCAGTTTTCCCCCTTTGTTTTTAATTCAATTAAATTAGCATTGATTAAGACAGTTCCTACTTTTTCCCTAAAAAATATACTGGCTTTGTGGCTATCCTACAAAATGTACAAAAGCAATTTATCAAAATCCCAGCAGTTTAATCTATTATGTGAAAGAGCAATGGCTAAATCTTAACAGTAAGAGCCTGAAGGCTTTCTGCTGTAACAGGATTTAGCAATAACTTTTAATTGGCAGTTCAAAGTTAATCCACACGGGAAAATGTGATCTGGCAAAAGCACTCAGTCACAGAATGAAGAAAAAAAAAAAAAAAAGAAAAAAAAAACAACCTACAAACTGTGGGATTTTTTTCTCAGTATTTTTGTAGATACTGTTATTGAGAAACATTATAGAAATAATTGCTGCATTGTCTCAGTCTAACAAGGTTCTTCTTCTGTGATACATTTTATCCCTTTTGTACTTTCCTCTACCAGTGAAAAAGTGGGCAAAAGTTTAACTTTTCTCCTAGTATGTATATATTTATATTTATATATATGTAGCTTTATTTAACATACCTTCTGAATGAAAAAATCATAAACAAATCCCTTAGAATAATGCTCTCCTCTTCCCTCTTTCTCCTTTGACATCAGGCCACAAGCCTGAATTTTTCTTGTTTCTACTCAAGCAGCACCCAAAATGTTTGCAGTGAGGAACCATTTCTACTCCAAAATTAGCCTAGGAAAAGCCTGTAACACAGACAATTTTTCTGGATTGTACTCACTAGGATCTGTTCAGCTCTAAATGCCAGCAGTTCTGCCATCCATGGTTTCTCTTCTTTGTTCCAGTGATGTTTCAGACTAACTCATAGCGTCCTGCTTAACACAGAAGACAACATAAGGGTGCCTCAAGAGAAAACTGAGGAGGTCCAAACCAGCCCCCCACCATTAGACCAAATTCTGCATTGAAAGCTGAGTTTTGGCAGCTAATGGCAGTTGCCCTTGTGGAAATACACGAAATTCTGATAGCAGTGTGTGAGAAGACCAACTATTTTTGTGAGAGTTCAGAAAACAAGTGTCTGTGTTCCATCTATGACTGCATTAAGAAATACAGAAAGTTTCCTACATGTTAGCTGAACAACTCTCAAAAGCTGCAGCTCTTCAGCATCTATTTCACATGAGTTACAGATTTTATTTTAAAAAATATATGCATGTAAACATTGCCCTTAAAAGAGGTTATAACTACATTTAAGTGACTGATCCCCTGACTTCTCACCTCAAGTTCCATTGAAAACCAAACATCTAATTTATAAAACCTCAAGCACTTGGGAAGTGGGGAAGCTTTGCACTTTTTCAGCAAAAGCAGGGCCAAGCAGAACAGACCAGCCCATTGTTGGTCTGCAGACTGCTTCCTTGCTGGCAAACTACTCCAGCAAGGTGACTGGAAAAATCACAGCAGCTTGTTACAAATACAGCCAACATGAGTAAAATCCGTGAAAAGGAATGCTTCAAAAAAAGGGATCCAATTTTTACTAAATCATTTTACCTGAGAGATATGTTCAGTCCACATCAATGTGTTATCTCTGAACACAGATCTAAATAAACATTTTTAGCATGAGTTTATGCAAAAAATGCATTGTTTATGCACAAAGCTTCATGTTTTACAGAACATCTACTCCAAAAAGTGAGCCTGAACTTCATCCCTTACGCATAAATGAAGTAGGAAGGGCAACAATAAACTATACTAACAATAGCAAGAAGTGTGAGTCCTTGAAGAATCCACAATCTAAAATAAGTTAAAACAATCTTTTAAATATAAATATCCTAAGAAAGGTTAATTTTTGAGACAAAGTAAAGGTAAATAGGAACACAGCTAAAAAATTGAATATTATAACATACAATCCATGTGGCTCACTGATGTTTTAAAATGCTGAACACTCAGGTACACATAAATGCTGTCCAGAGACATTTCACTAATTGCAAAGTTTGATCAACTTTTAATATGAAATATTTTATTGCACATATTAAAAGTTATCCTCACAAAATAACAGAACAGCATTAAACTATTCTAGAAAACATTTCTTGTAGAAAAATTACATTTTACCTGCTCTTTTGAAGAATTCTTGAAGAGGTTCTTTTGTTTGGAAAGGAAAACCTAAAACAATTTAAAAAAAAAAAAGATGCACAGTTGTCAAAAGGCTTGGTTCAGCTGCAGGAGTCAAGCGATGCCCCTTGCTTTCTGAAGAGTTTATTTAGGTAAATAACTTTGTTGCTGTGGAATCCAGCTCAGTTCTTTGTAGTAAGCATCTCTGGACGGGGAGAGAGTGACATTGCATTCTCTGCACACTCATAAATGAAGCAGGAATTCCCAGATTTGCCATCATGTGATTTCAGTGAGGAACTAGCACTCGACTTTCTCCCAGCACCCGTTCCTCTCTGCCCAAACTCAGGTCTTCCAAAGCCTCAGAAGGCTGTAACAAGTGGCAAAGAGAGAACGAGCACACAAATCAGGATTAGCCTCACTGAGCAGACACTGAGACACTTTAGGCAGAAAGCAGGAGGAGAACAGGGCTGAAGTACCATTGTTAGGCTGCCACAGAAGTTTTAAAAAAAATTAGCAATTTTTACTAGGAAAAACTGGGAATATTGGGGAGGGGTGGGGTGGTGGGGTGAGATTTAAAGGTGGGGGGGGGGGAATTCACTTTTTCAGACATCAGAAATTACTAACAAGATTATCCTGACAAACACTCCTTCTTGTTCTTTATACCAGAATTTCAAAGGTTTACAAATGCCACCACAGTACTCAGTGGGATAATGATTAAGCACTACATCAGGCAAAATTTTTTGCCTGTATCAGACAAAAGCTGATAAAAGATAATATAGTCTACACTCTACATATAGTGTATGCCAACTGGAGAAACAGATGCTACCTTAATTTCATGGCCACAAGCAGAATAGGGGAAAGGAAAATAATGCAACATTTATTCTTCATAAAGAGAATGATGCTATTGACATTTTGCCTTGAATAGCTGCATGTTATTAAGTAGCAATGATGGTTTCTGCTAGCTGAGCCTTCCTAAAGAAGCAATTGTTATTGAAAGATGAGTAACCATTTTTGACCTTCTAATATTTAAATATGAGATGAACACTTCCAGCTCCCTCAAGATAATCCAAAAGGTCATCAATAGTTATCTCCAGTGTTCTCATTTGATGAGCATCACGGATGTACATCCGTGGCCTGTCTCCCTGGCTTCTGGGGAGAGCAGTTTACTACAGGAGTCTGGTGAGAGAATGCAATAAGATGGACCATTGTGCAACTTCCATTAGTGTTCCCATTTGTGCTGGGGGTAATTAATCATCAAAAAGTGTTTTTTTCAAAGCTTTTTTCCTTCTGTTTTATTTTTTCCCATAAGCTGTAGAGTACATGCAACAGATGCAACATAAGTTCCAGTTTATTCTGGTTGTCTATAAACACAAAGGTGACAATAGCTTAAGATATAGGAATTTATTTATATTCCTGTAACTCAAGAACTATTGTTCATGTTTTGTGAAGGTGAATCTATTTATACCTATCCCCATTATTACAGTTCAACTACCCTCTGACTGCAGTAGTGGGGCAATAGATCTGCCAGCATAAGAAACATCTTTTTAGTCACAGAAAATATAATTTCCATTAAAACATTAATTTACAGGTGTCCTCCTATCCAATTTTATGCAGAAAAGTAAAACAACTTCTTCTTTCAAAGGTTATTCTGATACAAAAAAAACCCAAAAAAAACAAAAAAAAAACAAACCAAAAAAACCACCCAAACAACAACAATGACAAAAAAAAAAAAAAAACAAAAGAAAAAAAAAACACCAAAGCTTTATTAAGATAAATTAATCACTTTCAACTTTATAGCAGTTCATTTGTGTTTCCATTGCTTGGGTACTTCAGCCATGGATGAGGACCACAGGGCTGCAGATGCTGTAAAAACATAGAAAAAGATGAAGTGTCCCTATTTACATTCATGTAAAATGCTAAAAACAGGACAATAAACAGCAAGTAAGACATCCCTGATTTGTATAGTAATTGTAGGGTTTCCAGAGGGCACTCATCAAAAGAATACAGACTGTTCTGTGTGCTGTGAGAGTTCACCAAACAGACATCACCACATTTAACCTACATTTCCATTAAGACTTATGCTATATCACCAAGTTAGCCATGCTAACACTGGAAGGCCAGGCAGAAATCCAGAGTTAGTTAGAGGATGCCACACACAAAGGAACTGGCAGAAACACTCCAGTTTACTGGCAGGTTATTGGCATGTGGAATACTGTGGCCTTTATTACACTCATAGTAAACATTTGTGATATTCTCATTTATTCCAGGAATACACTGGAATTGTGAAAAGTTGAGGACACAGTGTTGTTAGATGTCCTTACATTGCAAGGAAAAAGTTTTTGTCTTCCCTAATTCTAATATTAAATTTAAGGAAAATAAGCAAGTAAGAATTTTATATTCATACTAGACAAAGTGGTGCTTGCTGCTGATGTCCTAAGTGGAAGGAACATCAGGCCTTGCACTTGCAGAAGAATCTGCAATGGGAACAAAAGGAGGCAAAAAATACTAGTTAATTATAAAATCACATCTAGAGAAGACTAGTAAGAGAAAGCAGTGATGCTGCTCCTTTGATTTAAGATTTTAAATCTGTAAATCTGTAGAGAGGAAGAGGGGCTAACCGGCGTCTGGACTCAAAGAGATCATTTTTGTAATACCAAATTCTTACACGTCTTGGTTGCCACAGAACTAGCCAGAGCTGTGCTGCAAACCAGGGTTGGTTCTGGTTGGTTGTTTGCCTTTTCAGAGCAAAAATGGGGAGTCCAAACCTGCATCAAGGTTTTTTAGGGAGAAAATTCTGGGTTTGAAGTTGAGATAGTTAGACAGGGATAGATAGATAGATAGATAGATAGATAGATAGATAGATAGATAGATAGATAGATAGATAGATAGATAGATAGACAGACAGATGATAGATAGATAGATAAGATTATAGCCTATGCATTCTAAACAAGTCCCTGCTAGAAGTGAAGTTCGGACTCGTTTCTCAGTAGGGAGTAGGTTTCTGCAAACAGGACGGCTGTTGTGTGAAGCTGCAGAGCTCAGGCCAGCACAGAGGGGCTTTCGCATTCCTGCTGGACTTTCCCAAGGCGGGCCGGAGGGGCTGCAGGGCAGCCCGGCAGCGGCGCCTCCCTCCCCGCGGGCAGGGGCGGCTCCTCCGGCCACGGTCCCGCCGCTCCCGGCTGCGCCCCTGCTCTGTGACACCGGGGGGGACGAGCAGCCGCGCTGCTCCCCTTGCCACACAGACACCTCGAACTCACAAATTATGCCAGCCTGCCGCAGGGAGGAGGGATGCCTTCTGGCAAACTTTGCGCGGCTAGGCAAAGTCACAGGTCTAAACTTCCAGTGGCAGCCCCTGGAGAGGAAGGATCAGTACAGTCCAGAACTGCTGAGCAGAAGGATCAGCAGTTTAAGAAGAGACACTGTGACCACGGCCAGCTGTGGTCACCGCTGCAGGATGAAATGGAAAACTTTCCAGACTGTGTCAGCTCTATTAAATAAGCCCCCAACCCCAAAATGTGGAGGATAGACACTGAGTTCACAGATGGTGACCTTCAGCTTAGACACCTGACTTACTCCCCCGTGGGTTGTGATGGTGGGTGTTGCCACTTTGGACTGCACCACCCGAGTCCTGCAGCCTAAAGCCTGCTTCACCTGCTGCCCAGCCTGCTGCCAGAGATTCCCTTGCCCTTTCTAGACAGGTGGATACCACCACTCCTAACAGGCTGCATACTTCTGAGTAGCCAGTTGTTGTTCTTGGAAAAAAAATGTTTCATGTAGTCAAAAAATGGGATTTGCTCTTAATGGGCTTTTAGGCGCAAATTTCTTATCTGAGAAGGAAAAGGAGTCAACCTTCCAAAACTATATTTAAAGGCTGCTAAACAACCTTTGAATAAAGACAGGTCATTGAGTCTCATCAGGGAGTTTAGGGGATGTGACCCATTTATAATCATAGTATATCTTAGTGAAGGAAGTCTTCAGGCCAGTATATACTTGCTTCCCCTACAAGCACCTTAATCAACATATGTGGAAAAGTAAATCACTCAGTACTGTTCCAAAAAAAAGCAGAAACAGTGGATTCCAAAGATCTCATTGATAAAACATTTTCCCTTTTTAAATCAAAGAAAATGTATAGTTGTAGTGTTTCTTGCAGATGTTGCCTTTCAAGGCTAATCTCCTAGCAAACCTTTTTATTAAAAATTGTGGTGTTAACTATAGCATGCCAACACAGTTCTTTTACTCAACTGGAGTTGAAAGGTGTGGAACTGGTGGAAAAATGTCATGTCCTTGTCTTATGCAAAAACTGCAGCAAAGCAACACAGCTGTGAATGTAACACAAATAGTTTCTACTATTTGTGAATTGATGCTCCTGATACTTGGAAAAGATTCTGCTGATTTGAGTATCTGTCTCAAACGTGAATGCTAATGGTATATCTGCAGGCACCACTCTTCTTTGCATTTAGTCATCTGATGGTCAGTGACTACGATTGGGCAAAGATTACTCAAAAACACAGAGTAGAATTGTTTTAGTTGTTTCCTGACTGCTCATCTTTAATCAGCTCTCTCCACTGAGTTCACATGTGGCGCACTAGCATCATATGTTAGAAAGTTTTCAGCAGAAGCATTTTGAGAAATTTGTTTGGAGAACATGGATATACTGTAAAATACTCTAGGACTCTCTTCTGGAAATGGTCAGTGTTAACTGAAAAGAAACTTTGGTTTTACTGGGCGCTTGCATGTACTTATTACTGCCAATTAGCCACAATAAGGATGTGGTACACCACTTCTAAAAAATAAAGTCTAAGTTAGAAGTATAAACCTTGTTGCTTACCTGTGAAAACTTCATCGGCGTGTGGGGACTAAAAGTGCCAAGGTGGTTTGGTGGTCAGCTGAGCTCTGTTATGCTGTTTGGCAGCAACACATAGGAGAAAAAAAGCAAGAAAGTAACATCAAAATTTTACAGGTAAAACTACAGGGAAAATGTGAAGGTTTCTCCTAAACTGGAAAGACTTTCTGAGCAAGACTCCTGCATATGTCCCTCCTTGTTCTGCTGCTTCTCATGTTTTTCATCAGTTTCATCACACTGACCTAGCAACATCCTGGAGAACAGGGCTGATGTCCAAAATCAGGTTGATAGGAGAAGGGTTGTCTGACCTGAGCAATGCAGTTGTCAGTAGGTTATGAAGTGCTGTACATAGCAGGAGGAAGAAATGAAATGCATTTAATACCTGTTTGGGTATATGTAGTGAGATTTGGGCTGCCTTGGGTGAGTTGCTCTCCCTCCATGGTCTTGCAGAGGACAGGGATGCCTGGGCAAAAACTGGCTGGACAGAACCAGGAAAGAAATGAGCTTTGGAGTTCAAATCACACACCTTCCTCCCTGTGATCCTGGGACTGCTGCCCCATGGCAGAGACATTGACCAGGCTTCAGTCTGTGGTACTTACAACCAGAGTTACCCATGTAGGGCACCACCTCCGGAATTTTTCATTTGGGACAAAGGAGTTGAAGACCCTCAACTGTTCCAGCAACTGATGCCAAGGCTCCACTTGTGCCAGCAGCTACCACACAGATCTCACTGGTGGCTGGCATTCAGCCCTTGTGACTGAGTGTACACATGGGATAGAGAGTGCCGTCATGGCAGAGGGAGAGTTATTGAAAGATTTAATAAGATGTAAGAAGACAGGACAAACTGCAGGGAGATGACTTTTAGCTTCAGTCCTGGTTTTGCCTCAGTCTGGATTCCACAAAAAAACACTGCCTTGTGTGCTGCAGGATGTTAGTACTGGGTTGGTGGTTGTTTCCAAGATGGTCTGGCTTGGTCTCAGGCAGTTTGCAGGGTGGATAAAATACCCGGGTATAGGGGAGGAAAAGCCCGTGGGAGATTTTCAAGCTTCCTATGTGGTTAAGGCACAGGACCAGGAGTCAGGAGATTAAAAGTTCCTGTTTTGTACAGAAAAGATGTTTCATCACATAGGGTGTGTTGATGAAAATTATCTGTACACACAATTCTTTGACTCAGCCAAGGCTTCATTCTTGCCAGGCAGTATCACCTTCTCATCCCTTATGGTGTGGTAACAGTTGCTGCTAAGGCCTCACAGGAGATGGTAAAACAACTGTTCTGTGGCACTTCTGGGAGATTCAGTTATTTATGGTGTCAAAACAACTTTGAGACAGTAGCATTTGCAGGAATAATCAGTGCCCCCTCTACCCATCAGAGCCTGGATTCACTTCTGCTGCTTTTGGGAAGGAGGTGAATTGAAACTACTGAGCACTCATTTACTGACATGGCTGGTCTTGTAGCAATTTTAGGAGTTTTCAGAAACTTTTCTGTGGCTTGATGAAGACAGTATTTCCTAATAACATAACCATGGTACTGCTGGGTTGGGAGGGTTTGCAAAGTATCTGCTCTGGGTTAAGCATCCACTAGCCTGAAAAGCCAACTTGGGAATGACATTCTGCTCTGAGAAGGGGCTATCCTGTGTAGGGGTGAGACTCCTTTGTCCAAATCCAATGTGGAGACAAGGATTTATGGTGAGATGTTCTTAGTGGTGAGCTTATGGGAGCCACCCCTGCTTTAAAGAATCTGGAAAGAAAATTCTTCTCACCAGTTTGGCAAATGCTGAGGTAGAGGCGTTTCTGCTCAACGGAACTGACACAACGTAATTTTTAAAACAGACTGGGACATGTTAAGTAATATTTAATAATGTTATGACTTTCCTAGCATAATCATATAGAAAATAGGTGTGAATCATTAATTATCATAATGCATTGCTAATAATTATACACATATTTTGAAAAAAATGGTAGAGGAATATGTAACTTTGAAGGGAGGGAAAAGCCTTGTTAACCGCTATTAAACTTTACTGAAAAATCTTGGCATTCAAGTAACTCCTTTTATGGAAAATTCAGAAAACTTCCCAGTTTAAGCAAATTAGCTTCACCTCTGCTAGAAACATTATTCTCGGCTCTGCCTCACACAGAGAAATAATGGCTCCATAACCCCATTCAAGACTAAGATTTGCCTCTGCATGGACACCAGTGTAACAGTCCTGGAGTAATTATTTCTCTTGCCCTATTCCACACCTGTGCAGGGTGGGAAAGTGGAGAGGGGGTGTTTGTGGTTACTCTGGAACAGATGAGGAGACCAGCATAGCTGCAGTGAGATGCAGAATTTGAAGCCATTCAGGACTTTTTTCTCTATGCAAATAAAAGATCCACACAGATAAAGGTTTATCTTTGTAATTGCCTCAGCTGATTAATGATTAATACTAAGGACAAGGGATGACTTCTGGACATGAAGCTCCCCTTGTGAAATAAGTACTGTCTCATGCTTCTTTTGACGTATGTGCTCGTGCACAAAAGGGCGTTTGCTCTTGTATCTTCTTATACAGAGAGTAATGTAGTGGTCCTGCCACTACAGTACTACAGGAAGGTAGACCTTCCCGTATCACCTGGACACTGCTGTCCTGCCCTTGTGCCCCTGAAGCAAGGTATAAATGTCCAGCAGCTCCCTGGCCTGTGAAGATGGGCAGCATTGGGCCTGTGGAGCAGCTGCATGGCCAGGGGCTATGGCCAGGAGCAGGAGGAGTGTCAGGCAGGCACTGAATGCCACCTTTCAGAGCCCAGAGCTGAAAGGGTACTCTTGTTATCTGCATTCCTTCCTGACCACATCCCATGACCTGCTGCATGGAGCCTTTCAGATCACATCCAGGCACAGTCAACAGGGCTGGGATGTGCGTCTGTGTCCTTGCCAGCTGCTCACTGTGAGCAAAGATCAAAAGTTCGTGGATGCTTTGCTTTCCCTGTGGCCATCCCACACACTTACCACACTCGGTGCTGGCCCGAGCAGCGCAATTACAATCTTAGAATGATATGAAACACTCAGAGACCTCCAACAGCAGCAGAGTGCAGGGTAGGTTTGCTTAACATTACCAAGGATAGAATGAACCTCTAGCTCTGTCTTAGCCTCATCCTGAAAACAAAAGTCATGGGGTTGACTGCCAGAGTTTTCTTCTCCTTTTCCTTGCTACACCCCTGCCTGGAGGGGTTGCTTTTTCCCACGTTCTCTGGAAAGGTGAATCTTTCATTTAAGTCCGCTGGCTCATAGAATGGTTTTGGGTAGGAAGGGATGTTAAAAATCATCTAGCTCCAGACTCAAGCAGAGACAAATATTCCTCAGGACTAACTACCTAAGTATATGTATATCAATGCAAGCAGCCTGGGGAACAAACACAAGGAATTGGGGCTCTGCACCCAATCAGAAATTTATGATGTCACAGGAATAATGGAAACATGGTACAGCATCTAACATGGCTGTAGGATCACACTGGATGGGTATAGGCTAGAGGAAAAGAGGATAAATACCCAATGAGAACTACAAGGGCATTGTCATGGTTTGCAGAGATGCAGTTAGAAAAACAAAAACTCAGCTTGAATTGAAATTGGCCAGAGATTAAAAAAAAAAAAAAAAAAAAACACCAACAAAAAAAAAAACCCACAAAAAACGGTTTCTTCAGGTAAGTAAACAACCAGTAAAAACAGAAGGAAAACATGGATTTGCTGTGCAACAGGAAAGGTAAATTAGTCACCAGCAATGCTTAAAAGGCAGAAGTTCTTAACATTTTCTTCATCTCGGTCTTTACCAGCACTGCTGGGCCTCTGGCCTTTGGAACAAAAATCCAGGTTGATGCCAACATAGGCCCACCATCAGTGAAGAAGGAGTTGGTGTGTGAACTGCTGCAGGAGCTCAACCCCTACAAATTGATGGGCCCTGACATTATCCACCTGAGAATGTTTAAGAGAGCTGGCTGACATAATTTTTGACTTTCCACAACCTTGGAGAACTGTGGAGATCAGGGGACATCCCAGAAGGCAGCAAGAAGGCTAATGTGACTCCCAGGTAAAATAAGGTCTTAAAGGGTGATCCAGGAAGTTACAGGCTCATCAGTCTTACTTAAGTCCCCGGGGAAATGATGGAACAAATCCTCCTGGGGGGCTATCATGAGTCAGATGAAGCCCATGACTGGGAAAAGCAAGCAGGGATTCATGAAGGATAAATCATGCTTGACAAACCTGCTCACCTTTTATGACACATTCACTGGCTTGGTTGGTGTGTGGCAAGTGGTGGACATTGCCTACTCAGTATGAATGAACAGTGTGCTGCTGCAGCAAAGACACCCAACCAGATACTGGGTTACATCAAGATGGAATCACCAGCACTGATAAAAGTAATCTTTATCCCACTTGGCACTTATGAGGCCACACCTGGAATACTGTGCTGTTTTGGTCCCTACCGTGGAAAAAGATCTGGACAGGCTGCAGAGGATCCAGAGAAGGGCCACAAAGAGGACCAGAGGATTGGAAGGCCTGTCAGGTGAGGAAAGGCTGTAAGAACTGGGTTTGTTCAGCCTTGAGACCTTATCAACATGTTTCAGTACATAAAGGGTGCTTACAAAGAGAGACACTCCTTTTTTACAAGGAGTGACATGGAAAAGAAAAGGGGTAATGGTACAAATTGTTCTTGAGGGGATTATTAGACAGCAGAGAAAAAATTTTCACAGAATAATCTCACCTGGGAGGTGGCAGATTTCCCCAACAAGGACACTTTTAAGAATCAGCTGGACAGAATGCTGAACTGTCTTGTCTAAATTGTGCTTTTGCCAATAAAGGTTGGAACAGATGACTCTTGAGGTCCCTTCCAACTTGATAATCTATGAAATGCTGTAAATCAGGCCACAGGTCACAAGCATCACACTGTAAAAGATTCCTGCCACTCTTCTGTTAGGATGGGAAAGCAAAGAAGAAGGCCTAAGAAACTTATTTTACAGTTCAATGCAATGTTTAATACAATAATGCATACAGATTCCTCACCTTAAGCATACTTCCTTTTTGCTTTTCTTGGACAGAAAACCCTTTCATTGCTTTTCTTGGACAGAAAACCCTGACATTGTTTTTCTTTCCTACAAGCAAGTTATAAGTTCCATGTTACAGCAGTCCACATGCTTCTGAAATGGGGCTTGAAATTCAGGAATGGCAACTGAACTTGGTCAAAGACCTTGTACTGAGATTTGGGCATGACTCATTCATCCCCTCTCCTGAAAAGGAGAGTACAGAATCTCTTTGATTGGGCTGGATGCCTACAGGGCTCTGGTTTTAGCCTGATGAGGGGCAGCAGACAACCACATGAGCACTTGCGTACTATTTCTTCACTCCTTACCCTCAGAAGAAATTAAATTCAGCAGCTGAGATAAAAGAGATTTAAGATTTTTGAGTTTTGCATGTTAGAGACTCAAAAAGACAAGAGCATTTTTCAGCAGCAGACAGAGAAAATTTGGAGGACCAAGCACAGGCCTGAGTTCTGGAACCTCTGATGAGAGAGAAGATCAGGAAAGGGGCATTTATTGCAAGAGATCTTTAGCACTAAATAGAGGACTCTAAAGGTAACATATTTCAAACCACTGACATCTGACTACCAGTAGTTTCACTACTATACTGAAATATCAAATCTGTCTCATGAAAACTTAGTTCATGATCACAGTTAATATTTAATCTAGCTGGAACAAAAGTCAAATGCACACACTAAAAAATAATTAATCCACTCGTAAAATGTTAAATTGTAAAATGTTGAATACTCACATACACCTATCCTAATAATTACAGAAGCAATGGTATGACATCACCTACTAATAGATTTTAAAGTAAAATATTAGTGCTTTGGCACATTAATCTTATTCTGTTTTGAAAAACTAGTGCATAAACTGTGTGGTCAGGAATGGGTCATGATCTGTGTGTCCTGTGCCAAGGTGTCATGACCAGGCCTTGTAAGGTAACTAAATTTTCTCAGTGATACAATGTTACACAAGTATCCTCAGGCTCTTCTGGTGTTGAGGTACTTCATGACACCTCTCCCTTACACTTCCTCAAATTTTTTTCCCCAAGCATCCAAGAATAAATTCACCATTACTGACAATAGAGACCTTGGGAACAACTGCATAAACAAGGTGTACCTAATCACTACAATTATCATGTTATCTGGACTTGCTCAAGTTTACTGTGGCTCACAAGATCTCTCTGGCAATGCACCTACTACAGGAGCAGCAGTTTGGTCAAAAGCTGTGCATTGCAGAAACATTTCTTAGCAGATCTGTTTCAATGTTCATCCCATGTCCGAGCTGCATTACCACGAAAAAACACATCCTGGTTCTTAATGTGGCAGAACTTTTATTTAGAGGGAAATTATAACTTTTGCATTTACATGGCACCAATTATATACAGTACACTTTCCATGATAAGAATTATGATGCTGTTCACAGAAAGGTATCAAATTTGAGATAAATAATGCATAAGCTAAAATATACAAACCAGGGGGTGGAGGTGAAACTATTGGCCATTTTTAAGTATCTATAGAAGAATTTCAAGGAATAATGTTTATTCAATGTTCAAAAACTTTTAACAAACTTCTAGTAAAGTTAATTGAAATATTTATAATACTATTCCGTTGTTGCACAGTATTTCCAATATACAATCAAGAAGATGCACAGAACACAACACTTAATATGAAAAAACCTATTGCACCCACAATTTAAAGGTTTCACTGCCTTTTGGATGCTGCACTACCATATTTATATAAACATTTACAACACTTCAGTAAACACAAAGGTTCTAAATGTAGTGCAGCATTATGGGGGGCCATTTTCAGCTCTTAAAATAAATGTTAAATGCCCATATACTGTGCCATTTATTTTAAGCTGATGGATTAAGCTGTAATCCTTAAGTCCTACTGTGAGTAGCAAACACACTTTCCCCACGCTCAGAAGATTACCATCCCTCTGACTATATAGTCTCTATTCTGAAACCTAAACTGTCCTTGGCTTCATTGTCATTTTGGCATTTTGCCTCAGTGCTTTTAACAACTATTCCTTATATTACTTTTCAATGGCCTGTTAAGTAGTCCTGTGTGGAATCTGAAGCAAAAGAGTCTGCATCTTCATTATCGGAGTCGTCACTGCTGTCGTCGGCCGCCGGCTCCCCCGTCAGCGCTATGCGGGCATAGTCATCCGTGTCTATGGACTTGCAGAAGTGGATGGCATACTTCAGCTTCTCCTCCAGGACCTGCTTACAGGAATACCTGGGCAGCTTCAGGAGAAAGAAGCACGTGTATGACTCAGGAAGGAAGTGGTCCGGAGGATTGTATTTATCCAATACCTGTTGACGAAAAAATAGAAGAAAAAAAGCACTATATTTTTGATTTTTGTTCACTGTCCAAAACACAAATAAGTATCAAAATATTAACTACAATTTTTGTTTTTAGCACCTTGTTGTATTTTTGATTCTGATGCTGAAGTTTCTTAAAAGAACCATGAAGAGGCCAAATCCATTTTCCCTCCACTAAATCAATAAATAAACCCAGACATTTATGAGCTGCTTTGCTTATGACTATGTGGTTGGGAGCAGTCTAAAAAAGACCCTATTATTTCAGACAGTATCAAAAAATTATTTGAAGATTGTGTGGTATTAATTTAGCTGAAATTATTAACTGAACTGAATGAAATGCTAAATAAATGCCACAAAAACAGCTGCCTGACAGTGGAAAACTATCAAAATTCACAGAAACAAACGGCTGGGAAATTAAAGGACTATCCGCTTGTCCAAGTCAAGAGAGAAGAAATAGTTCTATACATTATAGAACTGTCACAGACATTATTCAAGTGTTGCACTGCTGAATTTACAATGTAAGGCTGCAGAACACTTTAATGAAATCAGGCCTTTGTTATGTTACACTGCTACTTCTCCACTACCAGCTTTTTAACTTTCCCATCCCACACAACAACAATACCTGAATTACCTGAATAACAAAGTCCCTCCCCCTAAAGTCTGCAATAGTCCTGGGCAGCCTTGTTCTGCCCCACACAAAACGCAGGAAGAGCGATCGCTCCGTGTTGGAGAAGGACTCCATCACTTCCCAGAACCACTGTATCAAGGAAGCAGTTGGTTCAATGCCTTTGTAAGTTGCTACAGATTTCAGGAGATGAAGTGGGATATCTGGGCTTCCACATACCTGAAAAATAAAATACAGTAATAGGCTACACAAGTCTGATCAAATCAATTACAGCTGATTTATTCCCTCCCTTCCTTTAAAATATTTAATCAGCTTTTAGAAAGCTGATGACAAATTGAGCATTCAGATCTTTGAGATGCCATGCATAGTCTCCTAGTTCAAAAATACTAAATATACATCTTCCCATCAGGCAAAAGTAATGAACTTTTTTCAAACTCCTGAATTTAGGACAAGTATCTCCAATTTACTTTCTAGATCACTGGAATGAGATCACTGGCATGTGAGGTTTTTTTGGTTTTGCTTGTTTGTTTCTTCCCAAAATAATTATAATTAATTATTACATCACTGCTCAGCTATGTCAAAATAATTTTACTAGCACCAAGAGGGCAATTAAACAATTTCTGGTCTTCCCTTGAACTGATATTTTCAACCACACAGCAGTCATTGTAAACAGCATGTAATGTGGGTTTTATATTAGTGAAGCAAATGAATGAATAATCTCACTCCAAGTTAATCTGTCAGAAGTAACAAAGCAGAAATTGATACCATAGTTTCCAGTTCATATCCTGTAAAGAGTGAAAGCAGAGGAACTGGAACAACACGGGCCATCCCCTCACGAACTGCTGCAACTTGCTCATCAAATTCATGAAGCCTGTAAAGAAACATTTTCAGAGTTTCTGTGAATGTCATTTCTAGCAATTATTTATAGCAATTACTTTACTGTGTTATCAAAGCAACTTAAACCATTCTCCTCAAATGTCCAGCTATGTACCAAAGAACATTAACATTTTTTACAAGATCCTTGATTTACTACACCAATTCCTATTGCACAGCAAGCTCAATATGGAGGAGATATCTCCCAGTCTTTTAGATATTTTATTTCCAGTATTATTCATGTCCTATGCTTGGCAAAAACAAAACAATATCCCATTTGGAAACAATATGCTCTTGGAAAAAGAGTGGCTGTATCTTGAAACTCTTACTTCAAATACTCTCAGCACTAGACAGACGTTATGGTATAAAAACAAAAAAAGGGTCTGAACTAAAATAGGATGTCTGAGTGGACAGTAGTTTTTTTTTTATTTCAAGACAGGCACAGTAATAAGTAACATTTTGCTACTTCTGATGCCACACACGATTTGTGTTTGGCTTATTTTTTTCCCTGTCAAATAATTTCTGAGATGTTTTACAGAGCCCTCCAGAGCAGAGACATCTCTTACAAGTGCTGTCCTCAGGCTAGTAATCATCAAAATAAACAAAGCCGTTGGGACAAGTTTGGTCTTTTGCAGCTGCTTTTCAACAGGGATTCTATTCAGGTGCTAGTTTTCCCTCTCAAGGGCTTAATATAGTTTAAAAACTTGATCCTTAACCTTTAAATGTTTCTCCACAAGGCCTTTTAACTGTAAATTGCTTTAGAAATGCTTGGGTCCTCTGCAGACAGCCAGAACTGGCAAGAGAGCAAAGACATTTCTTCAAAGGAATATCAGCTCCAAATGAAACCTCTCTCTTTTCTGTCAGAAACTGGCCTAAGTATTGTTTATAACCACTTACAGTGGGGAAAAAAAAGAAAAATTAAGGCCGTAATTCATAATTGCTGGCAGACACTGTAACTTATGAACTAATAAGCAAGTATATAAGACTGTGATGATACAGTCTTGCTCAAGCACTCTCTAAAGAAGAGGAATATAGTGGATTGAATAAAACAAGCCTGAACCAATTTCTTATCCAAATTACCTAAATTTACATATTTCAGTAGGCATTAGGCCCACTGCTTCAGAGACAAGATGCCTATAATTGTTTCTGAGATGCACTCATCTAGATTAGCTACCTGGCCACATAAGCAACCAAAGGCCAGTCTTCTCAAACACTGAGAACCCCACTGATCTCTGTGCATCAGTGTCCTACCCAAGGAATGAACATTTTGGTTTGTACATTCCAACTTGGAGTAAGGATTCAGCTGATACAGCCCTTGACTGCAGTTGATAATATGAAAAGGTATGAATGCAGCAGTACTAGATCTAAGCTCTCTTCACAAAGAGTTTACTGATCAAACCTATTACTTTAGCCCACAGGAAGAATTAGATACCTGGGACATTACTCCACCATTAAAACTGGCTGCCAAAACTGCTTAGTCAGGACAAATCTAGAGGCACACCTGCTCATTTATTTTGCTTCCAAAAATTAAGTTTAAGATTCTTCTCCTTGGATACAATAAGTGAAATCAGAAAATCAACACTGTAATCACATGATAATATTAATATACTTGTATATAACAGGCTACAGTAGCATATTGTTTAAAAGCTGAAATATATACTTTAAAATAAAATGCATATTCATGTCAGTAATTTTAATGATTTATTCAACAAACCTGTAGTTTATTGCCAGCCTCACATACTCCGCTCTGTTATCCAGTGTAATGTGGGTGTACTTGGAACTCAACTGAATATCCTGACCACTTGCATTAGGCACAGTGAATGGGAGGCTCATAGCTTCAAATTCTTCTGAAGTAGCTTCATTGTCTCGAATGTACATAAGCCCAGGAATAAAATCTTTATCAACCTTTGAAAGTAAGAAACCTGAGTTAAAGCCAGTTTACTAGCACTATATAACAGCATCTCTTGCATATCAAAGGCAGTGTATCATGTGTCACTTACCAAAAGCTTTGACCAATGTCTGACCACAATTCATTTAACTTGAATTCAAAGCCATAGAATAGCCTAGCACTTTACAAAAAGCTTCATTATGTTGGATGTGGGAGAGTGCACATATTCTAGATATCAATCTTTTTGGAGGGCATTTGCCAAGAAACTGTATCATAGAAGAAAATGGATTTAAAGCTTAAAAGCATAATCATCCCTACCAGCACTGGATTTGGTAGAAAAGAAATCCCCTCAATGACAAGTAAATGACTCAATACTTTTATAGGAAGTACATTTCTACATGACAGTATTTGAGAAGGAACTTTTCTTCATAATGAAGACCTAAGTCTGATTCCACATTTACTGAGCTCGGTAAACAGAAATTGAAAGCTTGTGAAATTCAGTATGTGAGCACAAACTAGGAACAGCTTGAACTCACTTTCTTTTATTTCAAATCAGTTATTGCATCTGGGTACAACAGACAGTAATAGCTACAGAAAGGTCTACTGGGAAGTAGGAATTGAACCACAAAGATTACACTCAAAGATTGTCTAGTCAAACCCATAGGAAGATTTGAGAATGCTCTAGAATTCAAACAGATTATTTAACTACTCTTGAACAACCTAATTTACAGTTTTAATAGTCAGTACAAATCACCCCTGTATATTGGCTCAAAATATAAAAATGCCAGTCAAAATACAAGAACATAAAAAACACAGAAACCAATCACTTGAGAAATTCATGCCAGAATCTGCTTGTCTTCTCTAAGTTATATCCTACCCAGGAACTTCCTTCTCACCTCACTGAGATCAGCAATTGTTAGGTTCATTCCTGCAAGCTGTTTCCACACTGGCTCAGCCAGGTTGAGGCTCAGAGGGCTGCCAGTCCGGATAGCAATGCCCAGAAGTACACCTGTAAGTTTAAACACAGTCCATTGCTTTTGTTAGATTCCCAATATTCTGACTACACATAAAGCACACAGAATGCCAAAAAGTTGCTAAGAAATTACCAAGAAAGCGAAACATGTTCATATGCAGGAGTGACTTGGCAGCAGGATTTAACAGGAAACAATCTCTGTTTGCTCCAGATTCATCTCTTCCATTTGGCGTCACAATTAACAGAGGGGTCAGCCCATTCTGAAGTTCTTCACACATTTCTGCTATTGATTCACTATAACCTCCACCACAATCATCCACAGATTCACCTTGGAAAAGAAAAAAGACTCAAAATTAAATATTCTTTCAAAAATAATTGAAACAAACTGTATTTCCTCTCTGGGGATAATTGTGTAAACAAAAGTTCACTAAAAGCTACACTGTTGTATCCTTTCATATGAAAACCCAGAAGTCTGGCTCTGTATTTGGATGTTTCCAGTTCACTGCAAAACGTATCATTTAGATTATATGACATATCACAATGCCAAAAATACTGTTTTAACAGAGTGCAGAAAATATTTTGTGCCATATGCTAATCACAATAAAATACAACAGAAATAGAAAAGGAATAGTATTGCTTTTTCATGAGTAGCATTTTAAAGTAGGTATGTTTTACTTAGCCAATACACAATAGATAGAATGGCTCTTCAATCTAAAGTATTTTTTATTAAAAAGCTCAGAGTGATAGGTGAATTGTAAAAACTACCCTACCAGTAAAACTACCTAGCCAGGATTATTTGCCAATTCAGACAGCTAAAAAATTAGGTTTATGCTTTGCAGAACATTTGTTGTAAGCAGAAGAGCTGCCCAAGAACCTGAAGAGAATTACAGACATGCTTCCATTAATCTTGAGGCGTTTTATAAAATTATTTTGAAAGGTTTTTTGCTTCCCAGCATTTTAAGCACCTTCCTCTGCCCACACACATACACTGTTTTTCTGGATCTCTTTCTTCCTTCCGTCAGGTTCTCCAAAAGAGTAAATCCCAAGAAAACTGTAAAGTTAAGTGCAAAGTAGGAAGGAGTGGAGTGTTGAGAATTTTCTTACCAACAAACTTGACTTTCCAAACACGATGAGGAAGCAGAAGGCTATCAGGGCTAAAGGAGCTCATTTTAGCACACATCTGTCCAAAGACTGACTTTGTACCATCAGGTCCAGCCAGTCCTCCTTTACTCCTGGAACGTTTTACCTATTGAATAAGCACATTATAAAAGCCACTGTAAGACATATTTCAACTGGCATCACTGTGCAGATGAATAAGGAATTTTCAGTTCCCCCGGCCATCAACACCTTATCTTTAATGACAGATGAAAAAAGAATGCTTGGAAATTAATCAGCACTACATCTGTTCAGCTTTAAAGGAAAATGGAAAATGACAGAGGGATAGCAAAGATGAAGTCTGATGATAAAGACATCTCTTGTTTCTAAAGAAACAGCTCATGGCTTGGCTAATTAAGTTTTTCTGATTTCAGTCCATTTAGTTAATTCATCCTATCTCTACTCATAGATTCAACTGACAAATCTGAGTAAGTTTTTCACTCATGAGACACGTTAGAAACTGTGTTGTTGGCCAGAAAACTGAATGCATTATTCTTATTTTCATTAATATAACAGCTATATATGCATCTATGATACTTACTAGGAGCCTCTAAAAGAGAGTAAATACTACTAAAATACATCTGTACATAGATACACAAATAATGTTTTCTTACAGAAAAAGTGTATTTTAATATTTGATGGAGATCCCTAAGATTTGGCTGCAAGAGATGCACACAAAGAGGATAAGAATACAAAAAGTATTTCACCAGTATAGAGAGGAAAGAAATGGAAAGTGAACAGATGGCTCAAGAAACACAAGGCCTTTTTTTTTTTCCCCGCTTGGTGTTCTGCAATTTTTCTTCTCAACTTGTCCTGACTGCAAACGGACTCCTATATGCACACAGATTATCAGTATCTGTGAGACCTCTCCTTCAGAAATAGCTGAAACTTATCCCACTATATTCAGTCACACTACAAGGTGCAGTACATCTCAAAATCCAGTTGTTCTCATGCTGTGTATTTCTGATGGCTCTGGATGAAACAACCACCAGATTTCTTTCAGGTTTTAGTAAAAGACTGATACATCCAGATCCTCCTCATGTGTAAGATGCTCTATCAACACAAACTGGTTTTAATCCAACAGATTTCTGTGAAATTTGTAAACCCAAGAAGTTTTAAATTGAGAAACTTTTTATTAAGTCTTAAGCAGCTTGAAAAATACTGGCCATCCTATGAGACTCTCTTCAACCCAAAAGAATTCTCTCACAAAAGCTGGGAGAAATCTAGTACACAAAGCCATGCACTCAGACACTAACAAAAAAGGTTTACAAAAAGATGACAGCTTCTGAGTTAGAATCAGCTAAGAAAGAGGAATATATGTTAAGACAGATCTATGAAGGAAACACAATTGAAAGATTTCACAAAACCACCAGAAGAGGTACAGAAGTATCACTGTAATAATTTTAAAAGTACACCGTTCTCACTTGTACCCCAAGTTTCAGTTTTCTACGCTTAAATTTAAATGCTACAGAATAAATAAGAGTATAAAAACATGACAAGTACAGAAAAGACTATTCCACACAAGCAGACCAAAAACCCTTAGCCTGATCAGTGTAGGAAAATTAAGGCTGTCATGAAATGAATGTTCATTAAAGGGACATTTGATAAGGGAGGAGACAATAATCAGGAAGGAGGGATGTTATTTAATTTGAAATTACACTCAAAAAGAACAAATCATTTATTCATTCATATCCTGTGCCTACTTTAAGATCAGACCATTTTCACTTATCATGTTAGCGAGATTCGTATAACCCACATTGCATAAGAAGGAGGAAGAAACTAAAAGAGGAAGAAACTAAAAGTGGTACTTCATACATCCATACATATCCCATTCCTCCCTTCAGAGCAAAGAACGTTAAACCAGGAGATTCTTTGCCATATTACATTCATGCAAGTAGACATTCTCCTTAATAAAAAATCTGATCTGCAAGTAAGAGGGTCAGTAAGTAAACCTGAGCACTGCAACCCTGTCTAGTCATTTAACTGTTAGTTCACTTCTGGCTTAGTTTTTGACTATCCATATTACACCTTTCCAGAAGCATAAAATATCAACACTCCATTTTATATTACAGAAACACCAGGGTGGCACACAGTTAAGTTACAGTACAGCCACCACATTGTTTCTCACATACCCTGGGCAGAAAAACTACAGAAAATCACCATGTCCCCACCATTACAAGGCTCCCAACAGAAAAAAGCCAGGGCCAAGAAGTATGTAAGGTGGATGTGATCTACCCTGAAGGAAACTGGTCCCTGTAACACTGGACCCCAGGAGAAAGGAGTGTTGCTTTGCTTGGGTTTACACTGCTGCTATGTTCAGTTCTGGTACTTCCAAAGAAGCCACTGAACCGCAAGGGACACTGAAGAGTATAGTAAAAGACAAGCAATACCTGGACAACAAGTTTAAATTAAAAACTCATCTGTTTTTTTTACACCAAGGAGGATGAAGTGAACTGACTGCACCACATAATCTATAAACTGTAGGAAGAGTCTTCTGAAAGCCAAGGGATCTTAAAGTTCAGCTGCACTTTCACTTACAACTGCAAGGAAGATTTAACACTGACATTTAGCTTTTTTGAGACTACATAAAGCAGCCTTGAACCTTCAATTAAAGGATCAAACAGTTTCAGAATCCATATTTTCATTCTGAGCAAAAGCTAACTCAAGAAATTGTAAGCCATATTTGGTACTGTGTAATCAGGGCACATTATGAACATGACCTTTTTTAGTCTTCACTTGGCTAAACTGATAGAGTTAGTTACAGCAATATTTTATTTCCCCTAGAAGCTATGGAGGGAAGCTGTCAGTGCTTTTCTAGGGTTCAAGACAGATTTAAATAATAAACTGAAATACAAGGGAAAGCCTATCTCAATTAATAAACGAGGACACTCAGGAACTATCCCAAAACCTACTCATCACTAGTTTCCTGCTTAGCATACCAGCAATATTTATAGGACTTTCTGAATTCACACACTTTAATTAAAAAATCTCTGCTACTCTCTTCAGCTTCCCAAATAATACAGCTGGACTCAATAAGTAAAAATCTAGCAATTATATGATTCTAATAAACTAGAACAACAAAGTCACAGAATATTAGCATAAGAAATATAACATGTCCACAGAAAATTGTAAAGAAGTAGAAACAGGGTGCAGCCAAAACAGGATGTATTTCTGTTCACTAACAGAAAATAACAAGTTTAAATTTTCACATTTTCTCCACTCTAACCTCACAAATGGGAATGGTTTTGCATACTAAGGGAAAAAAAAAAAAGAAAAAAAATCCCACCACAACAGGGAAGAAACGCATGCAGACTCTAAGATCAGGCTGCAGTCCATTTAAATGGAAACAGTGTTTTACTATTCTGTGTTACAGAAGTATCGATGGAAAAAAGGCATATCTGGCCTAAGGCACAACATTACATTTTCTAACATCAATGATAAAGAAAAAAGCCTTTTTGTATCAAAGACTTCTGCAATCAATATGACTACACGTGATGACCACCAAAGGACAAGAGTTTATCATCCTGAATTTTAATTATATTCAAGAGCTTTCTTTCCTTGCCTTTTTTTTTCTTACCCTTCATTTTTTTTCTCTTTTTTTACCCTTCATTCAGCTGAGCATTTGGAAAGGTAAAAAATCATCAGAATCACTACTCTCCTAAACTATGTAATATAGTGAGCTTTGAAAAGGCAGTCCTTTATCAAGCAGGACATACTTGGCTCCTTAAGAGTCTAAATCATTCACTTAACATTTCAACAAGTGTCACCCTCCCCCCAAACAACTGCAGTATGGATAAAAACATACTGAAAAGAATATAAGCAGCCCTAAAACTGCCATCACTTCTTTACTGCTTGATTCTCTGATAAAAACTCAATTCCTTAGCACTCAGATACCAAACAGCTGAAACAAAGAAAGGGCTTTGACCAACACTGCACTGTGGGCTAAACACACAGAGTGAATCAGAACTTCAGCTGAAGATACCTGTATCCTGTTGAGCTCCACGACTGGCCCGTGCTGACGGTCTCTCACCATAGTAGCTTGCACAACTTTTCTGAAAGCTGCCTCCTAAAAAAAAAAGACAACCAGAAAATGGCAAAACTGAAATCAAGTAAGAACCCTGCACATATTTTGCAGATTAACACATAGTTCAACCCAGGAAATAAAAAAGCACCAGAATATGAAGGTGCAAGATGTAAGTCAATGATCATGTTATTTGTGCTAATCTGTTTCATGTCTAAAACAGTAGGGATGCTAAAAAGGTAAAGAAATCCCATCTGTATCACTTAAAACCATGGCTTGAAAGGCTGCACTACACCCAAATACAATTATTAAGCAACCAATGTATTGCTAACTACAAGTATAAATTAGTTTATACCAGAAAAATGTAGGTATATAGAGGCCAATTAACATAAAGAATGATAATAAAAAAAGCCAGATATGAGATCATCTTGCTATGGAAAGCATAAATCACAAGAAATAAATTTTTAAAAAAGCAAATTCAAGTATCTGAGCTTCCCACACTAAATATTTGGATACAATTTTGTTGTCAATTTCAAGCAAGATTAAGAACATTTTGAAGTCTAGAATCTCTGAAGGTAAGCTTGATTTAAATGCCTAGATATGAATATGGCATCACAACCTCTGATGCCTCGTGAATGTTTCTGCTGTATTTATGCATGATATCCCATTGTATCTTACATCTGAAGCATTTCTGAAGCTATTCTGCAGACTTGAAATCAGGTTCAATGTGCCTCCTGCACACATACTCTTATATATAACATTACATATGTAAGGACTTAGAATTAATGTCATTAACAAATAAAAGTCTCATGAACAGAACAGCAAGGATTTCCTTTTTAGTTTAGGTTTTGATGACTTCCCTTGGTCTGTGAAGTATGTACACAGCTTTGTTTTTCAACTACACAATTTTACTGGAGTCTAGACAAAGAGACCCTGAGACAACAGATACTAAGTCGTCTAGTTAGAGGCCACGGGTCTTATTTACGGACACAGAACAGCACTGCAGGGGAAAACTTAATTCTCTTTTCAAAGATATCTAGATATCTCCCAGCAGATTCTGTCTGTTTGTATAATGTTTTCTTTTTCAGTTAGATAAATTACTGTGACAGTGAGAAAATTCAGACCCAAACCTCATGATTATACTGAAGGCAAACCATGTTTTTATGACTTATCCTGTCTAAAGTTCTGAATAAGTGTTGCAGCTTTGAAGCATTTTAGCACAAGTTATCTACATTTTCTCATGACTGACTTAACTACTAAAACTCTTTCACTAACACTTGAAATTGAACTCCTAGGTATTCTATTTTCACTTTTAGCTCAGTCTAAAACAAGTTTGTATCTGCACAAAGTTTTGGATTAACTAGTGTATCACTTGAACTTGATAACTGAAATACAAACAGGTATGAATTGATCATTGTCTACTATCTTACATTTTTCCCAGGATATCACCCACTCTAGAAGAATTCAGTATACTACTATCTGAAGATTTACAGTGTAAAGTTATTTTCAAGATCAACACACAAAAGCACCATGATGAAGAACTGAGAAAAACACCGAAGAACGAACACAAAGAAAGAAGTTTGCATCATCAGATTGCAAATATCTGATACACAACTTACAGAACAAATTGAGCTACACAGTTCTTTTTTTCTTCAGAAACAGCTTAAACAGCACTTCTCTGTTATGGTTACAAACCTCTCCCTTACAGTTTGATACAATACCTTTCCCTGTGATATCAGTATTCCCCGTAACGTGTCAAACCCAACTGAGGGTCCTTGACCGGTCTCATCAAGTCTTCCTTCAAGATCAAACATTGGAATGCAAGGACAGAAGAGTTCTGAAATGTGATGCAGGAGCAGAAGCCTGTTTCTTAATGAAATGATGGGGATTTCCTGCAGATGATTGTACTCCATAGGAACCTGTGATAAGGCAATAATATCCAAATGTAAATTATAATTATTATACACTTTATTGTATTCAATAGAACAACAATCTTTAGATTTGTAGATAAACCTGTATTAGAAATTCAGATATTTGCTTACTCACACTGTCAAAACTTCATACATGGAGTTCAATTGTTTATAAAAGATACTAATAGTATCCATCTAAACTGAACCAAGTATTATATATATATGATGGCTAGAATACAAATGCTGTTCCATGTCTTACAATTTATCCATAAACAAATACATTTTACATCCTGTCATCAGTACTTCCAGGCACAGCTGAAATGCAGAATATTCAAAAAACAAATCTTCTCTATAGAAAGCAAGCAACAAAGAACTCCATTGGAAAGCATAACATTTTCATAGCTGCAAGGCAGAACTAAATTCCTGTCAATTTTCAAACTGAGTTGCTGTTCCACATTTAGATTTAAAACTGAATGAAGAGGCTTCTTCAGCTCAGAAAAATGGATTCCTTTGGAAGTAAAACAAAGTAACTGGCTCAAACTTGAAGTCAAACTAAAGCACACTGAGCTTATGCAAGGATTTGGAAAGGAAATACCTCTACTGAAAGGTCAGCAATAAGCACACTAAGTAGGTTTAAAATCTGAATTCAATAAGCCAAAAACATTACCTGTGTAGGCAGCTTGCCAGCATTAGCAGGTTTACTGGTTGACCAAGCCAAAGTATGTGCTGAGCCACAGGCTACTCTGTTGATCTTTTTACCCTGAAGTGCTGCAACCAGGCGCGGTCTTTGGATGGCATTAGTTGTTCCATCTCCAAGCTGCCCTTCATCATTATCTCCCCATGTATACACTTCCCCTAAACCAATGAAAATAATTTATTATCCAGAGGCTAATATGCAACCTTTTATCAATTACTTAACCAGATAAGGCCTTGGGCTGTAAAAAAGATTTCTGTGACTGATGGCCATCCTGAAATCCATTATCTAGTGCAGATAAATCTTGACTGACACAGTCAGGTCCACAGTCTCTACAGAACAGCTGCATAAGATGCATTTCTTTCCTCACAGTTTGTATAACTGAAAGGTTCTGCCCCGGAACAGGAGGAGATGGTAGAGCACCATACTCTGGAACAGAACATCAGGAACAGCCTGTATTTGAGAATTTCATAGCAAAAGCAAAGCAAATATGAAAAAAAAATTAAAAGGCTTAATATTTTGTGTAAGACAAAAATCCTATAATAAGCTCCATTACTAGACAAGATACTAAAATAAGTGCTTGCTGTTGCCAGATAATTGGGAAACACTTTAAAGTAACAACCTCATTCCTGAGCATTTATTTTCTGCAGTTATATTCTCTACTCACATTCATTTTCAGCTTGTATATTTCACTAGCACCTATAAAACACTCAGTTATTGTGCAGAGTTGTTAATTGTGGGAGTGAAACTCCTACAAAGAACATTCACAATCTAAGCCTGCTATGCAAGAAGCAATATTGTTTGTGCAGTGCTTCATTTGGTAAGTTAAACACTTCAACAAACTCACAAATCCCTGAAAAAAAAAAAAGGCCAAGTCCATTCAATACTACTTGTATTGAATTGACCATTCTGTAATCACCTTTAGAACTCTTATATTTTTCTTTGATCAGTGCTCATGCAACTTGAATTCTTTAATTTTCATTAATTTATGAATTAGCTTTTCATTAGTTTTATGTGATCATTTTAATGTCATGCTAGCTGGTCAAGAAATATGCAGCATCTGCAAATACAAAATATGTCCATGCACACACAGAACCAGCATTTTTAGCAAGGACAACCTACCAAGAGTTGGCTAAAAGATAAAGTATCAATTTTTTTTTTCAAATTCAGTGCTAAGAACTAAGTAAATTATTGGATTTTTATACCATCTTCAGTGCAGCAAACACAGTGCAAAGACCCTGTAGCAATTGCAATGACTTTCTTTCCTTGCAGTCCCTGCACTTGGCGTGGTCTTCTAACGTGGTCATCAGATCCATGGCCTAAGCGATGGTAATCTCCCTTGCCCCTGCACAGAGAAGAAAACATTTAAAAACTGAGTTTTAACTGTGGAAAAACATGTAATGACAGGCTACATCTGACATTTGACCTGTAGATGTACTTATTAAGTCCAATACCAAAATGTTCTCCAAACATTCAATGTGAATCATTGCTACTTTGTATGGATGATTCTGCTGACTCCGTACAGATTTTTGCAGCTCCAATACAATGTTCCTATTTATTCTGGGTAGTTCCTTTTATCACTTTTCCAGAGGGTGGTCTTTATTTTTAACTCTTAAAGGAGTCAAGTATTAGAAGCATTTATCAAAATGCTTCTAATACTTTACTCCTTTAAGAGTTAAAAATGACTCAAAAATACACAAAAACAGTGTATTTACTGATCTCAGAGACTGGAACTTCATACAGTTTAAGGATACCTAAATGTCATACACCAAAGGTAGCTGAGGGAAGTTGGGAAGGTATTTTGCTAAGTCTTTTTAAACATTTCATTCTAGCAGTTTAAACTACAAAATTTGGAATGGTATAAGGAAGATTAAAACAATGATTTCTAAAATCAAATTCTCAGACTACAGCCACAAGCTAGACACAGTTTTGACAATACATGAGAATGCTATTTATGTTATCACTTTCTGCCCTGCATGACAGTTCATGCTTATCCTACTGACCTCCTTGGAAATTCTGCATCTTGCAGTGGTCAGTGTCTGGATTGACAACCCTGTGCTTAAGTTTCCAAGAAAAAATACTTGGATTCTGCATTCATGGCACTAGAAAATGTTCTCCAGATTGGGAGAATTTATTACTAATCAAGACTCAAACTCAAAAAATTTTTGAAAGAGAAGATCAAAACAGTGAAGGAAGTGCAACACTGATATCTGTTACAGACAAGGTGACATCTAACACTGTTGAAATAATAAATACTGAACACTCACCATGTATACACAGCTCCAGATTTGGTAAGGGCCACAGAAAATTGTGATCCACACTCTACTTTAACCACCCCAAGACCTGTAAGGGAATCAATCTAGCAAAATAATATCAAATGAAAATTAAATGAGTTAATTAAGGAGACTGCAGACTCAACTGTATCAAGTAAAATATAATAAGCTACTGTATGTCTATATGCATATTTAAAAATCAAAATGTTTATGTAGATGATATAGAAGAATTCCACTCCTTTCATCTTTCTACCATTTACTGCTTAACTACTAAAAAGAAGCTCAAATTTCACAAACTGTTGAAGATCACCTCTAGAATGTTTTGCCCATAGTTACTCTGCAATTACCCACAGCAGAAACAATAAGGCTTTGTCTACTAACACTCAAGCATCCTTAGCTTGTAAGACATGGGTACGATTCTGCTGACACACTAAAAACATTTCCATCTCCAGCAGACCCTTCCTACTTATTCTGTGTAGGACCTTATGCTGCTTTACCATCGATCCTACAGGACTGACTGATGAAACATAAACAACCTATTTTTACTTTATGTTACACCATGCTGGAAAAAGAATGATACTTGGATACCTGTATTCAAGTAATTAAATGTGATTCTGGATTTAGGATATAAAATCCACTGTGCATAGGTATACACAGTGACAGACACATTTCTCAAACACAAGCAACATTCATCTTCATAACAAATGCTGGAACTCAAATTTAATGGCTATGGGGATTCCATCCATAACATGTGAAGAAATTCCAAGTCAACCATGCATTCATAGAAAGGGTTTAATATAAAATAAGATGACTTTTCAATTAATTGATACCCCTTTCTAGACTGACCTTATGACTATTATAAATTTATTAACACAAGGAAACATGAAGATTTCTTGGTGAAACCTAATGTTTTGACTGGAACCAAAATTAAAATTAGCAATATTATTTACACCAGCAATGTTTTCCAAAGAAAAACCTTCAAGTGCAACTATAACAGTCAGCACTAAGCTTAAAGTCCTGCTACTGTAGCCTACAAAGTCCACTCTTAACAACCACCAGAAGAATCCTGATGTTCCAGGAGGGATGAAAGTTTGCACATATTGACAAATCTGTCTTCAGCCTTCTCCACCAACATCATAGTTTCTAAAGCAATGAAAAAATTACACAGAAATACCTTCATTGGTACTTTACAGCCATCACTGCCTCCTCTCCCAAGTTTTCCATAATCTCCATCACCCCAGGACCAGACTGTATCATCATCAGTGAGGCACAGTGTCTGTGCATCTCCACTGCCACAGGCTATATCAATCACACGGTAACCCTGGAGAGCTTCCACCTGGAATGAAATCACCCAGTTTTGTTTGCCTTGAAATACTCAGTTATTTAGTTTCACAAAAGATTACAAACTCAGCTTAGAGAGGTGATGACTGGAACTACAAGTCTGAAACAGCACAGGAACAAGGAAATAAAGGCAATTCTAAGAGCTTTGCTCTTTTCAGATAGCAAAATGAATACTAACCATGTATTTTAAATACAGGATTTATTGTCTTTTAATTGGTGAATTAGTTGAATATTTTACCTCAGTGTCAGGGAGAACAATACAAAACACCTAAAGTTATCAAAGACTATATTCTGTTGAAATAATTTCAGGCACTCTGAACACAGTATGTGAAAAAAATCTTATTTTCAAGTAATCTTTCACTAGTTTACAATTTTTGGGCACTTGCAACATAATCTGAATTTAGTCGACATCTTTTGAAATTATGCCACCTAGTGAAGAAGTATGGGATCTGGAATAACAAAGTAAAAGGTTGGTGACTCACATACATCACTCCTACCACACATCCTTTCTATCCTTGCCACTACTTGAAATAGATTCCAAACGGCACAATCCATCATTCAAAGCAGCATGAAACTTCACATATTTCTTTAAATTTTCTTTAGATCTTTAAAATAAATTCCTTGTAAGCTGTTTGGTCACCACTAGCAAAGTTTTGCAGCTCCTCTTTCATTTTATCTTTTCAATCACAGCAGCTTGTCCATTTCTTACTAACACATGCCACTGTTCTGCCCTTTCATTCTTTGTATGCAGAAATGCAAAAAGTTATAAATCAGAAGACATTAACTGGACTGAGACTGCTGAGTGCCCCAAAGGTTTCTTACCAGTTTAGGTTTTAGTTGGTCCTCACTATCTCCATGACCAAGGCGTCCATACCGTCCCTTTCCCCATGTGAAAAGGTCTCCTGCAGCTGTAATGCAAGCACTGTGTGCTCCCCCAGCAGCAATGTCAACAACTTCTATGCCTCTCAGAGACTCAATCACACGAGGGCGATCACAAGGGCTGAAAAGAAAACATCTGTCTGGACAAAACTTCTGGGATAGGCCACTCACACTCACCAGTGTATGGAGAGTCCTCTCTTAAAATGAGAATGAGGACACTTAAAATCAATGAGTATCTGCTTTGCTCCAGTTTAATATCCTAAGGATTTATTTTTAACTAGAAAAATTCATTAATATACAGCAACTATGATAAGTATCAATTAATCTTTTTTTTTTAAATAACATTTTCAAGGTTTACTTGCCTTCGGTTTCCGTGACCAAGCTTGCCATCCTCTGCTTCACCCCAGGAATAAACTTCTCCTTCAAAAGACAATGCCAGACAGTGCTTTCCTCCTGAGTTCACTGCAACTTTCTTTATGAACACGTGCTGAATGGATTCCAGTAAAGTTGGAGTAGAAACCGACTCTGTTCCTCCAATTCCAAGCCTACCACCTGCTCCATATCCAGTGGCATACAGCTTTAAAGTAAAGAATAAAATTTAGTTTTGTTTGCCTCATGCAGAACATTCCCTAGAAATGAATTCTAGAGAAGAATTTTTAATGTCAGAATGCAGTTCAAGGAAAGTCTAAAAAAAACCAGTTTCTTACAGGCTTCTTATTTTCTCTTTTGGAAAATAAGGAAATATTTTGAAATATTTAACAAAAAATATTTGGAAAAACGTGGCTACATTCAAGTCAATAAGAAAACTCTCACTGACTTAATGGATTTAGTGTGAAATACTAAAGCTTATTTTGTAAAACTATCAAGGGACAATAGCTTTACTTGATGGCATTACAAAATCTTCTATTGCCTGTAGCTCTCCTTCCATGCAGCACTATTCTAGTTTTCTTTCTCTCTTCTGTAAAATATGAACACCTAAACACAGCTGCGTCTTTCACTACCATCCCATAAATAGTGTTAATTACTGTTTTTCACTCTTTTCATCTCTCTGAAAATCATTTCTTTCAACAGAATGATGTCAAGAAATGCCACTAATCTGCTCTTTACCCTTCTGCAAATTATTAATAAAGATGATACTGACCCCAAGGAATAATTACAGTACCTCACTAGATGAATGTAACTGTTACACAAAGCTATAGCTAAAATTCTCTATCGTGTCCTTAACAGCTGCCATCTGTATAAAAATAAAGACTTTTCAAATTCATGAACTGCTGTTTTTCTCCTACACCTTAGACTAAACCTCTGCACTGAGATTCCTTTTCACCCATGATTTCAGCACCAGGAAATTAGATACTGCAATATCTAACTTACATTTAGCCAGTTGTGAACAATCTCACATTACACCTCTCCCCTGTTAGAGAGAAATAATCACCCCTGTTTTAGGGAACTCCACGAGCATGCTGCTTGTACTCAACTTTGTTTGACAAAATCTGATCACATTTTTGAATTGAGAACTCAAATACATTTCTTGTTTCAACTATTTAATGCAATAGTAACTGTAGTCCTAGAAAATACTGGTGAGGTTGGTACAGTACAGTTCAGTTTCTTCAGTAATAATAAAACAAAGTTACTACTATCAATAAAAATGAACCCTTGTACTATGCACACTATTTTTCATTTAGCCAAACCCATTCTGACTGAGGGCGAAATATTTGAAGAGAGCATTGATTAGCAATCATTTGTTGTATCCTTACTTTCCCATCAGCAGTCACTGCAAACAGAGTCTGTTCACCACCAATTAATTGCACTGGTCTGAGGGTGGCAAGAGCTTCACAAGGAGTTGGGACTTTGACCTTTGCTCCTTCAATTCCACCAAGCTGTCCTCTGTGATTATGACCCCAACCATAAATGGTTCCACTGCCTCCAGCTGAAAGTGTCCAATCATCAGGTCGTCTGCAGGAAATACAAAACAAAATCTTAAGTGAGCTTTTTAAAAGTCACAAAAACAGCAGTTTATATATAATTGTACAACAGAGTATCACAATACCAAACCAGTAGCAGTTGAAAGAAATTACCTATTCATCCACTGGACAAGCTGCTCATCCTGTTCTCTCTTAAAGACATCATGGCACTCATGAAGAACATCCATATTTTCATTATCTGCCATTAATTCTCGGATTTTTTTTGCCACCTGTGAAATATTTTGCATTAAACAGCATTATTCATGTTATCGATTACTCCTATCACAGTTGGCATAAAATAACTCAAACTCATGGTATCTTTTTACATGAGACACTTTCTCATGTTCCATTAACCATTTGAAGTATTCCTGCAGTACCTCATCAAGGAACAGGCGAGGTAAGGGTGTTCTTTTATCAAGGGCCACAGCAACCCTGGATGCCATGCAGTATCTCCTGAACCAGGCCCATTTGTGTGTCTCTGCACAGCAAGGGAGTGTGTCCAACTCCAGATCACAAGCAAGAGCCACAAGCACCTTCAGACAATCAAAGAAAACATTTCAGAGAGGTATCAAAAATATGCAATAAAAAACAGTAAGTGTTTGATAGAGATGAACAGCTCATAGGCCATAAGGGCCTGAACAATCTCAAAGACTTTAATAGTCTTAAAGTGCCTAAGAGCCATCTTCATTACCCTCATGGATGGGGTAACATCAAGTGTGGCCCCACTATCCCACGTGGTTAGGCATCTAATTTCCTCTTTCAATCCAAAAATTTTCATAACCTCCCTGTGAAAAATGTTCCTAGATTAATTACCCTTTCCACATCAAATCCCATGTGCTTAACATTTTACCTTCCATTTCTAAACTAAGTTCTCCTTTCTACAATTCAATTAATTTCTAATTGATTTCCAGTTTGACTCAATTTAAAATCAATGTTTCAGATTAATATTGTGAACCACATATTACTTCCTCCTTCTATAAACTTCTAAGATTTTCTTTCTGTTTAAATATGTACACCCTCTTAGTTTCACTTTCATATTACAAAGGAGGCTTTTTCACCTTTTATTCTTCTTGCTCTTCTCTAGAATTCCCCAACTTGTTCATTTTTAAGATATTTTAATTTTTTCCAACTGGATGTAAAAAAACCTTCAGAGTACTAAACTAAATAGAAATATACAACACTCCTGTTAGGAAAACTCAAAATCACTTACCAAAAAGTGTGCTTACAAGATGTTTTCCTGAGTTTCTCTGCCTAGCTAAGTACTCTTAATTTTTCGTTTGTGTATTTGATTCTCCTTTTAGAAGCAGGATTCTGGTTTTGTGTACTTGATTTTCCTTTTAGAAGCAGGATTCTGATTTTGTCAGTAAACATGACTAATATAAGACTAAGTGAGCTTAGCACATCTCAAAAAAATCCCACAACTATTTTAATGTGTTCTTTACTGATTGTCCTGCATTACCTTAAAGAAAGGGCTGTGGAGCAATTGTTTTCCACCTCTTACAATGGGGTCTTCGTAGTCAAACTGTCGCTGCAAAGCTTCTGGGAGACCTTTAACCAAAGCAGCTAAAGCACTTCCTGTGAAACTCTAGAGAAACCAAACAACTAGAAAGTTAGTCATAGTGCATGCATTACAGGTAGTACATTCTTTACATGACTGTGACAAAACAGAAATAACTTCCCAACCTACAACTAGCTGTGTGAAATACCATTTCCCTCCACTTGTCAAAAAAAAAAATTATTTCTACCCCTTTTTGGCAATTCAAAAAGCACACCTGTTACATCTTGGAATCAGACATTTTTTCTTTTCTAAATTGACATACTTTTTACAGACTTGCAGATCTGTGCAAGAAGACTATTAATTCGCCCATTTCCTATTTTGCCACGAACACAAAAAATGGTGTACATGAGGGCTAGCATTTTAATCTTAATGTGAAAAATGTGAATAGGAGAGCTCCACTGCCTTCTCACCAAAGCTCGTGTTTCTCCCTCGTTGTCCCCCAGGATGCGGTTGATGTTAATGGACTGGCCAAACTCCGTGGTGAGCAGCTTCCTCAGTCTCTGCAAGGCCCACATTCTGTGGCCAGCAGCTAAGGGAAAATAAGCACACAAAGAACATAATTATTTAAAACAAATCACCATAACTTCAAAAAACAAGACCTAATTTTAGGACTATACTCACCTAAGGCACTCAGTTGAGCACAAGCTGCAAGAGAAGCTGCCAAGCGAGGAACTATGCTCCTGTTGGAAGCAAAATTTAGGCGGAAATCCAACAAACACGTAACCAAATCCATTGAGGGACATGAAAGAATGCAACGATCTGAGAGAAGGTCTTTAGGGCCTGTAAGAAACAAAAAGGACCAACAGAAAAAAAAGATGGGGAAGGTTTGTCCTCTGACTGAAATAAGAACAGAACATAGGCAGGACTTAGTTGACCAAACACAGCACTCTAGAGGGCTTGTCTGCATGAGTTATCTATTCTACTTCCCTTTGAAGAGGCAGGAAGAAAAATGCACTTTCATTACTTAATTTACATAATTTTAAAGCAGATGGATTTTAAAAAATAAGGGCATTTCAGATGACTTGTGTCCCAGAAGTATGCTCTCTTCACTGATGAAGAGGCAAACTAGAGTGGCTACAAAATATTTTTCTCTTCTCTATGTACAAGTGCACCTCTCAGGACTTAGTTGAAAATGTGTCCTAAGTATGAATGAAAATGTTTTATTAGTATAACTAAAATTCATGTAAATAGTTCATGTAAATGAACTATTGAACTTTGGCATGCAATACCATGCAGTAAGTGCAGTGGAAAAGGCAAACAAAGTAGTAGTAGTAAAATCTACTCTTGGCCTCCTGTAAATGCTGTATGTGATACCTTACCTGCAGCTGGCATAATAGGATAAACTGTGAATCGCCATCCCCATCCATTCACAGACCCATCACTGATGAACTTCCACTTCAATTCATCCCCTGGAATTCGCAGTTCACTAGACCAATCTGACCACTCACGACCTGTTAGAGCAGGCAAGAAAAACATAATCAGCTACACTGTCTGAGCAATACAGAGCCACTCATCAACAGTAACTGGCTAAAAAGTATAAACATCACACAAAGGCATTCAAGAAAAAAAGCTACATTAAGTACATAACATCTTTACATAAATGTAAAGATGTTACATTGAGTCTTAAAAAGTTCAAAACCAAGTCTTAAAAAGTTCAGTTAGCACTGCTAGCAGACAGCCTAGTACCACAAGCAGGAGGCAACTACAAGAGCTTACAAAAATCGCTCGTCCTATTTTCAAATTATCTTTCACATTACAAAAATATATAATAACCTGTACACTAAATAAAGCTTTACAGCTTCCAACCAGGAGCCAACCAAAAATATCTCAGTAATGAAACACCTTTGAGGAAAAATGGGTCAACATGAAAAGCCTACATTATAACTGCCCAGGCAGTAGCTACTGAGACCCTTGCACATAACGTAGTGTATGGGCAGGTTCAACAGAAAATTTGATGAGATTAAAAATATTCCTCCAAAACCTACTAGAAATTAATAGTGCCTAAATATTAAATCAGAGATATCAAGATTAAAGATGTGAAGAATTCATGTAGTGTGACATACAAAGGCCAGAGCAGGAAACGGAAAGAAAGAGCACCAAGCTATTATTTTGGGCAACTGACAGCAGAAGAGCATTTGTCTTTGCATTGACTGTATGAAAGCTGAAATTTTCCTAAGTACTACCTGAAAAAGGAAAAAGCCAGCAAAATAAACATCCTTTTCCAATTTGTTAAAATATACTTACATTATATAGAAATTCACACATGTTGGCAGGGGTGCTAAACACTGAATTTTGCACTCCATCCGCTCTTTGGAACAACTAGACTACCTAACATGCACTTCCCAGAGATTCTCCATATCCAAAGACACAAGATCAATCTTTGTGTCTACATCCTGCAAAACTTTTTAGTTTAAAATACACTATCAATTTACACAGGTAAACTGATAATCTCTTTGACTGGCCTATCCCTAACAAGAAGTCAGTCAGAAGCAGTGGCATGTTTCATTCAGCATTTAGGAGTGAGTCCCACAGGACACTTTTGGAAAGCCCTCTCTCTCCATCCCCACCTGATCGGACGGACACGATCCTGTTGACGCCGTCCATTATGGTGAGTGGATCGTGGCGCCGCTCGGTGGAACACTGCCGGTCAAACTCCACCCTCAGCCCCTCAGCACCTGAACAGCAACAGAGAAATCACACACTTCTACAGCAATCAACAGCACAGACAAATGCAGTAGTTCAGAAACCCACATGAAATGAAACAGTTGTTTGGAAGCCATAGTGCCCATTAATAAAAATAACTTCTTTGATTTAATGACATATTTTGCCTGTAATTTCTTCTCATTGCAAGGCTTAAATCACAGCAAGCTCATGTGAATGGGGCTAGCAGACAAGAGACCACACCAGAACATTCAAAACTAAAGTAGCAAAAGACAAAAAAATGCCTATTTACAGTTAAGGCAGATAGCTCTCTGTTGTCTGTAATTTTTGCTAAGTACTAGGTTATCTGTGATATTTTTGCCCGACATCCAGGAGGAATGATGCATCTGACTCCATTGATATCACAAGGCTAATTAATTACTTTATTATACTATACTATTATAAACTGTATTACACTACATCTAAACTGAATCTGCACAAGCACTCAACTCAACTGCACAGAATCTCATGACTGTCTGCTGACCAACAGTCTGCACACGTGCTTGGACCTGACAGGCCAAGGAAACAAAACACCATCACTTTGTGTAAACAATCTCCATATTGCATTCTACTTTGGCACAACACAGGAGCAGTGAATAAGAATTGTTTTGATCATTCTTTTCTCTGCTTCTCTCACTGCTTCTCTCAGGTTCAGGGAATGTGAATCCCACACTAAGTATATTACTGAAGGAAGCACTAAATGAAAAGACAGCATTAAAACAAAGAAGTCTTTCCCTTGCTCAAGATTAGAAGATGAGTTTTCAATTACTAAACCTGAAAAAGACTCAGTCCTTCTCAGCTTCATAACTGAATGGAGAACAGCAATGATATGCAACTGGAATCACACACACTGAACCCAGGAATACACATTGTACCGAATTGAGATTTTCATCAGCATGTAAGAAATCAGCTTCAAGAAATACTTTTTTATAGCAACAGGATCATGGACATCAACAGGACCATGTTATAGCAAAAGCCATAACATGGCTTCAAAAGTTCAGTACATATTTTTTTAAGCTAAGGAACTACTTAATGCAGGCAGGCTTCAAAATAATTGAATCTTAGCAACATAACACTAAGAATTCTGTACCTGGTATTTTAACTGTGCCACTAGAAGATGTATCATCAGTATATGGATGGCTGCTCTCTACCACAACTGGTTGCGAAGAGAGGCGACCACTTTGTGAATCAGTTGCTACATCTTCTAGTTCTGTGACACAAAGCTCCAACAACATATCAGCAACCTAGGAAAAGAAAAATACACATTTTATAAACTGTATGTTTGATTAACCCAAGAAATCTAATCAAATTGCCATTCTTCCCAAATAAATAATTTGGTTTTGGAAATCTGACTCAAAACCATCACATTAACTCAAAAACACTCTTTTTAGTAGTGTTAGAGCTAGAAAAACTCCTAAAACTAAAGGCCAAAAAACTTCATTTTCAGTAAGTAAATGACAACACAAATAATTGTTTTCCCTTACAGAAAAAGCAAACTATTAAATCTAAGCTATAGAGCATACACCAGCATGGAAAGTTAAAATATTTAACTAGTATGAAATATTGCAAAACCCTGTTTAGGGAGGAAATGCCAAAGGTAAGAAAATCTTAAAAGAGTTTCTAATAAAAACTCTGGCTCCAAAATGCAAAAACCCCACACAAACCCAAAGCTGTTCAGTTACTCACTATTAATGATAAAAAACCACAGAATTAATGTATAAGTGGATGTATACAGTGTGAACATAATTTGACTGGGAAAACTCAAACCCAATATAAATACACCTAGATAATCACCACAAATTGGGCAGGGGGAGTAACAGTTTCAGAATTTTTTAAGAAAAGTATTGTTACTCATTAGGAAAATTACTAGTTGAAAGGTAAAGCTAACAGAAATATTAAACAGCTTTCAGTTCATCACTGTACACAAATATTCTAAAAATAATTTATGATTTGTAACATTCTGCCAGCTATGTCAAAAAAACCCCCACACCCATGCATACTTTGTAAAAAGTTAGAAGCTTCAAGGCATGAAATGTACATCTTAACAGTTCCGAAGATTTACTGTATTGTTAACAGAACAATATACTAACAGCATTTTTAGCTAGCAGCAATGACTGCATCAATTTGAAAAATAAACTCAGAAGCAAAAAAAACCCATCATGTAAGTTCTTAACAGTCTACAGATCAAGTGAATAGAGCTTGGTTAATTCAGCTTCATTCCAATACCCACAAACACTTGGTCAATACACAAATACATTTTATCTTAATGTCTAACTGCAGCATGAAAAATGGAGAAATTAGTCTGTTACTGACATCTGCAGCACAAGGTTATATTCACATAATATTTCCATTACAACAGGTAAAGCTCACATGCATTTAAGCTCAGATCAAATTTTCATGTGTAATAAGTTCCTCAGGATGCTGAACTGTACTTCCATTTCAAGAAAGTATTCTAGCAAGCTAGTAATAAAAAGGGCACAGCTAAAATGCAATAGAAGCAAAAGCTGACCTGTGGGTAAGCTGTGCCCATGCCAGACAGCACAGCTGAGAGAACATCTCTCCCCTTCTCACCCGCCCGGTTGGACACCGCAAGCTTCAGCAGGTCAACCATGACTCGAGTGTCATCTGGTACCAGGAGACTTGTAAACTCATCCAAGTACTGTGGCTCTGGGCCAGACACCTTACTCTGGCTTTCCACATCCTACAAAACAAAAAATAAACAGCCCTCTGTCTTCGAACAGATTTTTTAAAAATGCAGTCATTTACAGAGCAACTTTTAAAGTGCAAAAAAAAACAGAAAAACTGCTTGATAAAAGCATGGTAAGGACTTAAGTTTTGAGAAGAGTATTGGCAACATTACTTCTTTGGTTTTTGTCATGGTTTCTGCAATAATACTGGCAGCTCCAGGATCATCTGTGACTGGAATGAAAGGACGGGAAGAGGCAGCAGCAGCTGAGGGAGTTACAGCAGATGGTGTCACAGCATCTTCTGAAGGAACAACCTAGCCAGAACAAATAATAACTCATGAAATCTTCAACAAGACACTGTAAAATCTTTAAGATGTAAAGTATTTATTAGAATTCTAGTGCTCAAAGACAGTTCAAAACCAACAGATTCACTGCCTGTATTTTTAGCTTCTATTTTTTTTTTTCCTGGTGTGCATAAAACAGCAAACACTCCCCTCCGAGCCAGCTGCTACAAAAATTTCCACAAAAAATCGGTGCCTGCAGAAAGGTCTACAAAGCAGAAGGCAAGCCCTGAGAATACATATCAAATTCACAGTTTATAAATGCGAAAGAACTTTTCAGTAGCAAGCCTCTTCTTTTTTCTGCTTCTGTTAGCAGTTAGGAATCAACATAGTAGAATTTCATTCAGGGCTTCATGTCTACATCAGTTATCTAAGTTTACAATTAAATTTCATTAAATAATGGTCAAATATTCTGCTATTCTTGACTTTTTTTTAATATCACTCCTGCAAAATGAATTCAATATCTCTGAAATATTGCTATAAATCATCATGATTGCCTTTAAATGACACAATGCTTTCTGAAAGTTTAAAACTGATCTTACATTAAAATTTTAGTTTTTTTCAAATCTGACACGTGCAGAGAACCTAGTCCTGCAATTAGAGCATGAAGGCATTTTTAAATCTTTGCTACTATCAGACTAATTGAGATATTTGTCAGCTTTACCCTTAAAAACTAATGGAAAAAAAAAAATAACGTGACACTTTACCTCCCCTCTCCTGTCCTGCCATGGGTTTGGGCTCAGCCTCTCCTCGATATCTCCCACAAGCACACACTCATCTCCATTTGCAGGACTTCCTGCAGAAGGAGCATCTGATGGGGGGGCTGGTGATGAAGAGGGACATTCTACTGGTGCAATCATACTTGCAGGCATCAATGCTCCAACAACTGCATCCCTGAAATCATTTAGGATGGATTAACATGAATGTAATTATACTTCCTTGTTGAACTTAAAAAATTTTATTAGCTTGTCTTAACAAAATAAGGTAAGTTTTCCAAGTTGTAGAATCTAGAGGGTAGTTCATTGTTATTCTCTCTTGGTCCTGATGCTTAAATGTTTAACATGAGTTTCTCTTTATAAATTTTAGCACAAATACTCTGTTCTCTACTAAAAATGATGGCACTGCAAGGTTTTATTGTTATTTCCACTCTGCCCTCTACTGCTCCCTCCATATCAACCATCATGATTTTCTTACACAGCTTCTACCTTACTTACTTGAGCATTTCTGAATGAACCTTTTTTTTTCCCCAGGCAACAGAAACTTCTTTAAACAACATAAAGCTAACATCAACATCAAAAGAAAATTTAGATGAAGCTTAGGCCCATCCTGAGGAATTGAAACGATTTATACCTGACTCAAAAGTCCCTAATAGATGGTAAGTCATGTCATCTTTTGCTCTGCAACAGAAAGAATGTTTCCATGCCTACCTGGCATACATGATCTGTAATGCTATCAGTATGTGAGACAATGCCTGCTGTTTGGCAACATTCCCATCAAGTGACAGGAGAATCTTAGCAAGGGAAGGGCGATTCGGCTTGGAACTGTTTGTCCCACTGATTTTGTTACTGGCAGCAGAAGAATCTGCATCTGAAGGAACACCTAAAAAGAGGTGGAGGAAAGAGAAGGTAAGCACTTTTTAATGGTATAATACATAAAAGGACATGGTTTATCTAATTTCTTCTTAAATCAGAGGAGATGACAAACTAACTCTACAGGAGATTCTTAAACTGCAGTGCCTAATAACAGTTACAGTTATTATTGAAAGTTAATACTGTGGCTTTCCAACAAGGGCTTTCATGAAATAGTATTTGATCTTGTTACTCACTTAGGAGGATTAAGGCAGTAAGAGACAGAAATATTTTAGTGATCAGCACCCAAAACAAGTTTTACTTACACAAACATTCTGAAATAACAAGAACTTATTAGGTACAAAGTGCTTTGGTCATGAAAAAGCTGAATTAGCAAGATGCTTGATGCTTTCATATTCAACACAAAACACTGCTGTTTTGATTCCCTAATTCTTAACTCACTTACCTTAGAAACAAGAGGTAATGTGTAAGATTAACACTAGTGTAGCATTCATCTTGCATTACCTCCAGAAAGAGAAATTCCTTGGGGTGTTTGAGGAAGCATGTTGCAATGCTTTTAATTTAAAAGTTCCACTTCCATGAAGAGTTTTGGTTGGGCTTTTTTTATCGGAGGTGTATTTTGTTGTTTTGTGATTTTTTCTAAACCATTTTCTTTTGCACTCTTGTATCACCTACTAAATCACACCCAAAACAAACACACCAATAGCAGTAAAGGAAAAACGATGTAAGGAAACAAATACCAACCAAGATAAGAAGCACCTAAAGGGTCCCTGGCTGTCTGGAAAAGCACTGGTTCATGAACAGATGGTGTAGCTACATCCACTGTTGTCCATGCTACACTGTGGGAAGACCCACAGGCAACCCGAGTGATCTTCTGGCCTTCCAAGCCCTGGACAAGAGTGGGTTTTCTATTGACTGTGGTAGTTCCATTGCCTTGTTGCCCATGGTCATTGTCACCCCAAGCATAAACCTGCCAGGAAAAATTTCCATGTATTACTTGGTTTCACTGCTTAGCTCAATTAAGTGCTTTCTTAAAAACTCCTAAAAAGAATATTTGTGATTTGTACTAGCATTCTAGGACACTTAGACAATCTATCGTTGTGACATTTCCTCCTCCATTAGATAATGCAGGTGTTATCATACAGTAAAAGAAAAAAACCAATCAAAGCAGCACTTTATCAGATAATTCATAAATTATCACCAAATTATAATTGATCAGTTGATTCCTAAATGACTCAATGTTCACAGTAAGTTAGAAGAATTCATTACTTAGTAATTACATTGGAGATCTGAAACAATATTATGATAAAGCTGAAAAATCTGTCCAGAATACTATGACTGCTGCTGCATTTCCAGAGTAAGAAGAAAACTGATCATGAGATAATACAAGGAAAACACTACAAAAGCTAACAAAAATATTTTAACTCCAATACTAATATTTTAAATACCAATACTTTTTAATTGACAATTGTGCTTATATTTATGCCAGACTTTTAAAATCAAAGAAATAAAATCAGGAATTTTTATTTCATTTAACCAATACTGTTATACTTCTCTTCCTAAACAGTTTATTCCTTTCTGCATGGGGGAAAGGAGGGTGGCACACAACATACCTGTCCAGTGTCAGTCACTGCCAGACAGTGGAGTGCTCCCACAGCCACGTGCACAATCTTTTTGCCCCTCAGTCCTTCCACGACCTGTGGCTTTCGCACGTGCACGTCTGTGCCATGGCCTAGCCTGAAGTAGTCACCCTTACCCCTGCAACAGACAATAAATGTAGCACTCAGAACAACTGGACTGTTTACACACTCCTCTTCAATGCAGGTTCCCAACTGAATACACTCCATTTATCACTGCCTGAAACACACACACACACACACACCAACTAGCAAAACTGAATCCCAAAGGCATAAGAATGAGGATAACTGCAGTTCTATTACACTGTAGCTTCTCACCTCAATACAGAAGTCATGATTATGACCTTTTATTGCAAAGCAACTGGTACTACATTTAATTTCCTCTACTGAAATTATAAACACTTTCAAAATTCACATGGTTTGGTAAGACTTTGGCATATTTAACTCCTAAGGACAAACCAAACAACAGAACCTTTAACCTAATTCTGCTCCCATGGAGAAAATACACAGGGAACTATAATATTTTCAGAATTTAGGGGGTTTTTCCCATTGTTGGAAGTCTCGATATAGATTCTGAGGTCTCCATAATTTAAATTAATCCAAAATTGTTATACACAAATGGCACTAAAAAAAATAGCATACACAAAAGTAAACACCTTAAAATGCTTCCACCAAGAATATCAGTAAAGAAGAAAAAAACCCCGATATTTCTTCCACTATGTTTTTAGCAACCACTCACTTGTTTTCTTTTGCTTACCACCAATTTTTCTGAAGAAAGGTTATATTATGCTGGAGAGAAACATGATATAGAGTACTGTTGTCTACCTAAAGTCATGATTTTTTTACTCAGAAGTCATGATTTTTTCCTCAAACCATTAAAAAATTCAAAAAGAATAAAAGTTTAAAAGTAATTCAGCCAGCCATCCCCAGCTGAAACAGACCCAGAAATCTCCTTATAGGCCTGTAATGTCACGAAATAGCTGTAGATTTTTGACTAGACATAGCAACATTGAGAAAAACTAGGGCAAGAAAGGAACAAACAAGAATTTTGGCATGAATTCTTTAAAAAAAGACTGTCAACTTATCTTTCCTCTCGCTCCTTCTGTCACTACAGAAAAAAAAAAACTGGACAGAGAGCAAAGAAAAAAATAGTTTACAGTTTCCAATGGCCACTCTGAAAACAATATCTCTGTTAGAACTTTTCTTCCCTTTAACAATAGTAGCAACTTATAAAAATGAAATGGATTTGAGGATTTCTATGTTATTCAGCAGCTGCTGACGACACAACAAAAATGACTGGTTTAAGTCTACTTAGTTTTGATATACATCAAATAGGTCACAGTCTTATTACACAAGGATGGGGTAAGACTTTGATCTGATTAGTGCCCTAAAGTTGACCTGCCATGCAGTAAGCTCTCAGATTCCACAAAAAGGTTTAAAAATTCAAAAAGTGATATTTGTGTTCAAAACAAAGCAGAAGCAAGCAGGCAAAAAGGAGAAAAACAAAACCATATCTGAGTAGCTCTCAGTGACCATCTCATGCCAATTCTTGCTCCAAGGCATCATTACTGACAACTCAGGGGCCTTCTGAGCAGCAACAAGCTGTTGCTGTATTCCTGTATTCCCAAGGAAATTCTTCTATCTGGTCTGAATTTCAGCTTATTTCCTTACTCTCCTGCATGCTTACTCTCTACAGTCTCTGCTTTAGGTGTAGGCTTCATAGTCCAAGCTATGGCTCTCAAGTTTTCTTTTTTCCTCTCAACATTCCTTTACATGTCTCATGGTGGCCAAGAGAAGAAATGATCTTCCCTTTCTGCCTCTAATTCAACAGAAGACAGAGTACAGCAAACAGGAAAGCATGCTACAGCGTTAGAGTGATTGAATGGATGCAGCTCTCCTGGAAGAGCTGCCAGTTTAAAAGAAAAAGCACACAGGTAAGGCACAAATGGAGTCAAAAAAGCATTAAATACAGCACAGAGCAACTTCTTGGTAGATACTTCCTTGCAAATGTAACATACCATGTCCATACCACTCCTGACTTGGTCAGTGCCAATGAGAACTGTGCACCACACTCAATCTGACAAACGCCTTGGCCGTTCAGCCTTTCGATGTTCTGAGGAATGTTGCATCCTTCACTTCCTCCTCGGCCCAGTTTTCCAAAATCACCATCACCCCAAGAAAACACCAAACCTAACAAACATCAAATTGCAGGTCAAACAATGATCACAGTATTCCCACATGCTAGAAAGCTTCTAGAACAAGATACTCCTATACCTTCATCTGTCAAAGCAAGAGTCTGAGCATCTCTGCTTCCACATGCAACCTGAATGACTCGGTGGCCAAGGAGAACTTTAACCTACAAAACAGAAGGAGTAAGAAAGAAGTTTTCAAAGAAATTATGTTTTAAAACCTTACAAACATATCCGAGGTCTTATGACTCATCTCAGTCACTGTGCCCAGCCTGAGCAAAGAACCACCCAGCCATGTCCAGAATCCAACACTGCTACATGGTAGCTTCCAGCTATGCGTCAAAGTAGATGCAGGACATGAATGCTGAAAGCAGCAGATGCCATTTTACAACACTTTCCAAGAAAGAGACTGGATCTTTTTGATTTTTCTGAAATAGCTTTACTTTCACCAGAGGTATGGACACCAAAACCTAATTTAGATCACTCCAAAACAATGCCTTCATACAGCCTTCATGTTTTTTGTAACTTTAGCTTCATGCTGCTGTCATTTATTAAACAAGTTTGCATTTCATCAGAAACAAGAAACATTGATTTTACCATCTTAGGCTTCAGCTGTGTGGTATTGTCTCCATGTCCTAGCCTTCCATACTCTCCAAGACCCCAGGTATACAGTTCCCCACTGGAGGTAATAGCGGCACTGTGGGAACTGCCACAGGCAATATCACGGATGCGTTTGGTTTTCAACGCTTCGATCAGCCTGGGTTTATCACAGTTCCTGGAGAAAATGAACAACAAACCCATTGTGTTAATCAAAAAATAGTCACACAATATACTCCAACTCTTGCAATACACATTGTGTAATAACTAACAGTAATCTCAAGATAAAGTAAAATGCAACACTCTGATTCCAAGATATAATTTTTAGCAGCATCATAAATCTAAAGTTTACACTATTTAAATGTACTTCAAATTTTATTTAAAGAATATTTTATGTATATGCTGCCAAACTTAGGAGAGAAATTCAAAATGTCAATACAATCAATCAATTAAACAGCACATAATAGAAAGTGAAAACCCATTTCCTGTCACTGCCCAAAGCTGAGTGAGTTACCAGCACTGGACACACAGTAAGATTAAGAGATGACATTCCCATCCCAACTTTGCTCTTCACAACAGAGAAATCAAAACTAGAATTTAGTGTTAGACTTCTATGTGAGTACTGCTAACATTTATTCTTCATGTGGTTACAGTGTTCTCTTAATTCCAGAAAAGGATTCAATTCAAGATTCCCTAGTAATGGTGTACCAAAACCACTAATAAGATTCTACAAAATTAAGCATGGCCTCTGGAAACATTTCTACTATGTAATGCCCAGGAGCTCCAAATCTCACTTTCAGTAAAATTACATAAAACATGAGTCAGTTGAGCAATAAACAGTAACACTGCTCTCATCTGGACTTCCCTTTCATTAGTCTGACCTAGTCTTATGAATATGTATTTCCTGCAACATACTAACCATCTGATTTAATTTTGTATGCATTACGGGTAGGTCCTCAAAATGTATCAGAATGACAAAAGTATTTACCAATGGGCTTTGTTTATCAGGGTTTTTTTCTTTCAAAATACTGTTCTGTGGGTACACACAAAGTAAAATCCTAGAAAATTCAAATTTTTCTTAAAGCTGTCCTGTGGAAGATTAAACTACTATTACTAAGAAATGGAAGAAGTTTATTTCTGGCTAACAAGTCTATAAACTGAAGTCTAAAGAAAAGGCTATAAAATGACAGCTTAAGTTATAAACTCTTACAGCTATTACAGCTCAGAAATACAAAATTGCTATGGTTTCACTCCTCAAGGCACTTCTGAAAACCATACCTTATGGTTAAGCAGAAACCATACCTAAAAGTTAAGCAAGAACTGCATGTCCAAAAGTATGGAATTTCATCAGTGAAATTTGAAAATACTAGTCAAGATTTTATCCATCTTTCTAAGTATTGTATTAATTGAATGCCTCCTTTTTAAATGGCTGAAGCCTGCTACAAATGCTGCACCATAAATTTGAATATACTGTGGGGAAAAAAGTCGTCTTATAAAACTTCTTTTTTATTTCTACAGTATTAAAAATATGGTAGAAATTGTTGTTGTTGTCAATAGTGGTGGTCAGCTATGTTGTAACATTTAACACAAATCTTTTACTGAAATACAGATGAATTTGGTGTCCTTACATTCTACTGAAGTGACCAAGTTTTCCATCATCTCCTTCACCCCATGAAAACACCTTTCCATCAACAGTCAGGGCCATAGCATGCCGGCCACCTGAAATTGTAAACATAACTTTACATTTTTGAGCTTTCAAACAGGCAGCAGATCTTAGCAACAATTTAACATTGCTGTTCTTCTACAATACAACTGAATGAGCATTTCAGCTCCATAGACATTACTTATTTTCTTTGGAGCTTTTATGTGATTTAATTTAAAATAAAAATTTTTTGTGACAGTAGGTCTCCTGGCACATTTAAAAACAAAAAACCACCAAACTAATAATCACTCAATTTACTATTTTCAGAGCTGCAAGAAAAAATAATGAGAAAAACAAACCCACCATCTGGAAATATTAAAAATGAAAACACCTTCTTTCAACCAAATGGAAACACCAAATTTCCTTCCAGCAAATAAGAAAACTTGTATGCTCTAAATTCACAGATTTTAATAACAGAACCATTAGATTTAATCTGACGTTGTATACAACAGACAGAATTCAATAACCTGTATTTATTTAAAAAAATCTGATATGCTGGGGTATCACAGCACCCAAGAAAACTGCAAAGAAACTATTTTCAGGCTTAATATGTTACATTTATGTATATGAGGACAGCAGTCAGTACCTGAGTGAACAGCCACCTTCTTTACCACATAGTTGCTGAGAGCTGTAATCTGGCGGGGAATAGGCACAGTTCCACTGGATATTCCTAAACCCAGCCTTCCATTTGTGGCTTCTCCACAGGCATACACTTTACCCTCTACAGTCACTAAAACAACGAAAAAAGTTTGAAGCACTATTAGTGTTTCACAATTCAGAATCTGTTTCTGCCCTTAAATAATAACGTTTTAAATAAACTTATGTTACCTGCAAAAAGGCTTTTGGATCCTCCAGCTACTTGCACAACATTCAAGGCAGACAGGGTTTCAGAAAAGGAAGGGACTTTTATCTAGAGCAGGCAGGAAATAGAAACCATTATAATTCATTTCAACATTTTACAATCTAAAAAGAAGAGCTCTTAAGTGATAAACCAGTTAATCTAACAGGTACTTTCAGATGTTTCACCCATGCCAATTAATATTACACCAAGCAAAGGACAAAAAAAAATTAATACTGAAACTATGATAAATATAAAACCTGAGAAAAAAAATGAAAGGCCATATAAACAAGGACTTTCTTTTAGCAAAGTTTTCTTGAGAAAACTGAAGAATACAGGAAAGGTTAATTTCCTGTTTCTTCAAGGTATTCTATGGATACAATACTATACTTTCACAACATCAAGAAATGCTTTCAACATAATTTTCAGATGAATGAATGACATTTTAAATTGATAAGCATTTGGGATCTACCTCATCTTGTATTATATTAAAACTACATGTAAATGACTGCAGACTGGGCTGAAATTCCTATTGTACAATTGCCAGATATAAGTAATACATAAGAAAGTTCACCATAAGTTTTATTTTATGTGTGCAGACTCAACAGGAACAGAACATGTCAAGTATTACACATTTTTTAAGTAATTAGTTCATTATCATCTAAAACAAATGACTGAGTGGCTGCTAAAAATCAAGCCAAATTTCAGAGTACCAACCAAAAAGCAAATTTTCTCCAATTTTCCACCCTGCAGACATCTGGTTAGTCTTAACACTAAAAACCCACCAAAACCTATTCTTTGTAGCTAATTTTAAGTTGTGTAAGTTGTACCTTTTTTTTTACTGTTTCTCTCTTGTACTTAAGTGTGAAAACAACCTACCTTGGAACCTTTCAGTCCTCCCAATTGGTCTTTGTCATTCAGTCCCCAAACAAAAACTTTGGTTCTTATTGTAGCTGCTGATTCAAGCCCAGCTGCCTTCTTTCTAACAAGACTAAACATATTGAGAAAAGAAAACAGGGTCAGTTTAGTCAACAGCATGCTGTAGCATAGGAACCTTTTTAGTGTATTTACTGATTTTTACAGTTTGGAACAGTTTCAGGACTCAAACTGCACTACCACAGTTGGGGAAAAAAAAAAAAGAAAACCAAGTATGAAGTATAAGCACATCAAGTTTTTAGTTCAATTTCCAACTCTAAGTATACAGCAAAAGGGAATGAGTCATACAAAATGTTACACCTCACCAGTGTGATCATCTCAGAGAATGTATTTATTCAGAAAGGATCTACTTACAACACCAATAAACTAAGATACTGATTTCTCTTTACTACCATTCACCCTAATTAATGTGCTCTTCCTCCAGTCATCTCCAGAATTATAGGAATATATCAACACTAAGGTTGTTTACCATTTCCCCCTGCCTTCACCACTGCAGTTACCTACCTCCCAGTGTTAGCTTTATCATCATCCTCTTCCTCATTATCAGAAGCTAGGAAAGGGACTGCAGCCAAATCTTCATCCTCAGCACGTATACGTCCCAGTATGCTGAGGCCATGTATTTTGCAATCAATGCCAGAGCTTCTGCACTGCTTGATTGCAATCTCAATGTATCTGTGGTACTAAGAAGAAAAAGACTCATATTGACACCTTTTGGGGTCTGTGTAACTTCATGAAGTATAGGAAAGAATTAGAACTTTTGTCACTTTAAGGAAATGAATCTGTCACTTTAAACGCTTGTCATTTCATTTCTAAATAATTCATGCTTTATCATTAGCATATGGCCTCATTCACATGAGACATTTCACTCCCAATCTCATAGAATTCATTATGCATTTCTCCTTGTTGCTAGAAAAGATCAGAACTGCTATCCAAAATTATCCCCAATACTTAAGTTTATTGGAACGTCTTACTGGTTCTCAGGTATATTGATTTACATAAACTGCCTAAAATATCTAAGTCTATTATAGCATTACTTTGTGATTATGGTAAAACTTTTTAGAATAATTAACTTGATTAACTTGCCAGAAATACTGCTAAGTTAAGAGGAAAAATAAAATACCAGGCTTTAATGATCACAACAAATCTCTTGCAGCACAATATTTTTCTGCTGCACACAAGAGTAATTCTCACACAAGCTTCACTTACTTCAGTACAATCACTGAGTAGAGGCACTGTGGTGTCTGTAGGATTTATATTGATTGTCTTTAGCTCTATAAGGTTATTTAAGGAATTACCCCCTAGAAAACAAAACACAGAATGAAAAACATTTTAGGATATGGTGTTTGTTTCACAAACAGGCACTGTTCATGTTAAACAGATGACTATGTTAACAAAAACCAGATAAATACCAGCTGTTGGGTGCAAAAAAAATTTTTTGCTTTCTTAGAACACACACATACCTGAAACTACAACTAAGGAGGGCATGTAGCTGCTGTCTGCAGGGTCCACTATCATCTTTAGTCTGTGAACAAGAACATCTGGAAAAATCTCCAAGCGAATCCAGTGCTAGTGGAAACACAGAATTTCATTTTTAGATAGCATTGTTATGACCACCATATGATTAACAAGAATATATATGTGATGTTTTTGAAGAAAGAATGGGAAACATCTCTGAATGGTATACAACAGCTGCAATATAAGGCAACCAGCCAAAGGGAAATGACCTTGTGAACTTCTTGCTTGTCCTACGTCCTATTACAAGAGAAACAGTAGTAACAAACAATTTATTTCAGCCAGGACCAACACCACTGAGAACACAGAAAGCACAGTACCATTGGAGGTTATGTAATGGGACATAATGTAACTACTAGGTTACAGTCTGTAGAAAACCTGGAGTAAGGGTACTTGGGCATACTCTCAGCACGGCCATCAACAGAGCATCAAAACACACTGGAGAGATGCCCAGCTGCACATCCTGGTGCCTAGGCTGGTCACAAAGCACTGCTGCAGGCCAATGAAACTGATAAACCATAAACTAAGGAACACCACATTTTATAAATTATCTGGCTGCAGGAGTCAAATGTACATTAAGTAACTTTGCCAATGACACTAAACTAGGGGAAGCTGTTGATTCCCTCCAAGGCAGATAGACCAGAGGGCTGAGTATCACCAATTGTATGAAATTTAACCAGGGCAAGTGTGGCATTCTCCATCCAGGATGGGGTAATCCTGCTTATACTAGCACTCTGGGGGATGAGGTTGGAGAGTGACCCCACTGAAAGACAGCAGGGGGTTCTACTGGATGAACAGCTGCACACAGATCACCAGTGTGCACTCACAGAAAGCCAGCTGAGTCCTGGGCTGCATCCAAAGAGCAGTGACCAGCAGGTCAAGGGAGGGGATTCTTCCTCTCTACTCTGCTCCTGTGAGACCCCACCTGGAGTGCTGCAACCAGCTCTGGGGGTCCTCAGCACAAAAAACCCTCATGGACCTGACAGAGTGGATCAGAAGAGGGTGACACAAGCAATCACAGAGATGGACCACCTCTCCTACAAAGACAGGCTGAGAGAGTTGGGGTTGTTCAGCCTAGAGAAGGGAAGGCTCTGGGGAGATCCTTTTAAGCATGAAGTATACCAGAAAAAAAGCATTTAGGGCTTAAATTTACCTTTCCTTGTGAACCAGAAGACTGCCAGCACTGCTCACTACCATCAATGAGACGGGAAGCCTGATTTACAGAGGATGAGACATTCAAATTCTTGACTATCCTTGACCAATCATCCAGTAACATTCCCCGCTGGCTACTGTGCCGTCTCTTCAGCTGCTTTCCAGAACGCCCACTGAACACAGGAGACTGACCTGCAGGGTTAAGTGACACATTTAGCCTGCACCTCTCAAAGAAAATTGCTCCTTTGAAACCCATAAGCAGGCTGAAAGGCAATGTAACAAATTTTGGAGACATAGGGGTACCCATTTTGGGTATGTAGGCTACATTTAGGACATAGGCACCTATCACATTAGCATGATGTTGCTATGTAGTACACAACACTGGTGCTTAAAGGGTGTAGCTCCTATTTTTAAAGAAGTTTTAACTTTCCAAGTTCTTGACTAGACAGCTACTTGAAAAGGTCCTACCCTTTAAAATGCAGATCAAAATTTATGATGATATGTAATTCAAAATACAGGTAAACAGCACACCATTTTTTACACCATTACAGCATATGAAAAACACACAACTAAACCTCAACAAAAACCCCCTACCAATGAATAGAAATAGAAAAGTTAGAACACTGGAAAATCCAAATCTTGTTCCAGAAGGTGGTTTAGTGAGATGTAGATTTCCTCCCTGAAAAAACCTTATTTTCAGCTTCCCTTCACTGTTTTTGTAGCATTTAGAAATCTTGATGAAAAGAATATTTTAACTTCTCTGCCCTACAACACAGGGCAAGGGGAAGGATTACAGATTCACACCATTCTAGCTGCACACCTCTATCAGCTGACTTATTAAATGAATGTCTTTCTTGCCCACATGACCCATGTTCACAATCTCTAGGGGGGGATCATGTTTGTTCATTTTCTAAAACAAATCCACTGGCAATGTGTAAATACAAAGAAATTTAGTTCAAAAGTCAGCATTACCCTGCAAATACTAGGGATAAGATTAATTGTTAGGTGGATGGAAAAGAAGTAAAACGAAACATCAGGTAAGTTTTGCATAACAGTGCAAAGCCCCCGACTTTTGGAGCTAAAATTGCTGTACCTGTTCTTGCCCTAGAGAAAAAAAAAAGTCTGATTATGAGTTTTTCAAAAGGCTTCCCTTTCCCACTACACTCCTCTGGAGCCTCCACATCACAGAGGAAATAAGGAAACACCCATCACACACCAAGAAGCAAAACAGCTGAAGAGCAACTGAGGCATAAGAAGGTATCTTAGGTATTTCCAGATGCTTCTGGCACTGTGAGGATTTTATTCATCTACATCTAGGTTGACAGCAAACGGCCTGAGGATTAGAAAATTACGTATTTTATTCTTGATGTAAGTAAAAACGCCATTGTGACATGTAGAGTTACCGTCACATAGACATTTTTTAAACTTTCTAACTCTACAAAAAAGCTTTAGGGGTTAATGTTTTATTGAGGTCCGTCACACCCAATTGTAGCAATGCTATAAATGTTTTATTGTCCAGGGGGTCAATCTGAATACTAATTTCATCATATTAAGGAACTGAAATTTAAAACTTTTAAATTTAAAACTTAAGTTGTTTTTTCAAACCAACTTAAATGCATTTTTAATTTATCTAAGAGACACACTCCAAAACTCACCTGGTTCATTTATTCTGCCAAAAGTATGTCGGGTGTTATGCTTCCTGGTTTTAAAACATGTTTCACAAAAGTCAAAATCATCACAGTTTCTGCATTTGAATCTAGGCCCATTGATAGGAAACATCTGACAGCCATCACACCTAATTTGACAAAAGAAGAACAAGTCTATATATTTGGTACAAGTTACTTGTTAATGAGACAAGATAACAGAATCAAGACAATAAATAAGATAGAGGAAAACCCCAATACACTAAGATAAAAGTAAAACATCACTTACGTGACTCCAGGATGAATGCTGGGAACCAATTCCATTTCTGACAACAAGCCAGTCCAGTGTGACTGTTGAGGAAAGTCTACAATAACATCTTTTCCATTGGCACTAAAGGCTGTGACGAACATGGAGAAAACACAAGGTGCGGCAAATCACTATAAAATGAAGTCCTTAGACTTCAATTTTTCAACCCTGATTTTGTTTAATTTTTTTTTTAGAAGCAGTTCCCAAGCAAGCACGTACTTCTAAGCAGAGATACAGTATGACCAAAATCTGTACCTCTTCAAAGAACCTGTGTTCCACAGATTGATTACTTCAATTACATCCCTTACAGCCTTACACAAGTGCATCCCACTCTCTCCTCACTTCCTTATGAAGCTTTCAAGCTACAATTACTTCTTAAAGGAAAATCATTTGTGGTTCATCCAAAGTGCAAAGGAGAACTACAACTGGAAACTGCACAGATGCTTAAAGACTTCTACTGTGTGCAAATGAAGTGGCTCAAAAGCAGGTGGACAGACTAACAAAACGGGCTGCCACAGAGCACATGTCTATGAATTCACCACAGACTTCAAATGCATTCTGTATTTTTTAACATCATAAAATACTCCACAAAACAGTGTGATTTTTATGTGTGTCTAGAAGAAAGTCTGCATGGTCTTGAGCTTCTTACCTCCCCATGCCCCATGCTGAATGCACATTGAATACACACCTTTGACAATGCCCACACTTCGGTGAGTGACTGATCCCCACTTGTATTTGGGTGTGGTAACAGAGCTTTTCACACGCACTTTGTCACCTATCTTGATATGGGAGGCAGAACTCTGGGGCGGGAATCCTAGCAGATGCAAGAATAAATGGATAGTGAGTGGGGCTTTCCCCTCCAAAGCTACATCTCCCTTAGTCTACCATTCTCTTTTATCAATTAGAAAGCAGTCAACAAGTGAACTCACCTAAAAGCTCAACATGGATATATCTGACCCAGTAAGTACCACCCTTTTGTTGCCAATCACACTGCACGTTCAGGTCATGCAATCCATCTCGATCCAATTTAATAACTTTGCCTACATCTCCTTCACAAACCTCCTCATAGGTTCTGCAGCACCTAACCATCATCCCCACCTAGGGAAAAAGGACAACAGAATGCAATAGATCTGTAAAGGCTTTAGTAGCAACAGGAAAGCAGTTTCTATGTTGCTTTTGATCACCATACTTACCTGAATATTCTCCCTAACATAGACAGCATAGTCATCGTTGCTTAAGAAATCAGCTCGTTTCTTATAGGTCTGGCTCTCTGTTACAACAGCACCACTTGACTGGAAAAAAGTCCAAAATAAATATGAAACAATTACACAATTTGTTTTCAATTGGCAAAGACTGAAGATAACCCAACAAAAATAAGCCCACACAATATCCCAGCTCCATGCAAAAATGGGAAAAAACTTCAACAGGTTCAACTCACTGTAAGGATAACATTTACAATCTACTTGATTTTAAATTAAAATTTGCTTTCCAAAATTACTTATCAAGGAACACAGATGCAAATTTTCAAAATGTTTGAAGGAAGCTGCAAATTGCTTTTATGAAACCTGATTGCCAAGGAAAATCAGAGCAGAGAGGATTTGTCATTAATTAGTCTTGAAGATACACATTCACTTCCACTTCTTAGGACATTTGTTGGGAGAGAAAAAAAAAAAAAGTGGTAAATGGTAGTGTCTAACCTAAAGTTTACTAACTTTTCTTTAGGTAGTACAATGAGATTTAAGTACTCCTTTAGAAAAACAAGCTAAAAAAAATTAAATTGTATTTATTAAAAAGTATTCCTTTCCAGATTTGATTAGCCTATTTTTTTTTAAGAGAACTTCTGCATTCCACCTGTAAGGACAATTTTCAGAAAACTTTGGTCTGTTCTGTGTATTAAATGGTTATTTTTTTTTTCATTAAAGGAAATATATAGCAGTTTTTCACTGCAATCCTGATAAAGATAGCAAAAGCTGTCAAGTTAATTCCCTTCAAAATATAATGCATTAATTTAAATGACAAAATCCCACATGTGAATGAAAACTCAACATAAGTCCTTCAAGGATAAACAGAAATATGAAACCCATTTAATTTTATTGAGAAATCCTTTTTTTAAACAGTTCTTGAAAGTCAACAGAAGACTAATATAAATTCACTTTAAAGCTATCACACTCAATAGGCACTGTAACAGTAATTTTATCATCAGTAAGTGGAAAAAGTTTTTATAAGGAAAAGGCTAAGTTATTTAATAGACTTTTTTTGCCATTTATTCACTAGTTCTTAAGTCCTTCCTTGTAAGTAACATATGTTTGTTTTCCAGGCCAAGGGAAAGGAGAAGGGAGAACTCCTTCATCAATATTACACTATAACATCAACTATTTCTGTAGAAACTAAGAGCATCTATCAGGGATACTTGGAACTACCATCTGCATGATGAAACATCTACCTGCATTCTACTCTCCCCTGTGCTAACTCACAAAGTATTTATGGATTATTCTCGGTTGTTTTATGTCATGGCTTAGAAACACAGGGCAAACATGATCCTTGTTACTGTTTTGAAAGCTTGGGACAGCAGGTTGTACTCTTGCCATTTTCCCAAAAAGGGAAGAATTACAAAATTTGCAGCTAGCTAGTATAACTTAGGTTTACTAAGTTAATACTCACAACAGGACAAGCAGCTTCAGCTTCTTCCACTTCCTCTGCTATTTCCTCATCTGAATATTCATCAGAGATAGTATCAGCATCAGAAAGATCCGTGATTTGAACATCAGGGTGATCCAACAACCAGCCAACTAAGGCTTCCACTCCTACCACAGAAAACAAACTCAGCTTGTCTCCAAGGGATTCTCTGACATTGTTAAGATTGTATCCAAAAAGAAGATAACTTCTCCCCCATAAGTACTGTTTTAATCAGCTTACAACTCTTCTTCTCCTTCAAATATTATTAATTTTACTAAACAAAATACCTGGTAATCCAGAAGCACTTCCAGAGGTTCCTGACAGAGATTTTAGTGCAAATTCTATGTTTTTCCTAGGAAATCCCATTTCCATAAGTTGAACTACAATGGGGAGAGGTGGAATTGGAGACTGCTTGCGTTTCTTCACTTTTGTGGGTCGGATATGTTGCACTGTGATGGGTGTTGTAGCTTCACTAGAGCTGCAGTCTTCAAACAGTGGAGTTGAAGGATGTGTAGACTCTACAGCCAGATACTGGCACACTGCCAAAGCAGCAGCCTAGAGGAGAACAAATCAATCAGTCCAAGCAAAACAAGAATATTTAGTATGTTTGTGTGTGTGAACATGCATGCCCTTAAACATTATTTGCCCAAAGGGTTCAGTCACTTGTTTTTTAAACCCATAGTTTAATAAGCTTCAACAGGAATGCAGATTACACAGAGTTATTTCTCAGGTTACTTAGCAGAAAACAGACTCTACCTCAAGCTCCTGTTTGTCAAATATGGCTTTCACAGGTGATGGCTGTGTAGCAGCTGACAAAAGCTGCTGCAAAAGGATCATGGGAGGCTGAGGTCCTTCAGGAGACATATCTCCTATGTCAGGAGAGGCAGCTGCTCCATCCTCTTAAAGAAAAAAATTATTTTAACCAAAACCACGTAACATGGTCAATCAGAAGACTTATTCTAGGGCATATTGTTATTTATTCTTCACATATTTCTTCTTTAAAGATACAATGCACTTAAGATTCAGCCATTTGTACCACAACTTCTGGACAAAAAAAGCAAGTACAAAATTTATAGATAAACAATATATTTATTAAAACACACCTAAGACATGTCTAACAGAAACTACTCAGTGGACAGTGAATTTACATCTTGTCTTTTGAATCCACCTTTTTTGCAATAAGGCTATTAGCAGGAGGTACCTCCAAGATAAACCACTTGATACAGACAACCAAGAACTTTAGTGATCCCAAAACCATGCTTTCTGGATTTCCTTCAAAATATAATGCATTAATTATATAAGTTATTTTCCCTGTAATGTACCTCTTGGGAAGAGATCTCTTTAGGTATTCATTGTCCCTTCAAAATAGGATCATTTTATTAAACCAACTTGCTCACAACTCTGCTCCTTTCATATTTAATTTTGTATTCCTGTTGGCATAAACATTCACGTTTCCGAAATCTTTACTGTGACTACCACATGAAAATGCTCTCTCTTCATTAAGCAATAATAAACCAGTTAATAGTCCTCAACATATGTTGTTCAGGTTAAAAGAAAAGTGTTATTTTTCCCCTTTAAAAATGATGGTAAGAGTGAAACCCTGCTCCATTCGTAAAAAAACCCTGTAGATTCTGTTGACTTAAAATCTGTCTGGTGATAAAAAAATCCTACAAAAACATCCATGTAAGACAAATATATTATTATATTTAAATATATTGCATATTCACAAATACCCAAGGAATTAATGCATACTCCAAAGGCATTGATAACTATCTCAAAAGCTGACATAGTTATTGTATTTATTTTTATATGTAGAATGCAGGTAGAAGAAACAATTCCAATTATTAGAAATACAGCTCTTTCAACTCCTTTAATATTATGATTAAGAAATTATATTTCTATACTTGTTTCACAGGAAGCTGAAAGACATTTGAAGTAAAATCAATAGCCAATTTTAACTTTTGAAGCAGAAAAATAAAACCACTGCAAAAGTATTAAGTATTTTAAAATTACTTTAAAAGCTTACTAACTATAGAAGACCTATAAATTTAGCTAACTCCAGTATTTAGAGCTTTAAACACTTAATGCTCTTGGTTTTCCAAAACTGAGTTAAGAAGTCAAAATCTTTTTAACATAGAAGCTTAAAACACGCATTAATTTTAATTTTTAATCTTTACAGAGCAAACTGAATTTCTACCGTCCAACTGCACTAGCAAGGGTTATGGTCACATACTCTATCTACCATCTAATCAAAGACCAGCACAGTCAGGTAGGACTCCAGAATACCTGCAGGATTTGATGCACAGTCCTGAACAGCTGGCTGAGATAAGATCTGCCTGAGTGTATCCTGGTGAGAAAGCAGAGCTCGTCCAGCTTTTAGTATGTACAGCTTTAACTGCTGGCACCGCAGCAGATCCAGATCAACTTGACCTAGCAGAAATATTAAGCAGCCATTAGTGCTAGAAACCTCTTGTATTAGGGAAAAAAGATTATCATTCGTACAACCTAAGCCCAAACATCAGTTTACATCTTAACTCACTGTGTACTGCTCACATGAGTCAGTTTAAACAGCACATGGATGAAAAGTCTGCACACATTCTATGACTCATGGTGTTAAAAATACTGCCTTCCTACTTTTCACAACCTGGACAATCATACAGCTGATTTATAACACAGTAGGTGCAGCTAGAGATGTTACTTGGATCTGGTATTTTAAACAACTCAGTAGAGTAAGATCAGCCCCAAACTTTATTTACAATTTCCCATCAAAGGTATTTCACTTATAGTGCAGAGCAATTCTTCATCTAGCTATATTTGTCTTTTAAGTGCCTGTTATCCAGTGCTAAATACCAAAACAGGTAAGGTTCCAGGACACCCTTTTCCTTATCTGTTTGCTGATGCTAGTATTTTTCTCAGAGCATATGCATCTACTTCCAAAGAAAAAAAACCAGCAAAAAAGCCCCCAACTGTACCTGAAAGACCTTGATTGGGAGACTTCATTCTTTGTTTTTCTATTTTACTTCCAGCCAAATTTACTAGCTGAGCCCAAATGGATAGCATAGGTTCAGTGAAAGGCAAGTTGTTCACATTAAAAGCCACAACTGGAAGCTAGACAGTGGGAGAAGAATCAGACAAAAAACTAACAAAAAAACCAGGTAAACATTTTCCTAAAATCTCACAGAGTCGCTAAAAAGTTTCAACTCTTATTAACTGTGGAAGAAGAAAAGTAGCATGTCTTACTGCTCTTGACCAGGAAAAACTAGAGGGGATTTCTATTCCCTACATAGCTCCTAAGCCTGTATTTGTACTACACAATTGCAGGCCTTCTTGGTGAGAAAGCAGAACAGAGTCAGAACAAGGAAGAACTCCAGACTCTGAAGCAGACCAAGTATTTGGCCTGTGCTTTCATTAAAGTCGCATCAATCAAACCAAGATTCAATTGCAAATACCCAAGACTTTCTAAAATGAATTAGCAAATCAAGTTAAATAGAAAGCTCCTCTCATCTAAGAGCTATAAAACACATTACAATAACTTTGGACTTTATCTCAAATCAAACTCCATCTTAAACCCCTCTTCCTTTCACCTCCCCAGTAAATGAGGATGGGATTTAAAGGTCCTACAGAGGTTCTCATGAGGACCATCTTAGATGTGCATCCAGAGCATTGTGTGTGTTGAATGTCAGTATACTTAGCCAATGAAGAACCAATGTTTTCTTTGGTGCATATTAGAGTTTTACACCTTCCCAGTGCTGAAGCCTTAATAAAACAAACTTACTGGTTTCAGTTGGTTCAGAGGGCACACTCTGCACGTCCGCATGTCGTAGAACTGCACAGTGATCTTCCCTTTCGGGGTGATGCGTGTCACCGTGCCTTCTCCAAATTCATCATGAACTACTTGTCCACCCAGTCTCAAGCGACTGTCTATGCCACCAATCACAGCCAAGACTGCCATCAGAGCTCCCACCTCTGGATTCTCAGTGTCAGGGAAGTAGTCATCCAACACAGCCTAACAAAGAACAATAAAATTTAACTGTAGGGAGAAAACACACCCTTCTATCTGCTTTAAAATACAAAGTTAATCACACATATTTCAACTTAAAAATTACAACACAAATTTATATAAAAGTAGAAAAATGGTTTCAATATTAAGCTTAATATTGTTTACAAAGATTTATTACTTATAATTTCAAAATAAATATTGCTATAAAAATGAGCTTATTTTAAAACGTGGAAACTACCCCTTCTGACTGTTTTCCTGCAAAGATGTGGGTGATGGAGGTTAGCTGAGAGTTGATGTACTTGTTTATGAGTCCATTCCACTGGCTGAGCGAATGCAGCGTCCTCAGCAGTGCCACTATCTCTTCTGCTAAAGTACTACTATGAGTGGCAGTTAGAGATGCTTGGGGCCTGGCCTTTCTCCTCCTCAGAGTAGATTCTGGAAAGATAAAGCAGTGGCAGAACAGTCATGAGTTTAATGCACACATTTCCCATACAGAAAAACAAGTCACTGAGGGAAAATTCCTCTACCTCTGAGTAGTGGGATATCCGAAGAACAAGTACTAAGCAGGCTCCCTAAAAATCCAAACAGTTTTTCCACGAGAAATTTCATGTCTCTTGACCTTTCATTTTTATCCCAGGATGGAAGTACTGCTTTTAATAAATGGACAGCAAGGATCTAAAAAGAGAACAAAATTAGTGTTATTCCAGTCTACGTCACCAAATACGAAAGAAGCTCTCAAACAAGTATAGAAGAATGATGGCTTTAAAATCTGCTTTCCTTTGTAGTTGTTTTTACAATGCTGATTTCTTTTGTGCTGTGGAAATTACAGAGCTACTGATCTTGAGTTTGCTAAGGGATATTTTAAAATAAATGGATACAGTTCAGAGCCAGTAACAATTTTACTGGCACATTATATTAGTGAACCAATCTCTTAGGACATGAGACATGCACACTGAGAAACAAAAACAAATGGGAAAAATAGGAAAACAGAATGGGAAGGTGTTCAGACTGCAGACTCAGAAATTAGTACTAAGATGTATTTCAGCAAGAAAGTTTCCAAGTGTTCTGCGAAGAAGCTATAATAGTTAAAATTCATGAGATATAAAGTTCAATGGTGGAAGGCAGGCAACACTAGCCACAGCGACACTCAAAAGTAGCCACTGTGAAACCAGGGCCTCCAACACAGTACAGAAGGAAGAGGCTGGCATCTCTGAACTCAGACACCCAGTGCAAGACTGACAAGGAACAGGGGCAGGTGCAGCACTGCAGTATCAAAGAGCAGAGGGGGTTGCATATTTTGAGTAGGAGCACTTAACGTTTTGAGCTTCCCCATCTTCTACCAAGAAGACCAATACAAGTGACTAACAGCAAGGATAACTCTCCTCTTGCAAACTTCTGTCAATAACATGTCTTTATAGAACTTCAAGGTCTCATCTTTTTGCTGTTCTTCAGTTGGAACATGAAGTACTGAGGAATGGTCATTTCTCTTGAGTATTCCCTGGACAGCACAGATGACTCTACTGCACTAAGTCCTGGATGATAACAGAAGTCTCACCACACTAAAAATACTGGCAAGAATTTACTGGAGGATCACACCAAAATGAACAGGTCTTTGTGACACAAGGCTTTAGTTAACAAATGCTGACAGCTTATCAAGGAAAAGAATAAGACGATCTTTTGATCCCCAAGCCTTAAAATTTGGCAGAGTTATTCCATAACAAATTTTCTTTTCAGTCTCATGTAAAAGGCACTAACAAGATGTTAAGGAACAGCAGAAGAGGAAAAAAATGATAAAAAATTAAAAGAAGAAATGAGAAAAGGGGATAGATGACAAGGGAAATACAATACCAAAATAAGATGCAGCTTCTTAAGAGAGACTGTAATTCAAATAATATTAACAGCTTCCGATGGAAATAGGGGCAGTAGACAATACATAATTTAGTAACTTTAAATGAAATGTAACTTTTTCCTAACCATATACTTTTTATTCTGTCATTTATTCAACCTATAGGAAATATTATATGGGAATTTCTGAAGTACAATTCTGGAACACTATTTTGACCTTTCTTTCAATAGAACAAGGGAGTCCACAATATCCTGAAGGCTCAAAACTCAAGAGATGTAAATTTAAAACAGTAATTCCTAAATATGAAGAAAATGCTATATTTTTCCCAACTAACTAAAAACTGATTTATGGACATCTCCCAGCTGTTCTGTAAAATATACCTTTCTTTTTAGGACAACTGAAGTCTACTGATTTTATTGTCTATTGAAGTAATTTGGAAATGCACACATTACCTGTCTCTGTAGTGAAGCAGCAGTGAAAGATTCATGCCCCTCAACAATTTTCATTAGCAAAGTTATCCACTGAGAGGTACTCAGAGTGCTGCACATCTGAGGCATGAGTGCTATGCTTCGAATGAATCCCAACGTGCACCAACTCCTATGCTGTTCTTTATAAACTAATTTATTTGGCAAGGAAGCTAAAAACAAAAAGATATACACATGTGACAGTTGACTTTTTCTACCAGCTATGTAGTTCTCTCTATGTTACACATAGAGAGAGGGCTCTTTTGGACAAATTAGAACACCAAGTCATTTCACAGTCTTTATGTGAACTCTAATTTCAATTTTAGAGCCTGTAGTTAATTTTATATAATAAAATATATTTTATTATATATTAATAATAAAATAACCTTTAAAATAATTCTCATCATTACACTGTTTCCTCATTACAAAGTAGTTAACAGCATTACTTCTGAAATTACATGAAAGCTACAAAAAGGAGTGTGACACACCTAGTCATACTGCTGCCAAACACAAAAAGATTGCTAATAAATTGTCTAAGTCAACAATTCACATCTCATGCATTTCTTCTGCTTTTACTGTTTATATTCTAAGAATGCACAGGATCACTTACATCACCTTTAAAAATTAAGATTTTAAAAGCTCTGAAAATGTATTTTTCAGCCATTGGCCTTGAAAGGATTAAAAACTAGTAAGAAAGATTTACAAACTTACAAGACAACAAAGCACAAGACAAGCACACAGCTCAGGGTGCTTGTATATGTAATATACCTGATTTATCCATTGTTCCACTCTCCACAAGCATACGCAGTAGCCCACACAAAGTCCGAGTAGCATCACTCTGCATGACTTCAGCATGGACACCAGCAGAGAGACACAGTGTCTGCAACAGGTTCACAGTACTTGTCAGCATCATGGAAGTAGGGTGGAGATTCCTTTCAACTTGTTCTCCTTCTGAAGGGGGACACAAAAGGCAAGGGAATGCATTAATACTGAGTTACTTTATTTCACAAAGGGTCTCAAATGAACATTGTGAATGATTTGTCATAAATAGTTTCTCTGAGATGATCTGACATGAAAAAGATTCCTTATTGCCAACTCCTAAGTAGTGCAAAATATAAACCAGGTATTTTGCACATATATTTACAAGTTTTTTTCTAACTGAAAGGCATTCCAAAGTATTGCCAAGAATAGGGACACACTCTGACTAAATGTATAAAAAGCCCACTTCAGAATGTTATTAACATATGTTAAAATGTATACCTCCAGGTATCTGTAACTGAAACTATTTTAACTGAATAATATAAATTTCCTCTGACCCATGAATATACAACAATAGGACACCATCATGTCTATCTTCCTTTCTCACAGTAAAGTCATATTAAGAAGATTCTGGTCAGAAGTGTACACCCATTAAATGAATCTTCTTTGATGATGCACCAGCTCCTGTGAAAGAACTATTTTATATTGCAAGATACCAATTTTTAAATTCAACTGAAACCGTGCCTCTGCTTTTATAATTTTTTTTTTACCAGAATCATCCTCGGTGTCTGAATCCTCTGTTGTGGGCTGCGTTGCAGGTGGTGGCTCAGCTAGTTTGAGATCATATTTTCCCTCCTTTCCCATTCTGTAAGAATTTGTACTTCCAGTATCCCACTGCACTCTAATCCAGCCATCTTCTCCCAATTCTCCAATCACACGACCCAAACCTGGTGTGGGTCCATCCTGACAGAAGAGAGAGGTTCAAGTTACTCAATCAACATTAATTTATACCAAAAGCTCATAAAATAATAATGCAATTGCTCTTTTTTGCTGCTAACCTAATGATTAGGCAGTAAACATTCAATGGGATTTCAAAAATCAAGCATGAAGTTAGAAAGCATTTCACAATTTTCAAAAGAATCACCCCAGTAAGCTGCATATTTGGACACTCATGATTAGTTCTCTTTTACTATGTCTTACATAAGTAGAAGTTATGACCTCCATAGTTGGAAATTGATAGTATTATAGCATAGTTTTAAATTCAATTGCTTCAGGAGATAAGGATGCACACAAAGATCCTCTGATGAAGGTCAGAGAGCCCCTACTGCTGCCTCAGTACATGGAGGAGGACCAAAGTGTTTATTCTACCTCTTCTGTTAACTATAAATTCTGACAGAAGGTAACCGAGACCCTCACTGAGCCCTATTATTGACTTAGGCACCCCTCAGGATGCAGATGAAGGGAAACATGGGTTGTGTAATAATGCACATATGGCCAAAGTCACCAGACCCCATCTAGAACACAACTGTTCCATCCCATTGGGACAGGCCAAAATTCACAGTATAAAAAATGAGTGGCTTCAGGGGCAAAAAAGGGCTGGAGAGGGAAAATTCTGCCTGCTCAAGATCTGTTGACAGACTACATCTCTCTTCTTTTCCCAAAGAGAAGCCTTTATGTGAGCTTTGCATCTCCAACAGCACTGGAGCACACCTGGGAATATTAATTTACACACAGATACATATATATATGTGTGTGTGTATATATATATATATACACATATATATATATAGTGCTATTCGATCTCTTGCTATAATTTGTGTCACAACACATACTAACACTCTGTAGATAAGAGCACTTATCACCAGCAATCCTGAGCCTGTTTTTCTGGTGCTTCAATTAACCATACTACCTGTGAGCTGGGATCATGCAAGTCCTTACTGAATCCATCAGACCTACAGAACTGCACTGGTCAACTGCACTATTTGTGCTTCTGTGCTCATGCAAGTTCTCCTCCAAACTTAGACTTACAATGCTAAACTGGGCTACAATCAAAAGTCATGCCCAGCTGCAACCAATCCCTCTGATCTCCAAGGACCAGCTGGAACACAAGGTTTATTTTCTGTTAAATTCCCATATCCTTAATGCAACATTCTTGGAATGTAAGATGCCCTTAAGTTTGACGGACCAGAAACTTCACAGACAGTCCACTGAACAGAGACTTTAGATAATAACACACCCAAAACCTGTATGAAAGAAGTTGTACCTGATCACCCCATTTCCAGTCTACTCCTCTGACCACTCTGGTACCAATTTTCATCATGGCTGCCAGCTCTGGTCCAGAAACAGGGAGCTGAACAGGTGTAGCTTCCTTTCTTGACTCTTCTAGGACCGTGGCAGAAGCCCCATGAGAAGAGGCAATCATATCCTCTTCAATATTATCAGAACTGGGTCCTAAAAAGGAAAAAACACAAAAGAAGTCTACACATGTATACATGTACCTCTGTCACATGTAAACTTACAGGCACATAAACTTTGTAATATAAAGGCAGTAACAAACAGGAAAGCTGACTAGCAGGTGGTAAGTCAAATGACCTTTTAGAAAACTAGGGTGTAATGGTTTTTGAATGCACAGAAATTGAAATGCCTAATTTTAAATGAAAAAACAAGTGACAAGTAAAAGACATTAATAAGGATGACTCAATTGACTCAATGGTTCTACAAACAGAATTTTTTTGAAAAACTTTCAGTGCACACTTCAGTTAAACACAAGTTAAAGGAACAAATGCTTGCTATTATATAAGAAAACAGAGAAAAACCACAGCAATTTGAATCATAGCAAAACACACCAGAGAACTTCTATAACAGAACAAAGAAAGCTTCAAGCTTAAATATGCAGACTGGGAACATTTTTCACATGTAGAACAAATGAAATAGAGACTAGAGAGTAGGCAGTTTTTACTACTTAAAAATTAAATTTTAATTTATTTGCAACAGTTCCACCAAAACTACACACTAACTGAAATTTTAGAAAAGGCTGGCCAAAGCAAACACTTAATGAAAAAAAGATTGACTAAAGACTGCAATTAATTAAACCTCCTTCTCAATCATGCTTGCAGATGTGGTTTTTAGAACAGAATGAAGGTAGATAGCATTAAGCACTATCTATCTTCAAGCAGCAAAGTGATTCTGTAATTTGGGTACATCAACAGGTAGAAAATACAGGAGATTTGTAAAGCAAACACTTTCTTCCAAGTAAGAAAGAAGAACTGTACCTATAAGCCGCAGTGTGGTTTGTGTCAAGGCCAGCATGCCAGAATTGAGGAGCAGGCTCAGGGTATTTGCACCATGCTGCAGCGTCAACATGTTCAGCATGACCAGCAGAAAACGTGCTTGGGGAATGGTTCCAAGACTTGGTCCTGCTGGATTCTCATTAGTAATGGTTTGAAGAGGAACAGGCTGCAGACCTAGTTCAAAAGTAATATAAACAACCAAGTCAGCTGGCATTTGGGAGCTACAATAAAATAGGTTATAGATTTGTTTGATTGATGGTTTAAATTATTTTTTATTCCCTGCTTGGCTTTGAGAACTTAAAAGCAGAAGTTCCAAGAAACTGACTAATTTGTATTATAATGCTAAAATGTTACTAGTGAGTAATCAATCACCTGTTGCTGAGAAATCAGCAATATACTCAAACATTGAAAAGTGAGTTAACACAGGGTTAAGGTGGGAAGGCTGGAACAACACACAGAAACAAATGCAAAGTAGTTCTCAACACAAATCAAGGGAACTGATTTCAACACCCAATTACTGGGAACTTAAAAAAATGCAATAATATGAAAGTAAAACAGTTTTCTCCACAGAAAACGGCAAGGAGATGAGATTCACCTAGTTCTTTAAACTTTGCATTAGCATCCAGCAGGATGTTGCGGACATTCTGAATAGCCCAGGCGTACAACTTCCCGAAAGTCACTTCCAGCAGCATTCTGTTAAATGGCGGGATCAGATCAACATCCTTCAGGCAGTCGGTGAGAGGCTCCCTTCAAAGAAAAACAACAACAAAAATAAGTATTGTTCTCTTATTAAAGAATTGTGGAAGCAAAAGCAACAAGGAGTTTTACCCTATATTGGCTCCTTCTGGGATAAGCCTCTGCCATCCACAGAACATGGCATACTGCACAGATGGGAGCAAAAAATTTTTAGCTGACAATTTCAGAATAGTGTCTATTCCCTCCAGACGAACTTCTGCTCTTTCCAACTGTCAAAGGGAAAAAACAAATTGTCATACTTATGTAAATTGCTAATAACTGTCATAATTATATAAGTGTCACATTTTTGTTCATGTCACCTGTTTTAATAAACATTTTCTCATTTTTTCTACATCCACTGGCTCTTCTTTAAGTGCAAATTCAACAATGGTGTTAAGGAGGGCAGACTGTGGATACAAGCCTTGAACATTTTGCTTCAGCCATTTGTATTTGTGGACACCTGTAACTGTACTCAAAATTGGCTGCCACTTATCCTGCGAAACAAGAAGGCAGTATGTTAAAATTTTTTAAGCAACTTTAAATTACTGAAAATACAAGTTAATTCATGCAAAACAATTTCCAAATTTAAAATACTGGGTGGGGGCTGAGGGGAAAATGAAAACTTCTTAGAAGTCAGGAAAGAACTTAGTATTATATTAATCACTATCATTTTTACTATTGCTACATAAAAGTTCAAATGTTCAAATGTTTAAAAAAAGAGGAAGTAACCCATAGCAACATTTCATTTTGAAATGAAGCTTTATCTAAGATTATCAATAATTTAAAAATTAAAAAAGTATATTCACATATGTTAAATACATAGTACAACCTTATCTCCAAAAATCATTCCAGGCTTCATTGAAACAACATGGCACACTTAATTATACATACCAAACACCATTACCAGAACATTAAATGTCAAGTTATAGCAATCATGCTTTAGCTCATTCTTTTCTCGTTATTTTTATTGACAAGGTTGATTCAAAATCTAACATCCTACCTTGGGTGATTTGATTGGTATGGGCTTTTTATCTATAGGTACAGGACTGTGAGGTACCACACAAGATTCTTCTAAATCACTCTCTTCATTTCCTATTTTGGATTCTTCTACATCAGCAGATTCAGATTTTTTTGGCACTATAAAAAAAAGTATTATTTTTTCATACAGTACAGTTAGATTTTCAGGGTCACACTTTTAGGTTTGCATGATAATCTAAGCATACACAATGCTCAAGATCAGTCTGTAATAAAATGGAAAGGTATTCTTGGTGAAGTCTATGTCCAACTATTACCAAGTTAACTCTGGTATTACCTGCAGTATGCTTTTACCTTAAAAGACAAAATTGGAAAACCCTTTGGTGACTGTTCACCACTTTAATTTATTTCCAGTTATATCACTGTTTGACTACACCTTAATAAAACCCTATTTCTAAAAAGATGTCACTTCAGTGAAATGTGACTAAAACCAATTCAGATGGTCTGATATTGAGGGATCATTTTTAATACACTGGAACATGAAGAAACACCTCTCAACTAAACCTGACACTTTCATTTGCCAGTTCTTGCTGCAGGATCTGACACGCAACCACTGGTTTAGAAAACTTGATGAAAAAGAAGCAGAAAGCAAATGGCTTTCATGCTCTAAGGAGAGTCTCATACAGCAGCAAACCTTGAAATAAGATGGATTTCCACTGTTTCAAAAGAGAATACAACACTAATTCTGCCTTACCTCTTTTTTTCCTTTTTTCTCTAATGATTTTCTGTGCTACCCTTCTCCATCGGGGCAAGGAGCTAAGAAGTTTAAATTTGGACATTATAGAGAGATCATTGCAAACGGCAGGACGTAGCTCATTGAATAAGAATCTCAAACGCTCAATGACAGGAGCACAAACTTCCTTGTAAGAACGCCCTTGTTCCTGATGTGTCTACAAAAGACATTGAAAGATTAAATTATTGTATAATACACATTAAAGTGAACAATATACAACTTTTTAATAAAACACTTCAAATGAAAATTATTCTTAACATCAGCAGCTAAGAGGCTTACCTTAATCAGTGAGCATTTTGCTTGGTAGACAACACGACACACATCCACTACAGATTTTGGTAAGGTTTTGTGCTTTACCTGGTCAACTCCAAGGGTACCAGGGTGAACAAGAGACAGTGCTACATGACCTTAATGGGAAAACACAATGTTTGAATACGCATTTCCAAAGCCATCTGTAGCAGAGTTTAAACTAGACAAAACACACCACAAGCCTACCTACCCAAATCTTCATGCTTCAGAAGACAGCACAGTAACAGACGTCCCACTTCTTCCACAGGATGCTCAGGAGGGAACGTGATTGGTGTTGTTAAGTGACACTGTTTACAGTATCTCTCTATTTGACACAAGAAGTCCTAAGAAAACACACAAAACCCTCTGTTTAACTTTGGTTTTAAAATACCACGAAAGGACTCAAAATACCACAGGCGGTGTTTAAATAACATTGAATAATCTCCACAATCTGAACTAACATTCCTGAGATACAATACGCAGTATGTGCAATTTAACACACAGCAACTACAACCCAATCCTATAAATACCCTACACCCTTTCTCAAGAGAAACATGACTCAAGGAATAAAGCTTCTACTGCTTTGATCTCTTCATGACATAGTCAGGACCTTACAAAATTTTCAATTGTCTTCTGATAAATCATGATTGATCATTATCACTATACCCAAAGACTTATTTGGGTTTTTTTTTTTTCCACAAAGGAGCTGAACTCAGAGGGTTAGAAAATCTGAATGCATTACAAAAGATAGTGATCAATGTAAACCACAGCATTTTTCATAATATTCACAATTCCAGCCTTCTGAAACCTGAACCTCAAGGCCCAAAGGGATTTTAAGACAAAGGCATCTGTGAATCTGAAACATACACTTGCATCTTGACAAAAAAACTCCATTTAGTTCAACTGAAGGTAAGCAGGGTCTCTCATGCTACTGAAACTTGATGTGAGTTACCATTTTTTTGTATGAATATTCAAGTTTTTTAGTCCCACTCATAAATTCTGAAGAAATAACATACTGTTATGCTATTAAGTGACATATACACATTTTATCCATTAGTAGTACTCAACCATTCCTTTCACAAAAAGTAATTCTGAAATAACTTTCTCAATTGTTTTGCTATAACTTTTGGAGAATTTTCATCATCACTACCACCCTTCAGAAACAGTATTTGTGCACAGAACTACTGAGGGCTTACCTTCACAGTGTGATCCTGAATATTGTTATCAGCAATAGCTTGGAGAAAGGGTTGTGAATGGTCACTCAAAGTTAATCGATGTGTATATAGTTTTGATTTATTTGGGGTAGTGTTACCAGGTGAACTGCAATGGTCTTCATCTTTTTCCTCATTGTAACTGTAATGAATCTGACTAGTTTGCAAGCCTCCAGAAAAGATCGAGGACTTCAACCATTCTAAAGTAAAGGAAACATGAGTGAATATTCTGATCGAAGATAAGCTATCAAGACTCAATTTCTCTAGTAAAATGCATTCCCAGGCTTCAACAACATTTAGCAACTTTCTCATTTGCTGAAGCTTTTTCACAGGAAAAAAAAGGTTCTGCAGCCAAGAAACAATTAACTAACAGGGCAGCCATCATACATTTAGAGATATAGGGCCTTAGCAATTTTTCTGCTATTAATACTGAATTATACCTTCTATTCACCAAACCAAGACACCCAATAAGAAATCATCCAGTACCACATGATCAACTCCTAACTGACAACAAACTGGTGAGATAGGAGACTGTGTAGCATCATTTGCTATTTTATGTTGCATATTATGAAATTCTAAATTGAACTGCTCAAAATTATCCAATCCCCATTTAAATCTTGTTAAATTATTGGGATCTTGATGAGTGTGGTAGCTAATGCTAAGAATAAAGAACTCCTATGGAAGATATCAAGATTAGAGAAGTGCTAAATTTTCAGTTGACTTATTTGTCCTTTGTCTTTTTCTTGCATGTTTTGACAAGTATTTATCACTTAATAAAGCTCAAAATGACATCCTCCTTACTGGCACATTCAATTTCCAGAGGAGAAAGCGGTGTGCTCATTGCCAGGTAGGAAGCGTGCAGGCCAAGGAGAAGACCCAAATTCCGTTCTGTGTCTATCAGAGGTGATGACAACGTGCTGAGATCTGGTGTTGTAATCACCTCCTGGTCAGGCTGCACAAAAGAAATAGCAACTGTAAGCTTGAACTGAGCTCCAACACGAAATCTGACAGTAAATGAATGCTTGACTTTAGTAAGCATTTATCCATTAGTAACATTTTTACCTCTATATATTGGCCAACACAGAAGGCATGCATTGATTCTCGTGTGTCCTCAAACTGCAACGCAGCTTCCAAAGCAACAACTGGGTCCTCACCAGCAAACTGAGCTGATGAAACAATGAGGTAGTCAATACAGTATCTAAAAATCTGTTAATTCCACCTGGTTTTGAAACAAAAGTAATTTGTGTCTGTTAAGTCAAATGAAAATTCTCACCAAGTATGCTACTGCCAGTTAAAGACTGGGTTTGGAAGTCCTTTATATCATACACTTTGCCATCGATCACTGTCCAAAATCCTCCATCTTTGTTGTGGTTCTCTAGATCAGCCTTACGTATAAGTGTCACCTCCTCATTATTTCTGCAACTCTGGCCAGTAAAAAATGAACCTGTCCATATAAAACAGAGAAGACAATTTATCAACAGAAAATCAGAAAGTAAGGGGGTTTTCCTGAACATTGTTTTAATAGCTGCCTAATCCAATTGTGGCTATTAGTATGTTCCTGTCTATGTATTGTGCAATTAAACTGTCCGAATACTGTGTTCTAATGCACTAATCTTTAATGTCACCTAGATTGCCCATCTATATGGCTGTTTTGTGTGGAGGTGGAGCAGACAATCAGTTTGCTGGTAAATCACTGCTCTAATCCTTCTTCCTCCAAATTACTTTGGTTTTATTATTCAATTGCCTGCAAGGAATTTGCTGTATATTTCATTTCAGCTTAAATTCTGATTTTTTTTAATATAAAAGAAGCCTCTCTTTTGTCACAGACACAACTCATATTACAAAGTGCCCTGAGAAAATAAGAATTCTTTATTTCAAAGCTTTCACATTACTCATTCTTTGTATTACAGACAATTTAGTAGCAAAATGCCTAGATGCACTACTCAGGTTTTCACTGCAACTTTTCATACTCAAAATGTGAAATGATGTGAACTACTTCTTGAAAAAGCAGCATCTGTACTCTGCTTAATGCTACCTCTATATGTAACTTCCTTAAGAATGTACTGACAGAAATAAATACTGCCTTATGACTGCCATATAATTTGGTTAATAAAACTTTGTACTGTTAAGTAGGATTCCCTTCCTGAGAGTAGTTCATGAACAGCCACCACTTTTATACAGCTACTTTATGAAAGCAGTCAAGATGCTGCTAAGTTCATACCCATTATTCCTGGCCATGCTAAATCCTCATTGTCATCCCTTTCCTTTCCAGGGGCTAAGTGGTTAAATCTGTCTAGATGTTCCAGTAAGCCAGCCAACAGAGGGATAGCACCAGCTTCCTGCATTAATCCAGCATTTTTACTGAGGAGTAGCACTATAGAAACCACCAGTTCTGGAAGAAGAATGCCTAAAACAAAAAAAAACAAACACAGAAGACACATTTAGTTCAAGTTCTACATTCATTCCATTGCAGAAGTAAATCACCATTAATATATTCTGCCTCTGACTAGTGTTGAGTACAAAGCTCTTGCCTTCCTCATTGAATTTTCCCTCCTGCTCTCCCATTAACCAAAAAATTAAACTGACTCCTTCTTAATCATTTAGAACTTTCAAGAAGGTCTTAAAATTCTGTGGAAGGGGGAGAAAAGAGGAAGTAAGAACCTACCTGTTAAATCTCCATCCACAACACAAGATACTTCTGCAAAATGCCTATGACTAGTACAAGCAATGCTGGTTGCCACAGGAAGTATATCACTAATGTGTGTGCACAGAAGAGCAGTGTATTTCTTCAGTAAAGAACCAACACCTAAGAGGTCAGGACCTGTGTAAAAACAAAGGAAGAGCACAGAAAGCCATCACATAGCCATATTTAAGAAACAGATTTGAAAAGCTGACAAACTCTTCTGAAATAATGCCACTGGATATTAGCACTAATTTATGAAATCACATATTTTTAAAAATTTATAAAAAGTTTATTATCTAGATCCTATTACATAACAAAAAAATCACTTAAAAAACAATGTAAATAAACTACTTTCAAACACTGTTCAGACAGCAACTAGGCTGATAGATGAGACAAGAAGGTAAACCAAAATAAGAAACTGCTAACCTGTAAAAGCTATTACAGAAATACTATTGGAGGGGCCAGAGGTTATTTGCTTTTAATTTCAAAACCACAACTTACTGTATGTATTAGGGACCTGGCCAACACAATCTGCTGGGTAAAGTTTGCTAACAAGAAGACGCTGAAAACGGAGCAACAGGTCCAGAGAAGCAGATCTCTCCTTGCTATAAAGCTCTTGGTCCATGCAGGAAGAAATGCGACGAGCAACATCTTTTAGTTTGGCTATGGTCTGGGAAGCGATGTTCCTAAGTGGTACAAAAGTATCACTTAAGGGGAGTTCAGAGTGAAGACAGTCTACAGTCCATGGGTTAAGCTTTTGCTACAATTTTGCATAAACATGTAAGAAACTTCTGCAAAGTTTCTATGCAGAACTTTCACTCCTTTGCATAGTAGTGCTCAAAAAGTCAATGTTTTTGTGGATACATTTTGGTTAACAGGATTTGTAAAATACCTCAAGTTTGTGTTTTTTGTCATCACTCACTACAAAACACAATTTGACCATCTTCAGTGAGAGCCTGCAGTGAAAGCCATGACACTATGTAGCTCAAAAGAGTCTCAGTATTGATTCAATTACACAGTTGCCATCACAATTAAGTGAAAAACTACAATAAATTTCTTAGTGAACTCATAATTATTTTCTGCTATACATCCTCTATGTTAAGTACTCTTTGAGCTCCTCCGGCTGATATAAAGCAGCTTTGTTTTCAGCACCCTAATTGGTCATGCACTCACAACTCTCAGTCAAGAATTTAAAATGAAGGTTTTTTCCCCACTGACTGTCTCCTTGAGGCAGTTCTAAATAAATAGCACAAAATATTCAGTTCTAAACAAATTTGTGGTGATTCTCACACTTTTTAAGGACAGTCTTTTAAATATTTGTCCTGTATCTGGTACAAAAACTTTCAGACACTTCTTTCAGAGAAGTATCAAAGTCCATAAAACCAAGGCAATCTTTCTAAAATTGGGTAATTTAGTATAGAACATTGCTCCTCAGCAAACAGAGCAGAACTACAGACAAGCTACAAGAATGTTTAATCTTTTGAATTCCGAAGAGCTAAAAATGCTAGCAAGAAACCTTATTTACCAAGTAAAATTAACCATTATTTAGCTGACTAGTTTATAGAACGTCTAAATACATATTCTGTACAAAAGTAAAAGACAAATTCAAAACAATTACCTTAGTAATTGCTGAATTAACTGAACTAATGGTAAACTTTGTTTTCCTGCTGATTCATATATTCCAGCGTTAATAAGGTCTTTGTCCAATGGAGTTCTGCTCCTGTGAAGTGTTGATGCATTTGCTTCTTGTTCATCAATTTCTTTTTCTTTCTGTGCTTCTTTTTTTGCTTCAATATCCTAAAAAAGTAAATCAAGTTAAAGAAAACACATGAACTTCCACTATGATTCTGAAACATTTTGTTAACAAGCATTCATGACAATAAGATCAAGTTATTTTTACCTACAGCAAAAATGAAGCAATTCCTACCAAACAAAATGAGTATTGTATATTCTGTAACAACCATATAGGCATACTTTTAAAAAAAAATATAATTGTTTTTAATATAATTGTACAATTATAAAATTATAGAAAGAAAGGCAAAGTGAGGGATGAAGGTGGTGAAGGTAAAAAAAAAAGAGTAGGGCAACTCCACAAAACCAGGGTGGACACATGCCAATAGCTGCTGCACAGTTCACAACTGAAGGCACATTTACTCTTGTATTTATATAACTAACAAATCCAGTCCCCTGCAGAAGAACCTGAACTGCAAAGCTGATGAACCATACCTGAATTTCTGCAGTAATAGCAGCGTTCAGTGCAGACTCTAAGCCTCCATCAGCCATCAAGCTGCCCACCAAGAGGTCAATCATAAATCTACGTCCCGGGCTGACATTCATTTCATTCCCTGAAACTAAGAATGGAAGAAGCCATGAATGGAGTCAAAACACAAGGCTCAAACAAGGAGGCTTCAGTGTGAGGACCGACCTGCACTGGGCAGGAGCGCTGAGAGCGCCCTGGCGCGCTCCTCGGCCGTGGGCAGCAGCACAGACCAGCCGCTCTGCAGCACCGCCTGTGCCGCCGACTGCACCGTGTTCAGAACCCCAGCGTTGCTGGCCAATGTTACCACTGTCTGCTTCAGGCTGTTGAGCAGGATACTGCCCAAACCTAAGCCAAGGCATTCTGGATCCACCTGATGACTAATGGCAGCATGAAGCTGAAAAAAACAAAGGCAAATTTTAATTAATAAGTGATATGAACTTGGTGGGGTTGGCAGGAAGTCACTCCTGGAGCAAGTGAGTAAGTTCAGCGACCAAGACACAAACTTTCACCTGCAAATCTGTAAAATTAAAGGGAAATGCTGGCTTGCCTACATCCTGAGTTTAAACCAATACTCAAAGATTACGAATGGTAGCTATAAGCCCTGAAGGCCTGAAGTAAACCTAAAGAATAACTTAAACTGTTTCTGTGTCACTACATTATGCTAGGAAAAACAGCACATTTTCAGTGACTGTCAGACTCCAATTAAAGAGGTAATTCACTTTTAAATATGCTATTTAAAAATCATAAAAATGCTCAGAATCTCTGACTATACAAGGCTTAATCCATTTAGATATTGTTTTTATAGTTCATTCTTAATGAAATTAAGAAGCTGTCAAGAAGAACAAAAAACAACCACTAGATGTCAAATTTCAAAGAGTATAAAACAATAGTGTAGCTATTTCACTTTTTAAAATCAATAGAAGTGCTTTAAGGCACATTAAAGGTCATGCTTTCCATCCAAGCAACTTAGTGAAAACATTCAGCTCAATGACTGCTCAAAGTTTAAGAAATTGAAGGTACCTGAAGCCTTAGAAGATTTAATGTTGCCACAGCCATACACTCCTTTTCCTGAGGAGGGGGCCAGTCAGAAGATCCATCCATTCCCTCAGTCACTTGTCTTAGTAACAGATCCAGCTGCTCAAATGTCATGGGGCAAACATCCACCACAAAAGGTACTCGCAAGCCTATTGACCACTCTGAACATGATGACCAAGCAAAACTCTATAAATGGAAACAATACACAAAGTTCCACAGTTTGTTATTTTCTAAATACGACACTGACTACAGACAGGAGTGTAAAGCTAAATCTGCCTTCAAACAGTAACAGATGATGTGGAAATAATACCAGCGCAACTGCCAAACAGAATATTCTACTTGCATCCTTGTAAAAATACATAAATCCATACAGATCCAGAACTCTCTTATCACATTTCAAATTTGTTGCCAAACCTAATCCAGATATCTCACTACTTCTGCCACAGGAAACCTTCTGCTGACAACTCCTCAACTGCTGTATTGCACAAAACAAAACAGGTAAATAGCTGCTTTTCAGAACACCCAACAGAGGGAAAGCTAATCACCTCTTTCTGGCAGAATAACTGCGCAAGATTTGTTTTTTCCAAAGCCTTCATTTACTCAGAATAAGGAAGAATACAAAAAGTCATGCAAGCACAGAAAGAAGGACCAGAATTATAATACAGAACAGTAACCTCAGTGGGAAGTAAACCCAAAGAATTCAAAATTAAAACCTACCTGAGCAGGTCCACAAGCAATTCCAACTATGTGCTTTGTGTCTAATCCCGGGAGAGCTGCAGGCTCTGGTTTAGTGATACGCAAAGTATCAAAATGCTGACACTGATCATTGCTTCCCCAGCTGTGCACTTCACTGTCTTCAGTCAGTGCTAAACAATGGGTAGATCCAGCTGCCACATCTATCACTTTCTTTCCTGATAAGAAAGTTAGATATGGAAAATATAACTTAGATACAACAATCATTGACAGAAAAATAGCAGATGTAAGGAAAACTATGCTAATTACAACCATGCTTAACTAGGAACATGTTATGGATGCCATAAGTCTCATTTCTGCCTCAGTAGTGGATTGGAAGAGTACAGCAAAGCATAAACCAAGAGACAGATAAGTACAGAAGTTCACAAGTATAAAAAAATTATTCTACTTTGTGTCCCTTCCACTTAGAATTTTTTTTGGGAAAGAGTTATTTAAAGATCTCCCCATCTACAATGAGAGACTGTAAAATTATTCTCATTTAGATAATTCAACATATATGAGTAACAATTTAAAGGAAAGACAGAGCAATAAAAGGGGTTTCTTCCTCATCTTCCCCAACAGAACCTCAGCTCTTCTCCCAAATGAAGGAAGTAATTTTCTCTCCATTACAAACTAGTCAAAAGTCAAACACAAACTTAGCGACATTTTTTGTTGTCTGTTATATTCATTTATTCTATTCACCTGCCTTAATCTAAGCATATATTATATATATTTATTTGCATGACAACGCAAACATACTTGCTTTAAAGAAGCATTTCTGTGAACCTAATAAAAGAAAAGCAGTAAGAATACGGAGAACACAAAGACATGCAACATTTAAAGTAGCCATTATATAGTGTCTTGAAGTCTGCTAAAATCTTGTGTAAATGCAGAAGTGATGGGAAATGCACATTACTGCCTTTTTCAATGCTACCAGCTTAAAATATGACAGAGTACATGGTACCATCACTCAAAGCAGAGTTCATTTGTGTCAGGTAAAAGGCTCCAACAACACAAAGAGTTCTGGAATATTTCCAACTCTGATAATTACCTTTCAAGCCTTCCAGCAGTTTGGGATATCGAACGTGCTCTTCTGTCCCATGCCCAAGTCTCTGATTGTCACCTTTCCCCCAGGTGTAGACCTGGCCATCTTTGGTTAAAGCAATAGAGAACTGACTCCCACAGCGTACTTTCACAATGTCCAGATCTTGAAGCTTTTCTATCAACTTGGGAGTTTTGCAACCATCACTGCCTCCTCTTCCCAGTTTTCCATAGTCTCCATCACCCCAAGACCACACCTGGCCTTTAAATCAGAAGAAAGAAAACAAATAATAATTGAACTGCTTTTTTCATGCAATTAAGTCATCCTTTTTAACAAATAAATTCTTCATAATCTGAGATCCTATAACAAGCACAAATTTTAAACTGTATTTTAAGGAAAGCAGTTCCAAATTCATTTTTAATTGTTTGTGACAATAATAAAGAACAATATTTGAAAAGTAGTCGTACTGACAAAACTAAACATAAAAAGTGCAATATATAACATTCATTGAAAATCTATCAGTGTATGGAAAGTCCTTCTTAAAAATAAATGAAGCATAGGATTTACTGTAAATCAAGCAAGTTAAAAATGGCTTTCTTTAATTATTTATAAGAACTTACAAAATGTTTTCTACATCCAATAGCCAAATTTTCTGTTAAGCCTATTTTAATTTTCAATTTATATCATTCAAGCATTTCTCAAAATGAAATTAAATCATCGCATTTATCATGTTCTTTTGAAATACTCTACTAAATCTAAGTCCCGACGTAGAAACTTAGAAACAGTCAAGTCATTCTGCATCTGCAGTACATAAAATTATGGTTCAAGAATGGTAACCCATGCATGCCCAACAGAAAATCTTTTTTTATCTCCTGATGCATTTTTGTTCCCTTCTCACATCAACAGAGTCCCTAAGGTACTCCGATAAGCAATGGAAGCATGCAAGGCAGAGACCAGAGGGAGAAAAAAAATTGATAAAATCTGGGTTTCCATTTCCCATATGAGCAAACATTTCAGTATTTAAATAATGCACATCATATTAACCAGCTGTATTTCAAAGGAACAACTAGCCTCCAAGAACTATTTGCTTTCTAAGAGATGACTTTGGGGTTTGACCTCACAATGAAAGGCAGGTTTTGAATCTGTCTCACCCTAGGCATCTTTGGTCAGGGATGTTGGAAAGATGAATTTCCATGCAGCTTCTCTTTTACATTTTCCAAACGGTTAAGAGAGACAGCTCTACTATCTCTCTGAATTCTGGCTCTTGTGACAACATGAGATATTTGCACTTATATAGTAACAAATAAAATTTACACACGTGCACATATATGTATTATTCTGTGGGTCCATTATACATTTACATTAAATATACATACGCCATAACTCAAATATATTTACATATTCATAAAGAACATACTGCATATCTATGCATGGAAACACTTCTGCAACATTATATACAAAATGTATACGTGTACATACTTTTTTCCCCAGAAGGAATTTCAGCTTCAAATATTTACAGAATTCATGCTAGAATTTGTACTAGAAATAAGCATATCTTCAGTACAAATATCTTCAGAGTAAAAGGAAGGACAGGTAACCATACTTAAAATGTTAAGTTTTGTTTTGCTACTAACCATTTTCAGTAACTGCAAGAGTCTGAGCATCTCCACTCCCGCACGACACGTCAATAACTTTGAGTCCTTTCAGCCCCGTGACCAGCATTGGGATGGTCTGATCTTCACTGGAACCTTCAAAACAAAGTGGTTCTGTGAGAAGCAAAATCCAGAAGGCCTGACAGGTTCTTTGGTTCAGTTTTTTTGCTTCTTCGCTTTTGGATGTCTCATTGTGTGGGTGCAGGGTAGCATTGTTTAGTTTTGCTTTCAGATTTGAGTATCATGACTAAGCTCCTGTATGGTTTCTGAGAGACATCCAACAAGGATGTAACCCATTAAATAATCTTAGCTTCATGAGGAAAGGAACAGAGAACATTGCAGATTTTTCTTCTCCATCCAGTTGCTTATTTCCAGCTAACTCAGGGAATTTAATGGATCTGAGACAATCCCTCCCATAATTATTTCAATTCACATGAAACCACATAATGCTCACAAATCAGCTTTAGGTGGAATGAAAGATCATTTGCAACAGGCACTAAATTCTTCAACAACTTATTTGAAGCTATCATCTAACTCACCATGACCAAGCCTGCCATAGTTTCCTCGTCCCCATGTATACAGCTCTCCCTCAGCAGTAATGGCTGCACTGTAGGTGCTTCCACATGCAATATGAACAACATGTTTTCCAGCTTGCTTCCCAGATAAAGCAGATATCATCTTAGGCTCCTCCAGAGGGCTATTTAAAGAGAAGGTGACATCTTTCTCAAAAGGTGATTTGATGAGTAGGTGATAAAAGGTGTGACATACTTGATAGATTTGCTGCAATTTTACCTGCAAGTCTTATTATTAGTCTGAAGTAACAAAATACAAGCCAAAATTAAGTTCAAATTGTTCAACAATATACAAACCACTGCAACTTCTGTTTTCAATTAAGTTCATGCAATGTTTTTAAAAAATATTTGTTTATTGTTAAAAATACTACCTTTAATTACTATATCTGACCAATTAATTTCATGACACTGATAACCTTTGTGTAGTCTCTCTTGCCTCAGAGGGAATTCTGCACTGGGGGAAGACACATAAAATCTAAAATGTATTGATGCACACCTCCTATACAATACTGTTGTAGAAGACTGCTTCTACACAAAAGCAAGACAGTAATGTCCCAGAAAAATGGAATCATGTACAACATGACTGCATAAAAAATAATGGCCCTGCTCCAACACGTGAGTCAACATTTCCGAGAAAATGTGCTCTGGATTCATAAAACCATTGATAAAAGGCCTGATAACAGTGCTCACTACTACACCCTCCACCTACAAGAACTTCAGAAAGTAGCATCAATAGACAACTAAGAATATTCCAGACAGAGAAAACAAACAGGGAGAATGCAACTTTTGTTCAGTAACAGAGCCAAATGTTAAATGCTGAGCTTTGCTTATTTACACAACAGAATGATTTTCACTAAGAATGCAGAACACTTGCAAATAAATGTTATGATTATTTTTAATACATACACTGTATCCCCATGACCTAGTCTTCCACCATCTCCACAACCCCAAGAGAAAACTTCACCATTTGCTGACAAAGCCAGATAGTGATGCCCATCTGAATGTGCTGCTATCTTCACAATATTTCTGGAAGCTAGACTCTGCACCAGCTGTGGTCCCTGTAAACCAAGCAAAAGCAATATGCTTACAAAATCTACTGACATTTTCCATCACATAAGTAGGTACAATTTTCCTATTTCCAGTTTTATCAAAACTTTGCTCTCAAATTCATGAGGCGAAGGCATGAAGAAAAAAAATGGTCAAGCATGACAAAAGCAATGCTTTGAAGTTATTTGTTTCCAATCTTACAGGCCTTCAGTACATATGAAAATGGTGTTCATCTTAACCTTACAGGCTATCTTAATGACAAAGGCTTCTATTTACAGTGTATTTTTATTTGAGAAATTACACAGCTTGGACACAGTTATATGAAATGGATTTTACTTTAGTGATATCTTCCAATTTCTGAAGTTACCAAGGCCAGCATACCAATAAAAGCAATTATCATAGTATCCATAACTTCTAGCATGATCAAAATTACAGAATCCATATGCTTTTCATCAAATCAACCCAAGAGACAAACCCCACTATTTTGAAAGTTCAAATACAACAGTACAGAAAGCTCACAAAAAATGAGCATGCCTCCATCTACTCTCCTAAGAAATTGTAAATATTTAGAAGAGGAAACTTATGAAGTAATACAGAACAAATTTTTAAAAACACGTAAAAAAACTCTCACCAGAGTGTCGCTGTTATATGCTTGTGTATAAACTCTTCCATTTCTAGATAATATCAGAAAACGTTTCTCTGCACAAGCAACCTGTACAACACCAAGGTTGGCCAGTCCTTCACACTGAATTGGACCACTCACATTAGCATAGTACTTCCAACCTATTAATCCCCAAGCAATGACCTCTTGCAGTGATCCCTAGGAAATAAGAAATTCTGTAAGTACTAAATTTTCAAACACACAGCTTAATAAAATCCACAGAGCAAATTATTTTTTAAAACTTTATATACCAAATGTGCTCAAATCTGAGACTGTCATTCTTTCCAATAGTCAATAAAACCTACCTAATTAGAAGATACCAAAAATAAAGACTCACATGCATCATATTCAGTTCAGTCAGGTACTAAATGAGCACTAAGTGTCTATGGTAAGAGATTCAGAGATTTCTCAGGTTGCAAAGTCTTGCATTCACTTTTTTCTTTCTTTTATTATTTTAGTACGTGAGACCCCCACATTTATAAAGTCTGGTCATGAGAATTTACTCTAAGAAACACAAGAACAGCTCAAAATATGGAAGAATTAGCCATAGTGTGGTAAGAAAGAATGGTTCATAAACCATAAAATTGCACTCCAAGGCTCACTCAAAAAGGGCTGATGCAATAAAAGTTACCCAAGCAAGACAAATTTCAGAACTCAAGGTTATGTGGTGAAAATTGGAAAGGATCTTAGGAGCTGTTTTCCTTGCATTCTGAAATTCAGTTATGCTTTTAGGGAAAACATCTTACTGTATTTGATATTGCAAACAATTACCTTATGAGAAGTAGGAGAGCTACACTGTGGAGGCATACAAGGGGTGGCAAGGCGGTCCAAATGGGCCATGATCACCACAGCTGTTTGTCTCAGATCAATGGCCAGCTCGTTGTCCTGTGGCAAAGTCAGATACCTCAGAAAACTCTCATTTGGACTTAGAGGGTAAGTCAGGAGCTGGAAAAGAGAAAAGAGCAGTCAGAAAAACATTCAAGGACACAGTTATATCACTATATATAGTTATAGTGATATAGTCTCAGTTATATCTGAGACTACACAATAAAGTTTCGATAAGATGACTATCTGCACAAGTGTAAGAGAAAAGGAATTAACTCTGCACATCCTTTTTTCACACTAGAGAAAAATGTGAAACATCAATTTTGACAAAATAGTCAGATTGGGTATAATAGAAAATTACAAGGATAATAAAATTATGTTTTATCAACCATAGTAATATTCACAAAGAGTCATAGTTCAATTAATTTTAAACACAAAATAAAAACAATCCAAGCATCCAGAAAAATTACTTAGCCACATCTAAGTTCATTATCACATCAGCATTAACTAAAAAACACAATGCTCACCTCTAATCATGCTGTGACATTCTTCCCTCTACCTCAAGAAACTCAAATGTTCACAGGAAAACCAAATGACCATGGTATATATACACCTTACATAGAAAACACCACCACCAACTTTGTTTGGATAACTTTATGATTATTTTAGGTAGGCAAATGAAATTTGATTCAACCATAATGCCCCTTTTAAATAAACCAAGAATAAGTACCTGAATCTCTTCCTCAGTATTGGGCATGTCTTTATTACATATTATACTCTGAAACCTTTGTAGCAAAGGTAGAAGGGGTGCACTTGTTCCCTGTGCAGATCGCTCATTATCCGTTTCCCTCGTTCCGTTATCCCAAAGTTGAAGCAGCAACATAACTGCAGACAACATTTGGCTGAAAGAGGGAACCAACATTTTCTATTAATAAGCATTCCTAAAAGCATTGGGTTAGGTTATCCATACAATTCAATCTCTACAATCAGCAAAATTGGATGTCAGGGCTTTCTGTTTTAAACAGATTATCAAAATATAAAAAATGGATTTGGCAGTCTAGATAGTATTAGGTCTCAATCACCACTGCCTTAGTGAAGAGGTGCATATGAACTACAATTATTACATGAAACCCAAATTCATGAAAACTGAAGCCTGTCAGCCCACTCCAACAGTGATAGTTAAAAATCAGAGTGCTCATGCTTCTCACCTTAGTGTACCCCTCTGCACTGCCAGCTCAAGCAATATGGCAAGTGCCAAGTGCTGGTCTTGCAAAGGAATGTTTCCTGGCCCCTTGGTACTGGGAGCTCCATGCACATCTCTATTTAAAAGTCAGACAATATACATTAACTAAGAGGAAATAATACACAATTGCTTACCAAAAGCATCTACAGCACCGCAAGAACTACTGAATTTACAGAAAATTATCAAAGGGCTGATGAAAGCAGCTGAGAAAAAAAGCCCACACATTCCAAACTAGATCAAATTTTAAAGGGACAGCTAGGCTTTAAAAACACCCCAAGCTTCACTATCTACAGTTCTATTAAACATGCTAAGAACATGAAAAACATTTCTCACATATTTGAACATATTTGAAATTCAAATATGTTTTATGATATTCACCTTAAGGACATAGTTCCAGTACTGAGAAGACATTTCTAGTAACTACTAGTAACTACTATAAAAAGGTAATAACTTGAAGCCTACTTAAGTAACAGGGAAAAGCAGAGGACTTCCTGTTGGACTGTTCCAAGTCCAACACAAGTGTATTTTCCCTCATGCACAAAAATCTGTATTATTTTACTATACTTGAAGGGCACAATTAAGAGTGCACATACATAGCATTACCAAAGCATTCTTCTGCAGATGTATTTACATTAGTAAAACACAATTGTTTTGCTAAATTTCATGCAGTGATTCAGAATACTCCAGTTCAGATTATTCTTAAGCAGCTAAAATCATTAAATCATATTTAAAGAGCATCATTTCAATAGTTAATTTAGTTTTCGTTTGCTTGTATAACTACATTGTAAAAGGAAGGGAATAGTTCCCTTCCCAAACACCACGTTTGTACCCCCAGCTTCTGAGAGATGCAAGCTTGCCATTTATCAGCTCAAAAAAAGAAACTTACCCAGTCACAACAGACCTTAGGAATTTAGTAGCTCTTTCTACCACTTCCAGCCACACAGAAGACACAGTCCCTTCATCAAAAAGGGATGCCTCTGGTAGAGCTCGCAGTGCATCAAGTGATTCCTGTAACAATTCACTGCACAAGTCTGCATCTTCACCTAAGGAACACAGCAAGAGCAGTTACATTCCCACCTTCACAGAGGTTAGAGAAATGGTTGTACACAACATTTTGTGGAGCTTTTTTTCAACACAAGTTAGTTCCTATGGACAAAGTTCTCAATTTTCATATGAACATTTGACTGCAAGATTCTGAAGAAATCTTCACCAAAAAAAAAAAAATTAAAATTCAGAAAGGTGAAAACCCAAACCAGCTGATTTCACTATGCAGCCACTGAGAAAAGAGGAGAACTAGGGCTGGTGGGAGTAAGCCCACACCTGCCATGTGACCAAATGGTGCAGACTGAGGCAGGCGGGTTTAGTGGCACAGATGACAATTCTGCCAACATCTGCAATTTGACAATAGCTGACAAGTACACAGACTAAATACAAGCTTCACATTCAAAGTTTTTTTTAAACTGCTGCTATCATGTAATAATATAGTGGCTTGACCTTGTCTAAGAATAAATCTAACTTTTCTGAAATCTAGCACTAAAAATCCATGTTTTTCATGAAATCCCAACTTACCTTCCTCAGCATAAAACATCCCAGAAAAACCCAACATCGATACTGGCTTGGGTGACTTTGATCAGCAACAACATGGCTGGGCATAATACCACATAAGTGCAATTATGCAAATCCATCATTCACAAATTCATAGTTCTATGCCAGTATTTAACACAGATATACACAGTTTAATGAGTCACATGGCTTCAAATGAAATATATATGCAATATGCTCAAGAGTAGACCTACCTGATCTCCAGGCTCTACGAAGGAAAGCAAATGCAAATGAAAGTGCTGCTCGGGATCCAACACGTGCTAGTCCTTCCACACCTTTGCCCACAGGTCTTGAGCTAAATAAAATTATGTATGAATAGTTTCAATAACTTTGTATTACAATAATATATATTTATGCGATGATTATTTTGTATAACGTATATTCAATGATTTTATAATTTAGCCATATGCATGCATATACAATTACACAATTTTTATTTGTAAAGCATCATAGCTGTGCCTTGAGAAACAAGGTGAACAACATCAAAATTTCAGCAACCAAAATTCAACTTCAACCACTCCAAAGAAACAACTCAATGTCCAGTATCAAAAAGCTTCACAGAGAAAAATATAAACCAGACCAGCATAATGGACTGTCACCAAAAAAATGCCCATAGTTACTCAAAGTGAAATGATGATGCTTTACTCAAAATACACAAACATAAGGCACTTCATGTACTAATTATTCACTTGGGAAGTCTATATTTTTAGTTAGTTTGGACTGCATAATCTAAGCTTACAGGCTTTTTAAAATTAATCTTTAATTATTGATAATTAGTTCCACCCATTTTGTCATTACTTTCTTATCTTTCTATTCTAGTCTCAATGCTAAAAATCTCTTTGCAGATTCTGTACTTGTGTGTGTAAGGAAGAGAAATAGCTTCAACTTTTGGTAATATTCACTGGACTCACATTCACTTCTGTTAACTTCTCATACAGATAATCAAACTAATTTAAGTAAGCTCCCCTTTGTAGTCAGCAAAAAGAGAGTCCCTACCACTTTCAACACTGAATCACCAAGTCTAGTTTGTTTTGTTTTGAGATTACAACAAAAATGAACAGCCTAGGACTTTTTCAAGATATTATACTTGCATTTTTAGCAATCTAATAACTTAAACATATCAGTTCTCTTAATCAGAGCTGAAAAAATTTCCAAGGGAAAAGTCTATTCAAAGATATCCTTGTCAGAACTCCAATTCCATAACAACGAGTTGTGATATCTACTTACATTCTCCTTTCATATCTGAATCTAGAGATTCAATCTAACAAAAATTTTCTAGACGAATTGCTTGTTCTGTCAGACAGCTACTGAACACTTTATTTAATGCCTTATCTGATAGATTTTTCTATTTTTAGGTCTAGACAGCTATCCAGACATGAAAAGTAATCAGATGATTCCTCACTCAGTTACTTCTCTTGAAACAGTTGCATATAAAATGTATAATTACATCATTTCCCACTCAAACTAAGGAAAACTAAGTTCAGGGTTTTTTGTATTTGTATTAAATAGTTGCATGTAAAAATGCACAACTACATCATTTCTTACCCAAGCTAAGATTCTATGTTCTGCTTTTATGTAGTCATATTTTTTAATTTATGTGAGCTGAGCAACTATTTAACTGAGCAACTATTGACAAAAATATATTATTATTCAAACAATGTAATTTCCATTAGCACCATTTCCAAAACAGGCTTCTCCGCACTTTCTAGCTGAGCAGAACAGAAGAAATACTTCAATAAATGTATACTTATAACTCAAAGTTTAATATCTACAGCAATGTATTACAATAAAAACCTACTAGTACAAACAGAGACACTTCAAGAAAGCACCAGGCAAGAAGGAGGACTGATGGCAGGGAACACCGCTCAGTATGGTAAAGCCATCTTAAGACATAAGAAGTTTCTTTACCATTAATGTTTCACAAGAAGGAATAAATCACACTAAGCCCTCACAGACAGGTTGATAACCTTTCTATGGCTTTTCTAATGGATTAACTTGTTCATGCATGTGTTATTACCTTTTCTTATCCACAGCAGGCAGAGGAACACTACTGCTTTTCCACTTTACTTTGATGTTCTCCTGAAGAACTGCTCTGTTCAGAGCAATGAAGTATCGTTCCAGGATGACCAGCCTCTGCTTTAGCCTCATAGCTGAGAGAGCTGTTGTTGCAGATTGTATGGCCAGAGTCTGCTGTTCCTTTACTAGTACCTGGAGGCATTCCTTCAGCTCATTCACGTCTGAGAATCAGAGACAAATATCATCTTTGTTATATACAGTTTCAAGAAAAATAAAGACAAACTGAAAATTGTAAATTGACCAGAAGTCTGAACCCAGTGGAACTCCCCGTTTCTATATTTAATGCACATGGTATAACATAAATAAAACAGGTGTTTAAACACAGGTTATCATCAAAATTAAACATATCTAAACCTTCATATTTCATGTCTGAAATTAAAACATCAGGAAATGTTTTATGCTTTTCAAAAAAACAAGTTAGACAACAACTTCTTATCATCATCCAACCTCAGAGTCAGACTTCTCTTAAGTGCAGGCAAGTCCCTTGCAAGTCCCCACAAGAATATGCTTTCATTTTACATATTATCTAAAGTTTCTCAGAAGTTATAAAACTGCTCTCAGAAGCTCTAGGATCATTGCCAAGACCTGCTATGCTTCTGAAACAACATCATAAATAAGATGCTTTCAATTGCTATTAGCAAATAAAAGATCTCACTTATATACCAATGCTAGAATATTAATTCTTCTTTCTCTTCACCACAGCAAGTATGCAACAGCCCTAAAGTCCTATTAGTCAAAAAACTGATGGTAACAAGTACAGTGTTAAAAACAACAACAACAAAAAAAAACACTCTAAAATAAAAGTTTGGAAACTGTATTTTTATAGACTCTGTAGCTTTAATTCCTAAGACAAACATCAACAATGTACATTCTTTTCTGTCCCTTCATTAACAGTCTGGTCACAGAGCCACCCCACTCTGCTTTGCACTGCATTACTATACTTGTCCCTAAGCCAACCACATTTGTTGCCTGGCAGCTACACAGAAGTATCTTTGTTTTAAATGACACCTAACTGAGGGTATGAAAAAACCCCATATGTCTGCATATATGTAACAATGCGAGAAGATGGACATATTTCAAAATAATTTAAAAACCCAACTGCAAAACCATACAAAATGAAGATAATTTTTGGAACAAGCGCCTCCTAACTAGAGAAATTTAGACACTTTTATGGTAGTCTCTATGGTTAAAGGTTTTAATCTAAGGAGGTATAAAACTTCTTTTGCAACTGCAGCTGTAAAAAGTATTGCAAGGTATTGTCCCCCATCTTTGTGTACCCAGGAAAGAATTCAAGCAGCTCTCCCTGCCACTGGATCACATTGCACAGTCACTTATGGTTTGCTGTCAGCCAGCATCCCAGCCTGTTTTCAACATTGCTACTCACCTTTCGCCATTTCATAATGTGTTAGATTCCTTCCCCTAGGCAACTCACATCTTTCCACCTGACTATGAGGGACTTATTTTTTCAACAGGAAAGAACAGATTAAAAAATATTCCTTGCAGTCTAGACCACTCAGATAGAAGTGACAGCAACAATTACACATCCTGACTCAAACAACAAGAAATACGACAAAATCGACAAGAAAATTTTTAAAAAGCCACACCACGCTTAATTTTAGCTCTACAAAATTTCACAAACAAGTGTGTAGCAAAAACACACAAAAAAAACCCCCCATCTCACAGTGTACCACAACATAACATAGTCAATACTGACATTCCACTTCCATGATCCCTCTAGGCAAACCATTCAAAGACAGAAATGTCAGGACTTTTTTCCTCCCTTCCTGAACAGTGAAGACCTATCACCCTCTAAAATATCACTGGGCTACAACACCTAAGTACAAAATGACCATGCTCTCTTCTTCACAGAGACTTTGCTTAACACTGTTTGTTTTGACAAAAAAAATTTATCCTGCAGATTCAATTCCCAAATTATGGTCTTGTATCTATAGGAAAAGTAAATAGTCAATGAAGAAAAAAGAAGGCACTTTAACAGTTGTGTTTGGGGAAAAGACTCTATGTTTGGTGCTACAGAAAACAAGCACTGGGTGATAGATTCAGCAGTCTGTCAAATAATACAGAGCTACAGCATTCATCCTCCATTCCTGCCTGGTAAGTTACCTAATTGTGGAAGATCTCTAAAATTGCTTCTGAGAGTTGAAAACTTAAGTGAAAAAGCCCTTTGTTTCAAAACAACACACTAATGAAAAACCTACCACAGGGACTACTAGAAAGAAACACTTAGGACAAGCAGAGACCACCTAGTCTGCAATCTTCCAGCAATTACTTCACAAGGAACTTTCCCTGAAAGTCTGCAACTGCATACCTTTCTAACTGCTTTCACTCAGCCACAATGACATCCAGGTGTTACACAAATTAAGAGAGATACATTTCTTGCCAGCAGAATTGCCTTGTTAAGGTTTAGGGTTTGACATGTTTCAATGATCTCAGACCTAGGGGGAGGTTAAGAAAGCTGGGAGAGAAGGATGTGCCTTCACAGTTAAAAACGGCTACAATCTTAGGAAGGCTTTCTACCAACATTAAACAATTCTGCTCACAAATACTTTATATAAACTTTCTTTAGTATTTCAAGGATGCAAAACAAAGTTCATATACAAAGTGTAGTAAAGGCTGGAACAGGTAATAGTATCCTTATAACTCACACATCTAAAAACTGAACCAAGGACTGTCTTGTTTTATTAAAAGCAACACTATTTTTAAGTGAGATATATCTATACACTTCCTCTCTTTAAATCTTCTCTTATTCCACAATAACTAAATTTATCTTTATAAAAAATTATTTAAGCTTTCAAAAGATTTAAACATATCTGGGAATCAAAGCAGTGAAACTCATTTCAATAAACCTTCAAATGTGAGCAACACTTGTTACTGATGAACTGAACTGTCTAATGAGAGAATAGCTTATTAATAGTAACGATTCAGATTTCATCTGAGAAGGTTACAGGGAACTCTTTAAACAAAACTGTTCCTATGTCACTGCACCAGCCCTTGATGCCAACCATCCTATGCTTTGTCAGTTATTCTGTGAAAGGCAGAGACACATTATTTACCTATTCTGCACCTGCACTGTAGGAGCTGGAGACATACCACACCAGTTCAATTTCTCAAACCACCATTAGCAGAATACTTGTTAACTGGCAGCTACAGTCAGGTATGTTGCTGGCTTCAGTAGAGCTAGGCAAGGGTTTTACCTTCTCTTAAAATTTATCCCATCTCTCCCTCCTCTCAGCAAACAACACAACTCCATATCTTCACTTCCTAATTCCTCCTGCCCAACGTTCCCTGCATTAGAAGGAAAAACAGGAATTGTTCAACCCAGCCTATCTGACAGAACAGAATTAAGAAGTGGTTTTATTCAGATATTTGAACAAAAAAACCAGCTGAAGAGAGCAGCTTCTTAAACCATCTCTGACACCAGCCCTAACACAGGTAGCATGTCCAAAGGCAGTTTGCTCCTGTTTTAGCAGAACAAAGAAATAACTTAACATGCTAGGTGGTTTTTTAACACTAATTTCATTAGCACTTTTAGGGAACACCACATGCTTGTGACAGATAAATTAGGCACCTTAAAAATACCAATATCAGGCTGAAATGTTTCCAGGTTAACTCACAAATTTTAGTAACAGCAAATATAGATGTTACAGTGTGGAGAGATTTCAGACTTGGAAACACATTTCAAGCAGAATTTGGCATCAATCTACTGTTATAATGAGTACACATTCCTGTCACCAGCAGAACTAATGAGCTCTAATTTCCTAGAGAATTTCATATTTTGTCTTCTCTTTCCCCTTCCACTACACACTATTTCCACTGGACAAAGAGGAGATAAAGGAGGCAGTTGGCTTGGCTTAACAGGATTCTAATGACCCTTCAAACCTCTAGAATGAGCAAATTTAGAAGTTAGAGGGAAGGACAAAAATGCCATCACATACACATAGTTCCCTTCAGAAACAAAACCAAAATAGGCTTTCAATGTTATTTTATACCAACAAAGACTAAAATGCCTAAAGGTAATTTAGCTTTTAGCTTTCTGCTCCCCTGTTCAAAAGATGAACATCATCAAACTTCACCTTATTAGTATTCAATAGGAGAAACGTTGATCAGCTGCATGTGCATTCAGAATGCTTCTCATTTTGTGGCTGGGTGCAGGACAGTGAAGTGGCTGGAGGAGAAGCTTTATGAGAAGCAGCTGAGAACATTTGGTTTGTTCAGCTTAGAGGAGAATGAGGGAAGACCTCATCTTCAACATCTTTGTGAAGGGGAGAGGCAAGTACCCATCCTTCACTCTTATGACCAGTGACAGGACTCAAGGATATGGCACAAAGCTGAATCAGGGGAGGTTTGGGTTGGATATCAGGAAAAAGGTTTTCACTCAGAGGGTGGCTGGGCACTGCAGTTCCTCAGGGAAGCGGTCACAGCACCAGCCTGTTTGAGAGCAAATGTTTGGACAATGCTCTCAGGCACATGGTGTGACTATTGGGGTGTCTGGGCAGGGCCAAGAGTTGGACTCAACGATCCTCATGGGTCCCTTCCAACCCAGCATGTTCCACAATTCTATAATTTTCAAAGTTTTACAGCAAAACTTGTTTAAATTGATATTCTAATACTCATGCACAGAACAAAATACCAAGAATTTAAATTCCTGTCCATGTGGAAAAAACACACAAACACTCCTTAAGGGCTTAAACAGCAACCAAGCAGATATTTGGAACTGGACAAGTGGTTTCAAGTAGGGGTAGAGGGAACATGATGGGATGATGATGCAAAGGCAAAAAGGTAAAAGAAAATATATGGACAAAGGAGCTCTGAGAAATGTAAAATTTGACCCTCCTCTATTTTATCCTTTGACTCAGCATTTGTAAGTCTAAACTTGAAAGTATGAACCAAGAAATTTGATAAAAGCCAAAAGTATCTCAATAAAGAAGGCCAAAAGAAGGGTCTTTTTCAGTGTCATGACTACTTTTCAATTACTTCTGTACACAGTGTAAATTTAGATTTCATCATGTAACTAAAAGCCCCTTACAGGATGGAACTCCTGCCTATCTCCTTCTCTTACAACACAAATGCAGGAATACAAGTGCACTTGGTAATGACAAGTATCTCAACAAGCTCAGTGAAGTCACATGGTTAATTTTAACCTTGCCTCTTCAGCAGTGCCCATAAAGCATTTCCTGGTGAAATCTTGGTGATATTGTACTAGTAATATCAGAAAAATAAGGTGCAACACTGTAAAAAGTATGATTCAATATAGCCAACCTTAAGTATATTATGACTAAGAAATAGAAGCCCAAGAAGATGAAATACTGCTCTATTTTCTGTAAGCTTTGAACAACCACTTCAAAGAGTTCCCTGGGGTTTTTTTCCCCCATACCTAGGGCTGAACACCTGGACCTCAGATCATGTAAGATGTTAAAACCTGAAATATCTTCAGAAAAGAAAACTGAAAAAAAGAAGAAAGTAGTAAACAAGGATTTTTAGGGAGAATCAGGGGAACTTTTTTATGAATGTACTCAACCTGGTATGAAGACAACAGGCAGAAGATATTTTAAGGGAGCATTCCTTTAAAAAAGGAATAATTTAACAGTGGTATCACAAGAGCTGCATAGGAAACAGAAGAACACTAAGATGCAAAAGAGAGAGGAAAAAAACCACCTTAGAAGTCAAAAAATGACTTATACATGGATTTATTATTATCTTGTTCTTACAGTTCTTGGAATAGTAGGACTGTTCCAAAAAAAAAAAAAAAAACAAAAAAAAAAAGAAATATATAAAATCACTGTGATATCTTTGCCCTGTTCTGACAGCACAGTGATCTCAGCTTAAACGAGACCTAGAGAAAGCATTTTGCTTCTCTGAGCTTGGGCCAGGATGACAAAACAAGCATGGAGTTGAGGGGCACAAGAAGCACTGTTTCCCAACACATCTAATGAGCAGGTTTTCCTCTCTGCTCCCACAGCCTCTCAGCCCCCATGGGGGAGGGGTGTCACAAGGCCCACTGACCTAGATTGGCCTGCTGACGCTCAACACCAAGATCCTCCACACCTGGCAAAATAAGATTGCATTACAGCACTTCTCAAACATACAGTGTCCAATATCTCGTTACTATTTTCATAATGTAAGGCTGTAAATCATTCAACTCAGCAGAAACATTTCAGTGTATTGACCTGAAACACTGACTTTAAATGCCTCTTCAGTTGTTTTTGTAACAATTTCAAATCTCCATTTCTGAATTGTACCTTACTTGTAAAGGAATATAAACTATAAATGAAGACATAGTAAGTCTTTAATTCTTACTTGATCAGCAATGACATATTTAAGAAATAACTCTCCTTTTTAAAAATTCCCTCATGGTTTTGACAAGGAAATGTTTAGAAGTTTATTTTTTGAAGGATAATAGAAGAAATGCTTAAAACAGTTCTCATTTTATGAAACATTAACAGAAAGAATCAAAGTGGAACTGATGCTTTGGCTTTTTCAAAATTAATTACCAAGCCACAATTAGGATGGCTCAAAAGGCAGCTACTAGCTACATTTCTGACAAATGCGAAACAAAAATTTACAAGGTAACCTACAATCATGAACAAAAGCCCCACTTGTGGTTTATTTATACAATAAATGCATTTATTGTATAAACAAACCACAAGTGTGTTCACAGCACTGTTTAAGGATTTTTGTCACAGCTGGGTGATACAAACTTCAAGCACAAATGGTAACAGAGACCAAGAAATAAAAATTTATTTCTGACAAATTATAAAGTCTTCACATGTTATTTCTAGAACAAGAATCCATACACGTGGCAATAAACCATACTACATATAAGCATTAAAAGTAACTACAAGACAGAAAGCTACTTCTTTCTGAAAACTCCAAACACACATACATCCTTTTACTTTTGAAAAAATTATTATTATTACTGATTTTTTTTAAAAAATAATTGGAAGATCAGCTTAAAGACCAAATGTTGTCTCAAACACTTTGGTCAGCTGGAACAAATTTGCTAAGATCTTTGACACTTAGATTACCATTCTGTAAAATAGTTTTATTTTACTTTCCAGCAACACACATTAAATAAGAACTTAAGACATAAATAATATGACCTTCAGCTCACATCTCTACAATACATTGAATTCTCACTCCCTCTTCCACTGTAGTGGTAATTCTTGTCATTCCTGATATACTGCAAGATTCTGTCCTACTACCAGAGTGACAGCAAATCCATCTGTCCTCCTGTCCTCAAGGAAAGGGAGCAAGCAGGCTGGCACAGAGCAGAGGACAGCAGACTGGCAGCTGACCTGGGGCTCAACAGAAACAAGTATCTCCCCTAGCAAACATAGCTACACAGAGGCAAATTCTGGCACTGAAGAGATAATACTTTTCCCAGGGATCTTCAAGTGCTTCTGGGTGAGGGGAAAGAACAAGTGACACAACAGATGTCTCTGAAGTTTGTACATGCCAACATCTGAATCAGGCAATATCATGTACCAGAAACAGTAAAATAAACTACTGAACTGAGGCATCTTCTGATCTGCTATTTTTAAACATGGACAATTTTAGACAATGAACTGCTGCTCTAGAGTAGCAAACAGCCACAAACTTCAACTGGCTTCAGTACCAAAAGCAGTATTTTATAGACCCCTACACAAAGATGTGAACACACAAACTGCTGTTCCACTGCCACCACAGGTGGAATTGGTGTCAGCAAAGGTCAGGACAAACAGTTAACTGAACTAACCATTTCAACCTTCTTCCCATGATTCACACAAGCCTATCTACCAGACCATGAAACCAAAGAGAAAAATCACTCATTAAACCATTACTGCCAACAGAAAACTCAGGCTTCAGAAACAAAGCAATTTCTTTATAAAGTCTGCAACTGAAAAGAAATATTCTGAAGACATTGGAACTTTTCACTGGGTAACTTCGTTTATTCCAAGTCAGTCTATCATTCCTTCAAGCAGCCTGAAAGGGGCAAATTGACTCTTCAAGTCAAGAGTCTAATTAAACTTGAAATTAATTACAGCAAATGTCTAATTTCAGTCACAGTTAAACCACATATCAACTTGTCTCACTAACCTAACAGATGCAGATCTCAGCAAGAACATTTGATACAAATACTTCCTGATGCTACAAAAGTAGTGATCAATATAGAATACATGATGTCAGTGAAAATGACCAGAATAGCTGTGATACCTGGTTGTTTACCCCACACCCAACTTTCAACAATGGATTTGGCCCTGTAAGTGGGCAGTGGAGTCTCTTCTTCATCTTTCTTTTCTTTGTCGTTCTGCTCTTCTTTCTTTGATGCAGTTTGGCATTCAGTGCTATCATCTAAAGAAAACAAAAGGGAGGGAGAAAAAAAGACCAGTTAAGCTACCTTCAAGTCAGGTTGGAATTCAGGTCCAGATTAGAAATATAAATGTGAAATCCACAAGCTTACAGAAATATTGTCTATCATTAAGAGAACATGGTGGGGGATGTAGTATTTTACCATGTTAACTGTCACAGGTGCTGGGTCTCATGTTACATTTCACAAGACAGCGACCTTGCAATCCAGAAATCACCTCTGTAACCTTCTCAGCATGATGAACATTTAATATAGATACCATCACGTAAGAATTGCAGAGGATTTGCAATACACAGTACTGCAAAGAAGGCACTTGAAGTCAGACTGTACTCCCAGCTATCTGTATTGCTGTAGCATTTACTTGGTTTTATACTCAGTTTCTGAGAATAAAAAAGGACAGCAATAGCCTATATTTCAAAATCAAGGAGAGCTGTACATTGGCATTTACACTACTTTAATGCAGCAGTATGTCAACATCTGTAAAACATCTAGCATCTTAGTAATTACTGGCAAGTACTGAAAATAATACCACCATTTTCTGCCCAAGCAACAAAACAGCATGTGCAATCCTTTTGAGACTATTTTCACAAAGTCAGAACACAGACATTAGTCACTTATCTCTGTAATCAAAGGCTGCCTGAAAGTCTCAATTTTCTAAATGGAGTAGAACTAGACAGCTGGAAGTTTCTCTTCATTTATATTGGGACTAGGGATTTCCATATCCATACCTCCAGTCAGTTCAATGCATAAGACTGCCTTGTAATTGAGGGACACTTGGCCAGCTACTTTCCTCACCCTGACCTTCTTTTCAAACCATACCACTCAAAATGTCTCAAGACCAGCATTTGAAATTTGCCCATGAAGAGTTTAGTTCCAGCCTTTTTACCTAGCTCCTAGGACTGATCAATCCTTCATTCCTATCTGCCAGTCTAGTCCAGAGACTCCCTCCCTAGATGTCCCAACCACAACATGACAGATAATCACTACTATTTTGTCTTTTTTCCTTTCTCACCCCACATACCACACCAACATAATACATTTGTACCAGCATATATCAGAAAAAAAACAATAAGCAAGAGGTCTACATCAGTAGCCAGACATGGAACATCTGACTGCAGCCTGCCTCACTCATGGAGTGAGATCAAAGGCTCTCATTACCTCAGAATGTACAAAATGCATCTATCACAATGTACAAGAACATTCAACTATTCTTTCCATCTGGCCTAACAGAAAATTAATGCTTAATCTGGCTGGAACTGGATCTGTGATTGCCTCTTCGTTAAGTTTTGGGTTTTTTTTAAATGGAGACAATAAGACCTCCCAAAATAAAGTTCTTTTGTGCCACCTTAATTACCCAAATTTTAAATTAAAGCACTGTTTCCCGACCTGTAACTGACAGGTGCTCAGGAGGTGGAAGATGAAGACTGAAGGGCAGGAAAAAAGGAAAGGAGGCATAATTGCAGTATCCATGATGGAACTGAGATTGAGGGCCAAGGAAGAGTTAGCAAAGTCACTTGAGAACAGGAAAATGCAATTTGGATATACTTCTTGTAAGTGGCAAACAGAGAATCTAACTGTATCCCTCAAACAGGAACAGCCTGTGAGTCACCAGTTTGATAACAATGTCCAAAATGTGATTCAATCCAGCTGTTTCTTTTCAGAGGCACAGGCAAATAACATGAAAAGTACAGAACCCATTATAGACCAAGGACCCTCAGCCCCAGTGGCTCAGAATATTTCCACAGTAACACCATAAATCTCACTGTTTCTCCACTCACCCACACGTCTAGAGACACACTTTGCAGGGTCTGGAATTTTAGTTAGTGGGTAGAAGGATGCTGTGCCAAGACAATTTACAGGCAGCTGTAGGAGAACTTGTTATGCTTTTTAACAGATCCTTGGCCAAGGATGACAACCAAGGGCTACAAACTTAATCATTTTATCAAACTCCTCACTGCAAATAGAGAAGATCCCAGTCCAGGTGGGAACTCAAGCTTTGTATGGAATAAAAACAACCCTGGCATGTAAATCCACAGGAGGACTTTTTTCTCAATTGTCTGTATGAACCAGGAAGAGGAGCAATGAGAGAAAAAGTGGGAAGGAAATGAGCTAAAAATCACATTAAAAGACCATGTCAAATTGTTCCACAAAGACAGTTCACTAAACCTGCAAAAAAACTACTTGCCACATTACAGAGACAAAGCTGGTATCAGTCTAGACTGAAACAGCAACACAGACATCATAATTATGGAAGTTCTGTTATGCTTCATGAAAGATTTTTAAACAGGAAGACCCAAAGATTTTTCAGAAAGACGGGCAGGGAGGAGAAATATCTTGAGCAAAGCCAGAACAGACCAAAGTAACAAGACAATTTTCAAAACAATGCTTTCAAAAATACAGTGCAGTGTGTCAGTATGATTTAACTTAATTTTGTGAATATTGTGGTGAGGGAAGTAACGTAACATCTCTCTGAAAGATCCTTCCCTTTATTATGTTTTAGTATACAGCCTTATACCTCTACACTGAGGCAGGCAGGCACAGCCAGCAGTCAGAACTGAGCAACTGAAGTAACCCTTCTCAGCTAGAAATTAGCTCCCAAACCAAAGCACAGTAGCTCACCATGTGTGGACTATCTTGCACAGCCATGGCCTAATCTGGTATAAACAGAGCATAAAAAGGAAGCACTAAAAATGGAACTTACATTTCATAATCAATGAGGGAAAAAACCTGACACTGCATAGTGGCCTCCACCACCTGTTCTAGTATGGTCTTGTGCTGCTCTGAAATGCCGATGAACTCATGTAGTTGGGAATCCCTCCGTGGCAAGAGAAAGCCTGCAAGTTTCTCTACAGATGTTGACAGGGCAAAAAGCCACACAGTGTGCTTTAGAAAAGGGCTGTGTTTTATAACCACCCTAAACCAGTATTTGGTAGTCCCAGATCCAGGAAATATTTCAGCAATACATTTTCTGTCAAAATTCCTTGATTTTTTACACACACATCCATATATATATACATCTACATACACAAAATTGACATTTGTTATTTTTGAGTAAAAGATATGATTTACCATTTGCAAACCATATTTATACAGCCTTCTAGGTTAGATGATAAGATTCTGATCTCCTAATCAGAAATAAAGTTTCTTTTCTTCCCAGTATACTTTTTTTTAATGCATTAAATTATTGTTTGAATTTACAATAGAGCATTCTACACTTCTGAAGTCAAACTGTCCAACAGAGTGACTACAGACTTCCCTGCCCTGCAGAGTATGATAATCCACAGCTGAGCACTGAATTCTTGAGTCACTGTGTACAACCCACAGCTGGGTCAGGGGAAACAGAAGAGAAAAGTGCCACTTCTCACTTTTAACAAGTTCTCCCTTACACAAAAAAAGAAGGCTCAAAGCAGGAGCCAGCCCACATCCCTACACACTACTACAGTTTGATTTATAACATGGTTTGCACAGCAACCACCATAACCAATTCCCACATGCTGTTATCCTTGTCATAAATATTTTATTTCTGCCAGTCTCTCTGGAATTGCTTGGGGCATTTGGATTTCATTTAACCTGCTTGCAGGTGCAACACTGCATGAGGTTTCTGTATTTAGAGGCAACAGGCACAGAAAGGTCCAACTTTTAGGAAAGGGGGAACAGAAGAGGAAGCCCACAGTGTTTACTGAAGGTAGGACAGATGTATGAAGCTGACAATTTTATATTTTTGTCATGGAACTTAAAACAGCTAATTGAAACAGAATTTTCCACCTATGAAGTCTGAGGAATCAAAAATAAAAAATAGCAACCCACAAAAGAGACCTGTGTGTCTTTTTAAGACCAGTATGTCTTAAAATTTTACAGTAACAGTTCTCTAACTTGAAAATTTCGTAAGAATAATATTATTTAATACTTTTTATAATTTTCAGAACACAAGTTCCAGTACACAAGGTATTAATCTAATCCAAATTTCCTGAGGGCAGCCTGATTGCCTTCGAAATACATGCAATGCTGAAAGTGCACCTGTATTTGGACATCACTATTGTCACAGCTGTGTCCTCAGATGGTACTTGGAAACATACAAACACATTCTGTTGAACACATTCATCAAACATGTTTTTCTTAAAGTGCCATGAATTCAAAACAAAGACCTTATTCCTAACCAAACATTCTTGCTAACAGGAGGGAAAAAAATGCCCTACTTTATATTCTTCCTAGAGGGAAAAGGAATATTTTTTGCTGTCAATAGCATGTTCTTCCAGTGTACTGCTAATATCCACTCACAGAATGAAGTGCCTCTTCTCAACAGTCCAGTCAGCACCAACAGAGCTATAGCACTAGTGAAGAAACAGACTTATTCTGGATGGGCTTAAATCAAAACTTCTTAAAAAAGACTGAATAAAAAGGACTACATACAGCAACCTCTCTTGTTCATCTCCAGATTAGTCAATTTAGCAGCAAACTCTGAATATTGACATTAATCTATATGGCTTTTCATATAAAAACACTGGGTTTTATATAAATCTCATTACTTGTGTGTACTTTTCCCTCTCCTCTTAAATTATATTTGCAGATAATTTATGCAAAAAAGTAAGTACCAACTAAACAGATGTAAATACTTTAGATTTTTAATTTCATTAAACTCAACTTGAGATGCAAGTTCAGAGGTGCAAACTGACCATCAATTTTTCTGCTTCCATGATCAAACACACAACCTCACTGACAGTGACCAAAAATAGCCTTGATTAGCCTTTTTTTTCCCCTCAAAACTCAAGCCTGGTAAGCAAGATAGCTGTATTTTAGAATCCTGTAGGCCAACACAATAGCATTTATGAAGACTAACTTCACTGAAACACAGTTCATACATTAATCCTAAGAGTTAAGAGCCTGAAAAAGCTTTTATTTAAATTTCTGAACTACTGCAGAGTCTCAAGAAATATGTAGAAGAACATACACCCTCCAGCTGTGGAAAGGAAGAGGTGTGATCTGTGCTATGTAATACCTACACTTAACTCCTCCAGAAGCAAAGTGGAAGGTGGCATTTTAGTTTTTACCTTTATTACTCACCATACAAGTCTATCTTAACTGGCACTAAAATAAACTAAATTAATTTTCCCCAAGTCTATTTTCCCCCTACCTGTAACAGGTAAGTGATGTCCCTGGCATTATCTCAACTCCCAAGCTTTTATATTTTATTTCCACCTCCTATGGAGGAGGGGCAGCAGGCAAGGAGCTGGAAGGGTGAGCGCCTGGCTAAGGTCAACCCACCACAACACAGTACTGGAAACAACAAGTGGCAGTCTGCCTTCACCACCACCCCACTAAGCACATGAAAAAGCTTTCAAAAGCCTCATCAGAGCTTGGATGTTTCAGAGTAACATAAAAGCCTTATTGATACAGTGAAGTGTCAGAAACTCTGTATTTTTAAATAAATGTTTTCTACCGTCTTCAACACTTTTTGAACCTTCTGAGATTCTGTACACACTTACATCTGGCATTAAAAAAAATAAATTCTCATCATTATTCAGAAGTGTCCTAAGGGTGGACAAACATGAAGTCACAGATGATTGACTTAGCACTTCTGGATTTTTATTTTATACTGCTGTCTGTATTTTGCATCAGAAGTGACAGATTGCATTTTCCTAGCTGATATTTCAAGGATTACCTTGAAAATTAAAAACAATTATACTATGACATCTCTCTATAAGCTTTCGCAGAATTACTAAAAGCACTAAAGCACCACAATTAACTAAAAATCTGAATTCTCTGCAGCTACTTAGCTATAAAGACATTGGAAGAACAGTTTCCTGTCAAGGACTAGCATAGGTACAACTCTAAAAGCAATGCATAACTATCCAGCACAAAGAGATCATTTTGCAAAGTGAGAAAAAAATTAAATAATTTATATATCTAATAAAATATATATTATATATACTGCAATATATATATTAAAACACATATATATAAAAATAATACCCTTCATTACTACAGATGTTTGTTATCCTCCTTCTACATGAAAGCACAGTGTGTTGAATTGTTTTACCACAACACCTCTAACATGGGCTGTCAGTGACCAGGAAAGCATTTCCTACAATTCCTTTAGGAGGTAATACTTCCCTTTATTACAAAAAGTTTACAATGCCTTTTGTTACTACACGTGGAAGTAGCCAACTCAAAGAAAAACCATTACTCTACCTCCACTCATTTCATGAGCAGCTTTGTAGTAGCCTTCCTGACAAGTTCAGCTGTATTTTCACCCAGTGTCAACAATATTCCAAAGGGCCAGCAGCATAGGGAAGACAAAAGTTTTCTAACTCTGAAACCGTTAGGAGCATAACCTGATTTTTACTACAGCATGCAGCCACTAATAACCTACAAAGCTCATACTCTTGATAAGTAAATGTATAATTCATTCTTCTTTCATAAATTATTTACTGTATCTTACTTCCTGCAAAAATTACCTCCTCTAGTCAAAAACACATCCATTCCTCCTATTTTTAAAGGAGGCATACTATAGGTATGAAAAAATCGTCTACATGAGTAATTGAGCATTATTGCTTTGAAATATCATGTCTATCCCACAGTACAATTCAGGAAGTAACAGATGCCAAAAAAGTAGTTCACTGTTACCAAAGGCAGTATTTCTACACATCTCCTCATTTATCTGGGAATTTTACAAATAACTGACAAAACTTATCTGACCATTTGGTGAGTCCATTTCAGCCAGATCAGGAAACAAATATTTTCGTTTTTGACCAGTTTAATTTTCCGTTCAGTACGGAGTCAAAAGAGCACCACTTTTGTGGTGAAAATGAAAAAAAGGCAACAGCAGAATCTCCCCATTCCAGCATTCCCCATCACAAAACAAAATCCACCCCCACCAAAGTAATCTCTCTAAGCAGATGTATTACTCTGCCATTTGCAATATTTGCAGTGTTATAATTGCTCTCAAGTACACTGAAAAACTTTTAAAAAAAGAAAAAAAAAACAAAAAAAACCCCCACACACTCCATTCTCAGGCAGATTGTGGACAGTTTTTAAGCTGACCTTTCAGTTACTTGCTGAAGACTGTAAACAAAATTAGAAATAGCAGTATCAGCTTTATCCCATTCCTCAGTCCACTTCCTTTAAACAAAGGCTACAGCTGTAAACACACCAAGCATACCAAACAAAAAGACACTGCCAAGCCTCTCTCATAGTAACATGCCTAGTTATGAAGTTAAACTTCACAAGGCTAGAACAGATTTAAGCCTTCATTTGGAGGCTTGGACATTACCTTTTCACACACTTTTTAGGAATCACTTTCAATTGTATTTAATTCAAAACATTAACACCTGCAAATTGTATAGACAGGTGATGATAAGTTTTGTGAGAGTATGAAAGCTGAAGTCCATTTTCAACACCACAATGAAAGAAAAAAATGAACAAACTAAAAGAAATTTAAATTCATACCTTTTCTTGGAGGTAGTTCACCACTCTGTATTAATTCTGTTCCAGGATATACAATCTCTCCATCTTTTACCATTTCATTCCACAAGCCACACAATCCATCTCGTGTAAAAGCAAGCTGTTAAAAATAATACATTACATACAGTTACACACACTTTTCTCTCAAGGTGAATCAAACTAACACTTAAAACACATCTGACTTTATACATCATCCCAGAAGAAAGAAAACACATGCACCATCTCATTGGAAATGAGATTTGTGTGTGTGTGTGTGTATGACAAGGATTTAAAAAATCTTCAGAATCTCTGATTGTCTAGCTATGCTATTTTCAGGTTAAAAGTGCAAAATGCTAAAATTTAGTTTGGTTCAAATCGAGCAAAATGAACTTTTTTTTTGTGAAAAATTTTCATCAAAAGCATGGACTTGGTCACCTCAGATCCATCCACCCATTCAAGATGACACCAGCTGGGGGGCAGGGAGAGGGTGTGGGGAGTCCTTTTTCTCTTCAGGAAAAGCTATTCAAACAAAGTCAAGCTGCATAAAATGCTAAGACACAGAAGCTCACAGTGCCCTCGCCAACCAGCAACTGAAGAGCTGGGCATCTTAACCAGAATGATGACATCAAGGCACAGATTTGTAAATGAATTCAGCCAGTTCAATCTGGTCCTGCTGCGCAAAGCATCTCTCACCACCCTCCCTCCTCTTTCCAACTGCTACAATGCCTCCTCTCCCAGGAAAAGCCAGATTATGGAATGGATCAAGCCTAAAACCAGCAACACCCCAGAGGAAGAGCAAAGGGCTGCCTCAACCCAGGTCAGCTCCCAATACGCTCTGCGCTCAAGAGCACAAATACTGGCAACAGAACATAGACTGCTAGCTGGAACCACTCACAAAAGCACTGGCTGTAACACAAGTCTCCTAATGATTTAGGAATTTGGATCTCCCTTGGAGAATCCTAATGAGCAGGACAACTTCTCTTCTTTGGATGTTGTTTTTTGCTTTATAAAACACTGCAGAAAAGGTATATACATCCCAAGTGAATTCCATAATAACCATGCTGTAATTCACAGCTGTATAGCATAAGGGAGGAGGGCAGGACACAAAACTGAAAAACAGAATATTTTCTGCATACCATAGTGGTGCAGTGGATCACATTAAAAAAAAATCAACATAAACAACACCACCAAAAATTCTTTTTTAAAAATAAGAAAAGAAAATACACCACTTGCTGAAGGCTCATTCAGAAGCATCTTTGTTTTATGTAACTAACATTCAAATCCAAAGTGTTTTAACTGAGAGGTAATACAAAAATGTGGCTTACAACAACTGCCATAAAATATTTACTGCTACACAAAAGTCCACTTGTCTCTAGAGAATAGCTCAAAATAAAATCATTACATTGCAATGATTAAGGATTACAGGTTTTAAGAGACACATCCACCAGCAGGGCAGAGATTTGCTGATCCAGCTCATCCCAGTTAACAGGAATTAAAAGACAAGTTGCATGCTTTCACACCACTGTAACACACTAAATGCTCATAGTAATTTCTTAACTTCATATTGCATACTTCAGAAATCCACTCCAACACACATTAATGATTTCCATAATTCTTCTTTCAGCATAAAATATGAGTTGACACATTGTACTTGTCTGTCACTTAGTATTGCCTGATCAGAGACAGAATCACGCAGTGTGAGCTAGATGTTATTCATCTTATCTGTGACTTATCAATTGTACAGCACCAGAATCAAACCCTGACCATGCTTTACTGAAAGGTACAATCCCTGTTCTTCAGTGTTACACAGCTCAAGGAGGTTTTGCAAAGATCTGCTTCGTGTTTTGCTAAGAGCTTTACATTTGGCTTCATTTTTTAAAAATTGGAATAATCTGAAGTTGCATTTCAACAATGAAAAAAATCATCCACCATTAACTGATTTCCCTGATTGCTCCCAGTCTATGAATATTTCAGCAATAAATGGTTTTCACTTTTTCCTTCTTTAGATGTGGTCATATATTTTAGTGGGACACCTAGGGAATTTCTTTTCATAGTTTTTTTCCTGTGTAAAAAAACTGAAACAGTTTTTTCACTGATTTTGGTTCATATAGTGGTGATACATTATTTTTTTATCTTTCACCTGTTAAATGCCAACCTAAGGTAAAATACAAGCTTGAAAAATAGTAAGTGAGGCAACCCTCCAGATGGGCTGCATAATAAATTATAGTTTTCACAAATTAAAGATCTTTTTCTAATAAACTGTCTTTTTCATACATTTTATTTTACATTCTCAGATCACCTTGGTATGGAAAATCATTCTCACAGCCCATAGAATCTAAATGTCTCCAGGCTTTGAATGCCAGATTCTTCATAATGTAGCACTGTTATATTTCAGAAAACTTACTTATTACTTCTGAAAGCATTCATATAAAGCAGAATCAGGAACTGTTTTCTCCACTTCAACCTCTAATTCTTTTACACAGCACAAAGTTCACTCAACTCTTTCCTGCAACTAAAAACTGAAAAAGTAAACAAAATTTCTTTGGCCTTGGGTTTGGTTCAAAGTCTTATCAAAGCAATTTTTTCTTGGTATGTTGTAAAAAGATAAAGGAACCCCCAAGACTACAGTTCACAGAGTTCCACCTCCCTCTCCAAATACCACAAGCAGCCTTCAGATAAACAATTTTGCCTACTACTCAGGTTGTAGTTAACATTTTGTCAGTAGTATCTGTGTTGGGGGAAGGGAAAAATGATACAAGTTTGAAAGTAAAAAAACACTAGACTGACTTTACAGCAATAATCAAAGCAACCAACTGAACAGATAATTAAGAAATAGCATTTACAACCAATTCATCTGTCACAACAGGGCAACTTAATTTCAGCTGTAACAAAATGACTATTAATCTACTCAACATTCAGTAGATAGCTGGTATTTGCTATATATATTAGCCAAAAGTGAAAGAAAAGTCTGAGTTCTTAAGTGATAAATTATTTAAGCAAGTTTATTTTCGTGATCTCAAAATTACATAATCATAATAGAAAATTTACAGCTCCCTTAAGACAAATATTTCTTTTAGCCAACAGAAATTGGGCAGACTGGTTGATACAAAAGAGGGTAGTCCTGACATCCAGAGGGCCCTTGACAAGCTGGAGAAATGGATTGACCTCATGAACCTAAAGATTGACCTCATGAAGAAGTGCAAAGTCCTACAGCTGGGGAGGAACAGCCTCGGGCATCAGTACAGGTCCAGTGTAGGCTCAGTGTGAGAGACATGGACAAAAAGGAGAGAGCCCAGCAAAGAGCCATGAAAATCATTAAGGGACTGGAATCCCCTTTTTATGAGGAAAGGCAGAGAGAAAGGGCTTGGGAGGAAAGCTCATCTATATATATATATATATATATATATATATATATATATATATATATATATATATATATATATATATATATATATATATATATATGTGTATAAAATCTGAAGTGAAGGTGTAAAAATGACGGATCCAGGCTTTGCTCAGTGGTACCCAGTGACAGGACCAGAGGGAATGGGTGTAAACTGAAACACAGGAGCTTCCCTCTGACCACCAGGAAACACTCACTCTGTGAGTGACCCAGCACTGGCACAAGGTGCCCAGGGAGGTTGTAGATTCCCAATTTTTGAAGATATTCAGAAGAAATTAAACATAGACAGGGGACAGGACTCTAGGTGGCCCTGCTTGAACAGGGGAGTTGAACCAGATGACTTCCAGAGGTCCTTTCCAATCTCAACCATTTGTGACCCTGTGAAACTTGCAGCTGAAGATAACACTCTTCTGTGTAGTGGAAAAGTGTCTGCTTTAACTTCCCAATCCTGCATTTTTTTCTTCCTATGGTATTTTAAGACTTTCTTCCTGTGCTCCCACCAATAGCTCTCACATTCATAGAGAGTCTATCAACACATCTCAGTGTTCAAACTAGAGAACTAAAACTTTGCTCAGAACAAAAAAAAAAGAAAAAAGGTACTTCCCTCCACTAAATTATTTGAAGAATCTTCACAAGACAATTGGTGGTACAATGCGAGACAAGAAAAACACACTTGGTGTCTTCATCGTTCCTGACATACTGGAGTTCCAAACACAAGAGCAGCCACTTGTGTTTTGCAAAGTCTCTCTCACTAGATTGCTTGATTCATATGAATATCTTTCCCTCTAATAATTTAGCAATTTCATTTGTAAATGTTTAAAGGGATGAATTTGAACTCAGTAAGTTAATAAATTAAGAATAATGAAGTTTTCACTGAACTTCTGCAACTGACAACAGTACCAGAGATGTACTCTTTGTAAATCTCCCCCCAAGGCCGTGCTTGCCCCATCACTTACCCACTTCCTTCCAAAGACCAGGACAACAGCAGCTCTATACTCCATTACTACTATCCACTGCCTTGCAACTTTGGCCCATGTTCTTAATCCTCCTACTCATTCCCCAAGCTAAAAATCTCCCTTGTCCTTTCCCATGACATCTACTGACCTCTTCTCAATCCCCATCTCCTACGCATCTCTCACCTTCAGAAACCCCAAGCCTTTTCCATCATTTGTCACATTTTCTCATCCCCACACCATGTCTTGATCACTTGAAAGCCATGTATCTCAACAAATCCACACTTCCCACACAGACCCAAGGGTTAGCCCTGCTCACTTATCCCAAACTAAGAACACAAGGGCCTAAGGAGACTTTAAAGTGAACTTCTACTGTAAACTGGGCTGCCTCCACTCTAATCTTTAATCTTATCTCTGCAGTAGAACTGCAATTTATTCTGTCTGGTACAACATCTCATTAAGTCCAAGGGGTATCTAGTTTGGTTGCTGACATATGCTGCTGCCAACCTCCAACAGGGCTGGCAGTGAAATTCCCGTCCATCCCTATCAACTCTAGACAATAAGACCCTGGCATTAACATTTCCTTCCATTTCAAGAAAATGAAATCTTGCAACCATAACTGGGTAAGCTCCTGAGAATTCTCAAAGCACTGCTACAATTTTGCTTTCAGTAAGTTATTTTAAGAATAATCAGCAGCTCTGATTTTGCTTTGAAGTCAACTATTTTAATTAGACAAACTCTATGTAGTACATTAGATTATGTTATCAAGGTGGTTTCATAAACTTCCCTGCAAAAAGCATAGAAGCCTTCATAAAAGTTACCTTGAACTCAAGAAAAACGAAGCCAGGAAAATAAAATGACACAAAAGGACAAGGACTGACTTAGGTAGGATTCCTGGTTATATAATTGCACTGGAAATTTAAGAAACTGACTTCATAACCACAGAACATCAATATGGTTTTAAAATACAAGCTACTTAAATAATCTTCACCTCAGAATTGCCAAGGGTAGTGGAGAATCTGTTCTTCTATTCACTTATTTTTGCATTAGCCACTGGCTGTACTTTAAAGACTACATGAAAAACTTTTTTCACTAGAAAAATACTTAAGTGAAAAACACTTTCAGCCCAGTAGTAGTGAAGAAAATCACAGAAGACTAAGTCCTTTACTCTCTCTTTTGTTTTTGCTTTTTTGAATCCATTCAATTTGTGTTTCCTTTTTCATTGTTGTTTTAGCATTTTGTCCTAGCTTCCTTCCTCCCCTGCTGAACAAGGCATGCCCTGAGACCACAGCTGCTTATCACACCTATGCAGAGCACAGTGCAACATCACTATACCTAAACACAGTGCTCGAGAGCTCAGAGAGCAAAATCAAAAAGTTCAGCAGCCCCACGTTACTTCAACAGATTTGGGGTCAAACTAGAAATGTCCCCATAACAGCAGGGTGCTGGTCTTCCACTTGCTGGAAAAATTAACAGTTAACAGCCACACACAAAGAAAAATTATGCAATTCCCTCAAAGCTTGAAACTATCTTTACACATCTGAAGAATAGCTCTGTCTGAGCCCAAATATTTGAACCTATGTGTTAAATCTAATTTCTCTACCCTATCACACCACATATAGTGTTTTTCCCTCCATCTGGAAATCACTTACTTAGGAGAGACAGCACTATTTCACTTTTAAAATAACTTTTAAAAATTGGTATTGCAAAGTTCACTTCCTTTAAATACAAAGGAGTCCTCATTTGCAGTTTACTGCAAGAGCTTCCAAATAAGCCCTTCATTTTTTTTGATCAGAAAACCAAGCAAAGAAGATGATTAACAGGAAAGCAACAAAATAGAGAAGGCAACTTTCACCAGCTTCTTGCTTTTAATAGCCAAGACATCATTTCTTTACATAATCTTCTCACAAGACACTGATCTGAATGTTGGAAAGTAGGATTTTCAAGAAAAAAAATGATGAATGTAACTTCAAAGGAAGGGTAAAAAGGTTTCAAACCAATGCAACTCTTAAAGGTGGCTATTTAATTTCAGAAAACTGATTTTCATCCCAGTGGCAAAAGATAATAACAGAAATAGTCTGCCAACCATGAACTCAATGAAAACTGATGGAAATGCTTGATGTTCCTCTTGCAGACAGATCCTACACCTTGACTTTTGCCTAAAGTTTTTCTCCACACTACAGGAAAATGAAAGTTTTTCCCTCTAACTCCTGCTATTAAGCACAACAGTTCTCCACAGGATCCAGAATAAGCAGCCTAATTAAACTCCATTTGAACACACACATGCATCCCATTAGCTCACAGCAATTCTAGTTTTTAGTTATTCATCCATCTCTAATTAAAGGTCTCTGCATAAGATTCTAATTTAGTTGTACAGTACATCTATTTAATCAGAATTATTTTAAGCACAGTTTGATTCCACAAACTGGGTATCTACCTAGGTTTAAGTAAACAATTTTAATCTTCCCTTTTTATAATAAAGGATGTCTTTCTTAGGAACAGTCATTGAAAATACCAATCTCCCATTTAACACAATATTTGCTATAACTGTGATGGTTTCTACTAGTAATAGTCATAGGTAGGTCTTTTCAATGTATTAATTCAAATCTAAATAAATAACTTATAAATAGAAATAATACACCAACTTTTCAAGTGACTGTACTAGGAATGATACATGAAAAAGCGGCCTGCACTAAAATCCACCTATTTTATAACTTCACAGGACTATTTTATTAACGGTGATGTTATACATATCCTGTTGATATATGTCATAGGAGAACATATGTATCAGTATTGTGTACTGATGTTCTCATATTCAGCTGTACTACCCTATTATTTCAGCTGCTGTAACAGTCTGTTTTTACAGATAACATAGAATATCCTATTTTGCTCCATCAGGAAATTTAGATTTTTTTTAAGTAAAAGAAATGTTTCTGAGCACTTCAAAGTTACACTAGTAGCCATAAATCATACAAATAATTACAAAGTTTTAAAAAAGACATGGAGCAGTTATAGGTTGCATTTGGATCTTTGTGGAGCACTTTGGCTTCCTAAAATAGTATTGTTCACTTTCAGAAAAATTCATGTAAGCAAAAAACATTGTGAAGATACAGTTCCATTAACATTTCACACCACGTCAGGTAATTGTGCAGGCCACAAGGTCACTGCTACTACAGAAGGACTTGTGCCTTTAATATTCACTTAAGAGCAGTAACAACATGCTACATCACACTGCCTTTGGCTCACAGCAGTAACATCCCAAAACTGAGTAAGAACATTTAAATTTGGCCTGGACACCAGCTGCAACAGTGACGCACACAGGTGATTAAACACAAGCCATGCTACAATCCACATGTCACTCTTTTCTTATTGTATTAATGCCACAACATAATACTTATTAATGCAAATAGTAGTAGAGTATTCTGTATTACACTATTCATACAACATCTTGAGCTAAAACAAAAAAGAATACCATAATTTTCAAAGATATTTCATTGCCCTAATCTACAATAACTGCCAGTTATCAAGTCGAAAAAACAAACTCTCTAGCAACAGTGAAAAAGGAAAAAAGTAAAAAAAAAAAAAAAAAGTACTTTGGAGATACTAGGCCACCAAATGAAACCATTTTACTTCCAATCCTAGCTATATACCACAAATTTTGTAGCAGCAGAATTTATTTTAAAAACTTATCAGTCTCTGTATGCCTCCTAAGGTAACTCCCCAGAACAATTCTGTTTCTACAAGGACTGTCACCTACTCATTCTTGGAGTGCTGTACACCGAGAAATTAAATGTAGCTACAAAGTGAAGAGTTTCAGGGTCCAATTCCAAACAATCTGTAGTCATCTTAATCCTTTCACATAAATTTAGTGTGTCTTCTTCAAACCTCCCATAGTACTGTGTTCACCTTTTCAATTCCTGCTGACAGTCTCGAGCACCAATAGGCTCTTCTACAGCTAAGCCAGTAAAAACAAGCACATTAAGAAATCTACATATTCAGTACACATAGAACTTAAAGGATTAAGAGTCAGGATTCATACCTATTAAAAAATAACCACTCACAGCTAGGTCATGCTAGCCAACCAGTAGCTGAAATAATCATTCATGTAGTAGAAAAATTCTACAGAGCCCAAAACCCCTTTCCTTTACAGAAGGCATCTGCCATTTAATACATTAAAATATACTACTCAAGATTCACATGCTCAATTTTTCAAAATACTGAACACACGCATCCAATTAAGAGTTCTGTGATGAGGACCTGTGTAATACCAAAAACAGGTAACCTAATAAGAAAATTATATTATACCCAGGAGGCCTGGCTTGTCTTCAGATTCCAGAGAAGTGATGTTTGCACCCAGCAGATGATAAATCATTACTGTTCTCTTATTTCATCATTCTCATTATTTTGACTACAGCTTGATTGGAATTAAAAAAAAAAAAAAAGAAAAGTACTCTGGCAATTAAGAGTTTAACTTGTTATTACACATAAAGAACTCGTGTAAGTAAGAGCATTTATTCATAGAAATATGCTGCAAATGAAAATTTTTATTATTAAAAGGAAGTCTTGTAACACATCAACTAAAGTCTCATAAATCACAAATAATATCATTGCATTTGTACATGCAACTGAAAATAGCCCATAAAACTTTGGATGACAACTGAAACTCTCCTATCAAAAGTTTAAATAAATAGGGGAAAAAAAAGTATGTAGAAAAAAAGGCACTACAAAAAATGAAAAATCTGATAAATCACATGAACAGTCACATTTTTCACCCCATATAATACAGAAAAAAAAAGCAATGCATAGTCAGCAGGTGTTAACAAAGGTTGCCACTTTTTCAGATAGATTTCCCCGTATTCAACAGTCATTATATACAATATACTCGTAATCTAAAAGCCACTCTTCTGGAAACAAAAAAATATTTCCCTATTTCTTAATATGCTTACCTCCAAAATGTTGTATAACATCATTATTTACTACATTAGAGAAAACATCTGACTTTAGACTGAAACTTTTACTTTGGTAGGAATGAAAGATGAAAATAAAATTAATCTAACCAAATCAAGAGCAAGCCCTGTCATTTCATAGCATTTACATTCAAGACCTACTAAATAATGGAACCTCTTAGGCCATATCTGTCGCTTCTGATTCCAATTTATCTTGTTTGATGTAAAATACTGGAGAAAGGCTGCTTTCAAATCACAACTGCATAGGGGAAAACCCTTGTCTAACCATAAGAACAACTCAAGCATATAGACTATCACCAGGTAATCTGGGATAAAGTCACAAAGATGGAATTTTTAAGAGTTTTTCAGGAGCACTACCATTAACAGTAACAAAAGAATAACACTGGCTGGCCCATCCCAAAAAGAATTTCACAGTTTTGAGCTGAAACTTGGAAAGGTTATTCAAAGTAAGAGATCTATATGCAACATCTGGGTAAAAGAAGGTGAAGACAGGAGGATTTAATCTAGTTATTCATTTCATCTACAATAAACATAACTGACCCAAACTCCTTTATTTCTCTATATTTTACAGTTCTTCGCAAAACCTGAATTGAGAAAACATGTCAATATCCTCCTCCTCCCCATATCACACAACTTTGGTAAATGAAGAAATCTCCTAAGAGAAAAGAAAACTTCCACCAAATACTGCTATATTTCAATGAAGACCACTTCCATTTCAACCTTGTACCTTTGACAAAAAACTCAAAAAGGACTAAATTCACAATGCAAACAACTACAGCAAAATCTAATTTGAACTCTTCGAAATATAAATTACATTTCCATCGCCTTTCGCTTCAGTTCTCCTGTGCATTAAAACTGCCAGCTCCTATGTAGGCAAGACATTTAGCAATAGCCTAAATAAGAATTTATAGTTCTAGCAGAAATGCCACATACTCTGCTAGGAGCTTTGACACTCAGCAAAGATAACACACATATGTAGCCCAGCTTGTTTCAAAGCAGAAGGGACTGGACTGAAAATGCAGATCTATTTGCAGATCAAAATAACTTGATGTTTCTTCAAAACCGCTTATAAATCACCATACCTGGGAAAACCTATACACTATCTCAAGAGCTGCAATCTTCTACTTGTCAGCTTTTTGGACTAAAAGCATCCTTGAACAGCACCTGAAAGGTCACAATGCAATATGACCAAAGTCCTTACCTGCAAGTCTGTCTTCAACCATTTGGAGTCAAACCTTGCTTGAGCAGACAGACAAAAAGAATCAGAAGACATGTTTCCTTCTTCAGCCTTCTCTCCAGGCTGGCTGAGCAGCCCAACCTGCTACAGAATGAGCGGAGAGAAAGAAAAAAATAAAAAAAAGGACAATCTAGCACATGAAGTAAACCACACAAGGTTATTTTTGTTCCGACTAGGACGGCTTCCACTTGATCTTTAAAAATGTATCATGAAGAAGGACCTCGCTCGTTCACATCCCCTCAATTTGCACGGGGAGAGGAACACGCATCAGAAATACCACCTGAACCTAGAAAAGCCTGCACATCCCCTCCCTATCACACCCGTGGGAGGGAAGCCTCCCTTCTGCTGCACTGAGCCACACCAAAGGCCTTCACGCTGCCCCTCAGCCCCGTAAGTGGTGCATGAAATAAATAATTGATCGCAGATTACGCAAGCCGCAGGCCAACATAAAGCGATTATCAGGGTCACCCGCACCCCCTCCTCCCCGAGGCCGGGGGCTCCCCCTCTCCCGAGCATCCCACCCCCGCGCTGCCGCCCCGCTGTCACCGCCCTGACGGCTCCCACCCGCCGGGGCCGGGCCGGGCCGGGCCGGGGGCGCGGGGAGCGGAGGCAGAGCCAGAGCCCCGCCCGGGCAGGGGGCGCCGCGGGGCCGGCCCTGCCCCGCCTGCCCCTCCCGCGGGGCTCCCGGGATGCGGAGCGGAGGCCGCGCTCCCCCCCGCCGCCCACCGCCGCCCCACGGCGCTCCCGCCGCTGCCTCCCGCCGCCCCCGAGCCCGGCGGGGCTGCCGGGGCTCCCACACTCACCGAGCAGCCGCGGCAGCGACTCCTGCTCCCGCTGCACCGCCGCCCGCTCGGCCCCGGGTAATCCTCGCCCCTCCTTCCCTCGCCCGCCCACCCCCCACCCCTCCGCCGGCGGAGCCGCTGGCCGATCCCTCCCTCGCTCCGCCGCTACTGGAGACGGGGAAAGCTCGGCCCCCCGTACGCCAGTGGAGCTCCCTGCCAATCGGGAGAGCGGCGGGAGGCGGGACATCCTGTCCCGCAGCGGGGCGGGCAGCGCCGCGGGCAGGCGGAGCCGCGCCGGTAGTAACGGAGATCCGAGCATCCTTACAGCCGGGGTGCAGATTTAAAAAAAAAAAAAAAAAAAAAAAAAAAGGTTGTTTAAGTCATTGAAGGGTCCTCTGCAAACTGTACTGTTGATTTCTAAAATAAAGTAGCTTTTAAGTGTTTCAGACGAGAAAGGTTAGTAAGGAGTAGCTCGGATGCAAACAGAATCTCAGAGTGGGAAAGGTTGGAAGGGACCACACTGGGGCATCTGGTCCAGGCTCCCTGCTCAGGCAAGGTCATCCTGGAGCTTGGAGCACGCGGCTCAGCACGGTGTGTGTCTGTCTCTGGAGACACCCAGAACCCACCTTGCTCTGTAACCTGCTCTAGGTGACCCTGCCTTGGCAGAGGTGTTGGACTGGATGACCTCCAAAGTCTTTGCCAACCCTAATAATACTGTGACTCGGATTGTCCTGACGCTTCCTAGGTATCTCCAATGAAGGGGACTCCACAACCCCTCTGCACAATCTGTCCCAGTGTAAGGTCATCCACACGGTAAAGAAACTCATATTCAGGTGGATCTTCCTGTGCATCAGTTTCTGCCCATTGCTGGTCGTGTAAGTAAAGACCAATGCAAAGAAGACATCAGTAACTCTGTCTCCTCTGCATCTTCTGTAACCAGGGAAGGAACAAAGGCTGGGAACAGTAAAGTGATGCCACTACACATGAAGGAATATGGATGCTGGGGAATAAAGTGTGAACTTGCTAATGGCAGGCAGTAACAGGAGTCTGGAGGCAAATATGATTGCTCAAGGGAGAAACTGCTCTGAGGCAAATAATCATCCTTCAGCATAAGTTTGTTGGGGATGTATATTAGTAGTTTGGAATTCAAATAAACCAAAAGTCAAGTTTCTCACAATACTTAGACTCCTGTTCCCTGGCAGCTAAGGAATTAGGAATGTAGAGCAAGACTTGGCAGATGGGACTGTTATTGGCTTTGGCCAACATGAAGGCACAGACTGAATGTCAATGAAATGCTAACAGAACTGAGACCATTTGCTGGCATTTAGGCAAAGGTACACAACATTTAGTTGTTGTTATTATGTAAGAAGCATTGTAATAAAACAAGGAATTTGATTCTCTGGGCTTCATTTTCAAAGTAAAAAATGCAACCATCACCTAACTGGTTAGTCTGGCATTTATCATGGACGCCTCTTGAATCAAGATACAGCAGGCATTTGAAGTAAAATACTCTACAAAACTTCTGAAATGCCTCAAAATTTATCTAAAAATATAGAAAAACTCCATTTCCTCAAGTTACTCACAGAAATTTTAAAATATAAGCTTTCAAAACCAAAAGTAGTTTCCTTTGAAAAACCTTCCCAAATGCCTGCATGTTAGTGCACCAAGATGGGAAATATTTTACTCTTGCCTTACCTGGCAGACTGAAAATGTAAGAAAGTAGTCATATTGACATAATCCAGATAGGGATAAAAACTGCTTTGAAATGTAAGGATTAAGGGACAGACAAATAAAGCGGATGTCGTCATGGGAGTTTAATATAGGCCACCCAGCCAGGATGGCAACACTGGTGAATTATTCTTTAAGGAACTAAGGGATACCTCTAAATCAACCACCCTTGTCCTTATGGTGGATTTCAACTTGCCAGATGTTAACTGAGTTAACACTGCTGGTACAAGCAGGCCCAGAAGTTTCCTAAAACACCCAGACAATAACTTCTTGATACAGGTGTTAAGGCAGCTGACTAGGAAGGGTGCCCTCCTTGATTTTTTAGTTTGCTAATTGAGAGGGTGTCATGAGTGAGGTGGTGATTGGTGGCTGTCTTGGCCACAGCAATCCCAAAGCAACCCAGTTTAAATTCTCTGTTGGCAGGAGAAAAATTGCCATCAAAACTTCACCTCTGGATATGAGGAGAGCAGACTTCAGGCTGCTCAGGGAACTAGTTAGCATGGTGGCCTGTGAAAATTGTTTTGAATGTGCCAGAGTCCATCAGTATTGTCCCAATTTTCAAGCAGGGCAAGAGGAATAGCCCTGGTAACTACTGGCCCAACAGTTTCACTGCCATGCCTGCTCGTCATTCAGCTGGATAAACACATGCAATGGGTGAGCAACTGGCTCATGGGTCAGACACAAAGGGTTATAGTAAATGGGGTTGCATCAGGCTGGTGACCTGGCACTAGTCAAGTTTGGCAGGGCTCCATTTTAGGGTCAGTGCTCTTCAATATTTTCATAAATGACTTTGGATACTAAATAAGTTTGCCAGTGATACTAAATTGGGAGGAGTTGTGGACGCCCCCAAAGACAGAAAGACCTTGCAGAGAGATCTTGACAAATCAGAGGGCTGGGCAATGAATTTCAACAAAGACAAGTGCCAGAGTCTACACCTGAGATGCGGCATCCCTGGATGTGCATCCCAAATGGGGAACAAGGTGCTGGAGAGCAGCAGGAGATCTGGGGGTCCTGGTTGATGGCAAGCTGAACATGAATCAGCAGTGCCCTGGCAGCCAGGATGGCCAACCATGCCCTGGGGTGCATCAGGCACAGTATGGCCAGCTGGGCAAGGCAGGGGATTGTCCCACTCTGCTCTGCACTGGGGCAGCCTCACCTTGAATACTGTGTGCAGTTTTGGGCACTGCAATATAGAAAAGATATCAAGCTCTTAGAGAGTGTCCAAAGGAGGGACACAATGATGGGGAAGGACCTTGAAGGGAAGTTGTATGAGTAGGCCCTGAGGTCATTTTGTCTCTTCAGCTCGGAGGAGACTCAAGGGAGACCTCATCGCAGTGTACAACTTCCTCATGAGGGAAAGAGGAGGGGCAGACACAGTTCTTTGTGTTGGCTAGTGACAAGACCCAAGGAAACAGCCTGAAGTTGCCAGGGTATATTTATGCTGGGTACTAAGAAAGTGATTTTCACCCAGAGGGTGGTTGGGCAACAGAACAGGCTTCCCAGGAACGTGGTCACAGCACCAGCCTGACAGAGCTCAAGAAGCATTTGAGCAACATTCTCTGGCACGTGGTGTGACTCCTGGGAGTGTCCTGTGCAGGGGCAGGAGTTGGACTCGATGCATGTGGGTCCCTTCCAAGTCAGGATATTTTATGATTCTACATTTTATATATGGAGCCCAATCTAAAAGGAATTATAAAAACTTGCTTGGAACCGCAGTGTCCACCGGTTGTGCCCACTGGTTGTTTAAACGATTTGCAAGTCATATCTAAGTAACATAATTTGTATATGCAACATTCACTGCTAGTTTTGGTTTGGCTTTTCACTGTTATCATCTTTAGACAGTCTACACTGATGTCCAGAAGTTTCCTTTTATTAAATAAAAAATGGCAATAGCCTTTGCTGGAACTCCTGATGTGAAGAATTTGAAAAGTGCTCAATGATTCAACTTGTTAGATTTGAATCACTGGTCCAATTAGCAGGTACACACTCACTTCAACAAAAATCGTATTTGGGTGTAGTAACCATGGAAATTCAAAGCCAGAGATACTTATGAAGAATTTATGGGTTATTTTGTATATCCAGATTTAGATTTCACTTCTGATGAACATTTTTTTCCATTTGAAATGCACCATAATAACATGGGGCAATATCAAATGGCATTCTCAATTATAAAAATATGCACCTGCCACATTTTCTAGAGAGTAAGTATGTCTGGTACAACTACATGAATAATTTATTTGATAACATTATTAAAACAATTTTATTTTTCAAATAATCAGAAAATTTGAAGTCTCAGGAACCTGAAGTTTGTCTTTACACAGAACACTTGCAGTATTAAGTCCACCAATAGCTGTTATTCTGATGTTATTTACATAACAATGGCGAGCTGTATCACTTTAGACTGGCCAACTTAATGAAGGTCTGACAGACTTCAGAAGGCAAGCTCAAGAGAAACTCTTGAAATGTTACCACTCTAAGCCTTGTGTTTCACTCTCCTGATGCATATTTCCATCTTAAAGCAGGGTTATATGATCCTGCAAATCAGTTCTCCAGGCATCATTCTTAGTGCTGCAGCTTGCTCAGGCAACCTGCTTTACACCCGAGATAATCATTAAGTGGATCTGATGGATTTTCAAATGCACACCCCAGTTAGCTATTAGGAAGAAATTCTTCCCTGTGAGGGTATGAGGCACTAGCACAGGTTGCCCAGAGAAGCTGTGGATGCCCCATCCCTGGAAGTGTTCAAGACCAGGTTGGATGGGGCTCTGAGCAACCTGCTCATGGCAAGGGGTTTAGTATGGAATGACCTGTAGGATCTGTTCCAGCCCAAACCATTCTGTGATTCTGTGACAGCATTGCCTTGGGGCCACCAACATCCTCAGGAGCTGCAGGGCAGGGAGCTAGTGAGCTAGGTGCAGCTCTCTACATTCCCTACAAGTCTGTCAAAATCTGCCCCCATCTTTCTTACTTCCTCCAGAGAAATTGTTGGACATGGAAAAATCTAGTTTCCATGCTCAGATACAGTCACTCATTTACTTGTATCCACTTCTAGGCATATTCTAGATCAATTAATTCTTATTATAGATTAAAGCAAAAATTAAAGACATCCAAATGAAAGGCACACTAAAACCAAGAGGTCACATTTTCTGGTCTACCTCTTAGAACACCTACAGAGTACTTTAAAAATGTTAGGCTGTGGGCAGGAGAACCTCTCATTTTTGTAAATGTGGTAGAGGAACCACACTGCCTTCTGCAGGAGGCAAGGTACTGTAGAGGTGCAGGATGTAGAGGAAAATGGCTGGTGGTGCACGTGGGATCTGTGAAAACCACAGAAGGCTGAAGAAGGCAGGGCTGGTAGCATGAATGGAGCCCTCACCTCCATGCAGTTAATACATTCACCTCCCATTTGTAACCCTGTCAGGCCAGCCTAAGGAGGTGGGGAGGGATGTTAATTGAATAAAGCAAATCTATCACAAGAATCTGAAGCAGAACAGGCAGAAGAAAGAGAAGTATCTTTGGACAATCTGGGCAGTGCTGTATTTCTTTCTATTTCAGCTGTGAAAATGAGTTCATTAGTATTGATAAGATCAGTCTCAAAAATTGAGGCAATTGCATTCTCAAGTAACTAAGTGCAAAACCATAAGAGGCAATGAACAATGAATTTTTACTTTTTTTTTTTTTAATGAAAAAGGACAAAAATAAGCAAGTATATGTTTACATAAAAATAGCATCTAGTCCTACCTGCAGGTCTTCTCAGTGTCAGCATGAAATCTTTATTAATTAGTAATTATTTTAAATGTGGGCGCTCTAGGGAATCCATTCTAGTTATAACAGCAATGGAATGTGGGGCGTTTTTGTCTCTCATTAGTGAATATCAAGAAGTGTTATGTGTGTGAATGGGACACAAAACCATCTCTGTAAGAGCAGTGCCTAGCTGCTCACTGCAAGACAATGCCTGTTTTGTTTGTAATTTTTTTTGTCAAGAGCCATTTGTGTTGAGCTGTCCCACTGAGTTTGGAAGCCTTTGTGTATTATTACACACAAAACACAAAATCCAGTCCACTTCAGGCTTAAAACAAGTCTCAAAGAATTCCCTGGCTTACTTCAGAAGGATGGAGGCTTTCCCAAAGAAAGTGAAAATTTCTACTATTAGCCTTTATTATTTCAGTACTCTCTGAACTGAGAAGTTGGCCTAAATTTCAGTTTTATACGATTAAAAGCTCATGGTAAGGCCCATTATTTCTTTACTGTGTTATTTGTAAAGAATGCCATCAGTTCAAATTGGTCAGTACGTATCATTATGCCACACCAGTGCTTTCTGCAGGGGGAAAACAGAACAGTAAGGACACAAGAGGATTCTCCTCCTTTCCCATATTCACCAATATTTCTAAACAGTCACAATAGCACTTTCTACTAACCATTTTTATTACTGAATAAATATTATTTACATAAGGAAAAGAATAATCAAACAAAGGAAGCAGCTTCCACATTCAGAAACCCAAGCCTCTTGCAATCAGTATCCTGTCTTTCCTCACACTCCTCAGAACAATGAAACAAGACCTTCCATCTGTGTGCATGTCTTTCTGTTCCTTTCTCATTTTCAGTGGTGACAGCCCAGCTACATCTCTTCCATTTCTCTAATGGATCTCCCTTCCAACCTATATCCGTTGCATCATTACTTCCAAGGTGATTTCATTCCTAGCTTAACTAGGCAATCATGTAAGTTCTAGTGTGGAAACTGTGTTGTTTCTCCATTAAACAGAATTAGGTTAACCCCTCCCTGTCTTTTGTTATTCCAGTTCAAAATGATAAATATTGCTTACAGTCAAAATTTTAACAAGTTCTTCTCCCATGACAATTTTTCTTTGTGAGAACACTGTTGTGTGAATCACAGTATATTGCACAGCTGACACAGCTCAGTTGCAGAGGTGGTGTTGGAAAAGCAATTCAGAGTACAGAGGAGTGGGAAAAAAAAAAGAAAAACTGTGACAATAAAGGCACAATTTCCACAGGTAGATAATTAGAATTCATTGTTAATTACATTTTGTATAGTTAATTATTTTTAATATTCTAGTGAATCCTGTCCTTGTTAAAGCATGCAGTAACGTTTTCCTCAGCTTCATTAAGCTCAGAAATTCAGCCTGGTATAACCTTACTCATACATACAGCCTCACTCACACAATGCTAACCACGCTAGTTTTTAGTCTTCCAGAAAAACACAGGCCCAGAAGCTTGCTTTCCAGGTTATGTCTTCCATTAGAGAAGAGCAGTTGTTTTTCTTCCCCCAGGCCAGACCCAGTGTTTCTATGCAGAGAGTCTCTTGCTTTACAGCCCAAACCAGTCTGATCAGATTTCATCCTACATCTCTAAATGCATCAACAGTAATGAATTCTCTGTGGCTCTTCGTGTTATTTCTTTAAATTATCAGTTCAAACTAATCACTCCATAAAATATTTGAGATGCATGTTATTCTCTGACTTGCAAAGTAGCTTTGGAAATGCCAGCTTGAGTATGCCCACTAGACAGATCTTCATGAGGCTTTGGAAGTATACATCACATAGATATTCAGATATCTATTACAGACCTATTGAAATTAAAAACATTTGACATACAGTAATGGATATGTCAGCAATTCAGATGGAAAAATATATATATATATATGTATTCCATATATTAAAAAATAGCATCCTCCATATACTATAAAATAGCAACTTCCATAGGCTGTCTATCATTTTCAAATTAAATACAATTCTCAACTGAGAGCCAAGAAGAAAATGCTTGCACTTAAAAGGCCTTTTCAATTACAAGAACATTCTGTATAAGGTTAGGTAATAATGCCATCTAAAGATTTATTACAGTACTAAAGTATATTCATAAAACTGTTCACCTACAGACATTAGATTTGCAAACTGGTCAAGATGTAATTTAAAAATCCCCCCAAACAACAACAAAATGCTAAGGGTGGTAAAAATCAACATGGTATTACACTGGAAATTGAAATGTATCATTGTTATACTAACCTATCTCTTGAGGGCAGAATTGTCCTAATACCATGGAAATGCATTATCAGTATTCAAATATCAGTATTCAAATTTTCTAATTAACCCTTCAATGGGCAATGCAACACAAGGGCTTCACAATCATTTAAAATGGTGGAGGGATGTTCAGTAGGCACTTTCAGCAGCAAAACCATTTTGAATTTTGAGTTTAAACACAAAAGTTGCAACTTTTTCCTAATTTATTAGGCAAAGCTAGGTCGTTGCAGAAAACTTAGAACCAAAATGAAAGTGATTTGCCAAAATGAGAAAAAGCATTAAATCTATTTGATCTCAAAAATAAAAAAGTCTCATGCCCTTTAGTTAGGGTGGGTGGCTGCAGCAGAAGGAAATTTTACCATATAGAGATGAGAACGGTAACCTTTAGCCAATAATCAGTGCATAAGGAAAATCTCCCAACATATGAGAAGGAAGTGGGATGCTAATTTTACTTCTTTCCATTTAGAAGCTACCGAGTATTGTATTTCTCCTAATGCCTGGAAGGTGGCCAAAACTACTTTAGCTTTTATACATTGCTCAGTATATAGGGAAATCCTTTGTGAATGTTGTTAGGGAACCTTTACTCATTTAAGTAGGAAAGGAAGTGGTATTTCTAGAAAGGATTTGTTAACCTAGAGCCATATGGTATCCTTTCATACCAAAATGCTTCATAGGGAAAAAAGAACAAATTTACTTTAAAACAAGAAAATGTTAGGACAAGTTCATCTTTTGCCATGGATTGTCCTGGCTACAGGATGTTGGGAGGGACATTAGCAGTGGAATAGAAAGGTCAGGGGCAGGTGGGTCAAAAACAAAATCCCAGGTATAATGGCCAGGGTGGGGAAGAAGGGAAGGGGATAAAGACAAATTGTTAGGTCTGTCCTTCAATATTTTAAATAAAACCGAGCCCAAAATAACATCAGGCTACTTATCTTAATGAATCAGGCAACTGTCCACAGCTCTGTTTACAGAGAGGTGTAAAAACTGTTGTGGAGAATCTGTGCTGGGCTTCTCCAGCATGCCCTTTCATAAACAAAGTTTTTTGCAGCTCTTCTGTTTTGCCAACCCCACATATTACAATTTTGGGAACTTGTTTTATCCTCGAGGGAGAATGGCATGATATTTCAGATATGCTGATAATGAAAATTGAGCCATAAAGTTTGGTGTTGGGATGCCAACAATGTTAGTGATCTAAAATTAAATGAGCTCAAACAGGAAGGAAAACAATCTACTGGGACAATGTGTGCGTCAGCTTGTTCCGGCACTAGCTCTTCTATGGATTTGTGTTATGTTGGCTACAAGCACAATAAACTGTTGCAACCAACAGCATTTGCACCTGTTGTCTTTTCTGCTTTCAGTACAGAAGTATTTACACCACTGAACACTGCAGAGGACCCGGGCCCATCATTTAATGCTTTCTTCAGAGCCATAGCTTTGCATGCCCTTTCAACCAGATCACAAATTTCAACATGCCAGTTTTTAGAAAAAATCAGACTCAACGCGGCTGTTAGCAGTATTTTTGAAAAATCAGCTCTCCAATATTTTTCCACCTTATTCATATTCCTTTGAAGAAAATTAGAGCCTGGGAAACCGGTGCTATGAATCTTCTCATCTGTATCAATTTCAAATTACTGCAGTATTTGCAGGCAGTATAGAAGATTCCAACAAACATTTATGAAAACTTTTCTATAAGGTTGACTGACTGCTCCTCTGTGATAGAAAGCTGTGATAGTCATGCTGTGGTGGGGCGACTCCTGCTTTATCACAAAGCTCAGAGCCCTTCCTCTACAGCTTCCCTGCCACTCACACAAATGACCCCTAGTAATTATGTGCACTTCTGGCTCTGTATATACATGCATTTCAAAACACCAAATACTCATCTTCCACCACCTGAAGAGTCTGATTCCTGCTCCTACTTCTTTCCAGAGGGACTTCATCTTTCACCATAATCCATTAAAGACAAGAGTGATATTTAGTTTTTATCCTTTATCACTCATACAACCAACTCTTTCAATTACTGATGGCATTTTAAATTCTTTTCAGTTGCCTGATAATTCACTTTTCTCTTTGATACAATTATTTATTACCATAGCCTCAAGAGAACCTGAGAAAATCAAAACTGGCTTTGAAGGTAACATAGTGCATTTGAAAGCAAAGCCAAAAGGTAAATCTTGTTTTACAGCCTGTCACATTTATATTGAAATAGTTCTGATTCTGAGTAATGTTTGTTAATAACTTACCAATTTAAAATAAGTCATAGGTAAAAAGATCACTTTACTTTGATGAGTTACTCAAATTGTGACCATCTTCCTTCCTGTTTTGAGGACAAACAGCTGAAATCCCATTTGAAATATGCACTTGTATTTACTTCTTGTCTGAGAAATACAACTGCAGACACAAAGTTTGACCTGGAGTAAATCAGTTAGAACTGATTTACAGGGGTATAAACTAGATATAATTGGAGGTATGTCACTAAGATTATATACATAAAATATAAAAATATCAGATGTAATACTCCAGAAGCATATAGTTTTATTATAATCAGTGACCATCAATTCTCCTCCCACATACACAGCTGTAAAGTACAGGTAGGATTGATTTTAGCAAGTATTATCCATTCTGAGATAGTCCTTTGGATTACTTCTAGTGTCAGTGACAAGGGATAGACACTTCAAATGTAATTAATTCTACCCCAAAGCGAGACAGAGAAATTGCACTGAGAAATTCAGGCATCTTTCTGCTCACTACACAAGAAAGAAAGACAGTGAAGTGCAATCTGAAGCAAGATTGTAAGGCTGGGAGAATGGACATACACAGATGGTGCTCAGAGTAAACTCTTGTCATGGTTCTTTCTGCGACCTTTAAGAAAAAATTGCAATATTTTTCTCTTTTTTTTTCCTTTTTTTTAATTAAGAGAGGTCACAGGACTCTCGTCTCATTTCTAAAAGCAATTCTGATAAGAAGTTAAATGCAGTCACTCCAGTTATGTTAGTCCTGTTACATTATATTACAGCTGGCTTACTCCCAGGACATACAAACTAGTTTAGTTTAGCAATTCATGTGTTGACTGTAAAGGTCTCTGTTCAGAAAATGCTGGTTCAAAATTGTCATTAAAGCTTCTCTTCACTATCAGAATACTTTTTAGCAGAGAATTATGATGCCCGAATTTAAATCAAACTTATTAACCTTAGTCGCCTCAACAAAAATATCACTACAAACACAATGCTTCTTGTCATATTAACTTTACATTGTTTAATAGAAAAATAACAAGCTATGATAAGGTATTTCTCATGTACATAATAATTAGGAAAATAGTTTAATTCCAAAATATAAGATGACTATATTTAAGAAATCAGTTACTGAATCTACTTAGGAACTTGGTAAGGCAAAAACATATCCTTTAAGCCTATAGACTCATAGAATATCAAGATATTTTATGTTATTCTAAAGTTGGAAGGGATGCATAAAGGTAATGAAGTCCAACTCCCTGCTTCTCAGGGAGAAGTGATTGCCTAAAACTTAGCCATACGACTTCTTGGACCCTGACAGGCTTGATGCCATCACCACTCCCCTGGGGAGCTGGGCATTCCAGTGGACAACCACCTGTGGTGAGCCTCTAGTGAAGAAAACTTTCCTGGTATCCAACCCAAACCTCCCCTCGCAGTGCTTCATTCCATTTCCTTGTGTGCTGTCACTGGTCACCAGAGAGGGTCATCACCCATCCCTCTGCTGCCCCAATGTCATCTCTTTTCTGAGACCTGCAAGCCAATATGAGTTTCACTAGGAGATACTTTTTATTGAAGACTCTTCTACAGTGAGATTTTTCTCTAATGCTCCAGCCCTGAGGAAGAGCTCCAGAAAACCTCTTTTTTAAAAATTACTTTAGAACAGTAATTTAGACTTTATTGTCTATTTTCATTGCTCACTAACAGGTTAATTAATAGTAATTTGCTTGTATCCTTCCTTAGGAGTACCAGATACAGGAGTTATTCAGAACCCAGTTCAAAAGAAGTTCAGGGAGTTTCTCCACCATTTAATGGAGTTATGTCACAAGAACACAGAGTAGATGAGAGAACACTCCGCTATCATAGAGTGAAGGCAAACTGAACTGCAAACAAAAGGGAGGAGCTAAAAGGGCCTACCCATACAAATATTACTGCACATCAACCCACTCATGCCATAATTCTTCACTTTTTATCAATTGCCCAGAGTATTAGAGACAATGCTGAGGTATCATCCTCACTACTACATCAATCCCCTGCAAAGTATAGCAATGTAGGAGATGCTGAAACATACGTGTCTGTATGTACTCTGGAAGATTTTTCATATACTAAGAAATCAGTGCAAGTTTTAATTATCTTCAACATTTTGGAAAACAAAAGTTACATCTGATTTTAGCATCTTTTTGCTGTTCTGTAGAAGAGTCTCACAAAGTCTTAGCTGTAAATTATCTTCCCTGACAGAGTCCAGCAGGGGCAAAAGTAGACAATGCCTTGGTTCTTTATAAGATGAGCAACAAACAGATCTCCAACTACTTTACATAGCTGTCATAAGTGGCTTTGTGGATGATGCTTTGAGTGGTCAGAACTACATAAGGACAGAAGTTTTGCATTTATGCAAACAGCTCTCATTTCAGTGGCTAACATGGCACTGACACCTCTGCATGTAACAAAGGCTTGGCTGGCTGCTGACTCTGGCCAAGTAGCAATGAGGACATCCAATATAGCTTTAATATTTCACTACTCTAATTCAAAAAACTAAATCAGGCCCAGTGTTTTTACAGCTGCTTGATACATTGGATGTTTTGTAGATTAATCACCACACAGATAGACAATTTTGATAGACTGACTCTAAGTGATGCTTTCCCTGACTTCACTGGTATATGCTATCTGCTATTAAATCTACATGGCAGTCTTGTTAGCTTAGTTTAGCTGGAAAGAGCTGCTACTGGGCTAAATTAGAGTTTGAACCTTAAAGCATTAATGTCCATCAAAATGGACAGTAGCAATTAACATGTCACTAATTCTAGTGCATCCAAAATATTACTGCAACAAATTAAAGAATGATAATAATGGGAAAAGCGCAAAAAAATAACCCTGTAAATGAAAATTACTTTGCATGTATTAATTCATCTTTGCTGTTCAGCTTTTCAGAGTCTTGTTTCAATACTGTGCTGGTGATATAGAATAAATATGATTTTGTACCATAAGATATTTTTGCCTGTTGTGCAAATATTACATTCAAATTTAGCTCTCAGGAGCATTCCACATGTTTTCTTGACACATCCATCCTGGACATGAGAAGAAATGAAAAATGGTGTCAGTTAGTCTTCATTAACAACCCAAGTGGTAACTAAAATAACAAACTGTTGTATTGCACTATCCATTTGTTCACTGATCAGTGCCTTTTGTAATGAAGGCATCTTGCAGAGCCATCTTTAGTACTTAAAAAGATTAATCATCTAACTAAAGATTGCAACCCTTGAGTAGTCCTGATTTTCCATAAGACTATTAGAAAGCCATACAGACCACACAAATTCTATTTTCATCACTATAAGGTAATTTGCTATGGACATCAATAAAAATAAAGCAACCAATTTTTGTTAGATTTTTTGTATTTGGCACAATTCTGGACTAGTATTTTATTCCCAGAGTTCTCCAGTTTTGAAATATATGCAAAAGCCAGTGTATTTCCAGAGAGCACCAACAAGGCTAAGTACAGAAGAGATAGTACAGAAGAGAAAGTACTTGGATGAGATGTTATAGTCTCTGCCTTCAAAAGTCATATCGTTCAAACTCTGCAAATATTTTCTGTCCTACTGTACTGTTACGTCATGGATAAGTCTGGAAAAATTTTATTGTTGCATCTTTTGATTAGACCTTCTCATAAATTACCTCATTTGCTAAAAATATTCACCAGGATTTACAGCATGCTGCACAAGCAGGTGAATGACCTCCAGAGTACTTTGCAAGAAAACAACTACAAATTTCTGAGTGGCAGCAACCAAATGGCTGATGCTGAGACCACCTCCGGTCTGCCAAAATTTTAAGCAAAGCCTATAATCTCAGTATGTAAAACAATTGCAAGAAAAAGCTCAGATTATCTCATTGAACTTGAAAATCCCATCCTCTTTGGTTCTAGAACAGGTTTATTTGAGTTCAGAATCAATGTCTGGGAGAAGAGCCAGATATTTATGCAGCCGTTGCATTTGAAACTGCACAACAATTAGGTTTAACAGTTTTGCGTGTTTTGGAACTCATCCACTTCACAATGGTGACATTGTAGAGATCAAGGACAGGAGAGGGTGGTTTTTACCCACCCTACCATTACTGGAGAGAAAAAACATTTTAGGAGCCACAGCACTGGCTGCATTCTTTACAGATAAACAGATTTTTATTGCCAGTACTCTACTATTACATTTAGAGGTAGAATTACACTGCATCAGTTTTTTTAAAAATTGCACTGAATAAATATACATTGCAAAACACCTGTTAATTTCTAGAACACTTTGAATGAAACAAGGAAATTCCTTCTATAATTACCAAGGAATTACTATTCCTTAACTTCAAGAAGTAAGAGGTATGGTGACTAGAACCCCACGTAAGTGGTTAAAAATTCAATGTCTGCCTTTACAAGAGGCCTTCCGCCTCTCCATGAAAAAAGAGCAGCTGAAGTGCTCACCTTGTGGTTTTTTATTAGAAAGGGTGACACCATAAATTTCCTGGAGTTCAAGTATGGCCATTTTTTGCCTCTCTGTCCAAGGCCTGTTTATACAATTTAAGGGAGGCTGGACTAGCCCAAGCCCTGGCTCAGAGACTGTGTCACACGATGCATCTGAACGTGTCCAGAGCAAGGACCCAATGGCCTGGAGCATGGCCAGCAGGCTGAACGAGTGTCACCTGAAAGCGGCCTGGGAGACATATTATGGGGGGCTGAGGGTTCGTTCCCACAGTGGGAGAGGCTTGGGGGGCAGTGGCCTTCACTGCAGGAGGGGCAGAAGGGAGACTCTTGCCAGCATACTGGGAGCTGGGATCAAGTGACTCAGGTGCTCCAGTTCATGAGATAAAGCTACTGAGAGCAGTGGAGTGGGAAGGAATGACATGAAGCAAGAAATGGCAATGAACTACAGACTGTAGAACCAGAAAGGTTCTAAGCAGAAAAGCCCAATGTTGCAGATTCTAAAATGACATGAATAAAACACTTCAGTGCAACTAAGTGGAAAAAACCATGGCTGTAATTACTGAACTACCCATTTGCAGAGGTGAACAAGAAAAAGCTGGCAAGATGCAAGGGTTCCTCTTCACTGAATATTTTCTGATCAATTCCCACAGTGTTACACTATTACTTTCCACATCTTAAATGAGTCTAACTTTATGATTGTATCATATATACAGCTGTACACCTTAATTTCAGAATTATTACATCATGCAGTCCATTTTTTTCAATATAGCATGGATTGTAAAATTTTATGCTTTCAGAATCAAAAGCAGTTGTTATAAAATATGTACCCAGTCTAGATATGAAGCCATCTGGAACCAAAGATGTATCAGGGACTGAGTATATCCTCCTCCATTTCCCAGGGGTCTGACTGCTTAGGCCCCAGGCTGTGCAGCTGTCCAGCCTTGAACAAGGATTGTAAGAAGTCTCTCTAGAGATGCTTTCAAGGTGACACTCTTGTCCTTGGTCTCTACCTAAGCTACATGGCAGCTCTACCATGCCCAGCATTTACCAGTGACCCAGACTCTGACTTGCTGTCTTGATTTCCAGGCTTGACCTCAGACTTGATTCATCATTTCAGTCTTGTACAGCTGTAAGAAGCCTGTAAGACAATTCAGATAACCATTATACACCTAGGTCTGCACCACTAACAGGTTGACACTACAAGGTTTGGGCACAAAGTCTTCAAAAGTTATAGGCAGGAGCCTATAGGAGTTCCAGAGCATGTCCTCCCTTTCCTACACACATTCTGGCCTTTTTACACAAGGACAGCTGGCTTGTGTAGTATGCTACACAGGAGATAGCTGGGCAGCTCTTAAGAGCTTCTTCTTCTTTGTGCCAGAGAAGATGGAAATGGTGCTGCTGCACCAGCCCCTCATCCATGGCATAGCAGGAAAGTACCTTACCTACTGGAAAGAGACGGGGCTAATAGAGTTCTCTACACCCATTGCCCAATATGGCTTAGATTTTTTGGTTTCAATTATAATGAAAAACAGGTTGACTTTTTTCTTTAAAACAAAGAAGCTCAGCCTATTTCCCTCAACCACCATCTTTTCACAATCCCTTCCACTTTATCAAAACATCCACACAATTATGCTTCAGACTGGTTTATTTCTTAATATTTCTTTCAGCCTCTTTAAGCTACATTTCTGGATAAATGCCCATCCTAACTGTCTTTCTAAGGAAATGAATTTGAGTCATATCATATCTTGGCCTCCTGCTTTTATTTCTCTATCATGCTTTTCAGAGATATATATTTGTTTGTGACTGTTTTGAGAGCTCAGTTCTCTCTTAATTTAAATCTAGCTATAGTTCATCTGCCCTGGGGTGACTTTATGATGCTGAATTGTATCCCCATTCATCTGTTTAGCCCAGAAATAAGTTTTGCACCTTTAAAATTCAATCTGAGAGTGAAGGGGGAAGGAGAGGTGGTGGAATGTCTGAGGCAGTTGTATTCAAAAACATTAGAGATAACAGTTTTCTTTCTCACAGCCTGTGCTGTCTGCAGTATGGACATGTGGGAGAGAGCTCTCCTTGGCTTTTTAGTTAGTTTTATTTTTAGATAGCTGAGGCAAAGAAGTTCCCTCAACTGTGGATTTTCTTTTTCTTGGAACTGTTCAAACCTGCTATGGACTGAAAACCCAGAAAAACACCAGGAGCTCACACCTGTGGCCTGCCAGGGCCTGGGACACAGCATTTTCCAGCACAGGAGGGACTGATAAGAGACTAAGTGAGCCAAGCTACACTCCATGGAAAGGACTTTCTGAATTTGCCATCTCTTCAGAACAGCAAGAAGTTTCATTGTTCAATATTATTCATTTTTTATGCTTGAATATTTTGCGTGAATATTTTGCTTGTTAAATAAAAAGGTTTTTTTCCACTTTTCTCCAAGGAAATCTTTCCCCAAAGCAGTAGGGGAAGGGGCCACTTGAATCTGCTTTCTAGAGAGACCCCTTTTGGAGTTTCATCCCATATTTGCCCTAAACCAGGACATCATCTTTCACTAGTCTTGTAACTGCAACTGTTCCTGCAACAGCCTTTAAGAGTTAATCAAAAAAGAACAGCCATTTGTAATTGCAAAATTCACATTGAACACTATCCTAGTAGCCTCAACCTAAAATTTTATGCTAGATTTAGCGCATGGCCAGCATTAATCCCAGCCCAGCTGCTGCTCTGGGCACCTCTTGTGCTCAGTTCCTGCTCCTTCACTCTACAGTTGTACTGCAGCACATTTTCAGCAGCCTCAGATATTGCTCCTGCTTCATCACAGTAAGGATTGAGCCAAGTAATGTAATTATTGATTTATATGTAAGATACCACTATGAGCAGGAAAACAAGTGATTCAGTGCCTCTGCCAGCATCAGTTTTACTAAAATTGTGGCATGAGTTAATTTTTTACCTCCATCCTCTCAGAGATAACCAGGTTCATTTCTAGTCCAAAAAGGAGATAATTGCTCTATTTGGAAAAAATTCAAATTCAGTCTGTACTTGAAACTTGAGGAGGAAAAGGGAAAAAAAGGAATTATGCAAATGGAAAAAGCATTTTTTCCTTCAAATAAGTCTCATTTTCATGTCATTTACTCATATAATAATTTTACACGAGCTGAATTTTGGGATGGAAAGATTATTTGTGAGGAACAGAGAAAGAATGCTTTTCTGTGTTAATAGCAATTATCCTCAAGTTTTATGTTTCCATGGGAGGAAGAGGCTATTAGAGATGTGTTCACCTATGAGAAAGAAGCAGCAAGGGCTGTACCTGGCTGCTCTTCTGGGCACCCTTGTTCTCCCACATTGTGCTACCAGGGACTCACCTGCATGTGCTGGTTTTAGCTTCTGCTATAGATAGACCCAGCCTCTCAAAAGCACACCCCTTCTCCTCAGCACCATCCACTCATTTACTAAAAGCAACCTCCTGCAAATCCTGCTCCTCAAAGGCAAGAAGTGCTCCAGAAGAGAATTCAGCTTCAACATTTATGGACAGCTATTGTATTTGTAGGGAATGCCCCGACAAAGGCAGGAATGATGCATCTGACTCCATGTTTTCAGAAGGCTAATTTATTACTTTATAATACTATATTATATTATATTAAAGAATACCATACTATACTACACTATACTAAAGAATACAGAAAGGATACTTACTGAATGCTAAAAAGATAATAATGAAAACTCATTATTCTTTCCAGAGTCTTGACACAGCTTGGCAATGACTGGCCAATGAGTGAAAACAACTCACACCAGAATCCAATGAAACAATACCTGTGGGTAAACAATCTCTAAACACATTTCACTCAGAAGAAGCAAATGAGATAAGAATTTGTTTTCCTTTTTCTCTGAGGCTTCTCAGCTTCCCAGGAGGAAAATCCTGGGCGAAGGGATTTTTTTCTGGGAGTGTGAATACCACAGACAGCAAAGGGTCCTTGAGCAGCAAGGGAATAATTAACTGTCATCTAATCCTGCCTGTCTTCAGCCTCCAATCTCATTCCTGCTAGCCTGTGCTTTGGGCTTCAGGGAAGGGCCTGAAGGAAACCTGGGCAAATGGAAATTCCCAGCTGACACTTGCTTTCTTTAGGTCTTTTCCCCTTAGTCTTTAGGAGTAACAGTCTATACATACATTTGCACATGGGTTAATACTGTAAGGAACAATGTATTTTTGATTCTGTCTCAGTATTTGATGTATCACTTTTTTAAGCTTTAGCTTTGTTAGCCACACAGGTCTTCTGTTAAGTTTCTGTTAAGGCAGAAATATCATAACAGTAATACTGCTTACAGTTAAATCCTCAGTACAGGAAGCTCTATCAAAAAATAAGATCATCTGCTTTTAACTCAGTCTCCCTTGAGTTGACACTGAGAAGTTTGAGCTGAAGTGCATCATTCAAAGTTACAAGAAAGTGAAACAATTGTATGAAAGATTGCAGAGCTGATTGTTTTTTAGCACAGAGTAGACCATAAACATCTTGCACATTAGTGAGCACTTACACATGGTACCAAAATTACCAGTTAAGAGCAACAACTTACCCAGCCTATCCTTTGAAACAGAGCAAAAGTCCCAGAGGCATCAAGCACTGTGAAGCCCTGAAGCTCTTTCAGTAGAGGAACAAGTAAATCCTTTGTTCTTCTCCAGATATTTCTCTTCTCACGGATACATCTAAGGCTTTATCCCACCCGAACATCACTGATGTTTTCCACACTATAATTTCACCACTTACAACTCCAGTGGCTGAGCATTCCTGAAATAAACATGCCAAACGGCTTCTGTGTGAATCTTGTGTGATCACCCAGCCTCAGATCTGCCAGGTGAACTACATTAAAAAGACTTGAAAAGGTGTCCTTTGAGCTGTGGGGTCTCTCCCCTATCCCTGGAGTCTAAAAGCACCTCACAGGATTTTTCATAAGCAAATGCAAGAGAAAAGTGTATGGGAAGTCACTCTCATGACCTCTGAAGCACGGTGATGGGACTGCCTTCTGTGGAGACAGACTCCCCATTTCAACCAGAGTTTCTTGCCCCTCTCCATACTTCCTTCAGCCTTGACTCCCTTTTTGCCCACTTTGCCTGCCAGCTTGTTCTGCTGGTACAGAACAGGAGCCAGTCCCTTCTGCCTTGCTGCCACAAGGACCAGTGTGATCAAAACTCAGCAGCTGGGGAGGAGATAAGCAGGCAGCTTTTCTCTCTGCTACCTACTGGCATGACTTTCTCTTAGGTATGTAACATGAAGCATTCCCATGTTGAAGTACAAGCAAGTTAAAAATAATTCCACTACAGGGATACTACTTCATAATCATAATGACATTCTCCATTTTCATAGTCACATAGCACAAAATTAAAATATATCAAGACCTGTACAGTGATCAAAAATGTTTCAGACACCTTGGCCCTCCCTTGCCATAAAGGATGGGAGGAAACCTACACGCTGGTGTAATCAGTCTACACAGGTACAGCAAACCATGTGGTGCAGGTACAGCTGCTGGCCTAAGGAAGCTATTCTGAAATGGCTTAAAATGAGATTTGCCAGGGTTTGGGGCCAGCTCTTGCCTTTGTTCTGAAGGATTAAGTGAATTATCTCTCTGAAAGGAACATAAAGTATTCCTTTCACGTATGCAATCAAAAACCTATTTTTTGCCTATTTTACAAGAGCTGCCTGTGTATTTCAGCTTTCCAGTATCTTGCCCCTGAGTGAGCCATAATTTATAAAAATTCAGATTCATGCTGGGCAAGAAAGGGAAGAGGACCCTGGGAACCAAGGGCTGCAACCCTGAGAGCTGAAAGTATTTGGCTGATGGTTTGCAGCAGATGGCTCACCTTAAACACTACATTTCCTTCCCTAAGTGTATAGAAAATTATTTAAGGCATTACAACAAAGTTTTTAATATAGCACCAATGCTTTCCTATTTAAGAACCATCTTTCCCTCCAAAACGTTGGCCTACTGCCCAAGAATTCAGCATAGGGCTGCTCTTCAGTGCAAGTTTCGGATTTACCAACCCATCCACCTATTTCCCTTGTGACAGAGCTCCACATTGTGGGAGGAATGTGCACAGGAGCAACAAAACAAGGGATGCTGAGAAGAGAAAGCATTATCCTGAATTTACTCTGCTATTTCAATAATCAGTTTTTCACAGTAATGACGTCAGGCAAAAACTCTATTCTTTTTTTTTTCAAAGAGAGCAGACTTATGATGACAACATTGTTTTATCCTAGCGTTCCCAAGCATGTTAGATGCAGCACAGAAATGGGGAAGTAGAGAGCCATCCAAGTCCAATGAACTATTTAAATATAGACCCAGCTAAACTAATGGTAAATTTAGATGTCTTGGAACCATAGGCATGGATCAACATCCAGAAACAACTAAATCTGAAGCTAGAAAATGTGTTCATCTTGCTGAAGCAATGATTTACTTAAAAAGTGCATGTGTTAGAATTTTCTATGCTGTCGTTTCATACTTGTTTAGTTCCTCAATGAATTTTAGACTTTAAAATGTAAACTGCATGTTTACCTGTATTATTTTTAAGAAAAATTAATAAAAGAGGTACTGCCTATTAGTTACCTAAAATGCAGGGTATGAGAATCAGAATGCAATGACCTTTAAAAATGAAGTTGCTCAGTACCATAAAATTTTGTTTGCATGCCATGACTGGGTGACATTTTGTTGCGCCAATTTTGTACTTGGCAAAAACTTCAATTAAAAAATAATTCTTCCAGACTGTTAGTGACAGTGATCAGCTTATTCTCTGTAACAATTTCTTCTCATGAAGCCAAATTCTGCTCTGTCAGGGCAGGAAAGCCAGGAGCTGAGGGTGACCACAGGGCAGGCAGTGCCTTCTCCAGCAGGGCGCAGTCCCTGAGCTGGGCAAGCGGGGCACAGGGGTGACTGGCAAAGGCAGGGTGACAAATCAGGTCTCAGTCTTGGAGATCCAGACAAGCATGTCAGGGAGCTGGCTGGGAGCACACACTGCTGTGAAATTGCTCATAGGCCCTGACAGCAGTACAGGACAGTCCAGCCACCCCACAGGCGGTGAAGAAATTGACAGTCCTGTCCATCTGCATCCACTAAACCATCTGACATCTTTCAACTTCTCCAAGAAGGGAAGATCCCTGCCTCATAGCACTCTCCTTCCTGACTCCTTCTTGTACAGGTTCAGTGCTTCACGGGTTTATGATATAGCAATATTGCTGTATCAGCAAACACTTTCACTAGAGGGTCAAATTAGAATTTCATGGAAAGGCTAAATTTGGGCATTTCTTGTCTGCGGCACCATTTTAAACACAATTTATGTTTAACCCACATGGGTCATCTGAACTGTCCGGCCTTTAAACAGACTATAAAAATACACAGGCTACTGTTAAGTTGCTGATTCACTTTGCAAGTATTTCTTAAATGGAAGAAAAATAATTTCACAGCAAGGACATTGTTCATTTAATTCTAACATATAGGTATGGGGTCAAAGGTAATGACTTCTGTTGGATAAAAGTTCAATAATCTATATTGATCTCCCATTTTCTCTATATTTCGCTGTAGGAAACCTATTGCAGCAATATTTAAGTGTCTGACTAGAAAGGAGATAGAAAACACAAGGTTTCACCCTTTCAAAAACAGCAGTCATTGGAACACAGGTAAGCAGCCAAAAATTCTTTAAGGAGTAGAATAGAAGAAGAGTTTGAAGTTTGAAAACAAATCCTATAAAAAAACCACTAAAAACAGCAGAGAGGGAGCTCTGAAAGCTCATATAAGAAGAGAGACTGTCAAAATTTGAATAGGAAGCGAAGACCAGCAGCCAGAATTACAGCTTTCCTGGCTGTTACATTTTGTATGAATGATGCAAATTGTAGTTCTTGTCATGTGGGACAGGAGACAGACCTAAGGCTCCCTCTGTTGGAGGGAGCATCGCCGAGCACCACCCCTAAGGACAGAGGGAGCTTAACAATAGCAGTGCACTGCAATATTTACACCCTAGGCAAGTCTGACAGGCTGGACAATTGCCAGAGAAGGTGGGGAGATGGCACCTGTAATTTCTTCAGAGTGGACATCTGTTCTCCCAGGTTCCCTAGCTTTTTCCCTGGGAGCCAGACAGGTACTAGCACAACTTGGCCCCTATAGAGGAATTTCCTGTGACAAAGGAGAACCCCTGTCACATATGCACACAGTGGCATTTGGGCATTCAAATGTTGTCATGCTATTTTGGAATGCAGAGAAATGCTGCTTTTTCCTCTGCAGTGTGGAAGAAGAGACACTGAGCCAGCAGTCCTCAGATTGCTTTTCTACATCCCCCTCACCATAAGTGTGTTCTGCATTTTGGATGCTCCTCCCACGTAAGAGCTGCTTTTGGTTTGGATGGACGCAGGGTGGGCGCTGGCTGGAGGGCAGCAGGGAAGGTGGCAAGCAGAGGGCAGAGGGAGAAGGGGACAAAGTGGCTCCTACAGCCAGGCTGAGAAAGGACTCAGAGAGAGAAGGCTGTAACTGCTGCAAGCCAAACCAGCACACCTGAGCAGGACAAGGAGACAATAGAGGATGAAGGCTTTTCCCTACAGCTCTCAAAATCCACAGATTGCCTCAGCCACACTTTTTTGGTGAAGCCTGCCTCTCACCCAAAGGGAGCCTTTTAAGCACTTTGCTCCCTATGTAATTTTCTTGCTTTCCTACCTCCCCTGCTCATTTTTCAGCAGCTCCCCAGGGACAGGCCATCTTCCCTCACCAGAAGATGTATTCCCTAAATCCCTAATGAAGCATCCATTATCAGTTTTAGAATAGCTGTGCTAAAATGCCATGTCCTCTCCAAAGATGATAAACAGTAGCCCACAGCCCAGCATCCAATTAATGAATTAAGATGTGTAGCTTTACTGAAGAAAATTGTTGTCAGGAAATGAAAAAAACCAGGCAGGATAAGAAAAGCACACATAAACCAAAACAAAACACACACAAAAAAAAAAGAAGCGAAAGTGTTGACTCATATTCATTATTAACTCAAGGCCTCAAGAGAACTGAGCTGATGTGAAAGTTAGAAACTGAGGAAAAAACCTCAGAAGGCAGGTAGAAGACAACAGCTCAACAAGACAGAGGATCATCCTGCTCCAAGGAGCAACAGAGACTGATGTTTTCCCACATGACTGACCAAGAAGAACATGTTGCCCTGGGGTGCTGAGGCTTGCAAGCCAGACATGTTAGGCTATTTATCCCCACGGGTTAGACCTTGCTCCCTTCTGTCACATTGACCAAGCAATAATTGCTGGGTACTCAAAAACCTGTATGCTCCTGCTTGCAATCCTCTGTGCATGGAAAAAGATGCCCAAATATTAGTGAACCAGTGGAAAAGAAGGCTCACAGTCCAGATGCTCAGGTGGCACTTGAGGTGCCACTTTCTTCTCACCACACTGCTGTTGGTAGGTCCACTTGCCCAAACTTAAATACTGGGAAGAGCTCAGTTCTGAATCTCAGAGCCTAACTGTGATGCAGTCATTTTACAGTTTTGATCAGTAAGTGTTCACATGGATTTGCTTTAAGCACTACTGCAAATAGCAGGCTGGTTTTTTCCTTACTTGCTAGAAATAAACATTTCCATCCACTTTTTCTCAGCACCTCAGCATGGGGATCATTTCCTCGAGCCACTGTGTGGTGGTAGCCCACCTTCCAGCGGCAAGGCAAGCTAAGGCTTTGATTCTGTTATTATTGTGCTTTCCATTTAGATCAGTTGATGTTTTTGCTTTTTGAGGAAATTCTAACAGCCATGACTGAAAGCCATCCCTGTTTTAACATGGCAGATGTTTCAGCACCTGTCATTGTCCCTGGGTATAACAGAAGATGTTAAAAGGAATGGCGGGAGGGGGAGGGGGCAAAATAAACAAAACAAAAGACAAACAATGATTTATTTAAGGTCCCAAAGAAGGAAGTCTCCCAAATATCAATTTTGGGGGTTGGCAAAACTGAAGTCAGCCAAACAGAGTCCAAAAGAAACATTAAGGTAGAGAAATATTCTGTTCCAGCTACTGTCTAAATCTCAGACAGGAGGGAGCTTCAGGCACTCCTGCTGTTCTACTGCTGAAGTAGCAATTATCTTATCTCCCTTTTACAGTGCTATTATGCAGGCAGTCTCATTTGAAGGAAAGATGTCTTGAAAGAAAAGATTTAAAAATACTCTTTTGTTCACAGGTTCCTTTTAAAACGTGTCGTTTTGTTCTGTTTCCTTTTTTAAGTGACATTTATTTGATAAAGAAACCTCATCATTTGATTGAATTTAAGATTAGACCATTAAACCTGAGACACCATTGTTTGCTACGGTCATCCATGACTCTCTATTATGACATCTCATTTCAGCAGTGGTCATCATTAAAATCACAATTAAAATACTCTTAATCAGTGAAACTAGAGACAGTATGATGTACATCAAAGATCACTTTATCTCTCTACATAGGAAGTCTACACATAGGAAGACTTGCCCTGAAGGTTCCTGCAATATTTGTTGGACATCTCACATAGCCAGTAAACATTTCTCAGCACTTCAAATTTACTGACAGCTAAGCACAAGGATTCCTGTTCTCCAGGCTCATTCTGACAGTTTAGCACCTAATACCTTTTGTGCAAAAGTCAGCTGCTGCCAGGGTGCCAGTAATCACAATCTCCATATAGCCTGGATAAATATAACACTGTGACAGCTATCAGTAGAACTGTGAGAGGGACCAAACCCTTTGGAGTAAGTATTTGAGGAAAGAAAAACATTATTAAATGAATCCATAAGATAGATGTATGTCAAAGAAAGCCTAAAATACGTATGTAGAAGACCTGAAATAAGAAGAAACTCAAAATTTCAGTTGTCCCATGTCCCTTGTTCCTCATCTGCTAAGGACAAGAAACATGACTTCCAATTTCACCTAAGTAGTCAGCATTCCTGTCAGCTGCTTTGCATGAAGTCAGACCAAACACATCCTAAAATTTTAGTCATCATTGAAACCCCAATCATGTTAGGATTTGTGATGTACAACAAGGCATTAATATTGACCTCTCACATAACAGGTCCTTTAACTACTACGAAAAATGACTTTTCAGCATGGACACTGACAGGATTTAGAGAAGTTAAATAAATTTCCCTAGAAGGTGACAATACTATTCTGACCTTGACAGAGATCTTGATGCTACATTTAATACAAATTAATATAGCCTTGTCTTATTAAAAAGTGCACATCAGCATGTGCAATGATTGTGGCACAACACTGAACATCTGCTGAGCACAGTGAGATTCACCTCATGCCAAATGGTTTCCTTCCGGGATAGGTCAATAACTACAACAGCTGGCCTTCATTACAACTCTTTAACCAGATGTTTTATATATTAATCTCTATTTTAAATATATATTAAATACTGTCCTGGTTTCTGCTGGGATAGAATTAATTGTCGTTCAAGTAGCTGGTAAAGTGTTGTGTTTTGAATTTAGCATGAGAATAATGTCAATAACACACCAGTTTTTTAGTTCTTGCTAAGTAATGTTGATACTAAGTCAAGGAATTTTCAGCTTCTCGTGCACTGACAGTAAGAAGGCTGGAGGGGCACAAGAAGTACCTGTGGTCTACCTGTGGTCTTCAATGTGTGGGGATACAGCTGGGACAGCTGCTCTAAACTGGCCCAAGGGATATCCCATACCACAGGGCAACATGCTCAGCTAATAAACTGCTGGGGAGAGCTGGCCCAAGGTCCCTGCTCAGGACATGACTGGGCATTGGTCAGTGAGGGGTGAGCAATTGCAACACCTCTTCTAGACGTTATCATCATCACCATCATCATCATCAATTTTCTTTATTTTCTGTCCCATTAAACTGTCCTTATGTCAACCCATGAATTTTCTCACTTTTACTCTTCTGATTCTCTTTCCCACCCTGGCTATGTGGTTCTTTGTTGCTGGATGGGGTTAAACCACACCAAATATTAATTACTGAAGTAGCTGATCATAGAAAGCCTTCTTCCATCACGCACTGTCTGGTAGACTCTCACTAGAAACAGTTTGCATCAGCCTATCATGACTTCTTCAGCTAGAACTCTGTTTAGGACATTATTTGGGCTCAGAGTAGACAGACTGCTTCTTTGTGCTCTCAGAGGAAATGATGAGTGATGTTGCAGATGTAGCTTTGCTGCTGGGAAGGTACATATTTAGTAAACAGAACATATTGCTATCGTGGCATACCATAAGCACCTGGAACTAAATAACTGGGTCCCAGGAGCACAATGGCTTTACAGTTTGCTAATGCATTGTCAGTTGAAAGTGAAGCTTCAAGAGGAAAATAGATAAATAGGGGCTATTTTCATGGTATCCTATTGTTTGGTTTGAAGAAAAAAATCCAGTTCAGATACACTGCAATGCATTTTCAGTCTTCCAACAATACTGAACAGTGAACCCCCATTCAAAAGCACTCACATAAAAATAAAATTTATCATGACATTCCAGCTTCAGAGTAGAATATGCACTCAAGGGTACAAAGACTGATCTCTGAACAGCTGGCTGGTTGCAATATTCCTTGAGGTCTTTGCTAGGTAAGATGCTTTGCCGAAGAACAATGTAGTAGAAAATCCATACACACATTGTTGGAACTACCCAGTAAGTCTGACGAGTTTACTTGATTAATAGGAGTGCCTACCATGTTCCTCACTTGAGAAAATTTTAATTCTTGAAAACTCCAAGGCACACCCTAAAATGTAGTCTTCACTCATGGAATTCAGCAGCTGGCCAGCTTAACAGGAAGAGACTTCCTGTAACCACAGGTAGACCACAGGTACTTCAATGATTACTATGCTTTATTTAGGTATGCAGCTTATGAAGCAAAAATGATCACCATGTCAAAGCTTAAGATAACATACAGACAACATCCATAAGTCTGAATCACAAGCCAGAACTCCCTTTATCTCAAACAGAAGATTAGTATGTCTATGTAACAGACAAGGTATGGGAAAGACAGGCAAATTGTTCACATGGGAGATTGCAATAAAGCCAGGGGAGGGTGGACTTTAGGATGATTGTGATGACCATGACTTGGAAGCCCTGTTCTGAAGGTTCATGTTAAAATACTGTGCTGGGCTTTCACCACACTCCTAATACAGGAGGAAAGGGAGCTGGATCTACACATGCTATACTCATCCCATGAAGATTTTGTAATCATCTTTTGAAATCAGCATAGAAAAGAATGTCCTCATCAGAGTTTGCAATTAATGTAGGTGAACTATAACATCTGCTACAGGATTAACTGGGAAATCTCTGCTTTCTTTTGTGTTCCCTAGTCATTCTGCAGAGCAAATATGAGCAGACATGATGTTAATTAGTGTGGATTCTCTGCAGCACGGTCATGCACACTTATCAGAACTAGCTATCTCACTTCTGCCTGCTGCAGAAAGGACAGGTTCTCTTCAAAGAGATGTTTTCCTTGCAGAAAAGCTGAAATGGTATGGTCTGTTTGCAGTAGTCTTTCTGTACTTCCTGTGTCAATAACTTAAAATCAGTCTTGCACCACCTCTTCAGGATGCTGAAGTCCTCCAAACCCCCTGTCATTTAGCAGTGGCCACACTGGCCACATTGCTGGACTTTTTCCATGGGCAAAAGTGGCAGCAAGCCTTCATTGCTCATTCAGACCATACTTGCACATCACTTCCTTGCACCAGCCTTGGACCCTTTGAAAAGTGAAACCACCCCTCACTTTTCTGCTTAAGACTGCACAGAGTTACCTTGATTTGCAGCCTGTTGCTCGGTCCTTGAAGAGAGCTGGTGTATGCCAAGGGCTACCCTTCCTCTTGTAAGCCATAGGACAGAGACACCACAGAAGCTTGTGTGAGCTTAGTACTGCAGATAGAAGGCAACATTTCATTGCAGTCCTAGACAGTCAAATTCAGACATCAAGGCTGAGCTTAATTTTTAGTTCCAGCTGCAGAGGAACTAAAAATTGTGGCCTCAGTCTTGTGGCCATTGTCAACAGTGCAGTAGAACTCAGCACTACAAGTTCACTTCACAAAGAACACTCCGGACTTTAAAAGCCCAAATGTGGGCCCAAAGACTCAATGACATCCTTGTTAATGAAATAGAGAGCCAAAAAGCTGACAGGACCCATCTTTGCAGAGCAATACCTTTCAGCAGGCTCCCATTCATTCTCCCATCCATACATATGGATGCCCATAGCAAATCAAGAGCTGGACTTCAACAAAGGTCTCTCTCTTTCCAAAGCAGGACCACCTATACCACTGATGTCCCACTTATACCAAAGCCACTTTTTATACTCCTAGCAACTGATCAAGGCTGCCTATAAAGGATTTTTAGAGGTTTTTTTCTGGCCTAGGTTCAGTGGATTACCCAAGTCTTCATGTAACTGCCCTTACTTTGGTCTTTGGTTCTCAAGAACTAGAAAAATAGGATTGCTGCTGTCTTCTTGCTGTTTAGTTTTGCAATCTCAGTTCTTACTGCTTCAGTTGCTGGCACAGTGGATCTTTATAGTGCTTCTGCCAAGGAGATTTACTGCTGTTGCTTCAGGGTCTGATTGAGCTGTTGGTAAACTTCCACCCTGCTCTCCCAGCTATTTTATAAGGAGTTTCAGATTATCTTCTGGGCTCAGTTACTGTATTTTCATTCTATGCCAGATACAGAATTATCTGATTTTCCTCTAGCCTTGATAAAACAGTTCAACAACTGATTTAATTAAAAAAACTTTTTTTTTTCCGCACATAAACCAAACATAACAGAGGAATCCAAGGCATTATGAAGGAAGAAATCAATTCCTTTAGATCAGGCACAAGCATTCTTCTTCCCCCTAAAGTCAGGGAAAAAAGCATCCTAATCAGAAAAAGTCCATTGACCCTGCAAAAAAAATGGTGCAACCTCTACCAACTTTGCTCATTCACTTCGAACTCCAGCTTACCTCAATCACTCATCCCTTCAGGAGACTTACAAAAGTCTAACCAATACTCCTCCTACCTCTTGGCTGACCCTAAAAACCCATGCTAATGGAGGGGAGCAGAGCTTTTTGGAGGAAATGTCACATTAATCTGAGGTTCCTCCTATGCAATCTGTGTGTCCACAAGACATTGGGCTGATATGGCATCAGTAATACTGAACATCACAAAGTCAAAACCAAAGTAACCCAAAGCTGTTATTTTGCAATATATGATGACACAGCTTGGGCAGGAGGAAGGATACTATCACAATGAAACTAAGCCCCAGAAGACTAGATGGACCTAAGGAGTGTTTATGTGCCATTTATGTAATAGTTAAGAAAAGGTAATCTTATTTCCATTCAAATAATGATAACAGCTGTTTTCGTTGAGGTACTTTTATGCCTTGGTCCAAATTGCTTGTAAACTTAATAATACAGATATTGCGTGAATTCGGGCTGTTTTTCAAGATGTTTGCAAATTTAGTATTTATCACTGCTGTACACCTTATTTTAGTCTATGACTAATATGTAGGAACACTATACCTATTATATGGCAAGTGCAAGAGTAACTACTGCATAAGGCAGATTAAGTATGTTAGAACTACCTATCCAAATGCATGTTTTGGAAAGGCATATATAAGATTTATAAGTAGGATGTTAGATTTATAAGTAAGATATTAAAATGACATGGCTGGAATGGGCTGGAGTGAAATGAACTTGAGATCTCTGGTACCTGCTTTTGTCTTGGTTTAACCACACCAGGGAGAGATTTTGAGTATAAAAGCTGGCCAGGTTTGAGCTGTGTTTAGAAACTTGCCTGGTAATTAGATGCAAAGGCTGTTAAATATATATCATTTTTCCACTGTGCAAGCATAAATTATTTCCTGTAATATTTTTTTCTGTACATGTTACTAGGCTGTATATAGATCAGAAATGGATATTTATAATTAGCCTGTATTTGTCTTCACCTCTATCTTTGTTTCCAAGGGTTGCTATGGATAACTGTTCTTCCACCTCCTGCGTACTCATTTTGCAGGTCTTGTGAGTCTCACAAGGATGAATCCTCTCTTCCATCACATTCAGTATTGATACAATGACCCGATGAAACAACCTAAGTGAAAATATGGACACTACTGCAAGTAAGCATTACATATCTTGCCATTAAACCTTAAAAAAATCATCACAGTGTTCCTGTGCCTTCCTAGGACAGCTGCCTCAAGCAGTGTAGGCAAACTAAGAAATGTGCAGACAAGAGAAATATTTCCAGGAGTTTGCCTCTTTTCTAAACTCATATTTCCTGAAAATGCCAAAATATGTGCGAAGAACCATGCCCAATTGCTAAAACTTACAAAAATATCCACTTTCATTTATATTAAGCCAAGATACCATAGCTCATTTCCTTGGACGGATGTTGCCACAGGAATCCATTATGGATTGATTTATTTCAACATATATCTGGAAACAGTACGAACTGCAGTGAGATACCTGCTACAAAATATTTTGCTGAGCAAGGAAGATTACTTTCGGCTCAGCACTTCATCTTTGAGAGACAGAGGTCTCTCAAAGAGAAGGGGCCCTGTGATGGCCCAGCTGTATTGCTGCCAGAGGGATCTCTAGCCCTTCTCTGCAATGGCAGGATGGCTTCTGTTCTTGCCCTCTCAGGACCTGGAAGATGCTGAATGACAGCTAAGAAAGGAGGATCATAAATGTTAGAATCTGACATTGCTCTGTGCCGTTAGAAGAGAATGAACATTCTCCTGGAAATAAAAGAGGATTATTGGATGTATTGCAGGAGTGATTACGGATCCCCCGGTTTTCAGGCAGTGTGCGCGACTCCCGGCGGAGGCCAAGTGTGCAGCCACACAGTGCCTGGCTGATTGTCCCGCTCTGCCCCTCTCATTGACCTGGCAGGGTGGATGGAGGGGCAGCTCCAGGTCACGGTGGTGGCTGCAATGGCAGCCTCGATCCCCGCCTGGCCCTGCGCCGCAACATCCCACGCTGCCGGGCGGACCGGGGGCACACGTGGATTTTAGAAACCCCACGGGAAAGCAAGAGCGCTGGAAAGAAGCGCTGCTCCCACACCAGAAACTCTGGCCCGAGGGACTCGTCTGTCCTGCACAGCATATCCCTCTGCACGTCTTCTTGCATCCCTTCGCCCTGCTGTCACCCTCCTCTCCTTCCACATCCCTGTGCACATTTCTCCACATCCCCCTGGTTTAGTCGTCCCGCACCGCCTGCCCATGAACGCTCGCAGCTCCGAGCCTCTGCCCGGTGTCTGCCCCCGAGGGCAGCGGCAGCGGGGCGGGCTGGCTCCCAGCGGGGCGGGCTGGCTCGCCGCGGCCCGGAGCCAGCGGCACCGGCCCGGCCCGGCCGCGGGGCAGCGCGGCCATGACGTCACCCTCTGCCGTGCCCGGCGGGACGCGCGCCAGGAGCCGCCGCCGCCGCCCGGAGCCGCCCCCGGCGCGGCGCAGCGCAGCGCAGGGCGGGTCCCGGCGCAGAGCCGCTGCCGGGAGCGCTGGGCCCGGGCAGCCGCCGCGCCTGCAGCTCTCGGCGGGGCCATGCGGATGGCGGTCGGTGCGGCAGCGGGCGAGGGGGCAGCGCAGAGCCCCGGCCCCGCCGCCGTGTCGCTGGGCTTGAGCGTGGCCGTGGTCTCCAGCCTGGTGAACGGCTCCACCTTCGTCCTGCAGAAGAAGGGGATCGTGCGGGCCCGCGGGAGAGGTAGGGGCCCGGCGCTGCGGTGGCCGCGGGTGGGAGCGCCGCTCCCGGGGCTTCCCCGCCTCCCTCCGCGACCCCCGGGGACCCTCCCAGGTGTGCGGAGCCTCGGCTGCCCCCGGCGGGGCCGCTGCCTCCTTCCCTCCCTCCCTCGCCCGCAGCCTTCCCCGCGCTGCGGCGGCGGCCGGCCCGGAGCGGAGCGGAGCGGAGGGCGGGAGGCGGCAGGGCTGCACAGAGACCCGGCCCGGCAAGCAGGACGGGCCCCCTCGGCTGGGTCGGAGCCTGTGTCGGGGGGTGGCCGGGCCGCCTGGTGTGCGGGACACCTTCCCGGCTCTGAAGCGGGGAGCCGGCTTCAGTTTGTCACCTAAGCGTGTTTGACATGAGAGGTCCATGGCTGGCTCGAGGCGCAGGGGAGGTGACAGATGAGCGGAGAGGCGGCAGGTGCGGCGCGGGTCAGTCAGGGGCTCTCAGCGCTGGTTAACTGCGGGTCAGTCAGGGGCTCTCAGCGCTGGTTAACTGCGGGTCAGTCAGGGGCTCTCAGCGCTGGTTAACTGCGGGTCAGTCAGGGGCTATGGGCGCTGGTTAACTGCGGGTCAGTCAGGGGCTATGGGCGCAGGTTAACTGCGGGTCAGTCAGGGGCTATCGGCGCTGGTTAACTGCGGGTCAGTCAGGGGCTATCGGCGCTGGTTAACTGCGGCTCAGTCAGGGGCTCTCAGCGCTGGTTAACTGCGGGTCAGTCAGGGGCTCTCAGCGCTGGTTAACTGCGGGTCGGTCAGGGGTTATCGGCGCTGGTTAACTGCGGGTCAGTCAGGGGCTCTCAGCGCTGGTTAACTGCGCATCAGCCACAGCTCCCTGATTGATGTACGGCCAGCGCGCTTGTCTGACACGCTCTAACAGCACTGGGGACTTGGGTGTTGTCTGCACTCCTGCCCACACACAGGTTCTTCTTTTTCATGTGCTTGTGGGACTTTACCACCAGTTTCTGTGCCTTAGATAGTTTCTTGCCATGAGCAGCACCAGCGCATCTTGTTGCTTGTTTATTCCAGCGCTTCCAAAGACACACGCAAGTTGTATCAGTCATGTGGTGGTTTCCACTTTTTGAGAAGAGACAGATCAGTAACATAAATATTTCTTCTAACATAATATTTCTTCTATTTTTATGAATTATTTTTCATATTGACATCTCATGCCTCATTATTATTTCCTGAGGTGAACATATTCAGGAACTGACTGTGCTGTCTAGACAGTTTAGCCAAAACAAAGCTGTAAATTCACAAGTGTGAAGATCTTCTGAATTTTATTTTGAAATTTGAGCTCCTCAAAGCATGCAGCTGAACAGCATTTGCTAGTTGCATCTTCATGCTTTGAACATAGGAAAATGCAATTTTAAAACATTTATTTATTTGTTTTTAGTATCATGTTTTTATGTAAGGGGAAGGCTGTAAACACAGGTTGCATCATGCCTTTGAATTGTATTACTGTGGTCAATAGCCATTTGTTTTTGTCAGTGATGGTGTCTGTGTATGAGCATGTGTCCATAAGTTCTAGGAACTTTTTTTTGATGAAAAATCCTTTTTAGTTCCAGGACAAGGTATTTTCTCTGTATACATTTCATGTATGTAAATATGTACATATATGTACACATACAAATAATATACAAATATATATATTTATATTTACATTTCCATTTCCTGCTGCATCTAGCATGTTCATGGTGAATGCAGTGGAGCAAAGCATGTTTGGAACTATGTTACTACAACCTGGCAGCCTGATCTAAAAGGTTTTTTTTGCTTTTTCTTCAATGACCTTACATCTAAAGGCATCAGACAAACTTTTGTTTTGCAAGCATAGTCTCCCTTTCCTTTCAAGATGGCTGTAACCCATTTTGATTGTCCACAGAGAAATCACGTTTGCATCATAAATACAAACTTTTTTTTTTTAAGGGAAACAATGAGAAAACACAAGAGAAAAATAATAATTTTGCAACCCAAGGCAGCTGGAGGAAGTTTCCATTTAGACTGTACTTACTCCTGAAGAGCTTTCAGTGGAGCACTGGGTTAAGTGAGTGATGGGCGTGTGCCTGTTTTCTCAGTGCTAGCAGCTGTAAAACTTCCTGTTTTGAAGATATTACTGGTATTTATGCATCTTGCTAAGCAGTTTGTAGTTCTTTCTATTGGCATGCTCAGTGAGGAGGCATCCAGGAAAATACCCCAGGTTTCTCTCTGTTTCATGTTATGAGGCAGTAGGGATCTGCCTTGAATCTAGCAGTTGGAGCTGTGAGTCTGAGATGGCCAGTGTCAAATGATGTCTTCTTTCCATTGTCTTCAGCAAGTGTTGTATAATTAACAAGGAGGCACTTCAAGTCTCTTCTGTCTTCTCTCTTGAATCAATAATATAGTATTGATGTAATTAGCAATCCTTGTCTAGTTAGAAACAGCAGTGGGTGACAAATATTTTACAAAGTTACCTTACTTGAGTCAATATTTTCTATAATTTCTGCCCCCAACAGTGTTTTTGTTTTATACGCAATAACAAAAGTCTAAAAAATTACTACGCCCACTCTAAAGCTGGCCATTTTCATTAGTCATATCTCATCTCTTTTCAATTGTATAGTGTGATTTCCAAGTGCTTAATACTTTATATGTCTCCAGAGTAAGTGATGGCTGTGTTTTCCTTCCATTTGGGATTTCAGAGTAGGTACAATATTGCCTACTACTCCAGCAGCTTTTGAGAGGGCATCTTCCCAAATGAATGCAGAGCTGTATTGCTAGACAGAGGAGCAAAACACAGGAGCATGACTTGATTGCAAGGTTGTGCTCAGAGGCGGCCATGCTTTAGTTTAGGAAGTGGTCATGAGCCTTGATGTTCTGCAGAAGCAAAACTTCTGTGGTGCACAGGCTCCCTCCACCTGGGCACATCCCAAGGCAAGAGTTTATAATCTGACAGTGAAAATAATCACCCTCCAGTTTGGGAGGTGCTAAGGACAATGCAGAGATTTTACTCCTTACTGAAACTGAACTATGTTAGAAATTCAGAGGCTTCAGTTGTAGCACTTTCCAATGCTTAAATCCAGGAAGATAAGGTGACACAATGGTCCTGCCAAACCTGTGTGTCAAAACTGCCAAAACAATTTCTCAGCAACATTTTTTCTGATACAATTTCACCGAGGTTGTATTAGCAAACTAACTGAGCCAATTCATGTTCTGTTTCCATAGGTTTACAGTTCTCCTATAAGTGGTTTTAATTTGTATGTTTAAATGTCACCCTCAGAAGCATTTGGTGACATTTTGGATGCTTTTCTCCACAATACTGCATTAGTGCCACATAGGTGGTACTTCAAACTGGAAACCAGAACTTCTGACTAACACATTGTCTTAAGAAGGCATATTTCTTGCTTGGAAATAAGCCAAATCCAAAACTGTTTTTTTTTTTTTAATCTCAGATTCAGTTGCCTTGAAAGATAGATTTAAGATTAAGGTCTTTAATAACTGAGATTGTTGTTTCATAGTTCCAATACTGTGATTTCATATTTTTCTAATACATTTTCCTATACTTCCAGGTACTTCATACTTAACTGATATAGTATGGTGGTCGGGCACTATTGCAAGTAAGTATCTTTAAAAGTTTTAATTTTTTTTTTAATAGAGCTTTGCTTAGATGGTGATAGGAGACATCAGGAAATCTAGGTTTTCATCTTGAATCTTACACTTCCTTGTCATGAAATTTCCATTCCTAGAAATATTCCACTTTCAGTAAACTCTTATCATGGCTGCCCAAGCCTGGTGGTGTTTGCAGAGGCAAAGAGCTGGGACAAACATGAGTCAGCCATCTTTCCACATTTCTAAACCATTTGGTGCTTGCAGCCCTTGGCAGCCACACAGTGCTCTGACTCTGGGTTCCTGCATGGTTTGTGTCTCTGTATTGCACTGTCCAACTCAGTTTTTAATAAAAGTCAAAGCTGAATTAAAAATTGTTGCTCCGCACAAAAGGGCTCATTGAGCACATGTTATGTTTTAGATCAGGAAGCATTTAACCAGCCTCAATTAAAAAAAAAAAACAAAATGCTTTTGGTTTCTTGTTCAACAGATACAGTTTCAGTTTTGCTTTTAATCTGCAAGATTAATGCAGAGCCTTCTGTGGTGCTGATATGAGATCAGTGTAATTTTACCCTTAATATCTTTGTAATTCTGCTAACACCGAGTTCATTCTCTGATGTGAATCTGGAGCATGGGGAGCAACTAGCTTTCTCCTCTTACATGAGCCTTAGTTCTACCCACAACCTTAGAATCATACCCCACTTTTAGATTCTAATCTAATTATTTAGAAAGTTCTGATGCTGTTTCTGAGAAGTATATGGGTCCAGTTGTGCCCCTGGTTTTGTGGCAGGAAGGTAGGTCTCTGATTTTTGGTTTTTTTTGTCTTAAAGCTATGCAAAAGAAATGAAAACCAGTAGATCCCATTGAAGGACAAAGTTCACAGCAAGTGTAGAAGCCAACAGAGCTTTAGAAGAAAAGTCCTCAGCTGATTTAACCTGAGTTTAAGTAGATCTTTGACAGCTTCCTCCCCTGACAGGACCACTACTGCCTAAGTAAAAGTAAATCTGTGCGTCAGTCACTGTTTATCACTCCTGAGGCTCCCATCTGTAATCTCTAAGCAGAAGGAGTTAAAAAAGGGAGGTTTCATTACACTACTTATCTTGGTGAATCAGAGAAAACAATTTCATGCTTAAAAGAGCTGACTGAACTGAATGAAGGCAAAACAGCTGAAGGGAATGGTATCAGCTGGCTTTTTTCCAGTAGTTAGATGCAGGTATTTCAAAACAAAACTGAGCTTTACCGAGGAACTGAGCAAGAAGAGTTGCCTGTGGATATTACAGACTCAGAATGGCAGCAGTCACAAACAGCAACAACAAGGGCCAGGTAGGCACCTATGGGATGCACAGAAAGGTGCTGTGTGGGGAAAGGTGTTACTTGTGGAATTAGCTATGCCCCCAGTTATCTGGGGGAAATGATAACAGCTGACATGATTTTCTCAAGTAGAGAATTCGGAGTTTGGATGACTAACAAAAAACACATAAACTCTATCAACTTGTTCTCATGGTATTTGTTCAGATGGTGAGTAAGTGTTTCTGTGGTGGCATGCTGACTCAGCATAATGCTGCCCAACCATTTGGGGGCCCTGGGATCCACTGGATCACTGAAGACTTCAGAGGAAGGGCTGCACATTCTGCTAAGGGACTTTTCCTTACTCTGTAGTCAAAAGAGTGATTGCAGCATGTGTACAGGTATTTCAATGAGCATTAAACTAATTAATTGGCTAATTAATTAGTTTCAGTGCAGGTTTTGATAGCAGCAGTGATGTGGCTGGTTCTTACAGTGAAAACATCTGCATTAGTGTTGCATTATAGATGGGGAGTACACTTGTGAAATGCATCTCCTGTTTGTTACCACAGATTGAGCTGTATTTCACATTTCGTAGCAGAGTTGGGGCTTCTGACCTGGTCTTTAAAATGAAACTAGGTTGGAAGATGAATTATAGGAACATAATGAATTCTAGGAACATAGGTAATGTACTTGATGCATGTGAGCTGCAAATAGACTTTAAGTTAGCAGGAGCAGGCTTTAGTTAGTCTGAAATAAACTCCCTGGCATGCTTCTGCTGTTCAAGTCTATTCCTGGTCTCCTTGCTAATGGAAGCATACCAGTGTGCATCAGGTTTTGTGTTGCAGAGGGTACTGGTACTTGTTTATCATATTAAAAGCTTGTTGTGCCTTCAAGAACTGAAGTCATGTCTTGACTTACAGCACTGATGTATCTGATGAGGGATTTGTGTTCAGAGAGGACTGGATAGGTTGGCAGCAAAGGTCCTCAACATTGGGTAGATGGTAACAATCACTGAGCTTCTTTTTTTAATTGGTGTTAACTAGTCCTGGTCTGCATTTGTGGTGGTAAGGGACTATTCTACTAGTGGTTACTACTACGTGGTGATATGGAAAATCTCCAGTAAGTTCAGTTACCTTACAATATGTTGCATTTGACTGAAGCTTCAGAAATCTACTTTATGGATTGATGTTGGTGCCATCTGTTAAGAGTTCTTCCAACAGAAAGTTCAGACACCTGACCTCCAAAAAAAGCAGCCTTTTGTCCGAGTCATTTGGAAATGTCTGTAATCTGCAGAAATGCAGAGTGCCAGCTGTGCACCATTCTCCATCCAAGATCTGCCCCAGTGCCTTCAGATGCCTTGAAGATAATGCCAGAGTTGCTGCATAGATCTCCAACCAGCCTGAGGCTGATAACTGAGTTACTCTGTTCCCAGGGACAGGGAGATCACCACTGTCTCTTGTGCCTTAGAAATGCTGCTGCTCATCAATTTCTCTGTCTCACTCCTGCACACAGAGAAATCCTCAGTGAATTTAATCAGTATAATTTTTCCACACTCTGCAGTTTTGCAAGTTTTTTTTGTCTCTTTCATATTTTCTCTAGGTTACACAGGTCTTCAGCTCTACTGATAATGTGAGCTAAATTGGTAAATTAATTAATGTTTGCAGAGTGCTTTGCAGATGTAAAAAATTGGATGATAGTAATGATATTTGATAGTTCAGGGCAGTGCCAGCCTGAGCACAAAGACATCTTGGATTCTTGAAATGTTTTTAAATGCTGATAATGGCTTTTAACAGCAACTGGAAATCTGAGCTGTAATTTGTGCTCAATCTCAAGCTTCTTGCCAGTTACCACAGACCCTGTAACGATGCAAGTATGTTGACCTATTATAAACTTGCCAGCACTTGCAAAACCATCTAGCTTTTATTTTTTAACTGAAAACTTGAACACATGAACTGTTGTCACAGCTATGATGTGCAATACTGTGGTATCTCTTGGAATTTGCTTTTACTGGAGGAAAGAAAAATAAGGTTGAGGCTGTTACTGTGTCTTGTCAGGCGTGTTCTTTTTACAGTTGTCATGAATGACTTTGTATGTTACATAGTGTTCTGAAAAGTTGATGTGGTATATTGAAGAGCCCTTATGCATGTGCTTAGTGTTTCAGTAGAAGATTCCTCAGCACTGTCTTTATTTTCCCCCAAAAAACTAACACTGCTGTTAGGAACTATAATCAAGTATATTTGTTTTACAAGAATGCACATTCTAAAGATGAAACCATGGATTATATGTACTTTTACCCCTCCTCATACAAATATTTGAGTGTAATACTGAGATTATAATCCACGAGTGTTTCTAATTCATAGTCTTATTTATATTTTACTAAGAGAAGTTACAAATGAGATTATTTACTGTGCCCACTTGGATATTCTTGTGTGGCAAATATAAATCCTGTATTAACAAATGCAAAACTTTAGAAAATTTCCAGTCATTTTGTTTACGTGCAAAATTAACAGAACTAAGCAAATTGTAACATCTGTTTTCCAGTTAAGTCAGTCTTTCCCAAACAGTATTGGGCAAGTTTTGATTACTTACTTTTACAAAGGGGTTTAAAGGCTTATTTCTGGTTCTCTTTACAGTGGCACTGGGTCAAATAGGGAATTTCTTGGCCTACACTGCAGTCCCAACTGTGCTAGTGACGCCCTTGGGAGCTCTTGGCGTTCCATTTGGGTAAGAGTTTGCTTTTCTTGTTCTTATCTGGATGTCATTGCTACTTAATAAAATGTCAGATGGACTCTGTGCTCACTGGAGGTCCACTGAGAAATGTCAGGTTTGTGGCTGTTCATGATGTGTTACAATGTCGCCTATTCCTGTTTTCCTCAGGAAAGCGTGGCTAGGGGAAGGCAGTGAAGAAGGGTTTTCCTGAGTATCTTCTGCTTTTAGTTTTCACTATGATTTCGAACAGATAAACTTTTTTTCCCTCCCTTTTCTGTGGTTGTTCTGGACTTTTCTGCCTATTCTCTTGTTCACAGTTCCCTTACTATGTAGATCTTTCCTTTTGTCTCACAGTCTTTCTCTATCCAGCTATCCACAGCCTGCACGTGTTTATTGATATTGATTTCATTTTATTGGATCTGGCCTCTTTCCAAGGAGGAAATTTCAAGGGAGTTCCTTGCACATGCATGCCCCCAGCTTCTTAGAAGTTATGCTTGTGGGAGGCACAGAAAAGGCAGTGAGTTTAAGAAATTTAATATGTAACTAATGTTTTTTGAATAGATGAACTACAGTTGTGGAACTACTGCAGTGAAAAAGCACAAGTCTTTGAAAACAAAGCTGTGCATTACCTTGAGATTTTTCTATTGCTTGCACTGGTCATCTGCTTCAGAGGGTAGATGGCATTGCTTCATGTCTGTCTTTTGCTCTATCACTATGAAGCACACTGATGGTGCTTTACGTACCGCCTATTTTATCCTAGGCCACTTATTTTTGCTCACTTTGGTCAGCTACATGTCTGAGCCCAGCCCTGGGATCTTTGTAACCAAAGGTCACTTTTATCTCCTGACTGTTTAGCACCTATAAAATGGGGCTTTGTGACAGCTCACCAAATTGGTAGTGGATAGATGTCTGCCTTGGGGGCCGGATGTCTGGTTTGGGGGGTTTCAATTGTTTGGGGGGAGGGTTGAGGGGGTGATGTGGTTTTGCTTTTTGGGGTGTTGTGTCTAGAAGTTTTGTTGGGGTTTGTGTCTTGTTTTGTTGAGTTGTTTTGGATTTTTTTTTCCTAAGGTGAGATGTCAAGGATGGAGTAAAACTGCAAATGCATAAATCTTTCCTCAGATAAGTCAGAAATAAATTTGGAGAATTCATCAACATTTGATAATATTCCTTTAAAAGGGAAATTTGTAAGGCACAGCACCATTAAACATTATTAACTGGATGTAGTCAAACTTCTGTTTTTCTTCCTCTTTTCAAAGGTCCATCTTAGCTTCTTACCTGCTGAAAGAGAAACTGAACATTCTTGGCAAGCTGGGATGTTTGCTGAGCTGTGCTGGGTCTGTTGTTCTCATTATTCATTCCCCGAAGTCCGAGAGTGTAACGACTCAGGCTGAGCTTGAAGAGAAGCTTACAAATCCAGGTAGTTTGTTTTTTCATTAATTCATAATGATTTTCTGAGGTTGAGCAGGAGCACACTTGAGGAAGAGGCTTACCACTTCTACCAGGTAGGGAAATTGACTTATGAAGAAATCATGATGTGACAGAGGCAAATCAGTACAGGTTTTGTGTAAGAAAACTATGCCCTGCTCTTCTTAGAACTTGTCATATTTACTGGGACATGTGTGCAAAAAGGAAAACATGGATACTTTTGAAAACATTATCCTGCACAGCAAGCTCAGAACAATGGCCAGTTGAACTTGTAATTTTATAACATTATGAAAAATTGTATCTTGCTATTTAGAGATGAAAAGTGTAAAACTAGGACCTCTGTTTAAGTTGTTTTATACAAAAGAAAAAAAATACTGTCTTTCCTCTCTCCTTTATTTCTCCATGGTTTTAATTAAAAGTTTATACTAAATACCAGTTATGTTCCCAGATTTATTTGCACAATAAAGGTATGTAGAAATAGGCTGTTGAGACATATGCTGAAATGCCTGTTCTTTCTTACCAGCTGCTGGAGGACACACACTGATGCTAATATGTTCCAGGCTCTTTTTTATTTTTCTTACTTAAGTGCTAAACTGCCAACTATTGTTTTTCTTGTATTTGCTTGAAGTGAGAGAAAGTCAAACCTAATAACATCAGCTATTCAAAAAGTCTGCAAACAAAGAAAAGAAAACAAATACCTTGGTCTCAGTTTACCATTTAAATCTGAACAAAGAGCATTGGCTCTGTATTTTTTTTTAACTCCAAAGTATGAAATGTTTTTCACTGATCTTATATGTGTACTGATTGTATAATGTAAATAATATGGCCTCAAGTTTGTTCTAACTGTCCCTACTCATGGGCTCAACTTAGGGGGATCTAACTTTATGTTTAAGCTCTTTGCTGGATCCACACACTGTGCTTTAATGACCTGTTTATGAATGAGGTGTTATCCTTCTGTCTGTCATAGGAGACTTAAAGGAGTATAGTCCTAATGGAAAAGAAAATAAGATTAAAAAAGCCATCTGAAATCCATTTCAAATGTGCCACAGTGTGTAATTTTCTACATGGTTATTTGGTTTTCCCAAAGAACATGACAACATCATCAGTTGTTGATGCCACTATTTCTGGAAGCTTAGTGATTTGGATCTATCTTCAATAGCAAATCTTAATTGTGATGTATATGTGAAAATCACTGCTAGGATATGATTTGCCTGCTAAAATCTTTAGAAGACCAAGAATTCTCATCTTGATATTTTCTTGTTTTCTTTTTGTTTTCCAGTTTTCGTGGGTTATCTCTGCATAGTGCTGCTAATGCTTCTCCTGCTTATCTTCTGGATAGCTCCAGCTCATGGACCTACTAATATTATGGTTTACATCAGTATTTGCTCTCTGTTGGGCAGTTTCACTGTCCCCAGCACAAAAGGCATTGGGCTGGCTGCTCAAGATATCTTTCACAATAACCCATCAAGTCAAAGGGCTCTGTACCTCTGTCTGGTACTTCTGGCAGTATTAGGATGTAGCATTATCATTCAGTTCAGATACATCAATAAGGCACTGGAGTGTTTTGACTCCTCTGTGTTTGGTGCCATCTACTATGTTGTGTTTACCACCCTAGTCCTGCTGGCTTCAGCCATCCTTTTCAGGGAATGGAGTAATGTAGGAGTCGTAGATTTTTTGGGCATGGCTTGTGGATTCACCACAGTGTCTATTGGAATTGTTCTTATACAAGTCTTCAAGGAATTCAACTTCAATATTGGAGATTTAAACAAACCTAACATGAAGACAGATTAAAATATTTTTGAGGGGAAACTGGATGGCTCAGGGAAGGATGCAGAGCTGTTCATTTCTAGGTCATTATTTCAAATAGGATTCAGGTTGGTAACTACCCTCTGACAATTTGGTGGCCTATGTGAAATGAACTGGAGGCCTCCATCCAGTTTCAAAGGAACAGCTGTCCATGTAACCCACTCAACACAATAAATGACCTTAATTGGAGCTACTAATTGAGTCAGCATAGAGACCGATGTATTTTTCTCACTGTAAAAGGTAGTCCATCAGAAAAGCTCTGTGAATATTCTGACAGACCTGTGTGAAAGCTTGTATTGTGACTTCTGAGGTACCATTTCTGTGAGCAGAGGACATCAGTTTCTAATGCACTCAATCTGATACCTTTCATCATAAGTGATGTATACTTTAAAATAAAGGGGGAAAAGTAAGTGGAACAATTTGTGAATCTCAGCATAGCAATGTCTTCACCATCAAGGCTGCGAATTCTCAGACAAATGTTGGTTGGATCATGGACTGTAGATTTGTTCTTTTCAGTGACTGTCTTCGCAACTTTGTCTGCCATGTGGTGAAGACACAGGGGAGTTGTAAATTGAGTTCTCTATACAGAGCAGTGGACCCTTAAATATCTTTCACTAATTACTTATCAGCTCATGGTAGTGTCCAGGTATGCATTTTCCTTTGTAACTTACGTACATTAAGACATACTGCATTCATCTGAGAGTGTTTAATTGGGAGCAGGTAGAAAGACTGTGAAGGATGTGGAAATGATGCACAGGCTTACTGCCTACATTGTGGCTTATTTGTAAGCAGCTCAGAACTGTTTCAGTGCCTTTGCAATCAAAAAATACTGCATAATTTTGAATGTATTTGTTTCAGATGGCCTATACTGGTTTAATAATTCAATTTCACTGTCTACAATATCGGACTATGTTCAAATTCTAAACACATAAAGCATCTAGAAGGACCGTATGTTTTTGGAAGAATTTACAAACCTGAACTGAAACCCCTGGATGCCTTGACAGCTTCTGAAAACTCCTAATCCTAATGGGAAGAGGAGTGTTGAAATCAGTCCAGCATACCTTTATTTTAGTTTAGTGACTAAATGCAGGAGACCATTTTGTTGAACAGCTAATAAATAGGGACCATTAAAAAAAAAAAAAAGTAATTTAAAAGAGAGAGGAGCATGAGATTTCTCATAGCTCAAAAAAGATGGTCTGATGTTCTTGTAAAGTGGGAAAAGGAGGTTAAAGACTGAAAAAACTAAAGCATTCAGAGAGTTTTAGGTAACTGACAGGGACATCCATTCAGATCAGTAATTCATAAACTTGTGTGAACACTTCAGTTGTAATATTTTGACAAGTAGTACAGACAGCTTAAGCTACGATGAGGATGACTCTGACCAGCTCACTTTAAACCATTCAGAGAATATTGATATGTTAAAGAATGAAATTGTTAATTTCATGTTCTACTTATATTTGGTAGCAAAAACATAATGGGTCAAAAAGTTGAAAGCTTGAAAAGCAATGGATGTTTGTTTCAGTCTAAGTACAAAAATGAGTACAGTAGAACTCAGTGTCTCTAGATGAGAACATCTCCTGAGAAAACAGAAAATCCCAATGTGATTACAAGACAGTATTTGAGAAAATTCACAACATTTTATCAAGAAATCATGAATGGAGCTTTGTGGCTGCCTGACAGGACCATGGATGTTGATTAGTGGGGAATAATACTGTCTGCTCTTGTGATGTTTTTTGTTGACCTGAATTGAGGTTTCCTTAAAACTCAGCCTCCATTTTCATTTAAAATGAATGCTGTAAGCCCTGCTAATGGCAGCAATAATTGCAAAAGTGAATCCAAAAGATTTAGTGTTCTGAAGGGACTGTTCTGAGGGAGAAAGAGCCCTGCTGTGTTATTTGCAAGGTTGTTTTAAAACTCCATATTGCAGGGAATGGCTCTTGCGTTGGCAGAAATGTGCATTGTTACAGGCTAACACAGAGTAACTGGGTATCTTAATGAAATAGAGTAGCTCTAGCAGAGAAAAGACCATCTTCATGGATTTTCAAATATGCAAGGGATTTAGAAAGTGTGAGAATTGTAGATGAAGGTAATTGGGCTATGAAATCTGGTTAAACTAGCCTCTGTCCATTATTGATTGGAAGATGGTATCTTGGCTCTCAGCAAACATTCATATTTTGTCATGTTAATTCCCCATTTTTTTATTGAACCTGGAATTGCACATAGGTTATGAGACCTGTACTAACCTACTTTTAAAAACAACATTATCTGTTTTCTGTAGCAGTCAAGTTGTCTTTTCAAAATTTAGCTGAAAGTTCATGAGTTGTATGTTGGTTTTGTATTAGCCTTTAATCTCGGAAGACTTCTCTGAAAATCTTTATGTCAGAATGGAAATTATTGTGGTCTCATCTTACTCCTTCTTTGGCCATATTTGTTTGTCTTGGTTGGTTTTAAAATTAATTCTTAATTATTTATAAAGTGCCTGTCCTAGTATGTTAGATGCATATGCAAATTATTAGTAAATTTTAGATTCAGAATAACTTGATTGCCCTGTCTAAACCTTGACATTTTCTGCACCACACAAAGTTTACTTGCTAAGTGCTCACTATGCAGAGGAAGAATAAAGTAGCAACCATGTTCTGTGGTCCTCTGACCATTGTAACCACTGATAAATATCAGCACAGTTCTCTTCTCTTCTCCCCAGCTGCTCCTCATCTCTGATGAGCTTTCTAGAAATGTCTAATTAACCTTGATGTTTAAAACAAAGATGTCAAAAGCCAGCACATAAGGTGAAAGAAATTCTCGTGGCCTTGCACATCATTTGTATCTGCAGTCTTTTACTTCTTGAATGCTAAGTAACTGAAAGCTTTATTTTTGCTACTTTGTTCAGTGTAGCAGTGTTCTTTCAAGTTCTGCTGTACCTGGATCTGGTTCAGTTCTAACTTTAGAAATGTATTAGCATTTTCTGTTGTCACTGTTGATATGATTCTTTCCCCCTCCATCCCACGCCCGCCCTCCTCTTTCCAGGTGTCCTACCTTTTTTAGTCCCATTGCTTTTCTGATTTAAAAGGAGGCACTGTTGAAGTTGAATTTTAGCCGTTCCCTCTTTTTTTCCCACCCCTTTGACAAGTAAGCACTTTGAATAAGACAGATATCCGAGTTCCATCATCTCAGGGAGCAAATGTGCGTAGTTGTCTCCTGAGCTCTGGCATCCCTCGTGGGTCTGCCCTTTTCACATTCTCATTGTGTTATATGCATTGATAGCTGCAAGCCAGATGACTTCAGTTCTGATTCCAAAGTAGAAGTGGGAGAGGCTACACATAGAAAAAGTGGATTCATTACGGTGGTGGAATGCATTTGAATTCTGTTCAAATCCACAGGAAAGGTGTTTCACTCCGTATGTCTGACTTCTGTTATACTTGTCAAACGTATTTACTTGGTACTCACTTGAGGATAGCTCTTTGATCATTATCCCTTCAGTGTATGGAGGATTTGCATTTGTCAGTCACGATCTCTATTAGGTGTCAAACACAAAAATCCCTCAAATGTTCAGTAGGAGAATAGAAACCTTTTTGATACAACCAAAAAACCACATTTGTTACACTTCAAGTACTTCTGTAAAAAAAGAAAAATATCTAAACAAGTTATCTGCTGTATTGACTTTCCAGGACTCTGTATGTGTAAATAGAGCCTATTTATTAGTGAGCTGCAACTAACATTAATAAGAACCTGTCATACCACAGTTTGACAAGGGAGGCTTCCTATTAATAATATTGATTTTATCAGAACATATGTATTTTTCTGAAGTAACTAGCACTGAAAAATTGAAACACTGGATTAAGTTGTTGAAACATAGAAAGTAAGGTTTAGCTTTCATTTGATTTTTAAAAAATACAGGGTTTGTATTTGAAGAAATTTGGGGTTAATAATTAGGGGGTGCTTTAAATGGGAAGTTGTTTGCACATTGTACCCCCCCTCATATTCTTGTTTCATAAAGATAAGACATCAAGGATTCTACAGATATTCCCTGGTTGTCTTGAGATGGTGTAACTACTGAAGTTTTACTGTTAAATCAAGCATTATCAAATGTTTATCTGTTACCTGTTATCTTTGTAATAATTCTTTGGTGCTATCTATGGGCTTACAGAATGCAGATTTTTAATGTGTACTGTGTTAGGCACCAATGTTGTCAACAGTTATCATTACTAGTGCCCAAGTGTATCAGACAGCAATGTTGAAATGTTACGGATTAAGAAATTTCTTTATAAAAGCTTCAAATAAGTTTGGCTTCTCTTTACTGTTTGTGGTTGTGTTGGGTCCTTCCATGTCCACATCCCTCCCCAGACAGTTGCTCTATAGAGTGGAAAATATTGGAAAAGATTACACAAAAAGGGTATTTTTAAGTCTTTTTTTTTTAACTGTGGAACTTTCTCTTTTTTTCTTTTTTTTTATTCCCCTTTTTTTTTCCTCCCGGAATGTAAAAAGTAGTTCTAATGGGATATAGGGAAAAGGTAGTTGGCAACAAAAATACAATGTCAGGTTTGTTTGCTTCAATGCTCTTGCAATATAGTTACTACAGATTACATAAAAACAGTTTATTTTATTAGCTTCCAAATAATGTATATATAGATTTGTTAATGGCTTACAAGTCAAGCTTACTCTCTTTGCTTTTTAAAAAATAGTTATAGGCATGTTGTATTTGCCTTGTGTAAATTATAAAAGGCTATTTAGTAAGTTTTCTGATAACTAATCTATTTATTAACCTGTATTGTTTTAAAATAAATGATTTATTTCTAGCTCAATGCTTGTTTTGTGACTTGTTTTTAGCAAATGGGGTCGGGGGAAATCAAGTTTCCTACACATTGTTTTACAGGCTAATTCCAATTCATAAGCCTAAACTATTTCCATTACCCTTTCATAAAATAGCAGCTTTGCTTCTAATCAGAGTAGCAGATTCTTGCATGAGCACAGATCAGTTGGCCTACAGAGGGCTCAGTTGCCCTATACCAGTATCTACCAGCAGGCTGCAGTCTTAATGTCTTCATTGGACTGAAGTTTGCTCACAGGTAGAATGAAGACTTCTCTGGCAAAAATATTTGCTGGGCCTTGAGTCACTTCAAACTGTGTATTCAGGGTTAACATGTGCTCTGTTCCTGCATTGCTGTACATTGGTTACTTGCTAGAGCTTCCTTTTCAAGATTTACTGCTCCACAGTTGGGTGTGCATCAAGTGGCAACAGCTGTAAAGAAGTCTGTGTCACCAGTCTAATTTATTCTCTGTCATAATAGCTCTCTCTAGAAAGAATTGCTTGGAAAACTACAATGATTGCCCATCTCATTCTTCATCTGAAATTCCTAGCCCCTCGTATCAGGTACTGGCAAATACATAATTTAGAGTCTGTGTGTCTCTTAGATTTTGGTTGGCTGAGTTTTGTTTTTTTTAATGGTGGGATTTATGATTAAGAACTGCTCCATTCTGTGCATTTGTGTTTTAGGGGATGCATTGATATTATTGTCAGTCAAAATTGAAAGTTATCTTTAAACAAGGAAACTAGCTCCTCAATAATATTAAATGTATGCAGTGGAAAAGATGGGTATGGATTTTTTACTGCAATTTTATTTTTAAAGGTATTTATGATATTAATGCAATGTACAAAGATAGACCAGAAATTTTGAAAGGCTTTCACTTCTGCATGCAGCATCTCTGATTTTTAAGTAGGTAGGATAAGGAGTCTGTATGTTGTTAGCAATACAATTCAGCTATCCTTGTCTTGTGCATGTCAGGAGCTAGGCCTCTAAGGCAGCAGCATTGTGGTAAAGGCAAATGTGCCATTCACACCACTGGTGTTGTTGAAAGTCTGGGACATAATCAAGCCTGAGCATATTTATCTCAGCAACACAGTATATATTTATCTCAGCAATGCAGTTCATATTGGAAGAGCATTAAAGACAAAAATCTCATTGTGTCAAAAGAAAAAAAAAATTCCTGATTATTTTTGTGAGGTTTGTTCTACAAATTTAAGTCATAAGCAGAGTCCCTTAAGTTCCTTGTGACACTGCAGATGTTACACGAGTAGACTCACTGATGTGGTTTTTGTTCTGCTTAGCTGTCTTCACAAAACACAGCAGGGAAGTGGTCACCAGAGACCCTGTTAACGCTTCCTGAGGTTGTATAGGTGTATTTTTGCCCTTTGCCCTTTTAAATTTTACAAGATATTTATACGCATAGTAGATACTAAGCCCTAAGAAAAACCTGTCCATGCCAAAGGACCTACATTGACTTCTCTCATTAAATTCCTTGGGCACAAGGATGGTTTGTGCACCTGAATTGCCCTACGAGAACAGATTAAATTAGGCAGTTTACCACCATTCTCATGCTTGGAGTTCTTGCCAGATGCTCAGCAAAAATGCCTGAAATACTGTGCTGTTGTAAATTACTCTGAGATAGTTTGAGTATTTTCCGTTACTGAGCACAAGCCCTGGCTTTGAAATAAATATTTATTGTGAGAAATTTTGTGCCAAATTGAAAGCATTGAATTCGTACTTTGAACAGTTGCATGTATGTTAAGCAGAACTAGCAGCTGAAAAAACACGAGAGAGGATTAACAGAACAACTGAAGTTCCACAAATGTCTAAACTGCTTAGAGGCTAATATTAGAGTTAATATTTTCAGATATTTATTCATTATTGTTTTAGCTTGGTTGTCAGGTGTTTTTGAAGGGAGGAGAGCAGAGGGAGACAAGAGTGGAAGGGGAAGACTAAATTGACTTGCTTCAGACATTACTCTTAACTCAGGAATATGTACACACACACATTATCAGCATTTGGCATGATCACAGGCACATGAAGTTCTTTTAGCTCCTTTAAGCTTTGAACCTAGCTATCAGTACTTAGTTGCTTCTGTTTACACTGTACTGGTTTAGGTGGCACAGGTTTTAATCTTTTAATCCATTTGAGAAATCATTTTCACCAGCTGTTAACTTTTTCAAAGACTTTACGGTTTTGGTACCTTTTGGTAAAACACAGAAAAGCCAGTATCTTACTGTGTCAGTACATAGGTAATTACTGTAAATTGCTTAGCAGCTTTTTTATCTTAAAGTATATTTTTATATATACATACATATATAACACTTTTTGTAAGTGCAAAGTTACTTCATGTCAAGAATACTAGATTAGTTTTATATTGGGGAATGGGATGTTGCCTTAGAGAATAAAATTGGCCTAACATTTATCCATGTGCTTTGGGTGGTGTAGAAATATAATTTTTGTGTCAGAGCGAGGGACCATTTTTAGTGAGATATAACGCAGCAGGTAACATGATGAGGAGTGGCTTTGTCATGGGTATCCCACAAGGGAAAGCCAAGACTGGTTTTGTTTCCATGTCTTTCCAGGTGTTGCAAAAATGAAGCAGCTACATTGTGCAGACTGGGATAATGTCAACACAAATCCTGAGAAGACTGAAAAAAATAGGAACTGCTGTCACTAAGGGATGCGACAAAACTGTCTTGAGTTTAAAGAGCTGCATCTTCCATGTGGAGATACCACAGGTATTTTGGCAGTGTTGGATGTTCAGACTTAATGTTACAAGGCAGCTGTGTAAAGCATACTCAGAGATAGTCATGAAGAAACGAAACAACCCTCTGTTGTTGGTTGTTATGACTTGTTGCTTGTTATGACTTTCAAAGATTCCTTGTGTATGAGGACAAATATTTGTCTAACTGTATTTATCCATTTACTTTGCATGAGATTAAAGCAGTTTGGGTAAAGCAGTGCTGAGAGTGGATGACCTGGATTAGATGGATTCATTAACCATTCCCTTTACCTAGCCCAGTAAAATGTCTCTCTCCCTTATGGCAAACGCCTGCAAAACAGAAGGCTTTGGGGTGATCTAATTGCAGCCTTCCAGTACCTGAAGGAAACTTATAGGAAAGATGGGGCAAAACTATTCATGTAGCGACAGTGCAGGAGGGAAAGGTATCAAAGTGACAGAAGGTACGTTCTAGATTAGATATTAGGAAGAATTCCATACTGTGAGGGTGAAGAGTTGACACAGGTTGCCCAGAGAAGTTGTGGATGTCTCATCTCTGGAAGTGGTAAAGGCCAGGCTGGATGGGGCTGGTCTCATCGAAGGTGTCCCAGTTCCTGTCCACGGCAGGGTGGGTTGAAACTGGATGATCTTCAAGGTCCCCTTCCGACCCAAACCATTCTGTGACTTTACGATTTTCTGTGAGTGTAAAATCTGCGCTGCGCAGCGCGGATGCTGGCAGCGGCAATGACCTACCCGGCTGCAGGGCGGCCGCAGCGAGCCCGGCGGGTGTGCCGGCACTCAGCCCCGGCGAGGATCGCCGCCGGCCCGGGGAGGGCGGTGCTGCGCGAAGGGCAATGTGACCCGCGGCGGGCGGGGCTCGGGCCGGGCCGCGCCCCTTCCGGCGGCCACTGCCGGAACCGCGGAGCGGAGGGGGGCGGACGGGCCCGGGACACCGCCTCGCCTTGCGCTGCCGCTCACTCCCGCCCCGTCCCCTCATGGCGCTGGAGCGGACGGGCACCGGCCCCTCCCGCCGCCCGCTCCGGCCTCCCCCGCCCCCGTCTCCTCTTGGTTCGCCGCTCCCGGTGGGCATGTGAGCGGGGCCGTGACCGCAGGTAACGGCGGGGAGAGGCGGGAGGGGGCCCGCGGGGGCGGGGGGCGTCGGGGGGAGGCGGCGCTGCTTCCCCGCGGAGCGCTCGGCGCGGGGCCCTCGGTGAGAGCGAGCGGGCCGGGGGCGCGGGGCTCCGGGCCTTGAGCCTGGCTGTACGTGCCCGAGGGTGGTTTCTCCGTAGTGGAAACTTGTGCTTTGGTCTGAGAGGGCCGAGGTTAAAAGCTCCAGCTTCGGCTGTTTGTGGGGTTCTCCCAGCGGGCAGGGGTATCCAGGTACAGCGTGCTGGCTCTGCCCGTGCTCCGGAGCCGCTGTGCCCCGTACTGGGGTGCGTGTGATTAACCGGGGAGATAAATGGTTTGTCCTCGGTTTGGTTCAGGGTTGAATTATCCTAGGTTGAGTCTTGTGCAGCCTGGTTCCAGAACACCTGCAGAACTTCAGAGCCCTGGTGCATCATTTTGACATGAAAAAAGTAGTCGTAGCTTTGCATGTAGTTCATTGTAGTGTTAAGCTGACGTGGGGAGATTTAGATTGGACGTTAGGAGGAACTTCTTCATAGGCAGGGTGATGAGATGTTGGAGTGGCCGACCAGGGAGGTACCTGGTGGAGTCACTGTCCTCGGAGCTGTGTAAGAAAAGACTGGACATGGCACTTAGTGCCAAGGTCTGTTGACATAGTGGTGGTTGGGTTATGCGTGTGACTCTGTCTGACATGTCTTTTCCAGCCTAGTTGATTCTGTGATTCAGTGAAGATTTTTGTTCATTCATACACTGTGAAGATATTGCCTGGATCTAAGTCCTTTGTCCAATGTTTTTCCCCAATCTTTTTCAACCACTCAATTTTCTCTATTTCACTACGATGACTTTAACATTGTTTGTACTAAAAACGTGATAAATGTAAGTCATTGTGGTACTATCTTAATGCCTTTTATGTGCCTTTTATACAGTTAGGGTTTTCCCCCCCGGAAGGTAACAGCTTCATTGATAGAAAATTATTCCATAAGGTTTTGTTGGTATCATTGTATTTAGAATTCAGTGTCACACTAGTTCTGCTTTTATTAAAGTACTTCATTCTGATGATAAAATCCTGGTGACAAGAAAGCAGGTTATATCAGGTTGTCAGTCGTGTCAAAAGAGTAGCTGTGACTAATGCATAGATTGGACTTTACCTTCCTGGATTATCTTAAATTTTAAACTGCCCATATAAAATACCAAAGGTGGAACTTCAGTGACCCTGTGCTGGTTATTCCTCCCACAAGAGTGGAACTCATGTGCCAGGTATAGCAAAGATGAGGCAAGTCTTATCTTGAGTCTATTTTGATAGCTTTCCCTGAAAACAGTCAATGCAGTATCAGTTACAAAGCTCTGTCTGTAGTTTGTATTCAGTTAATGAATAACACTGTTATAGTGAAGATACTTTTTAGCTTTATGTGAAAGTGCTTTAATTAAAGGTCAGGTTTTTTTTTAAATAGCTACAAGTAGCACATGCAAAGAAAAGGTATTTAATGTGGATTTTTTTGTTTCCTCCTAGTTTCATAAGATGAAGTGTTTGTTGCTTTTGCTTTATAAATGGAAATCTGCTGTAAAGTATTAATTTTCCCCATAGTTTATCTAAACCTTTTAAAATAGAGAGCTGTAGGATAGTTAAGGTATGTTTTCCTTTCTGAGCATGTGATAATGCCTCTAACATTATATATATATGCGTGTATATATAACATAAATATTATTTTAGCTTGTCTGTGTGTAGTATGTAAATAATTATGTGTATAAGTTTAAGCAGAGTTTTGGCAGAGCTGGAAAACTGTATCCTGTATTGGGGCAAATGTACAGTACAAAATTGGACAGATTGTTTCCTAAACAGTGCATACAGACTCTGTAGGTCCTGTGTGCATCCATCTTGGCCTTTTAAAGGTGCACATGACTAAGGTTTGAACTCTTTTATCCTGATACTCTATTGTGTCTATCCTTCAATGTTCTCTCTGTACCTCTGTTTAAAATATATGTTTGTGAATGGATAGAACATGACTGAGGAAGGCTTGCATTTAATAATTAGGTATATTTGGGGGGTATATTTAGTAATCTAAGAACATTTCTGTGTTCATATTCCCCACTGCCCCAGCATTCTGTGTATCCAAAGGAGGGCTGCCAATGTGAAGGGGTGGAGGGGAAGCTGTATGAGGAGCAGCTGAGGCCGCTTGGTCTGTTCAGCTTGAAGAAGAGAGGACTGAAGGGAAACCTCATCAAGGTCTACAGCTTCCTGATGAGGGGAAGCAGAGGGGTAGGCACTGGTCTCTTCTCTCTGGTGACCAGTGACAGGACCCAAGGGAATGGCCTGAAGCTGTGTTAGGGAAGGTTTGGGTTGGGTATTAGGAAAATGTTCCTCATCCAGGGGGTGGTGTGCACTGGAATAGCTCCCCAGGGCAGTGGTCACAGCAGCAGCCTGACAGAGTTTAAACCTGTGTGTGTTCAGGCACGTGGTGGGTTTCTTGGGGCTGTCCTGTGCAGAGCCAGGAGCTGGGCTTGATGATCCTTGTGTGTTCCTTTCAACTCAGCATATTCTGGGATTCTATATAAACATCCTCTGAAAATTCATCATATCAAAGCAAATAATTAAAGCTTGATATTAGTTATCTTTCAATAAAAATGCCTTAGCACTTTATTTACAGAATGAAATGGACAGAATTAAAAAAGTATTTCAGTTCAACTTTAATGTGGTACCTTCCAAAGAATAACTTAGATCACAGGTTAGTTTCTTTGATTTGTGAAGTGAAAAACAAAAGGATGAAATAACTATGGCTTCAGGCAAGCTGTATCTAAGGAAGATCAAATCTAAAATCACACTGATTTGTTATTCAAAACATTCTGAAATTCAAATATTCAAAATTTTCTGAAACAAAAATCTTCCTTTTTAAAGCATAAATTGGACATGGTCTTGTGTGTCATGCATGAAAGTTAAATTGTCTTGGAATAATGGACATAATTTTTTTGCCAAATTTTTAACATGCCAATTAATGCTATTTTTGTCTTCTGTTTTAGAAACCTAACTTCAAAATACTTAAGAAGTGAATGCCTCTGGATTTCTGAGCAAAATTGGTATGTATAATGAGCTGCCTTCAAGCTCATCACCAAACATTTAGATTTCTGTTTTGTTAGGGAATGTTTGTTTCATGTAGTTTTATGCTTATGAAAGGAAGAAGGGAACACGTAATAGTCAATGTGTATTTGTTAAAGCAACTTGTTGATTCAACCTCCTTTTCTTCCCTGACAAGCTTTATGGCTACAAGGGCATTAAAGAGATGCTTAATTCCAATGTTAGCAACATAATACTTAAGCAGAATTGACAGTTAAATACCACAGAACAGTTCAAAAGATGCAGAGTGGTTGTACCTAGAGTATTATTGTCTTGTCAGAGCAGGCTTTTATTCAAAAATCTTCCATCATGTTTGAATATTTGGCTGTTTAATCTTATTGATCTGGCTCTAAAGACAAAGAAATAATCGGTAACATTGGGCAGGGAAGGATTGCCAGTGTGTAACCTTGGCTGAATGTTTTCAGGAAACATTTCTAAAAAAAAGAGATGTTTTTTAATAGGAGTAAATGGAAGATATTACACCTAGGAGTGTAATTTGCTATACAAGTGCAGGAGGTTATACCAATAGAGGAGTTGAAAATGACTCAACAGTAGGTGACTGCAGAAAAAGGGCTAAAAAACCCACCTGGTTTGGATGTTTAAAAAGAAATACAGTCTACCACTTATTACAGAAGTGATAATAACTCAAGCTGAAGTACTATATACAGCTTTGGAAATTGCACTTGAAAAAAGCTTTTGGGAAAGGACCCAGAGGGTGGCACAGCAGGAGACATCTGCAGGGTAATGTTGATATGTGGATTCAAAGATAAAAGGACTTGTATCTTTTTCCAGCAGTGGGATTTGGTTGTAAAAGTGAAGATGATCAGATTATGAGTGTTCCTAATGCCATCAAAGCGTGGCTGCCACATTTGTGAAGTTTCCTTTACAAGAATTTTGTGGGAGAAGCTTGGCTGAATTATCTATAATGAGGAGCAGCAGTGAATTATGCAGTACATGGCAAAAGGTTGAAGTAAATGGCCTGTTAAGGTCTTTTTTTTTTTGCTTAATGGCATCATCCTGATCATAGTTGAAAAGAGCAGGTTTTAAAAAAGATTCTTAAATTTAAATAATGTAGTGTATTTTTAGATTATTTTTGGAAGTCTTTTATTAACTCTAGAGGGCTTGTGGCCAAGTAAGCAAAGTTGGAACAATGCACCATGTCTGCCTTTCCCAGCTCTAATTATTGCTTCCATACAATGTACAGCTTGTGGAAGTGATACTAATTTTCTTTGGCTGGTAACTCCCATTTTCTTACTTATGTTTATCTGCTTTTAAATGTAAAATATTACTTCTTCTCATTATGCCACTTTTAATGTTTCTGAATATTTAGAGAGGTCACTTGCTCAATAAATGTAACATCTTTGGAGCACTGTGTTTGTGCTTTTGAGAGAAAACTTCTAAGCAAAGAGGCAAAGTGGTATCCTGTGTTTTAGACCAGAGTCTGTATCTTCCTAGCATTTATGATACATTTGGTTACATCTTGAAAATAAGCAAAAAAACTTTGTGGCTAATCTGGATTTGTTTGTCACCCACAGGGTTTTTTTTCACGTTCTGAGTTTCTCCGTCGATCCGTGTCTGATAACCTTCAAACCCAGTTCCTTGTGTGATCTGTCATTGCACTGTTGCACACTGAGAGTTATGACTCATAACACCAGCAGATCCACAGGCAATTCATTAATGAGTGGCTGTTGGAGGCATGGTGGATGTTGTAGCTTCTGTTGAATAGGAGAGTCTCAGCCCTTTATTACTTCTCTGAAGTAAAGCAGAAGCAGGAAACTAATACGCCTCCATGACACTGCTGGTCTTGAGTGGATGAAGTGTTCTATGTGTTAAATCAGCTGTGAACTTGATTAGAGAACCTTTGCAGCACTGCACAACTGCCAGCTTTATTTAACTCCTACATTTTCTGGCTTTTCTCTGTTTATAACCTAGTAGTGGCCCTGGCTGCTGGAATGCAACAGCTTTGGCATGTCCCAAGGCAGAAACATGAGAGGTGTTATTTATTCCAGAAACTGCTCGTTTCATGGCATTTTCTCATGCCCATAGATAATTTTTCTTGATTATATTTATAAGCATGCATTAGTTCTTCTTTTAGTAAGTCTTAGGGTTAGAATTAAAGTCCTGATTTCCTAAAGTGTAAAACTTCCAGTGCCTGGTATACTGCTTTGACCTTCCACATGTCAGTTCTGTGCATGCAAATTATATCTGCTCTATACAGAGGGAACCAGATCTCTCCAGAGGGAAGCTGGGTCCACCCTAACTGTGTGACATGTGTCTGCAACTGTAGACATCTGAATAAACCTTAGGTGGAAATAAGGCAGTCCAGCCAAAGCAGAAATGGGACTGGCTATGTCTGTGAGGATGAATAAATGTGATGGGAAGAGCCAGCAGTAATTTATCTGAATGTATGTAATTTAAGGGGTTGAGATTTGAGTCATTTACAAGGTTAACAAAGTGGTTGACAGGGCACTTCAGCATATTTGGGACATGGGGGAAAGTAGAAATACTAGTTTTGAAGTGTAGCATCCTTTTCAAGTCTAAATTCATAAAATTACCTGTGAGCACACAAGGTTCTTCATTCTTCTGCGATCTAATTTTTCCTCTGCTGCAAAGAAAAGCAGCCTGTGCTTGTTTCTGGAATGCAGTGGGTGGAAAGTGTCAGGATGGGACTAACTGATGCTCTTTTCCCCTGTCAGTGTAGGTGAAGATATGCAAGCCAGGGAGAGAAGAAAAGAAAAAAAAGTGGCTTTACCAGTATGGAGAGTTCTCTTTTAGTAAAAAGCTACACCAGCAAAAATAATCCCATTAATAATATAGCTAAAGTAGCAGCTGTTGAAAAAACTGGTAAAGCATAAAGCTTAGCAAAACCAGCCCCTCCTCCCCCAGGTGATGCTGTACCACTGTCACATTTTGCATCAGCTGGAGTTGGAAGAACATGCTTAGCTCGATTACCTGAACAGAGTGCCTTACACCTGCTACAACAGATGGTGGAGAGAACAGCCACAAAAGTCTTGCATCTTTTCCTTGCATTAAAAAACTTCTTCAAGGGACTGAAAATCCTGTTTGAATTTAAAACCAGGATGATATTTTGTGCAGTTGGTGAGGTGGCTGGCTGGGTTTGGTCTGTCTCACGCACTGATGAATTGTCTTTCTTGGTTTTAATTGTTAGGTGGTTTTGTATTGTGCGAGAATCTAGTTTATTTTTAAAAGTTTTTAGAAAGGGAAAGCACTCCCTTGTAGATCATTTACTTAGTTTCTCCTACAAAATAAGATATTAAAAATTTCTGTGCAAGGATTAAGGGAAGTGGATTTGAGAATTTTGAGTTGTAGCTCATGCAGCATTTTGAGTATTCCTATGTTGAGTGCTTATTGTTTTCCTCTACATTTTCACAGCCTAACTGGATGCAAGTAAGAGGATCCGTGCTCAGTTTTAATGCTGACCTACTAGTAGCTCTCTGTTAGGTTTTCCTAGAGATACAGCAAATTAATCAAAGTTGAAAGCATAAAAGTACAGGGAACAGTAATATTGAAAGGTGCTTCATACAAGTATGGGAAACTGTGTAAAATAATTCAAAAAAAGACTTATTTCTTGCCAGATTTTCCTGCTAAACAGTAATTGCATGGGCATGCATGTGAGGTTTGTTTGTTTTATGAAAATGGCTATATGATTGAACATCCTTCTAATACTGTCTTTCATTTTTCTAGGGAGTTTATATGGAAGAAATGCTGCTGCGACTGTTCTCAAACTCCATTACAGACTGATTTCAATGTAAGTAATTTTTTGGTCAATACCATGGTGTGCCAGACACAGATTTGCATATTCAATGAAAAGAGAAATAAATTACATATTTGTAAAATTTCCCTAAAGTTTCTCAAAAAATTTTTGTTTGTTTGGGTTTCAGTTTTTATATGCCAGGTCAGAAACTGTTCCTTCTCTGTGTTCAGACTTGTTAGTTACTCATCCTTAGTGCAAGCTTATACATGCTTCAGATTGCCTTTTTTTTTTTTTTTTTTTTTTTTGTTAACCACTCCTTGCAGAAGCCACTTGCAGGAGAACCAGTCACATGAGCTGTTGAGGATTTTCCTATACAGCACTTTTTCTGCCAGCTTAATTCTAATGTGATTATTTTGCTCATGTTTCAGTGTTGCATCATTTTTTGTTGAGTATCAGAAGTTGTACTCCTCGTTGATCAATGTGACAGTGTTCAGTAGTTTACGAGATGAGCCAAACTCGTGGGAAGTATGACTTCTGTATTGGTCTGGTGTTGGCTATGAGTTCCAGCATTTTCATTGGAGGAAGTTTCATCCTGAAAAAGAAAGGTCTCCTCCGGTTAGCCAGGAAAGGCTCCATGAGAGCAGGTAAATACATCTTTTAATACATTGCTGATGTTTAGATTTTGCTGTTTAACAGAAGATTACTTCTGTTCATTAGTTCATCAAACTAATGATGTTATTTTGACTTTCTTAGGTTTTTCTTACATGTGTATGAAACTTAAAACAGAGCTGGTGTGTTTTTTCTCTGGTGTCAGATACCCTTAACTCTGTGTGTGAGACACATGCTATTTAATGCATATGTAATGCCCTCTGGGGACACTCGTCAAAGGATTCCTTTGTATGTCAGTTAAGTCTAAATTGTACTTGCAAATTGCAAGCAGCACTCTTAACTATGTCTGTGCTCCTGAATGAGTGAATTTAAGAGAGTTTTAACCATGTTTGGGTGTCAGAAGATTGTTTTAGAAAACTAAAAGTTGCATGTAGTAACTGAGTGTAATGAGTAGTGTACCTCAAGGGTTCATTCTGTAAGCAATGCTAGTAAATATCCTCATCAGTGATACAGACGGTGGCACTGACTGAGTGTGCTGGCAGTGGGGTTGTGGACCACACCGAGCTGAGGGGGGCACTTGATGCTCCAGAGTGAAGGAGGTGGCATCCAGAGGGACCTGGATGGGCTTGGGGAGTGGGTCTGTGCAAACCTCATGAGGCTCAACAAGAACCAGAGCAAGGTGCTGCATCTGGGTTAGACCAAGCTCCAGTATCAACACAGGCTGGGGGATGGAGAGCAGCCCTGCCCAGAAGGGCTTGGAGATGCTGGTACATGAGAGGCGGGATGTGAGCCAGCAATGTGCACTCACAGCCCAGAAAGCCAAACGTGTCCAAATCAAGTGTGACCAGCAGTGCAAGGGAGGGGATTCTGCCCCTCTACTCTGCTCTGGTGAGACCTCACCTGCGGTGCTGCATCCAGCTCCAGGATCCCCAGCATGGGAAGGACGTGGACCTGTTGGAGCAAGTCCAGAGAAAGGCCATGAGAATGATCAGAGGGACAGAACACTTCTGAGGATAGGCTGACAGAGTTGGGATTGTTAAACTTAGAGAAGAAAAGGGTCTTGGGACACCTTATAGCACCTTCCAGTACCTAAAGGGGGACAGAGACTACCTGAAAAGGACAGAGAGATGAGATTTGGTTTTGGATTTTTTTGGTTTGGTTTTGACCAGGGCCTGTATTGACAGGACAAGGGGCAATGTTTTTAAATTGAAAGAAGATAAATTTAGGTAGGATAGTTGCAGCATCCTCAGATGATTCAGAAGGTTGACTCTGAATATTTTTATTCATTACCTGTCATCTTTGCTGCTAAAAGATGGTTGATCTTGAGATACATAATTCATGCACCCTGGTTTGGAGTGAGAAAATGTGATGCTTGTACATGTAATCAACCGCATATAAACCATGTACAATTTCTGCAGAGCAGCAGTCTTAGTAAGAGACACATAACTTGGCTTTTCATGTAATTTCAGTGATTTGAAAGAACCCTGTTTCTCAGGATAATGCAGATATGATCATCAGTGCCATTTCTAACACAAAAGAAATAAAATAACTGGTTGTAGGAGGCGCAGGCACATCAGAAACTGAAGATGCTTTGATTTCAACCCTTTTACCTAGAGAGCCTAGGTATCAAAGGACTGCTCATGTTTTTAAGGGCATGGGTTGCAAAAATTATTTTATGTCATGGCAGTATTTTAAGTGACAGGGTGTCAATGTTTTTAATGGAATAGCCAACATTCTTTCAATTTTAGGTCAAGGAGGTCATGCATACCTTAAGGAATGGCTGTGGTGGGCTGGACTTCTTTCAAGTAAGTATCAAAAATTATTCATCTAAGTGTCAAAAATACAATCTGCATTATATAATTTTAATAAATAACTATGCCATAGATGGCAGCATGGTTACAAAAAAGGGGAAGAGATTGCATTTCTGCAGTACATGGTAATGTTACCTGGTGATTTGATGGATGCAGTTCAGATTTTAATGTAACTTCTCTTACATCAGAAGCTCTTCCTTTAATGTAACTGCCCTCTTTGTGCAGTGGAACTAGGCAGACATTGGTTTTGTATGTCTTTGCTACCCATATGCATTCTCGTTTTTGTCTTAGCAGAGAAGTGCTTAGATAGATAGGATTTCTTGAAAGGAAGCATATTTTGGGATTATGCCTGTTTTCTTAATTCTTTTCATTGCTTGAACTCTCAACTTACTGTCTTTGTTCAGGTAACTATGGCTTACTGTATGTGCTGTGCTATATCCCACTATTGCAGATTTCTCCATGCAGAACTTCATGAGTCAAGCTGTCAGGCTGGGGAGCTGCAGCACAGACACTAAAATAAAATACCTTCTGATTTGGTAGAATTAATTCTAATACCTGTATATAGCCTGTATATATCCACAGCCTGTTTTTAAAACTTAATAGTGAGGATGAGGGACAGGGGTGTGTTCTGCTAGTACTGCTAGTTGAATGCTGTCATTAGAATTTTGCATTGTTCGCTTGCTGTATGTTTGTATCTACATGAATACTGTGGACACTTCCTTGCCCTGATCAGAGGTTTGTTGCATGAGGCAGCCTAATTCCTGGGTTTTAATTGCTGTTCCTCTGCAGTGGGAGCTGGCGAAGTAGCGAACTTTGCTGCCTATGCTTTTGCACCAGCTACGTTAGTGACTCCTCTGGGAGCTCTCAGTGTTCTTGTAAGGTAAGAAACACTAACAGAAAGCAGTGTGACTTGAGATAGAAAAGTAAAATATTTCTTTAGATATGTCACTGAACTATGCTGTAATAAATGCACTCTTCACAATAGAGTGCTTATAAACATCAGGAGAAACATTTAAGTTTCTCCAAATACGTAGTGGCTATGATACAAAAGGGTTCTAGCAATGCATCTACATGTCCATCTCGGGAAAAAGCTATTGTCTTCTGCATTTCAAAAACATGGTGATCACAGCAGAGCAGTATTTTCATTCCTAAGTAAAGATTTTTGTCTTTCTAAAATTATTTTTGCAAGTTCTTAGATACAGCCTTTTTTTTGGCAGGCAGCATAAAAAAAGGTTCTGGGCAAAGATGCCGAATACTAACAGGTATTGTCCACAGCAAGTATCTCAAGATAGAAAATAGCTATTTTTAAGCTGTAGATTGTGTATGCAATTGACTTGCGCCTGTAACTTGATCAGCAAATGAATATTACTAATCCCACATTTGTTGATGCCTTTTTTATTTCTTAGTGCCATTCTGTCATCCTTCTTTTTAAATGAAAAACTTAATTTACACGGAAAAATAGGATGTTTGTTAAGTATACTGGGATCAACTGTGATGGTAATCCATGCTCCACAAGAGGAAGAAGTAGAAACTTTGGATGAAATGTCTCACAAATTAGGTGATCCAGGTAAGAAAAATACTGGCTTGAGCTGTACACAGCCCATCATTTCTTCATTTTCAAGTTCCAGGAAGATGGCCTGGTCTGCTTCATGTAGACATGTCCAAATGAAGTAGAGATTTGAATTCTGTGACATAATTCCATACAGAACTTTGCATGATGGCAAGATAAACTTGTCTGGCCTTGAATAAAGTACCTTGATGGCAACCACTGACTTGACGGTTTAAACAAATGCAGAAGCACAGGTGGATAAACAAAATTTCTATAAATTTTGGTTGAAGTGTGTCATCTCTAAGCCCAACTTTGAGCTGTCCTTAAAATAAAAAGGTAGGTGTTGTGGTGTCTGCTGAGAAATAAAGTCCTACAGATGAGCTTCTGTGCCTGTGTGTAAGATGAGGCACTCACAAATGCACGTCTGCGAAATACTGTTTATACAAAGGCAATTCTCATCTTAAACATGAGGAAATAGCCAGCACAGAGATAAAAAAGTTACTCTTAAGGAATGACCTGATCATTGGAAACCTGCTGATGAATACAGCCACCTGCCAAAACATACCTCCTAAAAAAGACTCAATTCAGACTCAGGCCTGTGTCCAGTGGCATCTACACCTCAGTGAGTCTGGGTGTAAGGCAGTTTAGCAATCTAATCCTGTAGTAGTCTTGCCAATAGACTGGTAAAGGTAATACAGCATGACTGAGGTACAGCCTTTGTTTTGGCTTGAACACTTTGAAATCATCTAAACTGATGCTGGAGGAATAATGAGAAACATCCTGAACTCTTTTGTTTAAGCTGAGTCGGTCCCATTGTTAATGAGTGTTTACCCTGCATCTCTAAGATAAATACTTCTGATAGAGTCCATAAGTAACAATTGTGTCCATTAGTGTCTGTAAATAACAAGTTTTTTTTTTTCCTCCAACCACAGGTTTTGTGGTGTTCGCAACGCTCGTTGTCATTGTGTCTTTAATTCTAATCTGTGTGGTGGGACCTCGCCATGGACAGACCAACATTCTCGTGTACATAACAATTTGCTCTGTAATTGGAGCCTTATCAGTCTCCTGTGTCAAAGGTCTGGGCATTGCTATAAAGGAACTTTTTGCAGGAAAACCAGTGCTGAAACATCCATTGTCTTGGATTCTGCTGCTAAGCCTTACTGTCTGTGTGAGCACGCAGATCAACTATTTAAACAGGGCTCTGGATATATTCAACACTTCAATAGTGACTCCGATATATTATGTAATCTTCACAACATCTGTTTTAACTTGTTCTGCCATCCTCTTCAAGGAATGGCAACACATGGCGGCTGATGACATTATTGGCACCTTCAGTGGCTTCCTGACTATTATTGTGGGGATCTTTTTATTGCATGCCTTCAAAGATGTTAACTTCACCCTAGCAAACCTGCCCCTCTCTCTGCGGAAGGATGACAGAGCAGCCAATGGCACTTTGCTGAGCACATATGACAGCTTTAATGATGATGAAGAAAGTTCTGCCTGCCTAGGTGAAATGCAATCCACTGAGAGTCTCTCAGCCAGAAGAAATGGAAGCCTGTCAGCTTTCTGAAAATATCTACGTGTTACTTAAGGAAAGAACAATTCTGTAACCCTGGATTTTTTTTTTCCTGCTGTGAAATGTCTGAGCTTGTCTGGAAAGTAATGTACTTTTTAACAGTATGTAGACAATCGTTGATTTTTGAGTTTGATTCGTTTGGATAAAGAACACTGAAATGTTTTTTATTTGCCTTACTTTTACTTTAAAAAGTACTAAAATGACCTCAGACCACAATTGGTTTTGTTGCTTAAGTTATGTGTAAATACTTTCATTTCATTCTTCTGTTTTTAAGATGTATTGCACTAATTACAATTTTATCAAAAATAAATGGCTTTATTTCTGCATTGGTGGTAAAAAGGTTGTAGCAAACCTGAATCCTTTGTAATTGTGCCCTGACTGACCATGGAGTGACTGTAACCATATTGAAACAGGAGCTGCAGCAACTACTCCTGTCGTAGTTTGTATAAGACAAAAGGGAAGGCTACAACCAAGCACAACTGATCCTTTGAAAATACTGATTAGGTAAAGCTGTATGTAAAACTTGCTGAATTTGCATTAAAAAACCCCAACTTTACCAAATCAGAGTAACGGGCTGGCAGAAACAGGAAGGCAGGACCTTGTGTTCTGCATGGATAGGTGAGATGGTAGCTCCTGCTATGACAGTTTATGCAGAAGGAAGGATCTCAATCATTACTAGTAGCCAGAGAAGCTGCTTCCTCTTCTGTAACAGGAGTCAGATTCTGTCTGTGCTGCACCACACTGCTCTGGCGCTGCAGACCTGTTCTGTGTTCCTGATGTTACAGCTTGAACTCACAGAATTGCTGTTTTGTTTGCTGCGACCCTGAGATTTTCAAAAAGAACCAAAATAATGAAACATTAATGACATTGCTTCAAAAAAAAAAAAAAAGGCAGGGGTGAGGGGTGAGGCAGGTAGGTGGTAATTCACTTTACTAAAGGCAGAAAATAATAAAAATTAGGAAAAAAGGTTTTATAAGAATTTTCTACTATGCATGTGAAAGTCAGAAATAATTGGGACAGAGACTAATAGTTACTGCTCGATGTTGTCAGGTGTAGTGCTTAGTGTTTAAGAGAAATTAAGATTTTTTTCCTAGGACAGAAAAACCCCAAGTTACCACCTGTGAAACAAAATTCTGCTGCCTTCCTTTCTTATGTGTCATAACATACAGGAGGGGTGAAGGTGTCAAACAAGAAAACAGTTTTTGCTAAGAATTAATTGGAAATGAAAAAGTTACACCTTTTGTGCACATTTTGCTGCATTTTTCCTTTTAGGTAGGAAAGGTTATACTAGGCAAAGAATATTTAGCTCCTATCAAGTCTATAATCCTTTTTGAAAAATAATAAAAATTTACATTATATAAATGGGAAACAAACATCTAGGACTAGTGTCTGAATTGTCTTAAACTTTTTTTCCCCTCAATGATATAAAATATGTATTTAATAGCAGTTTTAAGATGTTAAGGGTCTAATTCTCTTACTGCTGAAAGTTAACTGGTAAGAATTAGAAATTATTCACATCAAGGTTAATTTTTTTAAAATAGCTCTTAAACAAAATCAGGCTTTATTCATTAACCATTTCTGCACAAGTGTCAAGCCAAAATCTCAGGTGTATGAGACATCCTTAAACCAATGATGATGTAAGCAAATTAGGAAAGTTGTTCATTTGCTTAACTGGAAGCACAGGGATGTATCTGGCTGACCAAAAGTATTCTGTGAACTAAAATACTGTTTCTTAAAGAAAATCATCTGTAAAACACCGTGTAAAAGAAATCCTGCAACAAGCTGGTGTAACAAAGCACAAGTGCTTCTGACCTGTGTCTCCCACGCACCAGGCAGCCGTGTGTGCACTCTTACCACGACAGACACCACTCCAGAATGGCAGCTCTCAAGCACAGATGTCCTAGGGAAACCTGTGATTGTGGAAACTTGCTGATAGATTGCCTGGAAAATCTCCATGCTGTTTTGCTGAGGAAATTTCAGTTAATTTCTTTCCTCAAAATAAAGTTCTCTGCCACTGCAGTACCTACATGTTCCTCACTTCCTATGTACCTCTCCTGTCAGATGCTCATTTCTACCCACTGCTGGAGTCAATTCCATGGCTGTGAAGCACCTGGAAAGAGCTGAGCAGGATAAAAGATGTGCTGTAACCTAGCCATGAACTACTAGGAGGGAAGGAAGAAAAACAGGTTCTCAAAGGGATGCATTCTTGGTTTCACACTATAGCTTAGAAACACTGACCAAGTAACATCTCCACAAATCCATATCGTGGGTAAAACATGTAATTATCTGTCTGTGTCTGTTTTGGCCATCTTAACATCTTGGTTAGGGCTGATCCCAAAGCCAGCTGTCAGGATCCTGGAGTAAGCAAGCAGGAGCTACTACTTTTGGCTGAATGGTTTGTTTTAAAATTCAACTTCTGTCGTTGCAAAGTTTTACAATTTTACTGATGCAGTGTTTATATTATACAGCAAGTGTCATTTAACAAATACTTTCCATAATAAATAATGATTAACATCATTAGAGTTTATGTACTGGGATAGATTACACCTGATCACTGTAGTCAAGATTCTTGTAAACAAGAACTCCTCATCACTTGTAAACCTGTTTGGGTATAGAGGTATGTATTGCAAACCAAAATATAAACTGTGTTAGAAGCTCTCATTAGGAAAAAGTAAACAGTCCCCATTCTAATCAGTCAAACTTCCACCTTTTAAAAATATTAGAATCCTATAAATCACCTTCATGTTAACTTTGAAACAAACACTTTAAATAATCTTCATTTCCATAATTACTGATCTCTGAGAATAGATTTGCCAAGAGGAAAAAGGATCAACTGACTAGAAAATTACTCACAAAGCACCAGCAGAGTTTGTTTTGTTGTTTTTTTCTCTTTTTTTTTAATAAAGGCAAATTAAGCAATTAAGGCTCTAATACAAACAATTATGCATTGATTTCTAAAAATTTTTTCTACACAACCGTTTTTTACCCTCCACAGCTGTTATTTCTATAGCTTCAGGGAAAAATTATACCAGTCCAGTCTAAAATGGTCACCTTGGACAGGAATGCAGAGAGGTTTCAAAAATCTCACAGGCTTTTAATCAAAGTGTATAAAATTTTAGTCTAGAAAAATAAGTATGGATTGTATACAGTTACTGTGCTTGGAAACTGGAGAGAACAGTGTGCCACTCAAATGGCACAGGCATACTGAAAAATGCAGATGAGAGTATTCTTCAAAACTGTTGGTGTGGGTCTTGTTTCTTGCTTTGTTTCTCACACTTTTAGCCTAAAGAGGGGCAAGAAGTTTTGTTAGGTGAGAATCTAGTTGCTGGCAAGGGACTGATGAATTGGTGGCTGGAAGCAGCGCACGTGTTCCACGGGTGTGCTCTCTCCATCGCCGGACTTCAAATACTTGTCCAAAATAGCAATTATTTCATCATTCAGAATCTGGAACTTGCGAATTCTCTCAACCATTTTCTTCAAAGGCTGCAAACATCAAAAGAACAGACACAGGAATTAGCTCTGGATATGAAAAGCCTTAGCCAGAAAACTAGCAGATGCTGTTAACTCATCTCTCCCAGTACTGTTAGAAATGTTTCCCTTGTGCTGCTAAGCCAGTGGAAATACAAGGCACATTTTGGTTTTTGACAGTGTTGCTTTGGGTATAAAGAAGCTCAGTTTACAGCAGCCTTGTCATTTTGAAAATGAACATATATAAGATGGAAGGCATTAAGAAAATCTCATATATTTGTGACATCAGAATTCTGCTTGATCAGTCTTCCAACTCCAGCCTTAATCTTTTGTTTCTGAAAATCCTGGTGCCCTCATTTTCAGCAATTCATTCTAAAAAAAGGTTTGCCAAGTTTACGTTGCATCTGAGTACAAACAGCTCTGGGTTGTTGTCTTTATTACTAAAGCAAATACAGATGTTTTCAACTTACCACATTCTTGATAACCTCATCTTTGCCATCGTGCTTTTGGACTTTCAACAGGTGGTAGCAGAAATCCAACACGTCAAAGCGCCGCTGCTGTCCCAAAAGCACAATGATCATACATCCAGCCCAGTGCAAGCCATCCCCAAAGCACTGCCTGCAACAGGAAACACACCACAGAGCAGGTTTCAACTACATCTTCAAAACACAGTCACAGCAAACACTCAGTAATCAGCCACTTCACTAAATAATTAATATGTTAGACATTCATCTAGAAAGCAAAAGCTCTGGTATATTGGAGATATCACAAGCAATTCAAATAGATGCTTAATAAAAAAAACAGAACTCCCCCTCCTCCTTGAATTTCACATAACAGAGTTACTCCAAAAACACTCCCCATTAGACTACTGTGGCATTACATTTCATTTTCAGTGGAAACAATGCTTGCAAAGAAAACAAAGCGGGAATTCAACACTGCTCTGCTCCTTTAGGCTGCAGGCATGAAAGGAAGTAAATATCCTAGTCCATTTTCTAATTGCCCAGTAAAGAGCATGTTACATCATGAGAATTTTTCAGAAGTATATTCTCAAAACCAACAAAACCAACAACAAACAACAGTTCCTATTTAATTGGTGTTAATCATGCTAAATTCCAAGTCTTCGTCCCTGCTCTTAAATTCAGAGAAGAAATACTTGTTAAAGTTAGATGCACAAATACTCTGCTATTTTATTTAAGCTGGGTGTCTGTGGGGGCACGACCCCTACTGAAAGACACGTGCTAGGGCCCGTTTGTCACAGGATCATTCACTATACACTGGCAATACTTAAAACAGAGGGTCATTTTCACTACAGATAACAATAATATCTGTGTTCATGGACGATGAGCCCCTCGTGGTGATGGCAGCACTTCTCCCTGGTTGTGCCCTCAGCTCCTGCAGGCAGGCACACAAACGCCCCCGCTCCAGCCCCGCTGCCACAACAGCACAAGCCGAGCACTGTTGCCCAGAGGGACCCTGCGGGCAGCTGGCAGCACGTACTCCACAGTGAACTCGTGCGTTCCCACGGGGATGCAGTAGACGAACTGCATTGCGCTCCAGAGGCGATGGAATTCCACACACTCATCCACGTGCATCACCCCGTTGCTGGGCAGGGGCCCGCGCCAGATGGGATCGTCCAGGAAGGAGCGGATCCGCGTCAGGATGACCTCAAACATGGACAGGCCGCAGCACAGGCGCTCTTTGGTCAGCAAGTCCCCTTCCCTTGCGATTGCTATTTGCTGAAGTGCAGAGAAACAAAGAGTAAAATCCTGGTAAAAGCCACTTCACCACAAATTTTTATTGTAAAAGATTAATACAATACATTTTTCAGTTTCACGCGGTTTATTCTAGGAGAAATGTCTTCTGATTTAAAGTGAGGGCAGACACTGCTAACCTGGGGATCAGATCAGTAGAAAAACATTCAGAGAAAATTTTAAAATCCTTTTTAAGCAGAGAGACTTAAAGTGAGTAACACTAACTGCAGTAATGCTACTCCTGGATTTATCTTGGGGAAGTTTAAAGAATTCTTTGAATTCTTTGAATGGAGGCAGAAAGCAAAACCAAAGAGTTCAGTGCTCTGCTGTAGCTCCCGTGTGCGCCCTCCTGCACACCTCCCTCAGCTGCTGCTGTAAGAGATGAGAAAGCTCCAAAGAGGAGCACCAACAGGCTCAGACAAAATCCAAAGAGGAATACTGCTTGTGCTTGTCCCAGCTTGTGCCATCTCACAGACAGACAGCTCTCTCCTAGTGCAGCAGCACCTACCGAACTGCAGCACCTACAATGACAAAAGCAGTCTGAGCTCTGCTTCAGGGCATTCTGCTCTTACTTTCTACTATTCACATCTCAACCACTAGAAAACTGCTAAGATTAGCAGGGTATTAATGCACCCTCACCCCTGAGAAAGGGGAACAGTGCTGAAGCTGCAAAGGCAGTTGAAGAATGTTCTCTTTGGTCATTGTTTCCAGGAGACCTCAACTCAAATGACAGCTCATTTTCCAAGAGTTTCTAAGTGGCTAAAAGAGTGACAAAATGTTTTAAAAACATATATACATGTGCACAAAAAAACTGATTGCTTTTGGTGGAATTTGCAGGAGGAGCTCCCAGGATGGACCTTACATTAGGAGGGTATCCCATGGTACACATACATATCAATTAGCATTTTCCCCCAAATGTGTCACTTCTGCCCCAGTCTAAATGTTTTAAACTTCTAAGCTTTAACAGTTTTTTTCCAAATTTATGGATCTAAATAAAAATCATTTGTGTGAACAACCTGGATGTTGAAGTTCTGACACAGCTTTAAAACAGGCTTTCTGATGCTCAGAAATATCTTGAATTGCCTCTGAAACAAAGGAGAAAGATTACCTGGGGTGTGCCAAGTCTTTCAATGAGAGGAACCAAATGTAGTGAAGCATATTTTGATTCCAGTCTCTTCATTTTAGCATCAAGTCTTTCACCCTCTAAAAGAAAATTTTAAAAGAAGTGAGCAATCATAAATTGCAATTAACCAAGAGAATTCTTAATTTAACACAATCTTTATCCAGTGAGAAAGAAAACTGTTATTTTTAGGCAATTTAACTATTAAATAGCTGGTTAATCTTCAATAACCCTTTTAAAGAAATACACACATATTTTAAAATGCTACATTACATGTAACAGAATGAAGGATTTGTACAGAAAGGATTTGTAGTAGAGTACATCTAATTAACTAAATTCAAGGAAGAATAAAAGGCTCTATTATGCTGCTGCTGCCAAGATACTTGATCCCCACTTGTACTAAGACAACTAAGTTGTCTTTATGCATAAAATGTTTGTCTCTAGAAGGTGAGGTAAAATGAGAATGCAATCTTGTGTATAGCAAGGCTAAAAATCAGTTGGCACTTCCTCAACAGTGGCAAGTAGGAAATGTTCTCTGGCAAATGGGAAAATACTGTTTACAAGGGTCTGGTTAGTTTTATGCAGAGATGCAAGTAGCTACTGTGAGCTTGGAAATATTCTCAGAGTTTTGTAGCTCATGGGATTGTAGCCCTCTGCTTGGAGAACCAAGCAGAACAAATCAGCTGCTCCAGCAGTGAGAAATGGAAAAGAAAGGAGACAGAGGAGAAACACAGAAAGAAGAGAGGGCAAAGAGGAGGGGGGACAGCTCACTTTCTGATGATGAAAGATGAGGAGAGCAGATACCATTAGAAACAATCCTGCAAATATTCACTACTGCATACTCAATTTAGTGAAAAGGAAATGAAAAATCTACAGGGACCCCCTTTGTTTACCTACTTGTTGACAGACTCCCTACACCCCATTTAACTGACAATTCTATAAGCTAAACAGCAGCTTCAAAAAAAGCCTCTCACTATATCCACAAAGCAGGATAATACTGCCCTGGGCATCCATCCTGCTTTTCCCTGTCATGCATTCCTCCTTTTCCCCTTGTCATTTGCACAGAGCATTGCCAGGAAACATTTGCTTTTTCAGCCAGGCAAACAGGCCTGGATCTGATACCTGTGTCCTGTAATTACCAGTGCTGTGGTAAAGGGTGGCTGGAGGTGGTTACTGCAGGCACGGCAGTAGGAGGGGAAAGGGGAAAGCATTACCCAAGGAAGGAGTTTTCACTTTGCCCATACCTTTGACGTGAACCCTGGGCAGGATGTTCTGGAATGGCGCTGCGTGCAACAGGTCACACACTTCCTCCAGAGACTGGGACAGAAAGAAAACGAGAGGCATTTAGGACAGAAGCATCAATCCCCAAAGCACACCAGACCCCCACAGCGGGATTCCAAGGGCAGAACGGGATTCCAAAGGCAGAACGAGATTCCAAGCGCAGGCCGATGGCGCGGCAGGAACACCAGAGGGCAGCCGGCCTCTGTCACCACGGCAGGAGCCGCTCCGAGCCCGGCCTCCCCTCACGGTCACTCCCAAAGACCATTTCATTTCACCAGCTTCCTCTGCACTCCCAAAGAAACCCCGGCAACTCCCCTCCCACCCTCCGCTGGCAGTTCATAAAGGACAGGGTATTTATTAAATAAACTAATGGAGGATGAGTAATTTCGGTGGGAAAGTGGCAGACAGCTCCCGCGCAGACAAAAGGGGGAAGAGGATGACTCACTCACTGCTTGGTTATTTTTACCAGAGCCACAACTCATTATCCTAATGGGAGCTTATCGTGGTGGGAGCGTCTCCCTGCCAGGCAGGCTGAGACTATGACAACAGCAGAGAATCATGTCTTAGGAAGTATTTTACATCTTTAGGGACGGGGGAAAGGAAGACATCTGTCTCCTGTTTCTTTGCTCCTTTGTACACACAGGGAAAATGCAGATGACCAGAAGCAGATGCATGACTTTGCTACGATCCTCTCCTCACTTCTGAAGCAGCGACCCTACTAATCTGTAATCCCTCAACACTAATATCAGAAAAGTTGGTCATCATCCATACTCTTAGCAAGGCTAGTGTGCTGGGGGGCTCGTGTGCCTTTTCCAGTTCCTTTTCTAATTCCTTGATGTCAACCAGGGCAATGCATGAGACTCATCCACTACCACAGATATACTCAGAATTACACTTTGCACTGTGCTAAAATCTAGATTAGTTATGAGGGATGACCACAATGGAAAAATATTGAAATACATGACAGGACATGGGGACATGTCCTGACGAGGACAAAAACAAGAGGAGAGGCAGGGAGCACGGGTGTGTGACTGGAAAGGGTAACCTCAATGGTATCCCAAAGAAGGAACCTCCGTGCTGCTGTCACTCTGGTACACCCTCAATCCTCCCAGGAGGGAGTGATGGCCCTGCATGGCCTTTCACCATGCAGCCCCTCAGCCTGAATCCAAAGCAGTCCAGCTTCTCATTCTGTTTCAGCTGTGCCATTATTGACTACAGCTTTTCTGTGTGTCCCTAGGCCCTACAATTACTCTCCACCATGATGGAGGAATCCTCTAACACCATGAGCAGGAACCCTGAGGAACAGCCTGTCTTCGTTACCTTATCTAACACTGACAGCTTTAATACACCCTAGAGAAGCCTTCCGTGAGGGTCTATTTTTGTCCAACAGCAGGCCCCCAGCCAGCTTGCTGAGGAAATGACGTGGCTGGTTTGCAGTCAGCAAAGATCTCTGCATGCTGCCCAACCTCAGCAGCACCACAGAGATTGCACAGCCTGGGCAGAGTGCCTGTATGCACAGCAGGAAGAGACCACCCCCACCCAACATTCACCAACACCATGCAGGTAAAGAAAGGGAAGCCAGCACAGCTGTTGCTGATCCATTATCAATGCCCACCTTTCCTCTGTAAGCACCCAAAAGCATTGAAAACAAACAAATTACAGGTCTGGGCATCTTGTTTGAACAGTAAATACTAATAACATGGAAGAAGGGTGGGAAAAGAAAACTGAAGGTAGGGATAAAGATCAATTGTAGCACTGTACCATCAGCTGTGGGCAGGTTTACAAAGTGTAAGGTAAACTCTAGATATATCAGAAGCAGCTGAAAGACTGACACGTTTCACTGTTTTGTTCAAGCCAGGACAGACGAGTGGATTTCTGCACCACTGTCAGCCACCCAAGCAGCAAGGAGGATGTCCAAGGATGTCCACGTTAACCTTGTGATGTTTCACACCTCAACAGGAATGACACGCAGGAAAGGAATACAGCAGCACCAGATGCACAGCTTGCTTACATAAAGAGCGGCCACACTGTGACTGGCTGCAGGAGTGCCAGGGGATTACAATTTAATTATAATTTATATGATTATAATTAATGGTGAAGATTGCAATGTCAGATCCTCAGGTACCATGCAAGAGGCAAAGTCTCTCACCCAGCAAAGTCAGGCATCACTGTATCTAACAGACATGAAAGCCCCTGCAAGACTGTGAGAAAGGAGTGCAGGGAACTGTTCCTACCCATCTGCCCATCAGTAACAGCAAACTCACAGATTTCAACCTTGTTATTGATGACGTTAGTAACAAAAATATGAGAGTACATTTTGAGAGACAGATGGATTTTAAACTAGCACAGCAGGCACCTACCAGACTCTGTTCAATGAGGAGGCAAAACAGGACAGCATTTCCCACTTCCCGTAAATTCTGGAAGCAGACAGTCTTCAGTTCTGCATATTCAACAATGTCCTTCAACTGATGGTGAAAAAACTCCAAGATACCTGAAATCAGAAGAGAAGTGAAAAAAAAGTCTCAGAAGCCAGCATGAATCTGGTGATGACCACACAGGCACACTGTTACCTCAGGAAAGCAGACAAAAGATACTGGCCATGTGAATAAGAGGCATAGAGATCAGGATTAATTTCAATTTCTGCTTCAAAAGCCCTTTTCTAACCAATTTGTCTATTCAAAGGTCACACAAATGTGCCTCCATACACTGAGAATACAAATAACCGAGGGTACAGGTTTAGAGTTCCCTCTCCATGTATCAGCACATGAGATTTTTATCTCCAGACATGCAGCCTAGAGGAAACTGAAAGGAGCAGCATTTAAATGCATTAAAACTCAGAGATTAGGAAGTGTTAAGCTAGTGCACTGACCTTTTTAACTGGATAAATCATAAAATGGAGTTCCTAACTTTTTGCTCCTGGAAAAGGCAGTCAGTATAAGAGGTAAGAAAAAAATCCCCAGGAGCAGGAAGAGACACAAGAGCTCTCCTCTGCTTTAAGCTCTGTTCCAGCCACTGTTCCCCAACCTGTTGCACCACTGACATATTCAATTCCCAGCTGCTATTCTTATGGATGACAGAGCCAGCAAGGAGCAGAGAGCTCAGATACAGGGAAGAAGGGTAGTGTCAGGCTATAACTCTGACAGTGCCACAGGGCCAGAGGTGATCTCTGACATCTCAAAGCAAACACAGAGATCACAAGTCAAGCTCTGCAGGCAAGAGTATGCCAGATCCTGCTGACAAGCACAACCAGAACACAGTTTCTGTCAAAGTTTTGCAAAACTGTTAAAAACCAGCTAAAGTTATGATTTTCAAACCCACACAATTTACATAAACATGTGTCTTTTCCATCAAACTTCTCCTAAACAACGGTGATGCATAACAAGCTGGTGGACTTCCAATCCTTGCCCTCCAGCCCCAGAAAGGCTGCACAGTCCCTTGGTTAGAGAGAAGCCCAGGAAACCATAGGCTCAGCAGCTTCTGCAGAGACCCAGTCTGGTTGAATCTTTCAGAGATTCAAGCCATGTGTAGGATGGGAGAGGAAGAGCAGCATGAACTACAGTAGGTCAGACAGCTCTTCAGCTTTTTGCAAGTTAATTCTTAGTAGCATTTCTCCATCTTTCTGCACAAGCCTGTCCCTTCTAAAAAGCCACCAAAACACTTGACTGAGAAGAAAATGCATCATAAAACGCTTTCAAATTGCATGCTGCACACAACAATTCATTTCCATTACACTGAATCAAGCCAGATAAATCCCCACCCAACTACATCTAAAGCACTTGAGAGAAGATAAGGAAAGAGAACACAGACACCCTTCAGCACCTTCCCATGAGTTCCTTTGACACAACTGATGAGCACTTCTCATGCAGGAGATCATACTTGGCTATCTACCCAGGGAGGCAATGGCTGAAGGGAGCACACAAACATGAAATCCAGCCTGCAGCATATCTCTTCCAAGGAAATTCCTCAAATTCAGAGGTGTTGGAATGCATGAAATAGAATAAATCATGCAAAGTCCCTCAGAGAGAGAAAGGAATGCAAGGATTGAATTGGAACCCTCAGAGAAACTGAAATATATTAAGCCACACAGACACGAAGTAAGAGCGTTAAGTAAGTAGAAATATATCTTAAGTAGAAATATATCTTAAGCCTTAAGAAACTGTATTAGCTAGAAAAAAGCCCTAAAGCCTAGTTTAAAGTTCAGTAGTGCTACCTTTCACAAAATTAACTTAGCTCTAGACATAATGAAAACATAGCAGAACACTGCTTGCATTTCTATATAGAGCCAACAGAATTATATGCGTAGATTTTGTGTAAGAACTGACACTACTTTTGCACATTAGAATCAAGCTCGGATAGGTGCAGGAAGAATGTTTTAGAATCGTGTTTTTAGCTGATTGGATGATTTATGAATAAAATCCTCCTGTACTGAGGTGAAAAAAAGGAAATTAAAAAAAAAGGCATGGGAGCTGCTGCTGCTTCTGCTCGGGACATTGGGACTCTATTCCATAAAGCTTTTAGCAGGAACTTTAATAATCTGAACTCTTCACCTTCAAGACTGATGTATTCCAGCAATAAACAACTTTACAGCAACCAGCAACTGCTCTTGTCTCTTTGAAGACCCAAGACCCACTCAAAACTTGACAGAGGAACTTGAAAACATACAGTGAATGAAAGAATTACATAGGTAACCCACGCACTTCTACAGAAAGCTTCATATCATTAAAATTAGTTACACAAAACACATATAAAGTGCATTATGAGGAGTTGCACAGCTGGCTCTGTTACATTTTAAAGAACTGTTTGTCAATAGAAAACAGACAGTAAATGAGTGTTCCCACATGTATTCATTGGAGGTGAATTTCAGACCTAACTTTAGTACTTTGGTAACTTCAGAGCAAAACAGAACTGAAAAACTGATGGAGAAAGGTCAGATGTAGCGAGTGCTTGCTGAGCTTAATTTATTCCAAGGTAACGCATTTACAACTAGCTAAAAAGCAAACAACGCCAGCACATCACCAATTCCCACCTCCCCACAATGCAGGGACTGTGGAATGGAAAAGCTGTGGGAAAGGCTGTCAGTGCTCACTGAACACTGCAGGATACCAGCCAGTCACAATCCCCAGGTGTGTGAGGAGCAGTGAACACTTGGTGTTTGTCATTTAAACAGACCTGCCCACCACAGCAGTGCTGAATACCAGGACTCCCATTTTAAAGATCAGACTGAAAAGGTTGAAAATTGTTCCCCAAAATTTTTTTGATGCTAAGAAGAAAATGCAAAGTTAGGGAACTGAAAACAGATGATTTATCACAAACCTTCAGGGTGTTTTAGTTACACACCCTAGTCTTTCTAGAAATCAAATACTTTCCTCATTCCAAGACGCTCTGCAAACAAAAGTCTGATGTGTTATCCTGGACTAAAGTCTGTGCCATAGAGGAAATCGAACTAGAACATCTACCAATGCTTCTGATCTTATGATCTGCGCCACATACACAGAGACTGATGGTGAACCAACAGAAGGCCTGGAAGACTCCCTGAAACACCATGAGGAACTGCGGACTTCTCCACAGGGTCACCATGGAGAGAAAGCACTATCCAAGCAAACAGGATACTGGTGACACGCATGGCCATGGATATGCTCTTCCCTTTAGCTTGTGTGGTGGGTGGGGAGCAGCGTGGTGAGAAACAGAAGCTGAGCAGAACAGCAAGGAAGATTCTGCTGCTGCAACATGGAAACAACCATTGGTCATGACAGGGATTGAAAAGAATAGGGTTTTCAGACTCCATTTAATTCCCTACCCAGCCTGTGGATTTTGTGGGGAGTTTCAGGAAAAAAGGCTGACATCTGGAAAGATGAGAAATATTTTTTCTCAATAATGAGCAGTGAAATCCTGAGAATAACCCATGTCACCTGAAGCAAATATAAAGGAGCAGGATGGGACAGGGAGAAACAGGAGTAGCACAGAGAACTGTGACCAGAAACAAGAGACTCATACTGAAAGTGTGACTGAAACCAAAATGAGACATTAGGTCCAAGCAAAAGAAGCAGGACAGTAAAAGTCAAAGAGGCTTGAGGTTCATACCATAAAAATTACCTACTGTCTTTTACAGTCACTCCAGGTGACAGAGCTCCTCTCAAAGTCCTTAACAAAGTTCCATATTTCTTCACTCAAAGCCCCAGTCTCCATCTACAGATATATAAATATGCACACCCACACGCATTCATGAACAAATTGTCATATTGTTTTGAAAATCTGACAGCCAGTACTTAGCATGCAGGTGTTCCAAGTGCTGCCATCATTAGTGTACTTCTTCCCTTTAGATCAAAAGCTTGATTTACCAGCAAAACAGAAGAAAGTTTACAGAGCTACACAGGCTGTTTCTGATGAAAGACCAATCTGCTCCCCAGTGGAGTGCTGTGGCAGAAATTCATCGTCATGTTTTTATTAATGTTTGAGCAATGCTATTCCAAATTACACTTCTGTGCACATTACACAGAAGTTTATTTTTATGGAAGACTCTGCATGCCTACTAAAGCCCTGGAAAAAGAACAAGTGTCTCAAGAAAATTAATTTCACTTAATTGCCTGCAACCTTCCTTCTTCCTCTAATTCTGTTTGTGGGCAGAATTCATGAGTTACTGAATTGGTTATATATACACAGAACTTTACAAGGTAAATGAATCAAGGTATTTTGCTCCTCCTCTCCAAGAAAGCAGTTTTAACTAAATCCCTCTATTCCTGTGGATGGGAGACATTAGGTGTCATAATAATTGATTATATAATCCCAGTTTCTGATTTACACAGATCTCAACAGAAGCAAAGACTGTTGATATAGAATAGACCCAGTAAAGTACAGAAGATTAGTAAAGGATTAGGCTCCCTCTCGGCTTCCAAAATCTTATCTCAACAGCATTCAAACAGCAGATGCCAAGTTTCAGCTGTGCAGTCTGTACACTGATTAATTTAGGAAGTCAGAGCAAATCAACACATGCAACTCAAAGCTGGTTGGATTCCTTCATTTTGGTCACCTTTCATTTCTCAATTCACACCTGCAGACTGAAATCAAACATGTTCCAGAGCTTATAACAATTCTGGTACCTAAAAGATTAGGACAAAAATGAGCTATTAATTCTAGAACTGCATTTCTGACTACAAACAAACTGGACCTTGATTATAATTCTTGATCTAGTTGTGTTTTGGGTTATTTTCTGCAAAGAACTGACTTGGCTATTATCAAATAAAACCTACTAATCTGCAATAGCAAAGCTGCTCCCAAGAAGCTGGGTGCTATTAAACATAAAAAACCTTTAGTCTCTGTTCACTTTTATAGAGACCTTCAAATGCTGCATCCAAATACTTCTTTGGCTTACAAGAGACATCATTAACTCTGCATATCAACAGAGCTGCCATTCATTCCCTTCAATGGAAATATTCATCAGGTTTAAGCATATACATGCATCCAGGAATTATGACCATGGAGCCTGTGCAATGTGTTTATTTTGCTAGAAAGAAATATTCCATTTTTCTGCACATCCAATGAATTCTTAATGTCCTCTTAAAATCATCAGGGTGATCTGGGTTTCCCCTAAATCCTTTCAAACAGTCTCTGATGCCTTCCCAAATCCTTCTCCACTGAACAGGTTTCAGGAAGACCTATGAATACATTTCCTTCATCTAATGTGGACTTCATTGTACCCTCACCTGAGTTATTCTCCTATTTATCTGACTTTGATCAAAAACCTGGGATAACAGGTAGAATTACAAACCCTTCTGCTATGCCCCAAGCGATGCCTCCCTCACAGCCTCCAGCCACTGCTGCCCTTCCCCATGCTTCCCAGTCCAGGCTTGCTCCAGTTCCTATTAGACTCTGACCTGAAATATTCCAGAAAAATAAGGGGTGGAAGACTCTTTTTTTGCCAGACTGCTGTGCAGAAACAGCTCCCAAAGTGTTGCCAGCAGCACAATCAGTCCAAGGAGAGATGGGAATACAGCAGCCCATGGCACAGGGCTTTGGAGGGATTCCCCAAACTTGTGGGACTTCAAGAGGTCATGGACGGGGATAACAAGTGCTTTGTCCTGCACCAGCTTTGAGTGTTCTGTTTCTTTGGTTTGATTTTGGTGGTTTTGTTTTGTTTTGTTTTTGGTGGTTTTTTTTGAGAAGAAACATGGAAATGGTTAATTAATTAATTAATTAACCATTCCTTTTAATGGTTAATTAATTTTACACTTAATAAAAAATATGCAATTTGTCTCCTTTCTCATGAAGTTTGTATCTTGCTAAGGTCATTGATATTGTTAAAAGTTTATTTTGGAGGAGTGGTATACCTACTAGTGACAAGAGCCTCATCTCACAGCAGAGCTGATAAACTACTTTCCCTCATGGTATTCAATGACACATCAGAGTGGCAGGACACTCATTCATTAAAAGAAGAAGTGACAGGTTCAAATAGTCGAAAAATAGCAGAGAAAATGTTACCTCCAAGATGAAATTTCAAGCTTAAACTCTTAGAAGGCAAATATTCCTTTAAGAGCTTTAGCAACTTTAAAAGGTCCCTTTAAAAATCCTTATGCTTAATGTATTTTTAGACAAATATTTTTATGACTACAAGATGAACAAGTTCCCCACTGCTTTAGACTGTTCCTATGGAAACAAACCCATTGGCAAAGAGGAGTCCTGAACAACTCTGATGCCACTGTCTGTACCCTGCTCCTTTTAGCAGCAATAAATCACCATTTAGAAATCCACAAGTCTAGAAGGCTGAAGGGGCCAAGGAATTGCAATCAGCAGAATCCAAACAAAACTCTCCAATTGAAAAGTCTGAAGTGCATGAAAGAGCTAGAGGCTTACTTAATGAGTGTGCTTAAATCACTTTGCACATGGAGAATGGACTCAGGAAATTAATTCTGAATTAATAAATGCATGTTACAGCAAGATAGATGAGAATCGATATACTTCATCTAAAGACTGGAATCGCAGTTTTGGTCTGTATATGTAGGTTGTGCCAGTTATAAAGAAGTTATTAAATGATTTGTAATGAAAGGACAGAAGCAGCACACAGACAATACCCCACCTTACTACTACAATTAACAACTTCTGAGGAAGCTTTTGGAGGCAGAGGAGGGAACAGACAACAGCTGGTGTGTTGGCTTGCATCTTCTGTGACAAAACACATAAACAAGGTGTGGCAAAGACTGCTGAAGAGGAGAATTTAGCACAGAAATGAGAGGACAGTGACTCAAAGGAAGCACACTCTGAGCCTGCCCTTCTACAGCCTGGCAGCTCCTCTCCCGATGAGGGGTAAAATCTGCAGCACATCCTCACCACAGGGAACATTTTCCTTCATCAGTTAGTGCCGTCCCAAGGGCAGACAGCTCCATGATGGGGAGGTGTCAGAGAGCACAGGGCAGTTTTTCCCTGTGTGAGAGAGCCATGGAGGTGCCCTGATCTTCCACAAGTCTCTTCTGTCTGGTGACTAAGAAAGGGAAGGGAGAGACAGCATGACAATGCTATAAAGGCTGTCTCTGTATTTCTTGGAAGAGACTCTCCAGGGGGTCATTATGTGTCCTCTGCTAGAAATAGTTCAGAACAGGAAAACCACATGTTTTAAGACAAAACCTGACAGGAAGAGGGGCAGTAAAGGAGCAGAGAATCAGGTGGGGTTTTGAGATCCAGTACAATTCTAAAAGTAAGTATGATGTTCCATTGTAAAACCAAGAGTTGTTTTGATCTCTTGGTACAGCAGGCACCTAAACAAATGGCATTTCTTTTGGAAGAGTAAATATGAGGTCAAAGTAGTTTGTTACCATTGCACCAGTAAAGTTCTCTTTCCTACAGGATGGATTGTCTTTCAACTTTTAAGAGAAAGGTTTATCCTAAAGTCCCTAGGCACCTCCTGCCAAATATTTAGCCCTTACAGGTGAGGATTTCTGGCAAGCTTCCTAATATCACGTGTAGCATCACAGATCCCAGTGATGCATTATCTATATTTGAGAATACCTACTGCTTTTGTGGTCAGACCTTAATGAATGGCTAAAAGCCTCAGAGAGATTATTTTTATACTCCTAACTACCATGATTCATCCATCTCTGTGCTCCAGGGAGAAAAACAGGAAGGAAACACTTAGTAAGACCTCCTCAATTTCGTTTAACATTGGTAATGAACGTCAAGCAAGCTGTGGGAAGCAGAAAATACCCAACCTCATTCCAGTTGGAGTGGCATTTAATAAAACTAAGTGACTCTGGAAAAATAAACTCAGGAGGTGGGTGGCACATGGAAGGATTGATTTGTGTTAATTAGAAGTTGTGAAGGAGGAATATTTTGAAGGAGAAAGCAGATTCAGAATTTCAGTGAACAATGTGATAAATACTAATTAGCCAATTATTTCTCCATAGCGGCAAGCAGCTTTCAATGCCATTTCTTCTTCTGCAACTGTCACACCTCCTGTTGAGAGGCTAAGATGCACCCCACACAAGCCTCAGACATAACTATTCTGGCAGGACCAGTTTACCTCCCAGCAGTATCACTCCTTTTATCCTGCATTTGGTGAGGGCAAAGGAAAAGGGAATAGAGGCTGTTGTAGAGAACGGGGTTACCTAAATTACACATTTAAACAGGAAAAAATGTGAGAGGCTAACTTGCTGAGGCAAAAGCTCAACACATTTATGAGAAAGACAAGAAACAGAAACTATTGTGGACATCCCAGCTCAAGATCAATCATGTCATAAGACTGTCTCTATACAGATTGTCATCCTTTTGCCCTACTTACAGAAGTCTTAAAACTTCATTAAGTACTTTCAGAAAGCATAGCATTCAATGATTCTTTTGATGGGAAAAAAAAAAAAGAAATAAAAAAGTAAAGCCAGGGCAAAATCTGATTATCAGGAGCAAAAGGAGGGAGGGAAAGACAGATATAAAAGATTCAGAAGATAGTGGTTAGTATAATCTTATTAAGGCTGCTAAGGTAACATCAAACACAGACTAACCTGGAGAACCATACTCATGTCTTGGTAACCTACAGATCTTAGGCATCACTTCCATTAGGGTCTTGACATACTGAAGAATGGTTCCTTGTAACTAAGAGAAAACAGATGTATGTAAACATGTCAGTGCTGTTGAACTACAAAACTTTACAACAAACTGCATTCAAACTATACATGAACTGAAGCAGCTCTAAAAATCTTGAATTTAATTCTGCCAGTCAGCATATTTAAAAAGGCAACTTTTTCAAATTTAAAGAGTTCACATAGCATTAGCCATCTTTGCCACAAGAAGAGTGGCACAACAGCTAAGGCCAGGAGGGTAAAAAAGGAAAACATGTTTTTCTCTTACAGACTCTTTACTATCTAACTAACTTTTAGGTGTTTGGTTAAAAAGCTACATCTGAATGCTGTAAAAACCATTCAAAAAGCATCTGAATGTGTTCAAAAGCAACATGAAAAAAAGCCCTTATAATTAGGAATGGCTGCAACAGCCCAAACTGGTTCTTCTGGACATACCAGCTGTGATAGTCCCAGCCTCCAGTCAGCGTGTCTTCCAACCACTAGACACCTCTCCCTTATCTGTCCCCCTACACCTGAGCATCTGCATCAGGCGTTGGCAGGACACCCTCCCCAGGCCTTTTAATCTTCTTTATAAGTGACCAAGTGTTCAATGCCACCTTTAGTGAATTGAGAGAATTTACAAGTAAGTTATAAAAAAATCCCTCTCATAAAACAGAGCAAACTAATACTTGACACTCAAACCCTGAAAAATATGAGTGTCTTCCTCTCTCCCTGAAGATTAAATTACAGCATCTTTTCAAGCAGGATTCAGCCTTTCTATAACATCAGAAATGTACTTAGAACATTGTGGGAATTACTGTAAACAAACTGCCAAATGTGTCAAGTGCCTGAAGTACGATTATGAATACCACAGCTTTCCCTGGTACAGTTGGATTATTTTGGCAGCATGCTCCTACAAACAACAGGGAGGAAAATATAATTTCTTTGGCTTAAATTAACTGCAATGCACTGTGGCTGTATATGTAGATTCTAATAGCATAGCAAACAGACTGCACCTCAACCTCCTCCCAATTACAAAGATACCCAGGATACCCAGGCTGTGTGGATAATGTCTTCAAAGCTGGCCTGAGCAGCACTGCTAATCAAGCACAGAGGTTAAACTCCTGTTGTTAAGGAGTCATCAATCAGTGATGTCATTAATGAAGCCCTGAAGTTAGGTGACAGGCAGAAAGCACACTACAGCTGTTCTCAAAAAATATCAAGAAAGTGAATATACAGTATGGTCTTTAAGTTGAAATAAACTAATTTAAAATACTCATACTTTTCCAGAGCCTACCTAGGCTCTAACAGCTCAGGTCACCACAAATTGCATGAATTTCCATGGAAGAATCCAAAGTTTTCAAAACACTCCTGAGGGCACCAAGGCACTTATTTCTATTGCTCACACAAGACATTGAGCACTGTCAAGCACAGCTTATATCAAATTTCAATGGAAGTTATTTTAATTATTTTTATCCAGGGTCTCAATTTCACTTTGTTCTTCCTGAGACATTTCCGCTAAGAAACCATTTGAACTAGCAGAAAAATAAGGACAATTAGCATACCAGGCTCTTGACAACTTTCAGCAACTCCTCCATCACCACAGCAATGCCCTGATATCCAAGAAGTCTACAGATGACTTTAAAGTGGGGGGGACCAACAAAATTCCTGTAGTTGCTGTAAATGCTGGAATATGCCAAATTCAATGCCTAAAACAAGAAAACAGATATGATTAATGAAAATTCTGTCTGCCTTTATCTCAATAATAACGTAATTTAAATATAATTTTAAAGCACATTAAAACTGAAATAAAAGCTTTGTATCTCACTGGCTCTGAAAGAGGTTTAAATACACAGTTTCTCTTTTGGCAGTTTCTCTTAAGGCAGGAACTTAAATCTGTCAGCAAGACAAATTAGTGAGCACTTTTTTTTGCAAGCAGACATCTTTTATTTATCATTTATAAAGCCACAAACACTTTCTCTTTTGTACTTTTCTATTTACACAAGCATAAAAGGGTAAAAGTAGTCAATGCCATGTCCAGATCCCTGAATTTAAAGCACAGCTTCCATTCCTTTATCTTCCCTTTTATGTGCAAAACATCTTGAAAGAAATTACTTCAATTTTCTGTTCATAATAGGTGTTTTAAGTCTCTGAGTAGTCAACTACAAAAAAAAAAAAAAAAGCCTTCTGCAGCTACTGCTCTCTGCAACTAATTAATAAGGATCTTTCTTTTTCAAACCCCTGCACAGTACACAAGATCAGAGCAAATCTAAGTCTGGGATGCAACCTCATAGAAATTCTTCAACACTTGTATAAATAGGACCAGGTGCTTTGCCATAGTCATGTTTACTTCCATGAAAGTGAACACAGCTGTACAGACTGATGTGATGTGAGGATTTAGGAATTGGTTGCTGAAGCTGCAGATTAGAGAGGGTTGGCTAATTTAGCATCCTCCATTTCTGCAAGTGGGTTGTTCTCCTAATACCCAGAAATTTAATTCTAGCAGGAATCTTGGCCACCTTCCTTACAGAAGGGACTGTTGTGTTTCCTTCAGTTTTTTTGAATTTTCATTCTCTCTAAAACACACATGGAAAACAGCATACTGTTAAACTTTCAACTTCACACACAGCTGTAACAGAAGATTTTCCAGGAAGAACATTCCCTTTAATGCAGATCCTGCCCTAACTATCCATGCAAGTCAACACCAGATACTGTAAACACATGGCATTAAGCTAGTTGGAATTCAATTTAGAAAACTCTACCAAGCTCTGCAAGGATTTTATTCTCATAAAAGGACTTAAAAATCATCTTTTGACGCAATCAGAATAGAACATGCACATTTTTATTTACATTGTATGTCTCTATATAAACACCAGTTTCCAGCTGAGGTCTTAGAAACTTAAAAAATTCTAAATGCAAACTAAAATAGACACTTGGATAACTATTAGAATCCTAGTACATAACACAGTCCTGCTGTTAGGTCAGAGCTGGCTAAAAGGCCAAACTCCAAATGTGTCCCAGCAGGGCACAGCCTAAAGCTGTATCCCTCCAGTACAACCTGTGCATTTCCATAGCTCTCTGCAGACAAAAATGAGCTCTGAGGCAAAGACAGCACAGAGAACTGGTAAAACCTTAAGAACATATGTGCAGATGAATGTCCTGATAAACTATGGATTTATACAACTGCCCCTAAAAGATGATATTTCATTTTTTGGTTTTGATGTTTCCGATTAGGTAGGTCTCCTACAACAGACATGTCAGAACTATCTATTTCAGCTACAGCACAAAGTGAATTTTATTTTACTGGGTTAAAGCCTTTTACTGCCATGAGGCTAATGGGAGAGAACCTCTCTTCACACAGCAGGAATTTGTCATAGAAAAGTAAGCCCCCCAAAAAAAATTATTTCTGTATTTAAAAAACTTGCCAATTCATAACAATAAGAAGCCAGCCAATCTAAAAATATATCTTTCATGTAAACCTCATGGGGAAGTACCTAAAATTTACAGTGCACCTGTAAACGTTGGATTAGTGGATCTTTCTAAACTGTAACAAGGAATTTAGAAAAAAACATTACACACCAACACCACTTCCCCCCCCGCCCCCCCACAGTGAGACACAAAAGCATAAAATTCTTAGGGAAGAAGCAACTAACTAGAGGGGGGTTGAGGTGGAAAGGGAGGGAAGGGAAGCTGCTGTTCATTATTTTTTAAGCTATACTTGCTCCCTTCCCTACTTAAATTAAAAAAAAAGAAAGAGTTGTTAGTTGCTGATGTCATCAAAGTGCTAACATTAATCACTCACAGCATCACTGGTCCACACACAAGAGTATATAACAGGGATGCTCAGGCTGCATACTGCCAAGGGGAGGCAAGCAAGAGAGGGGGGAAAAGACATTATTTTATTCTCCTGTGACGTCTTTGAAAAGCAAAGCAACAGCATCTTTAGACAAGATGTGCTCTTGCAGGAATTTAAGTGGAAGAGACAAAGAAACCATGCTACCAGCAGCATCAGAGAAAAAAACTGAAATCACCAAGCAATGAGAATTCAGTCCAGAGAATCTGAGGAGAAGAAAAAGCAAACTGGCAAACAGAGATCAGTCAGGAAATAATTCATGTAGAAAGGGATACAAAAAAAGTGGTTGTAACATTTTCACAGCAGCATCGCCATAAAGAAATTCTGTTCTGGAATTTCCATCAGGGAGCAACGGTAAGTACTGACTTTATGATCCATAAAACATCAGATGGCTTCTCCAAACATTTACATGTCAGTAATTGTGTGTTTTCTAATAACTGATGGTTTGTAGCAATAGAAATGTATTACTGTTATTTAATTACAGTTCATTCTACTTACAAAATGTTAGGAGGATTAAACTGTTGAAACTATTGTTCCTAGGCTGTGTTAAAAAGTGTTCTAAAAATATAGATTATAATTTTAATTAATAGGGATCTACCAGTTAAAGAGAAGGTAACTGATCTCACTAATGCACCCTACTTTAATATCTGCAGTAGCTGGGTAGATGCCAAAATATGTCTGTTTGTTAAGTTTATCTGATAGCAAACTCAGTTTCTTTATCTTGTTGCTGAATTAAAAAGGGTGCCTTTACCACAGAATTAGAAAAGCAGCATCTACCCAGATCAGTCACATCCATGCTTTTATATTGTCATGAAAATAAACATACATCTTTTTCTTCCCATTTCTCAGTAAGTAGAATCCAGAACCCTTGAGCAACAATTTTCATACATAAACAGGCACAGAATTCTTACTATTAATGTAGTGCCACTATGTAAATCCCATTAAAAAATAGACATTTTCCCAGTCTCCTATCTAATATAAAATACTAGTATTACAGAACAATTTCAGAATAGGTTATGAGCAAATCTCACAATCATTCTTCCTCAGGAGAATTTTCAATAATTAATTGAATTAATTGTTACTTGGCCAGGAAATGTAACGTTTTAAACTTGATCTTAAAAAAAAATATTAATTTTCACAACAAAGTCATAAACAATGAAATACAGTGTTACTGTCATGGGCATTTATAGTCATAAAAAAGTGAGAAACTTTAAAGTAGAAAAAAAACTTCCACAAGTGCCACTGGAAACTGACAACCAAACTAAGGGATCAGATTAAATTGCTGAGGTAAGCTCTTTTTCAAAAGTTACCATCACGACAGTAAAAGCATAAAACCCAAGCCAAACAAATGAAAATATCCACTGGTTGTTATTATATATTCTTTAACAGATGTGTTTAGAGAAATTGAAGAAAAGAGGTGTTTTCCTTTCACTATGTACAGTGGTTACACACACTAAGAATCTCAAAATACTGGCAGGTTTTCTAATTTGAATTGAGGGCGAGGAGGAGTATAAATTCAGGGCAGGCAGACTATGGGATTACATAAAATGACTTAAAACAGCAAAGAGCATTATTAATTTTTAAAAATAATTTATCCAAAAGGTAGGCTATAGTGAAAGCTGTATTTCACTAAGCTTGACAAAGCTTTTCCAAGAGGCTGACTAGCATCAAGACTCCCTATTGTGACACTGATCCCACCCAAGTACAGTGCTCACAGCCACTGCCGCAGTGTAGCTGCAGTGGTTACAGATGTGCAACTTAACAGAAAAGCACCAAGAGTATCACAGAGTCACACAACAGTCTGGCTTGGAAGGGACCTGAAAGGTCACCTAGTTCCAACACCCCTGCCACAGGCAGGGACACCTTCCATAGCTCCTCTGGGCAACCCATTCCAGTGCCTCACTGCCCTCACAGCAAAGAATTTCTTTTAATATCTAATTTAAATATACACTCTTTGAGCTTAAAGTCACTCATCCTCGTCCTATTAATATCTGCCTGTATAAAAAGTCCCTCTCCAGCTGTATTGCTGTATCTAGATACGAAAAGGTGCTGTAAGATCTCCCTGGAGCCTTCTCTTCTCCAGGCTGAACAGCCCCAATTCTCTCAGCCTGTCTTCATAGGGAAGGCGTTCCTATGTGAACTTGTGAATAAGAAACTAACGTAAGATATTGGGAGACAAAATAATATGTGGTCAGGTTTCCACATACTCTTTTGTCCTTCAAGTGTGACTAGCAAAAATAAAGACCTGTGGATGGTAGAGGCATTTATTCCTCAATATCCCCTCCTGCTAACCCCTCTTGCCACTTAACATAAAATGTAAGATACACAGACTAGAGAAAAAAAACACCTGCTGCATTTTTTTACAATCACCTGGGGGAAAAAAAAGTGAAAGGAAGTGATTCCCCAATTGTAAATTCTGCAAAAATTCACCATCTCTCAAGATACAACTGGTCACTTGTACAGGCAGCAGCTCTGGTTGAACTTCTCTAAGTTTTTCTTTACACTTTCACTTGGAAGAGAAATAGACATTTTAAAACACCCCAGACTTTATGAACTTTCATTCCCATTTTTACACTGCAGTGCCAAAGATGAGAGCATACCTTCCTAACAAACTCCATTCCTACATTACAGAGCACTACGATTAAGATCCAAACGACATCCTCAGTGCTGCAGCTTCTCCAAAGAACATCTTTGTTTTCCACAGGGAGATCAGCATCAAGAGAGAAAAAAAAACCTCCCAAAAAACATCCTGATGGGAATAACCATCCAAAACATCACAGGAAACACAGCAATGGTAATTTGGCCAAAAATGGCCAGTTGTGTTGACAGCTTTTACAGCATCATGTACCACCCTAACTGGAACAGCATGCTGTCCAGCTACTCCAGAAAGAGCTTCCAGAGGGAAGAGAGAGTGCCCACCACTCGCTCCTCCTTTGTTGTTGAAAACCTGACTCCCCTGACGACCTACATCATGTGCGTGACCTGCCAGTCCGCAAACCCCTCCAGCGACCAGTGCAGAGTTTTCAACACGCTGGAACGAGACCCAGCATCGGCGAGCAGCACCAAGAAGGAGCTGGCTCTGGGCATCTGGCTCACCAGCAGCGTGCTGCTCCTCATCATCGCCGCCGTGCTGCTCTACGGCTGCCTGCACCTCCTCTGCCGCAGGAGACACCAGCGCCTGCAAGAGCGGGGCGGGAGCTCCAAGCGGGAGCCTGAGGAGCCATGGACCAAAAGCACGGCACACGGCTCAGATGAGTTCAGCAGGCAGAGCCAGCACACACAGGACGCTGAGGAAAAGCATCCGGGTGGCATCCAGCTGGCCACAATCATAGAGAATCCCTCGGCGTGCAATGAGCCCATCGTGACATCCTCTAAAAGTCAGGAGCGAGTCCCAGTAACAGGACAGTGCTCTGCTATAAATTAGAAAGGTTTTTGCCACATGACATACCCCAGCTACTTCAAACACATCAGATGCACTGTTGGTGCTCACAACAGGGAGCTCTGACTGCTCACTGCAGCACTCCTGGCTGTATCTCTTATTTCACACCCTTTTCCAACAGCCTGTATGCAAAGGTTCACATGCCCAAGAAGTGAGCACTTCACCAACCCTCCATTATTTAAAAATTAAGCATGTAGCAAGTATTTGGTTTACATTTCAAGGGGATTGTTCGTTGCTTTTCTTTAGCCTAAAACAGCAAACAAATATAAAAAGTAACCAGAAGTGACCAAAATAATTTTTGTTAACTAGCATGAATAAAACTGAGTAGGAGTTTTCAGATGGCTACTCAGACTGCCACACTATAGGGAACTGGAACATACACAGAGAGTGCAGTGGTTTGCCAGTGTGAGTTTTACCCTGACAATCCCAGCTGCTTCCCAAAACACACACTACAAGCAGTACTATACTCAAACAACACACTTCACTGCCCATGGTGTTGCCCATCCCTCCCATCTGCACTGAGGTCAGTCTCAGAACGTAAGATAAACTCACCAGGATTTTAATTGTATCCTCTCATTTGTCTTCTTTTCCCTCAGTCTAAATCCATGCAAGATAGAGATTTAGTAAAGACACATCTACTTAAGGAAATATCTCGTGTTATTGCATTTTGCAATCTTCTGCTCCCACCACAAGCTACCTTCTGCTCCATGGGCCAGAGACTCCCTGCAGAGGAAATGGAATCCAGAGATGCAGCTCCTGGCCCTTCCTTTTCTCCTTCCCTTTCAGTTTTAATGATAACATGCATTTTTCAGCTGCAAATTTCCTTCCAATTACACAGTACATTCTGTGTAATGAAGGGGGCAAAATAGTAAAAACATGCCAACATGCCAAAATGCATTTTATTTTTGTAACAAGAAAACCTGCTGATCATCTCACTCTGCCTTGAGCTTCATGGCAAAGTGCCAAGGTCCTTCGGACAGAAATCTGTTCACCCTCACAACGTGACAAGTGTTGTCTGATTTACATGTGTAAGTCACCCTGTTTTAACCTCTTAAGTGCATTTGTGTTCCATAAAAACATAATAAATCTTAGTATTGCTGTATACTATGCCTAAAAAAATCAAAGGTGCACTGTGAGCGCAGGCAGTTAATTGCTCTTGGTACGAATGTATGTGTGAAGTCAGCTCTCTCTGACACAGCCTGGTTGCACCAGTGAAGGATGGATAGCTGCTGCCTGGGCAGCTGCCATCCCCCTCCACCCTGGAAACTAAGGGGGGGTACAATTTTGGCAAGAGAGCTCCCCATGAATATTTCACAGCAGGTAGCGGATCTTTTCAGCTACTCTATTTTGACAACAATTCCCATGACTTGTGAAATGCATCGACTCTGAGTGCTAAGGAGAAGCTGGCATAAGTGTGATGAATCTTTCTTTACTCTTTTTTTTTTTTTTTGAGTAGGATAAGCACGACACACAGAGCACTTGCTGAACGGGGGCGAGTATGACTTTCAGAAAACACTTGAAAAGGCATTTTTATTGTGTGAATTTAGCAATAACATGTTCTCCACCTGCTGCAGAGCACTTCCTCCAGCTGACACGTTTTCCTTTGTCTTGCACGTCAGTCTCAAATAAACTGTGAGAATAACAGCTCACTGCTGTTTCAAATGACAATGTTACATGAAATAGGCACTGAAAAACCCTCATCAGAGCATGAAGCCAACACAACAGGTTTAGTGCCATAAAGGGGTGCCTGGGTGGTGAGGAGGACAGAGAAAATGCTTTAAAATTATCTTGTAATCAAATTAACAGTAACACTTCTCTGATTAAGTTTTCATCAAGAAAAGATTATTTTAATATTAATGGGATGAGGCCAAGAGACACACAGTCAATCTCTGCCAACATCTCGGGCTCTTGGAAACCTGCTTACTTCTCTGCATGTCCATTTCTTTATGTGGGTTTTAAGGCAGTCCAATACATATATAGACAGACATTTATGTTACATACACATGTACATGCCACACTGAGAACAAGGAGCAGTTCTGCTTAAAGCAGTTTCCAGGCAATTCACCGATACTGCATTTTGTTATTTATACACAAACACATATAACCAAAAGACATGCCTATATCCAACTGAGAAAGCAAAGAGCTCCCATGGTAGTGCTTCCCAAGGGATTTACCTTCTCTAAATATAAAACCATTCCACCCACAGAGTTTGCCGTGCACTACTGAGATAAACATTTATATCATCTCACAAGCAATGGACCATCTCGCACCTGCTGCAAATGAGCAATTTATGCAGAGTGTCATCTGTTTTCTGCTCTAGTTCTGAAAAACTTATGTCATCACATACAGAGCTACATGATTCTTTGTTTCTTGCTGAGAAAGTTTTATTTCAGATTAATTCAGGTTCATTCAGGCAATTCTGTATTAGATTTGGTAATTCTCCACTCAACAGTCATCGAGTATGGGGCAAACATTGTAAGTGATTACCAAACTGATAGCCGGTTGCAACATAGTGCAAACTGACTTTAATTTGTGCACCAGCAGTAGATAAAAATCATTATATTCACAGTGAGAAGTACCTTTCAAACATGTATTTTTCACAAAATAAATGAGTTAGCATCTACAGAGTGCCAGAGACATAAAAACATTACAATATTTGGAAAATATTGTATAGGACAGAAAGAAAGCCCTTCAATTCTGGTCTACACAACCTCTATAAAACCAAGTATTTCATGGAAAATTAGTTCAAGTCTCCAGAAAAGATATTTTCTTATATATATATTAAAAATATTTCATGCATTCACGCAATGTTGCCGAATTTCAACCTGCTAATCCTACACATACTTTAACTGAGTAAAGGGATTTCAGTGACCATGCTCAACTAAACTTTTAAAATAATCCAGCTCACTTAAAAGGCTAACGAGCTTTTGTAGGCTGGCTCCTTCCCACCTGACAGCTCTGCTTCCATATCAACCATAAGAAGGAAGTTGTATCTGTGGGTTTTTGTTTTGCTAATTACATGAAGATACCACTCAGAAAACTTGAGTTGCTAAAGAGAATGTTACTACAACTCTCTATGCTAAGTATCAAGACATTAATATAGACCAGATGCTTTGATCCATTTAGAAATATCTGGGAATATGTGAATGCTTTGAGATACAAACAAAAAAATTCTTTAGTTACTCCTGTAGTAGTGAAGCCTCTATAATGTAAGAATTCCTATCTGTTACTGGCTATATAAAGTGGAAATGTTAAAAACTCCATTCAGATACCCTCAATTTCAAAATACATTCAACTCAAGAATAAAAATATACTCTTGTTAAAATCTAAAACTAGAGAGAGTCATGAGTATTTCCTAATATAGGCCTATCCAGTTATGAAATTTGCTCCAAAAATGCAAGTAAGACCCCTCAGCTTGATTGTTGCTGCTCATATAGAAAAATAATCAAGAATTCTGAAAATGTATAGCTCTCAGTGTGAAGATTACTAAACTCATTTTAATAATGTAACCTGACTGATAAAAAAAAGTGTTTCCCAGTTAATCTTCTGCCACTCACCCCACTGTATCATCACTTAGATAAATTAAGTTAGCAATCTCTATGAAATTCAGGTTTTTGCTCTATGCTGCATCTGGTCAGTTACTAAAATAGTAAGGAACACAATAACTCTAATGTAAGAAAATTCCACTTTGCTATAATTTACTGTTCCTTTTTGGAGAACAATTACATAAAACATTATTTACAGGAGCAGGCAGTCAGCTGCTACATTCCACATTAAAACATGTGAATCCTTTTCTACCTCCTTTACATTTTACAAATGCAGCAGATATTTTAGCACTGAAATTTGTAACTCCTAGATTACTGGGTTGAAATTGCACCATACAACTATGATATGGTGAGCAGAAAATAAGAGCAAGACAAGGACTAATTATGTTCATGCCTAAGTAGGAGGTAGGTATTGAGAGTAACCCATAACAGTTACAGCACACTTGCATAAATTAGATGTATAATTAAGTACATATTTTAAATTATTTTAAATAATAATAAATAATTTTAAGCTTTTTCTTGTCCATCCTCTAATTTAATCCTTATTTTTTCATTAATCTTTTCCATACTTCAGCTTGGCACCCTGATAGTCAAGAAAACATTGCAAAATTTAGAGTCACACCTTGTCATATAGTCCCAAATGATTTGTTGAAGATAACACTGCTGGTTTTTATTGCTGTTTGAAGTAGATCAATATTTCTCACTAGATATTAGAAATGTAAATATATGTTAATGCACTATGTCTTTAACCGTCATTAAGACACAAGCAATAATTCTGAAGAATAAGAAAATAAATCTACAGTGATCAGGGAGAACAAATCTCTTACGCATGAGCATAGCATTGGTCCTGTGAGAGCAGGCTAACTCTCCTCACTCGGGTAGCCCACAGCTGTTCTCCTGTGTCAAGCACTCTTCCAAGCTGCCTGTCACCCACAGGAGCTCCTCTCCAACCTCAGCATTGGGGATTGCCCCAGGGACAGAGTATGTGCCTGCACATCATTTACCTTCTACTGAAAACTTGCACAAACCTTCCCAGCCCACCTAACTGCAAAGCAGGAAATATGATGGTAATACAGAAGATGAGATGGCCGAGACACCAAGATCATCACAATGAATTCGCAGCTCTGGGGTTGTAGAGTCCAGAGAAACATTACATTAGAAAATAAAAAAATTTAATTAGTTAGGTATCTGATAGTTTAAGATGGTCAGAATCTATATTCCTCTTAAGTCAGATAACATCTGAAGCAGTTTTTCTTTCTATTCTCTTTTCTTCTGTCATCACAAGGGAGGGCTGCACCCAAGATGGGCTCATGTTCTCACTTCACGAGATGAGTAATCAATGAGTAATTAACCTTTACTTTGATTCTGCTCTGCCACTGTTAGCAACTGAACAATGCAAGGTGGTTGAGAGAAGGGCTTATTTTTAGCTTTGTCAGATAAGACTACACATCAGACTAACCAACTGCACTTTGGCTGAAACATATGGTGAGCTTCAAGCAAAGTCTTAAAAAAAGTGTATGTTCAATTTAAAATACACACAAAATGTATTTCATTCATTTCTAATAACTTTCACATACCATAGTTTCTATTATTTAAAAAGATACCTTTAAACATTAGCAAACCATAAAGATAAAGGGAATCAAATCCAACCTTTGATCCATAGAGATACTGTGGCTGTGCATTAGGCTGCTTATCACGCTGAAACTCCTGAGAAAATGGCAGCACGGTCCGAACAAATCTATATTAAAAAAATAAAAGCAAGAATTCATTATTTATACTTAGGTGAGCAGGTGTGCACCTAATGCACCCTACCCTGTGGAAGACTGCTTTTGTCTGCATACACAATCAAAGCCAGACCAGCAGCCTTTCAGCCCAAGTAGAAACTGGGGAAGCACACAGCCCGAATTGCCCAAAAGCATGGACACAAATCATACTGCAGTTCAACAATTACTGTTCTTCCCATGGTGTGCAGAATCCCAAAATATTCCTCACCACCAGCCCAGGCCAGCAAACAGGGAAGTAACTAATCAAGTAGCAATAGCCTCTCAGAGGGCGTAATGTGCTTGCAAAATTAAGTCCTTGAGAAAGAAGTACACCTTCAAAGAGGAACATAGCATTTCTGTTTAATATTTCAGAGCTTTTTCCCCCAAAATTCACATCAGGAGAAATATGTTAGGTGTTACCTTTAAAAAAAGTAATAAGGAAGGGTATAATCTTTGCAGCAAAATCAATGTTTTGAAAGTTTGATCATAGTTCAGTGTGAGCAGGTACCAATACAAATCATGCTTAGCTTTACCTTTGCATACTGTAACAAGGACAATGAGAGAACTACAAAGATATAGAGCACTGCCAAAGACAGGATCAGCCATCCCACCCACAACTGAGGGCACCAGAGCCTGAAGGACCATTCCCTTGTGTCTCCCCTTGTGAACAAGCAGCACAAATCTTCCCCTTGATGTTCCCTGTTGACTGTGTAATGCACATTTAGCAGCACTGCAGTTTTAGTGCAGGAAGAAGTTAATCAATATCCACTACAATTCTGATTCTGCTTAACTTCACTAAACAGAGGAAAATTATTGAGGGATGTGTGTTTACAAGTTGGATGGCTACTTTATTTTTTACCTTGATTAAAAAGTATTTCTTGATAAATGGTGCGAAGCTGAATATGCACAGCAAAGAGGGAAAAGAGCTATTTAAGAAGTGCACATCAAATGGTTGTGTAATATCAGGCTGGTCTGAGTGATACCTGAGCAAAACAAATGTATCTAGGAAAATGCTTCAGGAAAGAAAACTTGACTTACATTATAATATCATAAGATATTATAATATATATATATAGATCTTTTTTTTGTTTTAAGTATTTACATTTCATCAGCACACACAATTAATTATTCATTATTAATTCTTCCTAGAAAGAACAGAGACATTCTATTTTTAATATATCCATCTTATAGCTAAAAACATGAACAGAAATGATAATCAAAAATTGTTTCACCGACACCAACATAAATTGCACCATGTTGCTTACAATAAATTCCACTGTGTTTTATTTCTGAATCATTCTTGTGGGAATCTATAATCTAGAACAATATTTTCTGCATTTTTAACCTTCTCAAAAATAGGTACAGCTACTTGATCATACATAGTTTAGCCACTCTTCCCAAAAATACTTGTACTTGCTGTAGTCCAGAAAGATTTTGCATTATTTTTGACACTATATATATTATTTAGATCTCCTCACATTTATATTTCCTCAGTTACAAGTTTTTCCCCTTCTCTCTCACTCACATAGAAACTGAAAACTCTCCTTTAAGAGAGATTACTTGAATCTGATACTTCATTACTGAGTTTACCAGAGATGATGCAAACATTTGATGGAATTCAAAGTAATCTGCAACGTACGACAGCGCCAGAGATTACTCTAGTCCCCCTTTTTTTTCTCCAAATCCCACTCCTTTTTAAACTGACATAAATTTTCAAGCTCTAAGAGAATCTCTAAAATGAAATCATAAGAGATACCGTGTCATTTGAGATAAGACTGGGTTTCAGTGTGCACATATATGTGTCAAGAGCAGATTTGTTACCACTAAATTAAAACACTCACAAGGAAAGGAGTGTTTTGACATATAAGTGGGTGCATCCCATGACTCTGGAAACTGTAACTATAATTCTTAGACTTATCAAAAAGTTATTGTGTGTATATGTCTCAATTACAATGTAATTAGTGTCTGGGAGCAAACCAGTCACTGCAAGTAAATGCTCAAGTAACTGTGTGCATTTCCAGTGCTCTTCCGCATGCTTGGGAACTTCTCCATCTCTAATGCTTCAGAGTAGTAGCAAAATAGTCCTAAAGTTTTCTTAAAGACTTGAAGCACTTGCTTGCATAGTGAAAGAGGCCAAGAGAGGAAGAAAAAGAGCAAGGAAATAGGGGCAAAGGATAACAGTCATCTGTTAAGTTATTGAGAGGTAACGTCTAAGACTGAGGCTACAGCAGCCTAAAGAGTGCATCATCCTAGAAAGTATGTGACTAATCCCAACACATAATTCACATAAGTATTAGAAATTTCTTCCCTAAAAACTTAAGGGCTATATATAAACCTTACAGTTCAGCATCATCTACTGTTCTTCAAAGTTTTTCCATGTCCATGTGTGTGTGTGTGTGTTCTTTCTTCCTGACATTCTGCTGGTTGGTTTCCTCCTGCTCCTCCTCCAAGAAAGAGGAATGTCTCTTTGAAGGACTGAAGCTTTTTGAATATCAAAGCTAAAGCTAAACAAACTTTTACTTTCCTCTGGATACTGGTAGGATACAGGTTTCAGCATATTCCAAGATAATCAGTTTCATTTTTAATCAGTGTTGATGATCTCACAGCAATTTATCCATTTTAATCAGCACAGGTTGTAAGCAGTCAAAGTAGATTAAGCAGATGAAAAGCCTTCTGGCTTACCAAAGCTTTGCAAGCGAATTGCTAGAGGACAACATGAGCCCCCAGAGTAAGTATTTTAGGGATCAAATCATTTAATATTAATTTTTCTGTGATACCTACCAGGAAGGAGTTCAGTGAGCACATCAGAAACTAATCTAAATGATTCTGTGATTTTACTATAATCTATTTAAGGAGATAACTGAAAGAGACTGCTTTGGGCAATGAGCCTGCTGCCTTGCAGGCAACAGGTTAGATAAACCTCATTCACAAACTTTCTGAGCTTCATCTTAGAAGTAATAAGATATGACAGTCTTCCCTCCCTGCCCCTACAGAAAGTGTTCCTCTGCACCTTCCTGTCTAATTGAACACTTCTTGCTTCCAGCATTCTCAAATTAGTTTGTCCTGTCTAGCAGAACAAATGGTAGCCCTACACCCCCTCTCAGTGAACACTAGATCTGACTCACCCTTCTTAAACCTGGATGCCAAGATGGAGAGAACAGAGGAAACAGCAAGGAAAATACTGCATGAGAGTAACAGATCTGCCAATCCATTGCTGTCACTTGTCCTATTGGCAGAAAGACTTTGGTTGGTTGCTTGTCTTTTTAGGAGGGGAAAGATAGTTGACTACAGTCACCCCTATGGGTGAGTCTACATGAGTCTATATCCGTGTACCATTTGGCTCTTGGTAGCAGAAACTAGATGGTTTTCACTCCTACTTTTCAGGTTTGCTCCAGCACTATGTGCAAGGGCTGAAAATTTTTCTGAACAGTGACTGTCAGAGTGTATGCAACACAAGAAGACACAACTGTTCTCTCGTGAAAGCCAGTCTCAAAAGCAGTATGAGAGACAGAGAGAGAGCTTGCAAGAGGAAGCAGGAGAGGTTGTCAGGAAGAGAGAAAAATAAAAAGCTGGTCTTTTTGTTCCTTCTGTGACAAATCTGTACCCTTGGAAGAAACATGTCATACTGCATTTGGAAGAGTGCTATACACATGAATTTATACCAGAGAACACAGATTTGGGTTATGTGTTAAAGGAGATGGAGCTACTAGTTTGACTACTGTCTCCAGAAGCTTGTATCATTTGTGTCAAGAAAGCACAGAAAATCTTCAATTCAAATAAATGTAAGACTGTCTCACACTTGCTTCTCTGTTAGTCCTTAATACAAAACAAGCTGTCAAGGAAGGAAAAGATCAGCTTAGAAACAGTAAAGAAAATAAGGCAGAAAAAGGGACACTACAGACAGTGGAAAAGGAAAAAAGACTGAGTATTTGAGTCATTTGAATCTAGATAACCTAACTTCACAAGGAAAAAGTTCAGTTGCAGGCCTAAGCATGACAAATATTCCTGGTTTGGAAAGACCTGAAAAGACATGCAACTGAGGGCAAACAGAGAGAGGGCTCTTGAAAAACAATCCCAGGCAGCACAGAAAGGACAAGTGGGAAACATCCATTTATAGGACTTTCAGTAAAAGAACTGGTGGACAATAGCTTGAGAGCATCTAAAAGAGATGCAGCACAAGCTTCATGGTAGACTCTTCACTGGAGCACACAATGAATGCCAAAGCCCCACACAGCTTTATAAAAGGGACAGGACAAAACAATTTGGAAAAATGAATGCCCCTGTAAAGGCCCAGAACTGCGCTAACATCCTCTCATTTTTGTTTTACAGAAACATCTAATCATTTCTAGAGATTGGCATGTTTCCTGGAAGAAATCACCTCAATTTTCAAATTCAGCCCCTTTATGGCTGCTGACAGCATCAGGACACTGAACTAGAGACAACTTTGACCTCAACTGCAGCTCATATGCTTGTGCACTATCCAAAGGTTTGCTTTCTTTCTTTCTTTCATGATGGTCAACAGGTGGATAAAAAACACCCTTGTATTTCATCGCTAAGGCCCATCTGCAAAGATCCTCTCACTCATCTCTCCATTCCTCCTCCAGAAACTGTTGTCCCTGAGTCTGTGCAGCTGGCCAGCATTAATGGCAACTCCAATTATTAAATTGCTAAATCTTTTAATAGCAGTCTCATTGTCAAATCACAGTACATTATCAGATTAAAAAAATGTCCTAAGTCCCAAATAATTAAACATGCAATGTGTTCCAGCACTTCTGCATGAAGAGCTTTAGCTTTTGAACTAAACCTGCAGGGTTTCTACATACTTGAACTCATCTACAGATATGTGAAATTATCATGTTCAAGCATTCTTGGAAAAAGAGCTTCAAAAGGTACTGGAAACAAGTTAATCTGACCCAAACACTAACTTTAAAAGAAGAACTCTTATACCAAGCTGTCATATTAAAAGAAGAGCAGCCACAGGTATGACCCATTTTCTGGGAACTCTGCCTCCAGCCCCTCACACCACCAAGTACCCTCTCTGCTTTTCATCACGATTCTATCTCTTTCTTCCAGCCTTTATTTGCTACTTTTCTTCCCTTGTTTACATGTAACCTTCATGCAAGACTTTACCTATCAAGAGTCAAGCATTAAACCAGGAGCTCTCACACAGTTCCTCACAGTGCATTCCTGTGTTTGCACTCAATAACCTGTACACTTGAATGCAGAGAGAGCACATCAATTTAAAGTTCACGATAACAGCAAGGCAGCAATGAACATGCTTAAGGACTATAAAAAGGCCAAAAACTTCCTGTTCTCTCTCTCACCAAAAATATCAAAGGGCATTACATAGCATGTGCAACACATACATTAATTCTCTCCACACTTGGCTTTTGACTGAAACCAAAGCACTTATGTGATGAAATCAGACACATGGTACACATACTGCCTAAGATCTGGCTGCTTTTAACATCTCCTAAATTAATTATCCTGAATTAATTACCCAACAAGCAGAGCCTAACTCAATTCTTGTGTACAGATATTATGTGCTATAGGATTCCTGCTAATGTCCTTTGGCAGCTCACACTCACTTCCCAGGTGCTGTGGTCTGCAGTAAGGTAGCCCTTGTAGCCAGGATGACCACAGACTAAACTGTACAGGAGCTACTGAATGCCTTTCAATAAAGCTGATGGGTGGAAGAGCAGCATTTCATCAAGATTTTTACATGATTCTTAATACAGCACACTGAATATTCCAATACTGATCTCCAGATACATTAACTGCACAGAAGCTCCCTCAGAAATAAATTCAATTTTCCCATGCAAGCAGATTCCTGTAACAGAAGTTTCTTGGGTAAAATTTAACCACCAAAAAAACACTCTTTTTTTTTCCTTTTGCAGACAGAATCTTGGATCTAAAGTACAACATAACCATCACAGAATATGTCAGACAAGGAAAGCTCTCCAAGGAGACAGTAAAAGATGAGAACAGGCTTCCTCCTCTTCCTACAGCTCAATATTCACTATCACTTTACTGTCACTTCACAGGGCTTTAACCAAAATCTGAGTAAAGACTAAAAGTAACACAAATCCTAAAAACAGCACATGAGCAGGAAGCACAGATATGCAAAATCTTGAACACTGTGCTTCCCCCTCATTCAAACCTTAGATCCTACCTTCTATTTCCATTACTCACTCTCCTTAAAGGCTACAATTGCAGTTTGCAGTGATTCACGGAACAAAAAGAATCAGAAATAAGAAATAATTATCTAAATATCAGAAATAATTCACAGAAATAATATTTTCCCTCACATTAGCACAGAATCAGGACTATATCAGGACTATTTTATTTCCATCATCTCACCCTTGAAGATACTGTTTCAAGATACCTTCCTGATACGCACTTAGCAGTGTTTTGACACACTCTGTTTTTCAGCATATTATAACTACGTCATCAAAATGTCAGAATTTGGTTGCTGTGGTTCCATTTGCCTTCTATTGTGGACAAATAACAGGCTTTCATGCATTTAACAGTACTTGGTAAAATGACTCATGCTGCTTCATTTCAAGTAAAGCCTTAGAAGTGGAAAACACTAAATGAATGGAGATGAACTTGTCAGCACTTGCTAGGGAGGAAGTAGCAGAAGGGTGGTAGAATAAATAAAAAGCTGCAAATAAAAAAGCTGCCTTGCTAACCTGTTAGTTGATCCATTGTAGCAGTAGTTTGGAAGGAAATCATAATTGAGTTCCCAAAAGACATGAAGAGTGATTCTGCCATAAGGGGCTGAAACATTGTGGTTGGCTTCTCTGAACATGGCATCAAAGCTGTCCAAGGTCATGTATCTACTCAGAAGCTTGTGAGTCATTTTGTTTACCTCTATCAAACCGTCCAGCTCCTACAAAAAACAAGGAGAAAAAAAAGAGAATGATGCATTTCATAAATTGGAGAAACTGAACAAAGTCCATAAATAACCTTGAGGGAAGAGAAAACTAGAAAGAAGTCAAAATGAACAACTGACACTCTCCCACTCTCTTATTGTAACAATTAGGGCTGGACAGAATCAGTACTCTTGGGATTGTTTCTTGAACCTTCTGAGACTTTAAGGGCATTCAGACAAAGAAAGGTCTCAAACACAGATCTGTACCAACACTTCCTTCACTGAGCAAAACTTAAAACTCCAACATTTAAATGGAGTCAGACATAGGCCAGAAACACCTTTCTGCATTTCCTGCTTCACAAGCAGTCACAAAAGTAATTTCTGCTCAGTAGAGTAACTGGTGAACTAACTATTGTAGTGGTAATGTTAGGAATAACATCACATTTACCTTAAATCCTCCTCACAGTCTACTCTAGTGAGACAGAGTAAAAATCCCTAGAGTAAAAGCCCATTTTGAATTAGGTGAAATGTCCAGGAGAGGGGAAAAGTCTCTGAGGTTAAAGCTGAAGGAAAAACTGCAGAACAGACATAATAGGGAGACAAGGGAGAAATAGATAGAGATAAACAAGATCTACTGCAAGGCCAAGTCGACCTGACCTAGGAATTCTTTCTGATAAAAGGAACTAGCAGCAAATGTCACGCGAAATCCTGTAAAAATGAATATGTATGAACCTATTGTGAAACTGTATGCATATGTATTTGAAAGGAGGATAAAAAGAGACCTAAAGTTCCAAGAGGTACGCATGCCTTTTGAGGAGAGCATCTCCGCATGCGTCCAGCGCTGTAATAAACATACCGGCTTTTACAACTTTAACAAAGTTGTGGGGTTCTTTTCTTTATCTCCGCAAAACACTAGTGAAGGATGTACAAAGATGCAATGAAAGACCAGATCAGACATTTACAAACGTTGTGAAGGTATCTACAAAATCATTAGCTGCAGGCTACATGACTGTATATGAATACTGCATTTCATTATGTTTCTCCTCTTGACAAAAAATTCCTAGTATCTGCTCTGGCAATTTCTTTAAAGCTAAATAATATAACTCCATATCTGCCATCAGACACTGAAAACACCAAGCACAAGGAACACAACCTTTACGTCCAAAAAATCCAAGCACTGCTTTTAAAGATTATTGTGCAGTGACCTACTGAAGAAATATCCAGTGGCTTCTTCTAGTTGTGCATCAAACTACTACTACTGCCTCCCCATAGACTGCTCTCTGATTTAAGTGCTCCATATTTCAAAGGAGTTTTACACCTGTGAGCAAGTTAGGTTCAAGGAAAAAAACCCACTATGATTATTACTACAGAATTAAGTCCAGTCTGAGGAGAAAATAATAGCTCAATCTTGTAAATACTTTAATTTAATTTATTTATTTGGAAAAACAGCAGAAATTACAGATTACTTAATCTATTTGGATCCGTTTCTTGTTGAGGAAAGCAGCCAGTTTTCAACAGAAAATATTTTGCATAAAACAAAAAGAAAAAAAAGAACACCAAAACAACAGCAACAAAAGAAAAAAAAAGAAAAAAAAAAGAAAAAAAAGAGGAGCATGGTAAAGGGACAACCCTCTCACTTTCTTACTCAAAGAATGAGAACCTGTGACCTAAGGAACACATCATTGATGGTTTCTGTTCACTCAGTTACTAAGAGTGTACTACACATAACAAAGAAAAACTACATATCAATAATTTAAAGTTATAAAACCAAGCATTCAGAAGTCAAGAGGCTGTATGGCCTCAGTATTTGATTTCTCTTCAGTAAAGAATGAAATTAAACCAAGATAGTTAAATGCATGACAAAATGTTGTTGGTAAAAGTCTTATTATAGAAAGAACAACAGTAAACTCTTTTGCACAACTTTTAATTTATTTTTCATTCGAGCAGAACTGAATGTGCCTGATATTTTTTTCTTGCTGACTGCATGTTTACTTGTCAAATTCATGCTGTCTTGAAATAAAATTTGTTTTTTAGCATTTTAACTAGGAAACTAATTCAAAAGGACACCTCAGTATTGCACAGATGCTTTTCTTCCGTGGGCACAAGTCAGATCTCTTTCCTTCACAAAAAAAATTATTTTTGTCATGCTACAAAACCAAGCTGCCTGAGTAAATCAACGAATTTTGATTCTACCAAGCACAAGGCTGTTTTTTTTGATGTGCAATTTATTTATAAGCATGGGCAGAAGTGGGTGGTTACAAAAATTTATATCAAGAGGTGATTGCTTTCTTTGTTTTGTCACTGCTCCAAGTACCTGCCTTCTCTACACTTTACTCCCAGGGCCCTCAGCTGCAGTGGGTTTGGGGTTGCCCCACCTCAGCTGGTGTGTCAGTGATGTGGCAGAAGGGCAGCAAGGACTCACCACGATGGAGGTCAGGTCCTCGCTTTCGAAGCGGCCGATGGCCAGCTCCATGGAGCGGTACATGGCTGCCGAGATGCGCTGCGTGATCAGCCGGTTCAGGTCTATGGACCTGCCTAGGAGCTAAGGGAAAACACGTGTGAGGCTCTGAGCTGCCAGACAGGCTACAAGACACACTGTACAAGGACTATGAGACTCCCCACATCAACAGACTCTCACTTTGTGAACTTGCATCCCAAACACACTGAAACAAAGCAGATGGAAAAATTTATAAATTCATAAGCAAATGCGATACTACAATTTGCATCCCAATTCTCACAAAAAGAAGTAAAAGTACACATTGCATCTACGTTTAAGTACTTACATCAGCATTTTATGCTTCCATCATATTATGCCAACAACATACTGAACACTGGTGAAAGACATTACTAGGGAGACACTATGGCATTCCTATTTGGCTCATGTTTTCCTAACTGCAACAGACATTTGCTTTAAAATAGGATCTTTTAAGTTTTCTTTCTTAATTTACACCTTCATGTGACAAAAAGCAGATTTCAAGTGCTCAGTTATGCTACTGAGACGACAGAACATGAAGCACAAAATGAGTTTTGTCTACCTACATGAATCAACACCACTGGAAAGCTGCCAAGCCACTCAGATACAACATTGGAGTTAACTCACTTGAACGTGTCTCTGTTTCAACAGTGTCTCGTAGCGGTTGGACTGCAGCAGCTGAATGGTTGCTCCCTGGTTCTTGCACTCTGAACGCAGCCGTTTATCCAGAAGCAGGCTATGAAGAAAGGAAGAAAATGCTTAAGGTATACTAAACAGCAAAGCAGAGCAGAAAAGTGCAAAGAAAAGCTCTCATAGTGAAAGGAATAGCTACCTGCCAGCCATTGCCTTGTAGTATGCAAATATTTGGTCTGCCAGCTTGTAGACAAATTGGTCAAAACACAGGTTTACCTTGGGGAGAAAAATACCATATGTTTAGAGATACTTAAAATTTTAAAAAGAGCTCCTCTAAGACCTCCCACTGTTTATCAAACATAGTCAAGGAAGTTAATAGATCTGAATTTCCCAGTACAAGAGATGTAGTTCAATTTTCACCATTAATGTGAGGGATTTTTGCACAGGCCTACAATTTTCAGTATTAATGTGAGGCATTTTTGCACAGGTCTACAGCTTTCCTCACAACATATATCCAACCAGTTATTCCTCTTCTGGTCAGTCTTCTCAGTTTTTCTGTTATCACCAGTTGTTCTGAATCTCTTAAAAAGGCCTTGCCTTTTAGCATGATTTTCACATTCAGGTACAGATGATTTTTCTCCAGTAGCTAAGGTTACTTTACCTCTGCCTCAATTTCATCATAGAGGAACTGCTTCTTAAATTTGGTAAGTGCATAATGAGCACTGTCATTATAAAGGTCCAAAGAATACAGAACATACCTGCAAGAAAAAGAAAAAAACATGACAGTTACATGTGTATAAAAGTCATGATTCTTTAGGATGGTGCAGTAAAGATGATGTAAGCCAGTTAATATTGTAATCTACAAGTGGTTCACAAAAACAGGGTATTTTCCTTTTTTAGTTTATATAAAAAGGATCATAATTTTTCCTTTAAGAAAATATTTGTTGGTTTAAGAAAAGGTGTAGATATGTTTGAAGTCTAAAACTTATTTTCTAGCTGTCCATCAAAATGGAACTTTAACCACTCTACATTATATTTGACATCTTTGAAGAATAAGTAAGGAGAACTCAAGGAGCAAAATACGTGGCTGGTGCAACGATATGAAAGGTTTAGCATTTCAATTTTTCACGTCAAAAAGAAAACTTAGAGACTCTGAAAATGGGCAAATGTAAGACAAAAAATTTTCTTAAAGTTAAGAATACCTTCTCAGTGACTACTTGTTAAAACCAATTATAATAAAGAATGGGAATCATTAAGAGTAATCATTCAGTGTATGAGCACAAGTGGGTCTTACTCCATCATTGATGCCTCCTTTGTCTCCAAAATATGATCCGTCAAAATCCAAGGCATGGACATCTCAATGGGAAACTGGATTCTTCTGCCCATGGTCAGCTCTAAGAAGAATTCCCTGAACCACAGCTGGGACAGATCACAGCATTGCTGCAGGGTTTCTTTCAGAATGAATAAGGGAGAATTACACTTCTTATAGAAATACATCAGGTACAATACAACTGTGATTCTGATGATGCAATGCAAAACAAAAAAAAGCAGGTGCAAGTCACTAGAGCTGTACATAAGCCATATAATCTGAAGCAAATTCAAAATGAAAAGCCCATGACTTTTTGTAAGAGTTTTGAGCTCCTCACTGGCCCCCAAAGTGGTGCCTTCTTATAGAAAAAAAAGAGTGGAACTGGATGAGACTATCAGTTAAACATAAAAACTGTGTACACCAGTAAAAAGGGATTTCTAGTTTAATTTTTCAGTTGGGGGCTGAGAAAGCCATACACTGAATTTGGGAAGCAGTAAATTAAGAAGGCAAAACTGCACTGGAACTACCAATAACGTCCCTCCCTATGGAGGACTGAATCGCTCCACATGTTCCTGTTGATTAGATGGGCAGGAAATGACAGACAGACACATGAAGTAGGGATTAAAATAACAAGTTTCTAAGGATGCCATCAAGGGCACAGAGGTGTGCTTCCCACCTCTCCAGAAAACACTTGGTACAATCCTGCCTTTCCTGAAGGCTTGTGAACTAAAACAGGAATGAACTTTTTACACTAAGACCTTCTGAAGACCTTTTGCAGTGCTGTTCCTCAGTTAGCACAGTGACTGGTATTAACAGGCTCCCCCTTCTCCAAGGGTAAAGGAGACCAGCAGCAAAACAAAAATGAAAGACAACACAGCATGGTGATGACAAGGACTAGGTACACTCAATGTCAGTAGGTGAATTCTTTAGGACAGCATGTTTCCGATTACAATTAACTGAATAGCAAGAGTAGTGAAATGACATCAAATTTACCACAACAGAGAATTTGTTTCTTCTGTACTTAAAACAAAAACAAAACAAACCAAAAATCTCCCAAAACACAAAAACTACTTCCTTTAAAAAAATTTCAGTGTGTATAGGCTTATTGTTTATGTAAGTACATACATAAAATAGAAAAAGGAGGTAACAATATGAAATTTGATGCATTAGAAACAAACATTTAACAAGTCAAAATAAAAATCCCACCACAATGCTAAGTACCATCTCAGAAAAAGTTTGGACAGAACAAGGCTTTTGATAAATAAACCAGAAGTTAAATTGACTTAGGCAATCGGAAACATTTTCCAGATCGTGTTAGAGGTGTTAGGACATGCTAAGCTGGACACTGATCATCTACATATCTTACCACTGAAATTTATCAAATGAGTGTAGAAGAAAGACTCGCGATGGAATTTTTCTATGTCCAATATGGTGGGCCCCTCAAGGCTACTTCTCAAGGTTTTCTTGGAACCACTTTTGTCAGCAATGAGGGACTCTAACATAGTTCTCACCATGTAAAGCTGTATCATTAAAGGAAACAATTACGGTGGAAAGGGGAGGGGAAAAAAGGAAAATACACATGGTACATTAGTTGAGCAACACTGAGAATTACTATCAGTAAGCGACTGCTCCACTTCAAACTGAAAACTGGCACTGTGTGGATCAAAGCCTTTGAGGCAAGAGGAACAGATGCAACACTAGCCTACACACCAGCACAAATGCCTACCCATGCCAAGGGGACCTCCACTGACACTCAGCAGCAGACCATCTGCAGTGGAACAGTTCACATCACCACAAAAAGTAAAAGTAATAAGTAATGTCTTACCACCAAAGTTTAAAAGAGGCGGATAGATGTAGGACTGCCTCAGAAACTTGTGTGTCACATGCAATAGCTTTTCCAATCCCAGAGACTTGAGCTGCTTCAACAGCTCAGCAGAGTTTAAGGACTCTGTCATAGTGCGAACCATGAAGAGCTAAAAACCAACAGACAGGGGCAGGCAGGGGAAGAGAATCCGTTAATAAAAACACACGGGTAAATAAGGAACGGGAAAGAGAAGCAGAGAAAACATGTTAGTTTGTTAAAAACAAAAAGCAGCACAGTGAGCATGCAGAGGAGGCCATACAGAAAGGTTGTTCAGAAAAATCACTGCCATCTGGGGCTCCCTGAAGCAAAGTTCCTTTTCATTTCAGAGGATGCTCAGAGAGCCATTAGCTTATCAAATGACTTAAAAATTAATTAGCACCAATTACCCATTCATACACAGCCATTTTAGAACCACATGAAACTGAGGAAAACCTATCTAAAATGGATATATTTGACCTCTTGCCTTCCTGTCAACCCAGACAGACAAGCGTGCCAGCCCAAGAGCAGAAAAAGGAGAGAACCACATACTCTAAACAGCCTGTTGCAAAGGTGAAGCAAAGCCCTTAAAGCACAGGAGAAGCAAACTGGTGGTGATATTTAACCTTTTCTTTCACCCCAGGAAATTAGAAATCAAAACAATTTTTCTGCAATTATCAAAACAAAATCTTCATTAAACCAATTTTATCGCAAACTAAGCAACTTTTTATTACCCAAAATTATAAACCATACATGCTCTCTTTCCCACAGATTTTAGGTATTAAAAGATTGTCTTCACAAATCACAGTTGCCTTCAATTTTTCACCCCAAGTACTCAGTACATCATTTTCTCAGATGAGCTAAGAATATCAGACCATACCTTCTCCAAACACATCCACAAATGAAATAAAGAGAACTATATGGAGGTAACAAGAATTAGCATCGAGGTATGGGATTTTGATGACTACCACAGAAAACATTTGAAATATCTCGTTTTAGTGGCAGCAGCAGATAAATTAGATTTTAAGAACCAGCTTTATCATTCATTATTGAACACTGGGATCTTGTCAGAAGTCATATACTTTCCCATATTTTAACAGACATTCATTTATATTTTAAACATATTTTAAAACTTCTAGACATCTATTGAATAGTGTGATTTAAGAAAAAATTTCACCAGCCATACCAGAGATAGAAGTCAGTCTAGAAAAAATTCATATAGTTCAAAAATATTATTTAAAAACATTAGGAGCTCAATGAGAAAATATTTGTTCCCAGAAAATCAAATTAAAGAGATTGAATCCTTGGAAAAATTATGTATCAGAGTAGAAAATTACAGCAATCCAGGCAGAGGCTCTTGGTTATGCGCATCTAATTTTGCAAATATAAATCAGAGTAGATTTTTAGCACTGAAAAAAGATCACAATAAAACCTGCAATTTTAAAATAGTTCAGGACAGAAAGAACACACCTCATGCAATAATTGTTGACAGGTATCACAACCACCAGACAGGAAAATACCTGAGTGCTGGAGGGTCCAACTGCACGTCTTGGGACCTTGATGTCAAAACCACTTTTGGGGTCCTTCTCTCCCCTTAGAGCTGGGTCATTGAATGGCTCGTGACCTGCTTCCCAGTCACACACTGTCTTCCTTATGGCCTGCAAAACACTGAACACAATTCCCACAACTTCAGACTGCAGCACATCCAAGTGCCCTGACAGAACACTTTACTTTTTTTTAAGCATTCTTCCATGAGCACAAAAACTTTGCAATAGCATTCATGAGCTCAGGGTAATTCCAACCAAGAACAAAGTATTTCACCAATGTTTTCAAGAATGACACACCCACAAACTAACCACTCCATGCTGTAATCAGAAAAGGTAGTCTAGAGCCCTTCAAGACCATCTAGTTTCAACTTTCCCCCTGCCACGGGCAGGGACACCTTTCACTACATCAGGCTGCTCAGGGCCCCATTCAAGCTGGCCTTGAGCACTCCCAGGGATGGGGCACCCACAACTTCTCTGGGCAAGCTGTTACACTGCTCCATTACCCTCCAAATAAAGGATTTCTTCCCAACACCTAATCTAAACCTGCCTTCTTCTTTCAGTAAAACCATTGCCTCTTGTCCTGTCTCTATCTGCCTGCATAAAAAAGTCCTTCTCCCTCTTTGTCATAAGCCCCTCTAAGGTACTGGAAAGTTATAATAAGGCCTCCCAGAGCCTTTACTTCTCCACACTGAACTATCCCCAGCTCTCCCAGCCTGTCTTCACCTCAGAAGTGTTCCAGCCCCTGATCTTCCTCATGGCCCTCTGGGTCCTTTCTAACAGGTTCACATCTTTCTTGTGTTGAGGACCCCAGAGTTGGATCAATCAAACCAAATTCATACTAATATGAATACATATTCACTATGAATCCAATTAACATTCAATCAAACCAAAGCAGGTTATTAACCAAATTAAAGAGAGACAATGATGGCTTGAAATGAAAAAAAAGCAGAATTCCTGTTTCCAGAAGAAATTCAGATTCCAGAATTCAGCTGAAATTTACACAAACAGCTTCTTACTTTTAGGTCCAAATTCTGAACTGGAGCTCAGATACTTGCCAGGAACACAGTCAGACATAATCTGTGGCACGCTGAATGATCAAGAAATTGTCTCATCCCAAATCTGAGCAGGTATGAAAGTAATATTTTTCTATTTCATTAAAATCCTGTGACAGAAACACTTTCCCTGAAAACCTGATAATGTGGAGCAATTTATTTATTTTTAGCTTATATGATATTTTTGTGGCAGACAGAGCACTTAGCAATAGCCTAATTAGCTAAGGACTTTCACCTCTAAGAGCTTTGCAATGAAATGTGGGAGTAAACACATGATAAACAAGTCAAGATTAAAAGCAAACAATTAGGGACAAAAAAAATAAGGTCAGGAAATGTCATTAATCAGCGTGGGCAGATAGAGCACTGGAAGAGAAATGTAAGGCTAATAAACCAAAAGCATCAGAAGCTGAGAAATAAGACAGAACACTAAGAGAGGCAGAGAGAAGAGAGAGTGGGGATAAACATAAGACACAAAGAAAGGAAATACTGGAATCATAAAGCGGACAATGAAACCTTTCTTCAAAATACAAACACTGATTTTGCTTTCAGTATTACTGCATTTGTATTTTCTTAAAATAAAAATGAACAACAGGCAACACAAGACTTCCTAAAGTAGTGCTAAGAGGCTCAGGACAGCCAGGACTCCTGCTGCAGCCATGCTGGCAGCCATTCATTTTTACCTTCAGACTGCTTCAACTTCAATTCCTATCCAACCAAGCTAACCATGAATACCAGACAGATTGGGAGTACAGACTTTGGTAAAGTTTAACATCTGTGCAATTCTGCAACTAATTTACTAAGGCCTGGAGAAAAGAATATAGAAAAATATGACAACAGCAATGCTACCTCTGAATGACATTTTTCTTCTTTTTAATGGCTTGTCTTAATGGCTCCCTAAGTGTGACCTGGGCAAAGTCCTGAAGAGCTGCATAAATCGTATGACGAATGGCATGATTGAAAACACTTTCCATTCGTCCCATCAGCACCTGAAGACCTTTGATCATGGCAATCACCTGCAAAAAAAACCCCAGACAAATGTATTTTTCTTACTTTGTTTCTATATTTGTACAAACAGTGCATTTTTAAATACAAAAAAAAAAAAAAAAAGAGGAATTAAGAAGTTACAAATGACAAAGGATAGATTTGCTGCGCTCCTCTTATTTACTGAATGGAGGAACACAGAGCCAGACTCTGGTTTCAGAGTCAGCACAGGGCAGACTGTCTTTTTGCACTGGGTATGCAAAATGCCTATAGAGAATGTTCTCTTTTTGTATAGAATTAATCTTTGGAAAGTCTCTATAGAAAAAAATTTCTCTTACCTCAACCAAAGCAAACTTCTCCTCACTAGTATAATTGTATCTTGTTGCTCTTTCATACTCTTCTGCATTGTCAGGACAATCTTTATTAGAATATTTGTCAGTTGGGTGCACCAACTTCCACGAGTACTGCAGTGCACAAGGCAGGAGAGGGGAAAAAAAAGGATGGGGGAACAAAAAGAAATAAAAATGCCTGAGAAACACAAAACACAGTTGGATACAAGTAACATGCTTTGAGAAATAACAGCTTTTTCATGAATATTTGAAGAATATTATTTGGTACTATGTTCAAACCTTGTGTAAATTCTGAAACTTCTATCTGGTGGAAATGCCAAACAATTTCCTAAAAACTTCCTGAAAACCAGCAATTCTGTATTATTCCAAAGAAATGCGACTCAAACTTAACAGGTATTGCACTTAAGGGTGTTTTTTACTGTGCAAACGTTAATATAGGCAAAAGTTTCTTCTCTGCTTCAAATATGAGAAACACAGAAAGACTTCAGAACATAAGAAAAAACATCCATCAGACCCACACACAAAAAGAAGAGCTTTCTACTTGATGAAATATTCACATTTAGATTTCAAAACACAACCAGAAAAATACAGGTTTGGGTTGCTGTTGTTGGTTTTTTTGGGGGGAGAGGCTGATTTTTAAGTTTACTAGGCTGAAATGTGTGGAAATAGCTGTATTATCTGTGACAATATGAACTGCACAGCATGCACTTCTCTTAAATACTGCCTTTTCAGTCACTGCAAACACAGCTCAAAATGTTCCTGAGCAGCATCAGGCTGGCCTAATATCCATCAGAGTACATCGTGTGAAAAATCCTAGTCACATTTAAATACAATTTTCTCACAGTCTGAATTCAGCACATAGCAAGATCTGGTTGATACCACCTTAGCATAGATATTAGATTACAGAGCAATATAAATTTGCCAATTATAATGGATTAACAGCTTCAATTCACCTATGGCAAAGAGGAGCATCACATCCTGCAAGCTGAGTGCTACAAAGAGGGCACTGGGGAAATGATTAAACAAAGAAGTTCTTTGGAGGCATTAAACTGACAGGGTTAAGATGCACAACAAACATATGCTGCAAGTTTTTATCTGAACATGATGCACACAACTACGTTCATGGATATTCAATGAAGGTGGAGACAGCTAAATAATTAGGATACTCCCTATCAGAATAAATTCTCAGTAGGACAAGAAGAAGGTGAACACAAACTTGAACTTAGATGAGGAGTATTTATGGGAATCCATTTAAACTAGAAAGACAATGAAAAACAGTGAGAATAGCCAAAAAACCTGCTGTGATGCCCAGAGAAAGCTTGTCCTGGAATGAGTAGGACAGAAACAGAGCTAAGAATGAGAGACTTCCTGCAGAGATATAAAAAAATAGGAAGATTCTCACTGTGAAGAGACCCTGGATGCAGCAATTTGTGATGACAGAAATAAAGGGTGCAAGTCTAGGAGCTGCAGAGGCAAGGAATAGATGACAGCAAACTCCCTCAAGAAGAGAAAAGGAGAACAAGACTTTCACCATTAAATACACTGTGGATTTAAACAGGAATAGGATAATACAGGGAAAATCATGACTCATCTACTGGCTTTTAAAAGAGGCAGTTTAAAATACAAATGAGAGAGAACTGGTTCACCAGCTATGCCCACTGTGGATCACATAGTGCAAATTATTTCATGTCCCCAAGACATCTGAGGCAGAAGAGGAGCAAGTCTGGCTTCTCTCATACAGTAAGTCACATTCCAACCCTTCCTAGAACGTGTTTTGGGTCAGCTGAAGCACACAGCTTTTATTCAGTTCTGCACCATAACAAGGACTCCTCTTCAATTTCTGCCTTAAGCAGCTTCTTATTGGAAAAAAGCACAGTCACTTTTCTAATTGACATCTACTTTTAAAATAAACTACTACAATATACAGAAACAACTCAGCATGCTCTTTATTTCCCCTCCTTCGTCTCCTCTCACATTTTCCTTTTCCTGCATTTACTTTCCTTTTGACTAAAAGGCCAATCTAAAGTCAGTGGGAGCCCTTCCACCCATTTTTGTGTGTTCAAACCATACATGCTTCTATTTACTCAGTGGTGATGTCTAAACACAGCCAGCTGCAGCTGTTCTGTCACCTCCTCGGTGACTGCATGTCAGTACAGATGTTTCCAACAATATAATTTCAAACAATATTTAGAAGGAAATGATGAAGTCTTAGTCTACAAAATGTTTGTATCAAGAGTGACATTAAAACATCTGGTGAAGGTTCACAGGTGACAGCCTATCCTCTAAATAGAACAAGTTGAAGGTACTGTGTGAGATACAAGCTACTGGATCTTCAAAGCAGCAACATTACTCCTAGACTCTGTGGACTTCATGTGCCATCCTCTAAGAATGAGGTTTGAAGCAGAAGGACAAAAGGAGTGAAGAAGGAAACTAAGGGAACAAGATTCTTGTTGGGTTCCTTCCAACTCAGAATATTCAGTGATCCTTTGAAAACACAACATACATTTTCCAATTCAGTTTTATTCTGTCTAACCTCACCAAGCCACCTCTTTTTCATCTGGTTTTATTTCCCATGTTACATACCACTTCCATGACATGGGCACTCCACTGGGAGAGAAGCTGCAGGCCTTGGAGAGAGAGATCAAAAAGCTTCCGATATTCTGCATCTGTTTTTTGAGCTTCCTGTCGACCAGACCCAGTCACCACCTAGATATTATAAATAAACAAAAAAAACCCCACACTTGTCACCATATTTTCTGAAAAAATCCTCTTCGCCCAGGATTTTCTCCTGGGAAGCTGAGAGGCCTCAGAAAAGAATGAAAACAATAATTATCTGATGGCTGTGGAATGTGGTGTGGTGTGGAGATCGTTTACCAACAGGTGCATCTTATATTGGTTCCATGTGAATTGTTTTAACTTAAAAACCAATCACCATCATCTGTGTCGGACTCTGAGGAGTCAGTCACGAGCTTTAATGATCATTCTTGCTAAGCCTTCTGATGTATCCTTTCTCTTTCTTTAGTATAGTTTTAGTGTATAATTTCTTTTAATATAATATAATACCATAAAATAATAAATCAGCCTTCTGAGAACATGAAGTCAAATTCTCATCTCTCACCTCGTCCTGGGGACCTCACAACACCACATACACCCAAATCCACATCAAAATGTCCTGTATACAGAATCCACAGCCAAATTTCTACATCAACTGAAGCACTAAAACAGCATCAAATACCAATACCTGCTTCACCATCTAACATCAGCTTTTTCTTCTAGAGACTTAGGAAACTTCACAGATTTTGGTCAAAAGATGGAAATCACTGGCATACCTAATGACCACCATATTGTTGCAGATGAATTCAAGATATCAATTATATACGATATAGTTATTTTTTGTTTCTATATATTATGTATGTATGAGTGTGTGTATACACATGCATTTCTGTACTCTTTTAGTAATCTTAGTTTTGTTTAAACTGTTACAAGCACCTGTTTAGAGTAAGGACTACATATTCTAAATGAGACATACCAAAATTTCTAGGATAAATCTGAGATACATAAAGAGAAAGAGGCCGAAGGATGTTAGGGTTTGTATGATGTGTCATTATTATGTTAAATTTAAATAGTGCAAATATAATTCAGCGAATGGGGATTAGACCTGCAGCCAGCTTTTCTTGACTCAGGTGGCCAAGCTTTATCATCTAGCTAGCCAGAGATTTACCTGCTTTTCAGATACTTAATAATAACTGTTAATGAGTGATGTGTAATTTGCACATGTAGTTCTAACCCCACTCACCTCACTGTTGCTGTAACGAGCCAGTTCAGATATGAAACGCATGTGGTCTTCTCTGATTTGGATCATCTGCTCACATATATTGTACTGGGGACTGCTGCTGGAAGATGTGCATGTCCATCTGGTTCAGAAGACAAAAAAACCCCCACTTAAATCAGTTTTAACAATAAACAGCACAACTGATACTGCAAAGAAAGCTCTACAATGCATTACTTTTCTTTTTTTTTTAATCTGTTTTCCTTCTCTGTTGTTTGAGGCTTTTTCTCTCTTCACACCTTTACCTCTACCCCTGCACAAGCCATTAGTGATGAACTGCCTTTCTGAGTTCAAATAGCACTTCTTTGAAGTCTTAAGAAAAAACTGTTAAGTTTTTCTTTTCTGTTTTGGGGCTTTTTGTTTTTTAAAGGCTGCCGTTATGAAATACAAACCAGCATCTGTCTTCAAGGGCACTTAGGAGCAAGACCAAAAAGGACTAAAAGCTAGGGCAGAAGTGCAGGTATAGGCTGTAAGATACTCTAGCCACCTGCAGATACCTTTTCGTTTATTCTTCTTGAACTCTGAAGAGTGTATAGTCTGCTCTCAGCTATAAAAAAGACATTATCAAGACTATTATATTAAGAAGAGGCACACAAAAACATGCTACCAAGAACGTCATGTTAAGTAGCCTCATATTTTTAGTAGCTCACTAGGCCCATTGCCATTGATTTTCTCTTAGCAATTACATGCAAGTTATGTGGTTTTTTCTGCAGGAATTAAATTGCAAAGCACAGCATTCTAAATTCATGTAACTGCATAGAGGCAGGGTCTTGGAGGAGCACGAAAGTTTCACTAAAACAAAGCAATAAACAAAAACCATGGATCCATTAATGCAATAATTGGCTGCATTTTCCAACCATTTTGCTGTGCTGCACACCTAGCCAAAAAAAAAAAAGAAGGGGGAACAAGCTAAGTTGCTGCTCCATGTACAATGTACACATGCCTATTCACCCATGCACTACTACTGCTCACCTTGCTTAGTAAAATCCTTCATTTCTTTAAAAGAAGGTTTCATGTTTAAAGGGAAAAATAAAAACTAAATTAGTGTAAGATAAAATTCATTTCTTCCAACCCAGGTGATAAGAAATGTCATAGATACATGAGAATGAGCTCAGCAGCACAGAAAGCTTTTTAAACCATCTGTTTCTTTAATTGCATCCATTACACGAATTACATCAATAGTGAAATACCCACACCCAAAAGATGACAAAGTGAAAATCCTATTAATTACCACAGACCCATGGACTAACAGGTGAGCATGAAAATAAACTCCAAGGGTCAGATCTTCCCCATCCCAGGTGCTCCACTCTGTTTCTTTCTCCTTCCTACCTGGATTTATTTTCCTCATAATGTGCACTGGTCTTAATGTATCTTGCAAGTTCAATCTGCATGTCACCAAACAGTGGGACAACCTGCAACTGCTGTACACAGGGAACAAATCAGATTAGATAAATTAGTAACACAAATCATAGCAAAAGGAGACCATTATTTACCCATATTATAACCCACAGTGATGTTTTTTTCTATTGAAATATATTTAAAATGCAAGAGAAAATACCTTTAAAATCACATCTTAACCAACCTTAAAGTACTTGTCTATCTTGGCTAAATTTATTCTTTTCTTTGCATCCAACTTATAGATGTTACTGACACTTCCATCCATCAGGTATAATCCAAAGCCCATCACCTGAAAAAGGAAAAAAATAAGACTTCCACAAAAGGGCTTCAGAAGTAAAAACCTGTACATCTGTTCTTCATATAATTAAAGAAGTAACATTTTAAAACCTGTCCTGAAACACCCAACCTCCTTCAAACAGAATACATATTTAAATACATACATTTATGTACTATTATTTTATTACTGTATTAGCAGTTTTTACATTAACATTAGCCTGATCAGTTACCCTTAAAAGATGCTGCTTCTTTGTATAAAGGTTTAGCAAAAAAAAAAAATCTCACTGAAATGAGAGTCTGGCTATTTTTAGAGCTTTTCTTTTCCCTTCAATTTATTAAAATTCTGTACATGCAAACTGATTTAGTAACAGAAGTTTAGATCTAACATCTTTGAATGATTGCTTTTCTGGCTTTCAGTGCCTCTCTGAATTACACCCTCAAGAGCTCAGAAGCATCCAAAAAATCTAATTACATTTTGTCCAAAGTATTTAATCAATATAAGGTTAGGAAATTATCAGGAAAAGGCTCTTCACCCAGAGGATGGTTGGGCAACAGAACACTCCCTAGGGCAGTGGTCACAGCACCAGCCTGACAGAGCTCAAGAAGCATTTGGACAACACTCTCAGGCACATGGTGTGACCCCTGGGGATGGTGGTGTGCAGGGCCAGGAGTTGGACTCAATGATCCTTGTGGGTCCCTCCCAGCTCAGCATATTCTTGGATTCTACTTAGTTTTTACAGGAACCAAGCAGAGGAACTTACTGTGTTCTAAGCCTCTCTAGTGAACAAAAGGCCCAAATATAAAAGTCACACTGGGCACCCTTGTCAATAGAATGTAAATGCCCTAGAGCTCGTGTGTGGTTTCAGAAGACTTTTGTTTACTCCTAATAAACAGAGCTCTTCAAAAGTTAAACATTGAAGTGTCTCAAAATATTTGTCATGAGGCATATTTTTAGCTCTTACTCCATATCTTTTCTTCCACTGCAAGAAATGCAGCTGATAAAATCAGCCACATTTCACATTGCCCAGCACCCTCTTATTACAGGTGCATAGTCCAGCTAACTAATTAGGATTTATTAATCCTAATTTCAAGATCCTTGTTCCTTGAAATATTTGATACACAGCCTCACTTCCAAAAACTTATTAAACAATCTTGCCACATATCTAAAATAAAGTGCAGTAGTTCCCTTCTGCCATCATTATACTTCATACAAACACAATATCATAGAATTGGATGCAGCTCAAATGGGTCAACTTCAATTTATGAAAAACAAAAATGGATTAAAAGCTTTCAAATAATTTTAGCATGTAATACAACAAAAAGACAATAATGGTGAAAAGCAGTAATGCAAATTATTTGCTTAATCTGGTTCCTTTAAAAAAAAAACAAAAACAACTAGAAATAATCTGGAATTCAAACACCTGTGCCCTGCCTCAACATTCTTTTTTAAATTTTGTACCCAAAAGAAACCTACTTTCAAAAGCATATGTTTCTCACTGGGTGTTAGATACATTTTGTTTTCATAGTAGTCCACACACAAATTGACGATATCTGCAAGGAGCTCTTCATAGCCAACAATCACCTCCAATTGCTGCTGCAAAGACTGCAGGAAAAAAAAAAAAGGATATTAGTTAACTAGTTACACTGACTGGGAAAAAAGTTACTACCAAACTGGAAGAGCTTTATTTTAATACTTTTGCAAAGCATTAGGTAACTTGCAAGAAGACAATCCAAGCTTACTTGTGTTATCTTGTTGTGGTTGGCAAGGAACATGGAAAGGTTCTGAGATTCTTGAATGGACTGAGGATCTGCCATTTTCCGCAGGAACTGAGCAGCTCTTTAAAAACAAAAGAAAAACTGTATTTCCCTTGGCCAGGACCGTTTGTAAGTAAATCTATTTCCTCAAAAAAAATGGTGAAAAGTTCACTAGAAGAGAGAGATGGACCTAATTTATCCAAAATAAACTAGTTTGCCACCCCAAATTCCTCACTACACCCCTACTTAGGTGGTCCAATAAAAAATGAAATGAAAAAACAAATGAAAAACCATTGGCTATATCCTTCAACTGGGTGCAGCCATGGCTCTATAGATCCAAGCCACTCAACAACCCAGGAAAAGTCAGTCTTCATGAAAATGAGCTTTTGGCCTTCAGAAACACATCTCCAAAGAAAAAGAAAGGCAAAGCAAGTAAGTTTAAGAGGTCTCCAGGCCCAACAACTACAGCAGGTGGAGGTAGAAACTAAATCTCACGAAAGTAGAAACAACACAGGTAAATTTGGCTAGTCATTGACTGAATAGTTTTCTGCATGAAAGACTACAGATGCTAGAGCTGGCATAAAGCTGACTTTCCTTGCTGTTCTGGCCACTGTGTTCAATAGAAGATACCTGATACCATCTGGTAGCTCATGTACAAAATTTGGCCACAGGTATCTCACCCCCTCCTTTCCCTGCTATACCTGCAATCACAATGACTTTGAACAGCAAAGATGAAATATCTTAAGAACAAGTACAACAATTCTCAGCTAAAAATGTCAAAAGTGGATGCCAAGACTAGAACTGATCAGAACAGGAGTAGCACAAGTGACCAGAAAGCCAGCTTTCTCTCAAATTTAAAACCAGAGGCTTTACTGAACAAAGTATATGCATTGCATTTAGCATACACCAAGACAGAAGTATTTGACAGCTCAGCATTAAAGGCAGAAAAGCCTTTTGCTGCTGGAAGAAGAGCACAAAGAAAACAGATGTATTCAACTGCCTAACTGCAGTCAAGCCATCCCTAGTTTCAAGGTAGCTTGTCCCACATGTGAAGAGACTATTTTTGAAGAAAAAGCTGTGAGAAAAAAAGCAACTGCTGCCATCTCGTGGGAGGCCTGAATCCAGGCAGCAAAGGCCGGGTCCTGCTGCCCCCTGCACTCACCGCTTGTAGGCTGAGTGGTCGTTCTTCACACTGCACTTCATGTTCTTCAGCTCATCCAGCACTGCAAACATGTTGATGAATTTGCCCAGTGTGATCAGATAGGCTTCAGACACAAAGTCCTTCCTTCTCTCCGCGTGGCACAAACGCCTCACCTCCCCACAAAACCGTTCAATGGCATTTCTCTAATGGGGGGAAAGACAGAAAAACAGGGAGTAAAAGCCATGACATTTCCAGGGGAAAAGTTTCATCATGCACCTAGAGCTGGTCAAGTGAAAAACTCCAGTGAAGAAGAAAAATGTTTATAGCCTGCAAAACCAGCAAGGTATGAGTACAGGCCTTTCAGCTCCTACACTGTGCACTTGATGTCTGCTGCAAGTGTCACCAGCGATTTTTGCCACCAAGCTTGCCTGACACAAGAGCCAAGGCTCTTCTTTGCAGATAAAAGTAATTAAAAGTACAAATAAAAAATAGGGCAAGGAAAGGAGTAATGTTTTTAAACTAAAAGAGGGTCAATTTAGATTGGACATAAAGAAGTTTTTTTTTACAGTGAAGGTGGTGAGGCACAGGAACAGGTTGCCCAGAAAAACTGCGGATGCCCCATCCCTGGAAGTGTTCAAGGCCAGGTTAGACGGGGCTCTGAGCAACCTGACCTAGTCAAAAATACCCCTTTTTCACTGCAGGGGGGTTGGATTATATGGTTTTCAAGATCCGTTCCAACTCAAACTATTCTGTGATTCTATGACATTTAAAATCCCTCAGAAAAAAAGGATTTCATGCTCTTTGGTGATGAAGTATATATGAATGAAAAGGCAAATTATAGGAATGCTCCCTTCAAACAAACAAACAAAAATCCACAGCACACTGTACATGCCAGCTCTGTTAAGTCATCCTGGCACATGTTTATTTGAGGGCTTATTTCCAAGCACACACCAAGGCCACTTCAGATGGAGATTACAAATACCAAAAAGACAGCAACTTCAAACATAAAAAGCAATCTGTTCTGACTTTAAAGCTCTAATCTGCTTGAATGAAAGGAGATTGAATGAAATGTAACATTTCCTGTTGTCTTTCCCAACCAGGGGTCTTACTGAGTACAACAATCTCCTCCGTCCTGTGCGCTCCGGGCCTCACAGGCTCTAGCTGCTCCATCTCTGAATAATGCCTGGAAACATCCTCAGTCCATTGAGATAGATGGCAAGCTGCCACGAGGGAGGAGAAGGCAAGACAGACTGCTATTCTCCAGCTGGGGTGGCTGGCAGGTCACAGCAACTGGGTTAGCTTGCCTCAATTATGAATTGCCACAGCAAAGCTGCACCTGCTGATCTGCTGTCCAGACTTGTGGATCCCTCACTCCACAGCAAATGGTTTCTGTGCTGAGATGTTTTTATTATACATGTGAAACACATTATATTTCTACTTCCTTTCTTCCTGAAGTGACAGGTCTCTGTCCCCATGTGCTGCATAGGGACTATACGCAATTACATTTGATTTTATGTTGAAAGTCTTAATGGAGATTGACTCAAATTTTTAAGATGGGCATTAAAAATTCTGCCCTTCTGTAAGAGAATATGGCGTGGTTTTTTCTAAGATATAATGACTAGGTTCAGTACATGAGCACACAATATGAAGAATACAAAGCAGGAATATAAAATTACAAGCCTACTGACAAATTTTGTTTCCTTTTACCTGAAAATACATAAAATTCATCAGTTTTGTGACTTCTGGCTCCAGAACTTCCACAGTTTTCTCATAAATTTCTACTCTGTTAGGCTGCTCGTTGCACTTGACCTGTGGATAATTAAAGAGGTTGTTATACTTGGAACTCTCCC